>JAPXFQ010001273.1:0-600000 GCA_028564705.1 Apricaphanius iberus
TACACCCAGGTAAAATAAGACAATCATTTTGAATCAAACGCAGCTTCTAAAATAACCATCAAGTTACTTTTTTTTCTCTAAACAACCTGGACGAGGAAACATTGGATTCGCTGGAGTGCTACCTAGACGAGTGCTTTGATAACATCGTTATGGGTAAGTCACGGAAACCTGCTTCAGATACAACAACGAGCACACCGTCGCAGAAGCGCACTCGTTCCGAGGCTAGCACATCCACCGACTCGCCAGATAGAAGCTACGGCGACATCCTGGACTCAATAGACAAGAAGCTAACCAGCCTGGACGCCCGTCTCGCGCTGGTTGAGGTTCTTCATAAAGAATTTCAGGCTTTGAGGGAATCGCTGGAGTTCAGCCAACAACAGGTAGCTTCGCTAGTTACAGAAAATCAAACACTAAAAGAAGACGTTATGAAACTCACCGAGGGGATGAAGCAGCTGTCTGGAGAAAACAAAAGCTTCAAGGAGTCTATCCTAGACATCCAGGCCCGATCAATGAGGGACAATCTTGTTTTTTCGGGGATACCAGAGCAGCCTGAGGAAGATGCTGAAGTAGCCGTGCGAAAGTTCATTCAACACCAACTGAAACTGCCAGATGACACGGTTAAAAGCATAACCTTCCATCGGGTTCACCGACTCGGAGGTAAGAAGCCCAACAACACCCGCCCGCGACCAATTGTTGCAAAATTTGAACATTTTAAACAAAAAGAACAAGTCAAAGGACGCGGGAGAGAGCTACGGGGGACGGATTACAGCGTTAATGATCAGTTTCCGAAAGAAATCCTGGACAGAAGACGCGTGTTATTTCCAATTAGAAAAAAACATATTAGTGAGGGCTGTAGGGCTACGGTTAGTGTGGATAAACTGTATGTTAACGGTCAGCTGTTTAGGGACCCTCAGGTTACTCCTTGGCTTTATTAGTCATATTTAACAGAACCAAGACAGAATTAGCTTTATCAGACAACTATAGTTAAAAAAAAAAAAGCACAGCTCAGCAGGCTGTTTTTGTTTGTTAATGTGGGTAGGGGCAGGGCTGTGCACTTTTTTTTTTTTCTTTCATTTTTTCTTTTTCACTATTATCTTTCTCACATGTGTACAACCAAATCTCTTTATCACCTTTTTTCCTTTTTCTCTCTCACACACACAGACTTTTATCATGGCATATTCATGTTTTTCCATCATTCTTTCATTCTGTACACACCTGTATGGTGCATTATTTGCCTCGCTTTATCTCTGCTTCTGTTTTTTTTTCAATCTGGCAACCCCATGGACAAACCAAAATTACACCTATATTCATCCTTGGCGATAGTACATGTCTAAGGTTTATCTTAGCTCTATGAATCCTGTAAAATTTATAACATGGAATATTCGCGGCGCTAGCTCCAGAGATAAAACCATTAAGATTTTCAACCATCTTACAAGATTGAAGGCAGATGTCGTCTTACTACAGGAGACTCATAAATCAAGTTCAACAGCTAATGATTAAAAAACACCAGAGTATCCTAATATATTTTCTTCATGCTATAACTCTAGACAACGAGGAGTAGCAATATTAATAAATAGAAATACTAATTTTAAAGTAATAGACACAGCTACAGATCCAGACTACAGATCCAGAAGGTAGATTTATAATATTAAAACTATTTATAAATAACCAAAAGTTATGTATAGTTAGTATATATGGTCCAAATGTTGACGACCCCTCATTCTTTCATACTTTCTTCTCGGTTCTGGCTAATCACATGGATTGCTCACTTGCTCTTGGGGGAGATTTCAACTTTGGACTAAATGAAGAAATAGACAGGCTCAGTACAGCAGGGACTCAGCGCAGATGGCAATCAGTAGATATAGTTAAACAGTACATGAGCGATTATGGACTCTGCGATGCATGGCGATCGCTTCATCCTAACGACAGAAAATACACTTTTTACTCAAACGTACATCATTCTTATTCTAGATTGGACTATTTGTTAGTCAGCAGCTCACTGTTGAATGACATTTCAGACACTGAGATACATCCTATAGTGATCAGCGATCACGCTCCTGTTTCTTTAAATTTAGCAAATAAAATTGCAACCCATCAATATAAAAATTGGAGATTTAATACATCATTACTTAAGGATAAAGAATTTATTAAATATATTGAAAAAGAATGGGCTTCATACATGGAATTTAATGATCTCCCTGGTATGTCGCCATCCACTCTATGGGAAGCAGGGAAAGCTGTGATTAGAGGTAAAATAATTTCATTCTCATCAAATAAAAAGAGAACAGAAAATAAACATGTTCATGAATTAGAAGAAACTATTAAATCATTAGAAGCTTCCATGGATAAAGAGAGCTTAAGTAAAATAAGGAAAGCAAAATTAGAATTAAATGAAATTATTAATAAAAGGACGCAGTTTTTAATCCAAAGATTTAGAATAGAAAACTTTGAACATAGTAATAAATCAGGTAGCTTCTTAGCTAATCAATTAAAAATAAATAAAGAAAAAACAACTATATCTGCAATCAAAGACAAAACTGGGAATATAATATATGACCCTGAAAAAATAAACAACACTTTCAAAGAATTTTATGAGACGTTATACACACCAGAGATAAACCCTTCAAATAATGATATAGTACAATTTCTGGATAAAATAACTCTTCCTAAACTTTCAGACAGTCAAGCAAAGGCCCTGGATTCACCGCTAACAGTGTCTGAACTCCAAGAGGCCCTCCAATCTATGCCTAATAATAAAGCTCCAGGTCCAGATGGATTTCCAGCAGAGTTCTATAAAGAATTCTGGAATATTCTGGCACCAACATTTTACAAAATGTTACAGGAAACAAAGGAAAATGTTCGAATACCACCAAACATGAATTCTGCCTACATCAATCTTCTATTAAAACCAGGAAAAGACCCTATGTCTCCTACCAGTTATCGTCCGATTTCTCTTATCAATGTGGATCTGAAAATAATTTGCAAAGCTCTTGCAAGAAGGATAGAGAAAATAACACCTCTAATAATCCACCCGGATCAAACAGGTTTTATAAAAGGTAGGCTCTCTTCCACAAATTCACGTAGATTAATAGATTTAATAGATTTAATAGATTATTCCCACTGTAAAAACGTCCAAACCAATATATTATCTTTAGATGCAGAAAAAGCATTTGATAGAGTTAACTGGAAATTTTTATTTGCAGCCTTAAATAAATTCGGATTCAGTAATTGTTTTGTAAACTGGTTAAAAATATTATACAGCTCACCAACAGCATGTATTAGGACCAATAATCAAACATCATCAAGGTTCTTTCTTCAGAGAGGTACCAGGCAGGGATGTCCACTTTCTCCCTCCCTCTTTGCTATTTTTATTGAACCATTAGCAGCAGCAATCAGGCAAAATAATAATGTTAAAGGTATACAATGCAAGAAAATAGAACATAAAATCAGTTTATACGCAGATGATGTACTACTTTTTCTACAGCATTCACAAACTTCCTTGTATCAGGTAATTGAGTTAATAAAATCTTACTCAAGAGTTTCAGACTATTCCATAAATTGGTTAAAATCTACAGTCCTTCCAATCAACTGTTCTTACCAGAGTCCTGTTGCTTTGCAGCTCCGGTCCGGAAATATTACATATCTAGGTATCCATATCTCACAAAGACTGTCAGACTTATCTAAGCTAAACTACGTCCCACTTTTAAAAAAAGTGGAGGATGATCTGGCAAGATGGAAATCCCTTCCAATATCACTTATTGGAAGGGTAGCTACAATAAAAATGATGGTTTTGCCTAGAATCAATTATTTATTCTCAATGATCCCAAGCAAACCATCACCTGATTGGTTTAGATCTCTGGACTCTTCTGTTTCTAAATTCCTTTGGAAAGATAAACCCCCACGTATCAGCTTAAAAACACTACAGAAGTCCAAAGAAAAAGGAGGTCTAGACCTACCAAACTTTCGTCATTATTTCTTAGCCAACAGACTCCAATACACATCAAGATGGGTAAAACACAGTTATATCGATGAGTGCTGGGTAGATGTAGAACAGACACTATGCAATAAGATAAAACTTTCAGATCTACCTTTTGTTAGCTCAAATATAAAAAAAAATGAATGTTTCAAAAGTATAAATATCAGCTCCTCTCTGACAGCTTGGTGGGAATTTCTTAAAATGACAAAGACCTCACTAGTCCCATGCAGGCGTACACCCATCTGGAATAACCCGGATATCTTACAAAAAAAATGCATGATCAACTTTCCAGGCTGGAGTGGTAAAGGAATTGAATACCTGGAGCATATATTTGATGAACAGACTTTATCCAATTTAATACATTGGTTACACAATTCGGAATTAACAAGAATAAATTCTTAGAATACCAACAAATTAAATCAATTATAAAAAATAAATTTAGGCTCAATACAGTTGATTTACAAATTCCAGGAAAAGTTTTAGACTTCCTTAATCTTAACCCTCCCAAACTGCTATCTAAAATATACAAAACATTAAATAGAATAGATGAATCAATAGCCCCTCCGATTTCAAAATGGGAGATGGACTTGTCCATCTCAATAGACCAAAACCTCTGGTCTCAAATTTCATTAAGAACCTTCAAATTTCTTAAGAATCCTAATCTACGATTAATACAATATAAAATCCTTCATAGAGTGCATTATACAGGGCAACGGATGTTCAAGATGGGTTATACGCCGTCTGATACCTGTTTACAATGTACAAGCAATCTACCAGACAACAATTATATTCATGCTCTTTGGTTCTGCCCACCTGTTAAGAAATATTGGTACCAGATATGTGAAGATCTATCAAAGTGTCTGAAATGTAATATCACACCTGCTCCCACAGTTTGCTTGCTGGGAAATTTAGATGAAGTTACCATGGATACAAAGTCTATGCAATTATTTCACATCGCCTTATGCATCGCTAAGAAAAATATCCTCTTGAACTGGAAAAATAAAAAATACTCTGAATATTAATCAATATAGAGATCTCCTTCTGGATTACATTGGTTTAGAAACGGCATCTGCCTCCACATCTGATCAATCTTTCTGGTCACCCTTGATCAGTTCCATCACCTAGTGGGGTCGGGCCCTTGATTCCGTTCTGTGGGACACAGTTGCCGATGTGGAGCTAAGGGTTGGTGGTGACTGCGGGGAGGTCCTTGGGGGTGGGTCCACTTGCGGTTCGGCGATAGGTGCCGAGACCCTCGCCTGGGGTGGGACTTTGGGGTCTTTGTGTGGTGACTCCTAGTGGCTGCATGCGGCGCCTTAGAGGGGTCGTGCTGGCGGACACGGGTTACTGGCCTGGTGCTGTGCTGCTCTGGGGGGGTCTGGACTGGGCCTGGGGCTCGGGGTTCTGGGGCGGCGCGCCCCCCGGCTGGGGCCCTGGCGGGGCTTGGCCGGGGGGGGCCGCTGCCGTCGGTGCCGGCTGGGGGGGGGCTGTGGTCGGCCGGTGGTTGACGGGCGCTGCTGCCCTTTCCATCTCCCCGGGCTGGTTCCTGTCGCTTGCTCCCCGGTGGCCGCTTGCCGCGTCCGGGCGTCGGCGAGAGGCCGTGGCGGGTGGCCGGCGTCTCCGGGCCCGATCGGCTATATTCACACTGGACATGGCTCCTGGGTCTTGGTCTTAGCCCTCGCGGGGGTGCTGGGGTGGGGGGCTCTGGCCGTTGTTGGTCGGCCTCCACAGTGACAGACCAGTTGGAGGGGTGTGGGCTTGTGGGTGGACGTGCTGGGTTCTGTTGCCACCCGGCCATCGGGCGGTAGAAGCAAGGCTGGAGGATGTCGGCCTGGGGATTGGCCGCCCGGGACTTCGGTCTGCTCACGGCCCTGGCGCGGCATGTCCGGGGTACCCGACTCGGTGGTGCGCCGGGTTCCGGCCTCGGCCCGGGGGTCCTCGGACGCTGGCGGTGCCTGGGGCGTCTCTTATTGGCGGGGAGGCTTTTTACCATCTAGCACAGGCGCTCTTTTTAACGGGGTGCGCTTGGGACGGGAGGGGGGGGGCGTTGAGGGTGAGGGGGGGCTAAACTCAACCTGGGTGTCTAGTGACATGTGTTTTGTTAGCAGTGTGAATGTTGGGGAGGATTTAGATATGCCCCTGGCATGGGGGCTGGTGGATTGCCGGGGCCCCCACGGGGCTCGGCGGTACCGCTGCCGTGGGCCCCGACTGGACGTGCTGGGGCCTCCCACCCCTGGTGGATCGGGCCAAACGGGGGTGCCTATTGGAGTCAGCAGGGGAGCTGGCTCCCTGGGGTTGGCAATGGTCACCCCAGTTATTTTCTCCCCATCCCCATGCCTCTGTCCACCTGCTCCTTCATTCTACCATTCACAAGGCTTTGGGACGTGGGCACGTCACTGGGGTGCGGGATGGAGCTTCCGTCTTCGCTACCCGGTGGCGGCCTGGGTCCCGATTTTATTGAGCAATTTAGACACTACACTTGCAACATTTACAGGGAACGCACATGTAGGGACCTGGCGGTGTGGCGCCACAGGCGAGACCCCCCCGTTGAGGGGGCCTCGCCTGTGGTGCCGGCATCCACTGGTTAAACGCATCTAGACACTGAGGGCCCGGGGGGGGGGAGATGGGGGTACCCGGCAGTATTCCCATGTCCCCCCCCCTCTGTTTTAAGTGCACATTAGAACAACACGCAACAACACCACATTGAGCTGGGGGAGAGAGGCTGGGGGGTCTTTCCACACCCCTGTTCGTTGGACCATCAGGGGTCGAGGCCCGGATAGAACATCACGCCGTCTGGTCGGGGTCCTGGGCTGGTGGGCTGCTCTTGCCGGTGTGGGGCCTTGGCGGTCTACTTGTCCCCGTCCTGGTGGGCAAAGGGGTCTGTCTCCTGGGTGCAGGGGCAGGGTTCTCTACTGGGGTGTCTGTCCCTGGGCCTGGGAGTATGGAGTATAGTGTACGTATGGGGGGTATGAATGAGGGTATAGCGTCCTTTTTTTCGTATGTCCTGTATTTGTAAGAATGTGTACACAAGAAAGGGAGGGTACGTATGAGTGTCTCTGTCTGTCTATGTCTACCTGTCAGGTTGGGTGTTTGGCTGCTCTCTGGCCTGATGCATCGTCTTCCCTCCCCGTCACTCCCCGTCTGTGATGGTTGCTCCTGCCCGCTGGTTGATGATGACTCTCGATGCCTGGGGCTGGGGGTCCCGGTTGCGGCCCGGCTCGGTCCTGGTGCATGTCGGGCGGGTCCTGGGTGGTCCGGTGTGTCGGGCGGCCGCTGTTTCGGGCCGATGTCCTCCTTGGATTGACTGGGGCACCTCTTATGGGGGTGCCGAGATTGTAGAATAGGTTGGTGCCGTCCGGTGGATGGGTGGGGACCGTGCCTGTCTGTTGGTCCGGTTTCTTTTCTTCTCCTTCTCTTCTTTCCTTTCTCCCTTCTTGTCTCAGTTTAATGTCCATGACGTCAGGAAATAAAAAGGAAAAAAAAAAAAAAAAAAAAAAAAAAAAAAAAAAAAAAAAAAAAAATATGGCATTTGCAAATTAGCTCTTTTATAATGACTGTGAATAAATATGAGTTAATTTAAATGGCCCAACCCCAATATTTACCATACTAGAATATCTAAATACATAACATTTAGCATATAATTTGGAACTATGGGATTTCAATAAATCAATAAAATCCCTACGAGAAGATGTAAGTGTGTATTAGTTTTCAGATTTATTTGTTCCACACCATACATCGATTTACCTTAAAACAGTCAGATACTTTACAGAGACTTCAAAACATACCAGTTTGTATAAAAGGTGATTAATTAAATAAAAGCACTGTATCAAAAACTTCTCTCAGTTGTAAGGATTGGAGAAGACTAACTTAATTTTAATACAAGAAGCCTGCAGCAGAACAAGCCTCTAACCTTTAATTTTCAAATGTGTATTTACACTGAAGATTGAGTTGGTTCATGGTCAGTTACCCATCACCTTTCGAGTAAAATATGTATAGCAGAGCAAGTAATTGAGTTCTAATTTTTCTAAGATTTCTAGAAATTGATGTTTGCATTAAGTTTTGTGGCTAGAGTTGCTTGCAGACATCTGCTTTGCTCTTCTAGTGATGAGTTGATCTGCTTAATCCAAACTTTTTCACCTGAATTACAATGACATTAAAAATCAAGTAACTGTTTTTCAAAAATATTTAATCTATTCCTTCTGAGATACCTATTAATTTTACCTGGCCACATGAAAGAACCAGACCCAAGCAAAACACAAACAAACCGAAGGTACATCAATACAAGATGCCAGAATAAAACAAATTAGAAATACGATGAAATTCTGACAAATTCTATTTCTGTAGACATAGTGTTTGATTACATCACTATATCCATCAGTTGCACTACATAATTCTAAAGTGTAAAATAAATAAAATCACAAAGAAAGAAAATTGTACATTTTAAATAGTCATTAGAGTTTATGTATGAACCTATTATTTAGCTTATCTATGGTAGCATCCTTAGGCATATTGCATATAATATTTTTTTGCTAGTCCTGATAGCAACAGAATTACAAGTCTGTAGGGGCTAAGAAGCACCTTTCCTGTTTTATTTAGCTTTTTCTTTTTAGGACCTTGGTGAAGTAAAACATCTGATTTTAATTGCTCAACAGTGACTTATATTTCTGTCGTGGACAGACGTCATGAATCAATAAACTGCTGGGACTTGTATACGTTAAAAGTGAATTACTAAAAAACTGAATCAATTCCTCATGATGTATAGAGATTACAGTCTTCTCTTCCTCAGAACTGCCATTAACATGACTCATTAATTCACTACAGCTTTGCAAACGATTAAAATGGAATGAGTGAGGCAGATATTCAGTGTTACCCTCCCTTCTGGTTCGCAGAATTTGACCATGCGTAAAATTTTCATGAGCTTGTTTCTTTTTATGAGCCTCCTTGTTATGAATAATAGCAGTGTCCAATTCACTTGAAGTTATGAAATCTGTTTCCAGCTTTACGTGATGGTAATATTAAAACTATCATTGCAGGAAGTTTAACGCACATGCTGGCCTTGACTTGATCAGCACACACTATATAAATTAAGATGAGATGCTGCTTTCAATCATTTTTATCACAAAGCTTGGATTAAACAGTTTTCCAGTGGACAAAGTAAAATATAGAACCAGCCTGGCCAATCCAGGGCTTATTTGACACTTTAATTTTAATTACTTAAAGCAGATGTTGCCTGTTCTTTATGCTGGCTATTAAGGAAAATCTGTTTGTTTAAACTGTTTGTCTGGTGTTTGTCTTCCACAGATGTACATCCAAACAACCACACTAACCATCTCTGTAAGCCTGAGTGCTTCAGTGTCCCTCGGGTTGCTCTACATGCCCAAGGTCTACGTGATCCTTTTACACCCAGAGCAGAATGTGCCAAAGCGCACTCGCAGCCTGAAGGCTGTGGTTACTGCCGCCACTATGTCCAACAAGTTCAACCCCAAGGCTGGACTCAGACCCAACGGAGAGGCCAAGACTGAACTATGCGAAAGCCTGGAAACACAATGTAAGAAAACAAATGCTAATCGGATAGTCTTTTACTGAAGATCCAAATGATTTTTTATGTTTTTTTCCTGAAGATTCTTTCCTTCTGTATGCAAATCAAACAAATTTATGAAATAATAGGAATCACAGAAAAAAATAGATGAATTATAAAAAGCTGTGTAGCAAATCATTTGAAGCTTCACTGAATCCAGTAAATGTGTCACTCTTACTGTTTTGATACAGAGGCCAAGGGGGTATTGGTGTTAAGAAATAACTTTGGATGTTTAAGGTGTGTTTTGCTCTTGCTATATTATCAGCTAGAAATCTGGTGTTTTCTGATGTCTATACACCTCATGTCTTCACTGCTTTTTATTAAACCCCATCTTAGCATATGCCATTTAACATATAATTTCCTAAAAGCATCTTCTCATATATTTGTTTATACTATTTGTGTTTATGCTTAAATTATCTCTTTTTTAACTAATTTGATGTTGATTATATGTCTTGTTTGAGACCTTCGCAGTCACATCTTTCTGATGGGAAACACTTGTATTTCCCATATTGTTATAATCGTTTGTTTTGCATACACGGGTAAAATTTGTTTGTTTTTAAATGGTCAGTGTGTACAGAGCACATTGCTAAAATCCACAGGGCTTGATTTATTAATGGTTCGTACTTGTTAAAACCAGCCCAAACAGCGGCATACCTGATGTACTTAAATGACACAGAAAGCATTGCACCTGTTAAACCCAGAGCAAGAACGAGCAATCCATTTAGCGCTTTTACCTATTCTGAATATGCAATATGCCCATTTCTGTAAGAAGACACAAAATATAGTGAGGAGAATAGGCAAATTAGTAGGCGTTCCAGGCACACTGTGATTTACAAAGCACCTATTATTAACACTTCTGAAAGGCATGTCTTAACTTTGCGGCACCGCATTCAACATAAATGTATTATTGAAAAAAGAGAAGTGTCACTCACACATATTCTAAACTAATAGTAATTAACACTCTAATGGCCATAAACCTGACAGTTATGTAAATATTTATCTGTTTTCCCCCCAAAGACGCATTATAACTTACTGCAGTCTCAGGGCGTCTCCACCTGTTGAAGACACGCTTAGCGCAGTGAGTTATGATCCTCATTAGTTTCCTCCATAGTGGTTAATCTTCATGGGTTCCATTTAATACAATGTAGTGACCTTGTACAATACCATGAGGAAAAATGAGCGATATATATATATATATATATATATATGCAATTTTAAAAAGATAATTCATCCATTTCAGATTATATATTTTCAAGATTACATTTTTTGTTCCACTGCAACTTGACATTTAATAGAGGCCATGATAAAGTGTGGTACATTTCAACAAGATTAGTAGAATATAGAGATCTTGGCAACATCGTTGTAGACATGCTGCAGATTTAATTCTGCAGTCTGGAATATGATGCTAGATTGGAGCAGAGAGCAGCATTAAGTTTTTTACTGACAAAAGAGAAATGTAATTCACAATATTCTAGCCTAATATTAATTAACTATGTTACTGCCAAAGAATTGATGCATATGTTGTTTTCCCCCCTTTCTTCAGTCAAGGACGCATCATGAATCGATACACACTATTCCTCCTCGCTATAGCTCCTCGCAGCTGATAGCGGCTGCAAACTCCTCATTTGAATACTGCTCTTTGTGCCTGTTATGATTGCTCATGTAATCTTAGTAGTAATCACCCGCAAATGAAGGACAATCAACAGGTGCAAAACGATTGCCTGGCGGGCAATATTGTGGTCATTATTAACAATCTTGATAAATCAGGCGGACAGATGTTTAGGTACACAACATAAGTCTATAATCAAATCTAATATTCATATTCATTAAAGTAAAAAATTATGTTTCAGTTAAAACAAAGAGCAATGGCTTTATTATTTTTAATCACAATCATTTTCCATAAAACATTTAAAGAAAAAGGTCAAATAACGAAAAAGACTAAATGTTTTAAATTATAAACTTCAACTTAAAAGCCTGTTTCTTCTGGTTGCCCATTAAATAATTTGAACTTATTTTTTTGAAAAGCAAACAAAAGCATCAATAAACTATGTAATAACTGTTCTACAGTAACAAATGTAAATAATTTTACACATACTCTACCCATTCAGGTTTACAAGCATATCTCAAAGAAATTGTGAAAAAAATAAAATCTGAACATCTGTAAAGACAGCAGCAAAAACGCCCTGGTTTACATTTTTTGACAGATAGAAAAAAAGCCTGTCTATTTATTAATTTAGATCAAATACTTTGTGCTTCATCCAGTTTTTTTTAAAAACAGTTTATATCTAGTATGTTCCTACAATAATCCACTTTAAACAAGCTATTTTTCATCATCATCTTACTGACTCACTTTGGACTCTGGTAAGCTAATAAAAATTTTTTTATTCATCAGTGATTTCTTAAAATGTCTGGTTCCAACACACCAAACAGCTGTGCAAGAGACTTGGGGTTGTTACTAATGCCTGAGTGTACAAGCATTTCCAATAAAGTAATTTGACAGGCGTACAATGACTAAATAAGATTACAACCTATATTACCAATGTAACCACTGTAAAGCTCTTTTTTTTTATTCCACAATTACTTTTTTTAGTTCTCATTTTCCTTTTCTTTTTTTTTTTTTGAATTTCCGAAGAGGATCTTAAGACCCCACAGTTGTTGAGCCAAAACCCAAAATTTGGCAACCAATGGTATACAGTATAGATATGTTTTAGATAACAAAATGAGTCAGTGGTTATACACAACAATTAAACACATTTCAAGGAAAAATTAGGGACCAAAGGGTGACCCATAAGAAGTGCATAATATCTGTGAAGCATAATACGCAGTGGTTAGCCACTGTTATTGTCAAGGCGTCCGTTTCTTCCAGGCGCAAAGCAGTGTGAATCAGACGTGCTCCAGAAGAACTGTGTCTGGGTCCCTCTCCTAAATTTCTGTGGTGGGTCTTTGTTTCATGCGATAAGGTCCCAGAATGTCAGCAGTTTAGATCAGACTCAACAATAAATCAGCTACGGAAGGAGTGTAAAGCACCCGGCAAGTTCCAAAATAAAAGACATGTACAAATTCTAATTGCTTAAATACAAAAGAACAAAACAAAAAGTTAGAACATGTGACACAAGGGCTTAAGTTAGTCAGTTAGAAAGTCTTATTTGTTGTTTTTTATTATGTATGATGAGAAGTTAATCCTAGAAGTGAAAAATCACCCTGCACCCTGTTCATATGATACAGGGGATCAGCTTTACAAAGACAATGTAAAAAAGGAGAAGGCATGCACAAAATGTGAGTTTATGATAACTTAGAATTATATATATATATATATATATATATATATATATATATATATATATATATATATATATATATATATATATATATATATATCCCACCGTGGGTGGGTTTTACCATCCATTCCTAGAGGCCTGGGAGCTTGAGGGTCCTGAGCAGTATTTTTGCTGTTCCAAGTACTGCACATTTCTGGATTGAGATGTCTGAGGTTCTTCCACGGATCTGCTGGACACATTCCTCCAGTTTGGGGTCACTTTTCTGATTACCACGGGTACTACTGTCACCTTTGCAGTCAACTGTGACTGTGGCTATCGAAGTAACCATTCAGCCCACATTCTTTTTATGTAACCTCTCTGATAAGGGTTACTTGAGTAGTAAGTCATGTCAATAACTTCTGGAACAATCAGACCATTTGATTACAAAAAGCAAAAAAAAAAGAAAAGAAAAATAAATAAAAGTGAGCGTTTTCGTTCCATTCCGTGCAGGAACGGAATCAGGTATTCTAATAATTGTCCAAGCATTTTATTTCACTCGTATGTGGAGTTCTCTGGTTAAGTTGTTTTTGTTGAATACTACTGAACAGATACTGTTGAATAGGTATTAACTCGTCAGACGATTGCTGGAGATAGGCACCCCAAAGCGCACAAAAATTTAACAGATAAAAATAGATTGTGAGCGGATTTGTTTTACCCTGCTGCTCAAAATGACAGACACAGTAGTTTGATTTAAAAAAAAATATCTAGCGCAACCTCTGATGTATTTATTTATTTGTCCCACCCTTTTAAGTTATTCAACTACAATTTCATGATCTATTTGGACCAGCTGCATTGATTCATTTCACAGCCGATCCTTATTTGAAATGTTTCTGGTGGGAAGGCATGGACTGCTGAGCTATTACATTATGCACTGCTTATATGTCAGGAGGAGAGCAGAGGTTAGCTGAGCCAGAGCAAAGAACCTCTTTTGTGGGTAAATGGAAGTGGGCTCAATAACTTTTATTTTACTAAATCTGGGAATTCTATATTGGACTCATTTTTGATATTTCATCATCATCACCCAATAATTTCAATAAATTTGTATTGAAGCATATGTTTGATGTTTTATTTCCTTTTTATTTAGACATGTAAATCTCACTGAGGCTCAAGGTTTCAAGACTGACCTGTTTTAAATACACACAAAACAACAGATGTAGGATCCAACATTTACTAAAAAGGGATTTCCCTGATAGCATTTCACCAAGCTGTCCCTTGGCTACACTATGAGCTTTAGTTATACCTGGATCTGCTTTGTTAGGAATGGTTTTTAAAAGTATTTCCTTTGAGAAGCAGGTGAAAACTTCAACAAGTAGCATGTCTTCTTCTCACTATGTCCAAAACCAATAAAAGTGTACTGTAGTATCAGTGACACCCAGGACTTATAGACGAAAGATAAATAATAACCTAGATAATTCAGGGAGCTAAATTAGTTCTGTTACATTAAAAAACCTTTTCTGCTTGCCTCCAGCATGGACAAACTTTATTCAGTTTTGTCTATCAGCAGAAATCAATTCATTTTGTCTGCTCTGAACTTGGCCTGAAGAGGGAATCAAGGCTTTTATTGCACTTTTTAAGGCTTCTGTCTAATGTATTGCCTTAACACCAGCAGTGGAAGTGTTTTTAGTGCATACAACAAATAGCTGACACTGTGTTTGTGTTTGTTTAGTTTTTTTTACTAGAAAAACATAAGTCTATAAAAAATGTATGACAATGCATCACAGCAACAAAAGCACAATACTGTGAGACCAATCAGTTTACAAAAGAAAGTGTATATGTAAACAGGCACAACAATATTTATTCTGTTCGAGATTCGAGGTTCTGTTAGGGTTTAATTGGGCCTTTTGTTACAATAAGTTGTGCGAGGGCAAAAGACACAGAATTGATAGCTGGATACAATTTATCCCGATGGGATTTCAGTTTCCAGAGGCTGTACAGTGCATGGCTATTTCAATAAGAACCATTTGTCATTGTCACTGCTGGTGTGGATGAAATTGAAAAATTCCTGTCTAGGGCAGCTCCCACAACAGCCAAGATCTGGTTGTAATATGTCAGGATTTATCTGGTTCACCTCAAAGAATCAGCTAACATGGTCTGGGGACACACCGGGATAGCTGACTTTTGACAGCTGCAGGAAAAAAAGGCGGTGGGGTCGATGTAGGTAACACAAGTATACACTCCTGGAAAAATAAAAATAAAGAGAAAAGGAATTTTACGAATTACTGACATTACTTTACTCTGTTGTGTGGTGCCTCCAAACTATTAAGCTTCTATTTTTATCCATTACTGACATCTCATATGGTTACATCAGAATAGTTGTTACATCAGAAAAACAGCACCAAAAAGCTTCACATTGCAGCTATTCCTCTTTCCCTTTATTTGAGTCTCACTTCCCTCTCTTATTTCTTCTCTTTCAGCCTTCTCCACAAAGCAAACCTACATCAGCTACAGCAACCATGCAATCTAAGGGACAAAGGTTCTTATCTCAATTCAAGATTTCCACCCCAGCGGAGAAAAAAAAATACAAGCAGTGGAATTTCACAGCTGAAAAAAAAAGTGTCATTGTGTAGGGGGAGATCACACAAGCATTGCCCAAAGACATGACACGCTGAGGAGAAACCACAAAGAGGGGCGGAGATGGACAAAAGAGACGTAGGGGACAGATAACTGTACAATTTTAAGGCCCCATCTTCTGTCAACCAACAAGAGTACACACAAAAAAAAATACTAACATGGCAGAGACCTGGAGACTGAAGGATGGAGCTTTTCTTTAGTGTTTACATTTTAGCTATGCCATCTTTTAAAGACTTCTGTCATCTCACGCACTGCTGACTGGTACTGAATCCAAATCAAGAATATGTTCTTAGTATTATCTTCAAATACTTTAAAGGCATCACAAGGGATTAATCAACACCAAAAAGGCATGAAGACATGATCCATTGATTTCTATAATGGGCGTCTGTTTTTGTTTTTATTCATTACACATTCCAGTCTTATGACTCAGATGACTGGGAAAGAGGATCATCTCAATAATGCAACAGATCTGCACCAGACTACACATGTTTTTCTTCCTCTTTCAGGGTCTAACTGAGCTAAAAAGGAGCAGATGTATACAAGGATCTTTGCTGTTTTTGAGCATGCCAGTTGCAACATCCTGTAATGTGTTGTTTACTAAACAAATAAGAAAAAAAGGAGAATAAAAAACAATATCTTTGGAATGCTTTTAAACTTTGTTGCAGCGTTGTAAAATTGTTTAGGCATGAGCCTACTGTATGTTCAAAAATCTGTTTTCAATCAGTGAAAAGGTCTAGTGAGTGATTGTTTATCTGTGATTAAGTGAGATCATGATTTATATCAAAAGCTAGCCTAAAAGGCTGTCACTGCCCTTCTCATTCATGTATGTACTTTAAAACAGTGGACCATGGTCAGTGTTTTAGCCGTGGAGATCTGACTGTGAGCTATCATCCAGGATGACCCTTCCGTCACTGCCATCAGCTACCCTCCTGGTCATGTAAGAAAAGTATAAGGCTGAAGCTAAGCTGTACAGATCCATTAGCAGGGGAATTAAGATGAAGTATGCCCTTGAGGGTATCATACTGCTGGCCCTGAGGAATATCTATAATGGGCAAGCTACTGAGAAAATTCATTACTGTCCATGTCCTATTCAGGCACTCTCATAAGAGGGAGGGGTAAGGAAGTTGTAAAGCTTTTTGAAAAATGAAAATCAAATTGCAAAAGATATGCTATATCACTATCAATCCACTCCAAGCTGGCTGAATAGCTTAATATTTGGCTTTGTGCAGTATACAAGCCCTCTGATGTCTCTGGAAATCCGTTGTGGGATGATTTGTGTTGTAAGTTCAGTGCTGCTTCTCATGCCTCCCTCTTTATTATTTTCAACACCATTTGTGTTGCAGATAAAATGTGAGTGCTGACCAAATTAAATGGCAAGTTTATGTATGTTATTAAATAGACCGATGTCTGCTTTATGTCCTGACATATCCTAAAATTGAGGAAAATGTACAAAAAGATGCAGTGCCTGGCTATATGACTATGTATTTGTAAAACCTCAAGAAAACTTAAGACGTGTGTGAAGCATGTTTAGTTTTTTTTATACAAAATTTATTATTTCTATTAAAAACATTTTAAAACCTCTGCCTCCACTTTTAGGATTTTGTCTATAGAAAAACTGGTTTATTGTAAGACAAGGGTGAAATAGGTGTTTGCATTTTGCAAAACATAATAATAGGAAATCAATGTGTGTAATTGTCTGAATATTATCTTATTGCCAGGACCCCGATAATGGCACTAGAAAATGGTGACTCAGAGGAAGAAAACATAAAATTATTTTAAATCAAGGCTTAACCATGCTTAAATCTGGCCTTTGAAGGCAGCAAACTTTCTGAAGGCGTCATCTTCCTGCTTTCCCATACAAAAGGTTTGAAAATAACAGTTGTTACATAGAAAGGGTGCTAAATGTATGTCCAAAATGCACATTTACAGCAATATACATGGGGGAGTACACATTATCCTCCCACAACACAATGTAGAAACAGTGGATGGTTGCCTCATGAGATTACAGGGTTTTGTGTAATACACTATAACGATGCCTGTTTTCTGCATGTTTTAAACAATGTGTTTTAAGAAATTTAACAACACCAATATTTTCAGCATAAATTCTAGAGATCTAGTCAAATAAAAATGGGACTGATTTAGAAATTCTACAATTCTCTGACTGGTTATATTTCATAGCCAGAAAACACACAAGGGAAATACCTAACAAATAAAACAAAATTAACCTGTAATTTTTTTTCCACAGCAGAGAAGTGATTTTGGACTTCACATACACTGTCAGAACATCTAAATACAATGTGGACAAATGCACTCATAAGACAACACTAATGCAAGTGGTAAACAGGAGGATTAGTGTTTGATTGAGTACTCAAGCCCTGGACTCGGACTCAAGTCCTGACTTGAGTAACTTTTCAGGGATTTGTGACCTGACTTGAGAAGGTTGGCGATGACTTGAACTTAGATTTAGACTTGCAACATCAGGCCTTAAAGCTGCAGTCGGAGGATTTGTTTGTGTATCAATATTTTATATATCCTTAAAATGATAGTGGGGCTCAGTACTGTGAGGACAGGCTAGTGCTCCACAACCTTTGTTATTTTATTAAGTCCCTCATTCCTCCCTTAGACCCCTAACAATTCACACTGACCAGATCATTTTTAACCTATTGAGTTTTAGTTTCTGTCGTGTCGGTTGTAAATAAATGTTTATGCGTGTCATACAAACCTAGGGAGATGAGGCCTGTTTACACTCACCATCAAAGCAGAGAGCTGTCATGTAGAACATGCAGCAAACTTCTGCAAAATAGTTAGCCCAGATACCCAGGGCAACATCAACTTCAGAAAAAACAAAAAAAAGGAAAGTATGGTGACTAACTTGCTGAAAAAAAGAGACTGGAGTAGGATTTACATCAGAAATGCATTTCAACAATGGTGATACCTTTTAAAGGGGTTCAAATGACGCAGCTTTGGCCACATTTCTGATGAACAGGTAAGACATCATATATTCAATAAAGCAAATCAATATAACATTTTATTGATAAAATACACAATGCGATGTGGTGAAATCCCAGGTGGTTTCGGCTCTGAATTTCATTACTTTTCCAATGAAATGTCCCTTTTAATGTCCATCCCCCTTTTAATGTCCATCCCCTACGCTGCTCGTGACTGAGCCCGAGTCATGTGATGTGTGGAGGAGCTGAGCTCATTACCTCCTTTCCTAGCAAAGCATTACAAATTTGCGGATGAAAATGCAGAGACAATGCTGCATTTTGTAAAAGTAAACAGCAACAGAGCTTAAAGCAAAATCTGCATGATGTGTGCCACGTAAAACAGTGAAAGCAGCAACAAAGCACCTTGTACATGTCATGGTCCTGCAAGCTGAAGCATGTGCCGTGTTTGACTGCAAAAATAGCAGACCTGAGTCCACAGCCTTCGCCCTTAGCAACAAAAACACTGGAAGTGACCAATGATGAAAGGCTTGTAAAAACATAAATATGCCATAAAATCAGGTGCTGGGGCTGTAAAAAACACAACAAAAGTTTTTTTTTGTTCTTACCTTGTTTTGATTTTGCAAAGTGCGCTTAAGTGCACATCAGGAGTTCATTTATAATATAAAGGGCAAAATTCAATGGCCAATTATACATATGTAAAACTCATCTGCAATCTTTCTGAGCATTATATCAACTAACATGAAACAAATTTTAAATGGTGTATCGAAACGATTTTGCACCCTTTGAAGTGTTACCTTTAATTTTGTTGTTTTAAATATAAATAATGATCAACATCATTTTTTTTTTTAACAAGACAATACGAAAAACCTTTAACGTCAAGGGGAAACTGATTTCTACAAGCTTATTTCAATTAAACTATTTTAAATAACATAAAATGATTTCCTAAATCTTCAACCCCTATGATTCAGTATTTAATTTGACCTTCGGCTGCAATCACAACATCAAGTCTGTCTGGATGCTGCAGATTTCTTCCATTCTCGCTTGCAAAACTGTTCCAGCTCTGTCAGGTTGTGTAGGGATAGGCTGTGAACAGCCCCTTTCAGGTTCTGTCACAAATTATCTATTGGATAGAGGTTTGTGGTTTGACTGGGCCACTCCAGAACATTCCCCTTGTTTACTGCAAACCATTTCTGTGAAACTTAGCTGGATGTTTCCAGGTCATTTTCTTGCTGGAAAATAAATGCTCTCCAAAGATGCATGCATTCATTTCATCTTTTACATTTAGAAGCCTTTAAAGGCCTGCTGTCAAGAAGTTTCCCAACCGCATGATGTTGCCACCACCATGCTTCACAGTTGGGATGGTGTGCTTCTGGTAATGTTCAGTGTTTTGTGTCCACTAAACAAGGCATATTGTCTAATGGACAAAATAATCAACTTTAGTCTGATTAACCAGTGAAAGGCCACCAGTGATATTCCAGACACAGTTGTCTTCATACTGCAATCACTTGAGGCACAATCAATGTGCTCAGGTAATCTCCATTCCAATCATTGTAAAACTACTTGAAATAATTGGCTGGACTTCTCTTAGAATACATTATTTGATCATGGTTGATTTGTAAAAGCATTAAATGTGTTAAACATCCAAGGTTGTGAATAGGTTTTATAGGTCCTGTATATTAATAGTAACACATTCCTGTGGGTTACCATTCATTTTTCACTCAAAAAACAAAAAAAACAACAACAAAAAACACAACAGATTTCCTACATCTCTTTTTGGCCCAGGCAGGGCAATAGCTCTTGGGAACTCTCCACTACAAAATATAAGTACAAAGTCCCAATGGGTACCACAGTGAAAATTAATAAATAGCTTAATTACCTTGTCAATTTAAATGATCTTACTATAAACAATATTTCAAATTACTTATTAGGTATTCATTTTTTAAAGATTGATCAAAATATACAACTTAAAAAATATTTTAATTTAGAAATTATTTCACCTTTCTTTTTTTTTTAAATAAAATGTGTTTGTTAAGATCGAGCCACACCCCTAAACACATCACATCATCTTAAAGCTACAGTTGTCCTCTCTAAGAATCATAGAAATTTTGCTTGGTGGCAAATATAGTATGACATATGATCCAAATAAATAATGTGCGCTACAAAGAACAAAAATGAATGGTCTCAGGAGATTTATTGTTGACATGAAGTGAGAAATTAATATTAGGCTACTGAAAGGCCATGTTTATACAAATATTTTAAATTTGTACCTGTAGTGTACTGTAACTTTACTGTGTTATGCTTTAAAAATATGAATAAAATATAATATAAATGAATAAAATAATTATTTTTTTAAAGTTTTGTAATTCTCTTAAAATTAGGCTTCAAAATGCTAGACAAAAGTATTATTAAGGTACTATTATCGAAAACTCGGTACTGTAGTAGTAGTATTTAAAAATATCTAACAGCCCTAGACAGCAATAACTATGGCTTTGACTATAACTTTGAGCACCACATATGGTATAACTGCAAGTGTAGTGAACACCACCATTGGAACATGGAGCAGTCATCTAGCGTTATTTGGATTTTACGAAATGCAGTATGTGGTGGTGCTCTGCTGTCCGAACACTGCAGTGCAGCTCCACTCCCGTGCATCCAATGAAGGTGTTTCTGGCTTGTTCCAGGCAGTTTCCAGATTCAGATATTGCCAAATCTTTTACATGTGAAAAGCTGAATACTAGCTCAGTGATTATATTGCCAATTCATAGATTACATTTACCTCAAGATATGTTAAAATACACTGTTTCAAGATTTTGTTCTTTAATATATATATATATATATTTATATATATATATATATATATATATATATATATATATATATAATATATATATATATATATATATATATTCATGAGTTGTTGTGGGTGCTTTTGATGGCATTAAAAATGTTTTTTTTTAAAGCATTAAAAGGGCATTGAAAACATCATAAAAGATGGTTGAAGCCACCACAGAGTCAAAGAAGGTATTTAGGGTTTCTTCCTGGACTCCAAAAGACCCCAGCCTCCTCAGCAGGTAGAGTCTATCCTGACCCTTCCTGTAAAGAGCATCAATATTTTGACTACAGTGCGATTTATTGTTCAGGTGAACACCCAGGTACCTATAAGACTCCACTATCTCACAGTATTGTGGGTCTGCACCTGCGGAAGTCCACTACCAACTCTTTGGTTTAACCCACACAATCAGGAGGTGGTTTTGCTGGCACCAGTCCACAAAGCCTAGAGTCCAATGTCTGTATTCTGAGTCGTCCTTACCTGTGATGAGGACGACAGTGGTAGATTCATCAGAGAACTTCTGGAGGTGCGGATTTGATGGAGAAGTGTACAGTGCAGATGGTGAAGAGGAACAGTGCCAGCACAGTTCCCTGGGGTGCCTATACTGCAGACCATTCTGTTAGAAACACAGTCCTGTGTTGTTACATACTGTGGATGTCCTGTAATGTAGTCCAGTATCCACTGTGACATGTGGTGGTCCACTCCTGAAAGCTCCGGCTTATCCCTCAGAAGTTGGGACTGGATGCCGTTGAAAGCACTGGAGAAATCAAAAGAACATGATCCTCAAAGTGCTTCCAGTGAGTCAGAGCTCTGTACAGGAGGTAGATGAAGTTGTCATCCATCTCAATGTCAGAGTTTTAGGGAAACTGCAACAGATCAGATGAAGATCTCACCAGGGGACGAAGATGGTTGAGAACCAACTTATTGCACAGTTTATCTATGTAGCACCTCAGGAGCCTGGAGCTGATGCCATCTGGACCTGCAGCCTTTCACACCTTGATCTTTCGCAGCTCGTTCCTTACTTTGAGTGTTAAAAGGGACAAGATGGTGGGGTATGTTTGAGTCCTCAGAAGCAAGGTGTGGATGTGATGGCTTGGAGCTGTGTATATATAAACACTTGTTTGACACGAAACAACCTGTCATTGTCAGTAATATTTTTTTTCTTGCCAAAAACGACTCTTAACTCAAATGTGTTCATTTGTGGAAGGTACAGTAACTTGTTAAGAGGTTTCATCTCCTCCAACTCACAAAGGACAATCTTTTATTCAGAAAAAATATTTTGTCCTAGGATATTGAAAGAATAACAACCCAAATCTGAATGATAAGAACACAACACAGTTCATAGAAAAAAAACACGACTGAAAGCTCAAACAGAGAGTAAACAGCCAGACTCTGAGGCTACAGCAAAAACTTAGTAGATAATAAACTATTTTAGTTTTTTTCTTTTGTGCAGTTTTTAAATTTTACATGGCCCCAGTCAGTACAAAATGCATGCTGATATCCAAACATTACATTGTTAAATAAGTCAATGTCTCCTTTCTCAAAATGTTTCTCGCAGATATATTCCTAGGGTAAAAATCTGGACCAGAAAATTCCTCCTTTTTCCACTAAGTGAAATGAAGGATGAAGTGTTTAACTACATTTGACATCTAATTGTATATCAGTATTTAAAAATTGTTTCAACTGCTATGTGTGCAGGATTAACTTGAATAAGATATGTAGGACCAGATAACAAACAATGATGGGGAAACTGCAGATGAACCCACAAAGCTTGAGGTGTGTGGCAAACGGAGTATTGAACCATGTTCCTGAAGTACAGCTGAACCCACAAATAAATCACAGCCTGATCATGTGAAGGAAAGTAAGAAACAAAGACTCCATGGCTCTCTGAGTCGGATATTCTATTAGAAGCGAAAGTTGTTTGGATTGAGGTAGAAATAAAGGACAGAACTGAATTAGAAACTGAAAGACCTTCTTACTTAAAGAATTTCATTTTTTTAATTAAACTACAGTTTTTGTTACAAGTGGATTTCCACCACTGTGATGGATTAAAAGCAGAATGGAGCCTGCTTTTAATGGAGCCTGCTTGCATTATGTTGCTGGTTTGTTAGGTTTCCAAGCTACTGTTCTTGGACAGCATTCTTTCAATTTATTGGATAAATTACTATTAAATATTTATTTTACAATCAAATTCTGCGACTTTAGTCTTGGGTGGCCAATGTGTTATGTACTGATGAACACGTTCAGTGCTTACAATGTAACCTAAAGTCTTTGTTTTGGCTATTTCGCCAGTAATTCTACCCAGGCAACAAACACATATGCATTTATTTTGCAAAGACAACAACAAAAAAATAAACAACTACAGTTGCTCGACAAGACCTACTAGCTGACTTCTACTGAACAAAATTGTGATTATGCTGGGACTTTTCTGCCAATACATGGGTTATGAGCATCTCATAGCTGCTTTTAAACAAGCACACAAACCGTATACATCATACAGGTGAGATGACCTTCATTAATTAGCTTGTTACAGTGTAATGTGCCATTTTCTAGCACTGGTAGCATATTACTCTCACCCAGCCTAAGAGTGCTGCTGAACTGCATCCCTGTCCAGCAAAGGTATAGTGCTTTACAAGAAATCTGCTGAAAAAGTTTCAGGCAACATAACAGAATGCTCTACGTGAGTTTTTCTCAACTGGGGGGCCGCATACCCTTGTGGTCCGTGGTGGTATTGGAAGGGGTCCTTGATGATAAATTATACATACATACATATATATATATATATATATATATATATATATATATATATATATATATATATATATATATATATATATATATATATATATATATACTGTATATATATATTTAAATATTTCCTGATATTTATAGAAATAGATTATTATTTTACTCAGATGTTACCGATACCTTTATCTACCTAAACTACAGAATGTAAAATGACCTACAATGTAATTCATTGTACAGTAGCTGGTCATGAAATTAGAATATCATTAAAAATATCATTTATTTCAGTAATTGCATAAAAAAATGAAACTTGTACATTAGAATAATTTGTTACACACAGATATATTTCAATGTTTTTTCATTTAATTTTCATGATTAAAATTGGCAATGATAGTCCCAAATTCTGTATCTCAGAAAATTAGAATATTGAAGACGCCTTTATACAGTAGTTTTCTGAAATATGTATATAATTTAACAGACTTTTTAATACAGTATTTTTATACTATAAAATATTGTAAAGTGTTTTGTTCCTATATTTGAAAGTTCCCACAACTATTTTGTTTCACAATGTTCAGCGGCTGCTGCATATACAGTCCTCTGCAGAAATGAGTACATCCCCTTTAAAAAGTATGAATTTAATCAGTAGCTCAATGAATAAAAGAACAATTTCCAAACATTCCACAATGCCGAGTTTTATTGAAAATTTATTTAACTTCATAACATGAAATTAAAGTTAATAATCTAATTTAGATCACACAATCTGCAGTTTTACTCAAATTGGTTGAAGCAAAAATGAATACACCCTGCAACTAAAACTACTACATCTAGAATTTTGTATGACCACCATGATTTTGAAGGACAGCACCAAATCTTCTAGGCATTATCTAGGCAATCTAGGCAACATCTATCTTTTTCCATTCTTCAAGAATAACCTATTTTAGAGCCTGGATGCTGGATGGAGAGGGATTCTCAACTTGTCGCTTCAGAATTCCCATCAGGTGTTCGGTTGGGTTCAGATCAAGAGAGAAACTTGGCCATTCAATCACCTTCACCCTGTTCTGCTTAAGAAATGCAATAGTAGCTTTAGATGTGTGTTTTTGGATCATTGTGTGGGAAAAGTGCACGACGAAGACAAGTGCACGGAGTGATGGCAGCATCTTCTCCTTCAGTATAGAGCAGTACATTGTTGAGTTCATGATACCATCAATGAAATGCAGCTCTTCAATACCAGCAGCACTCACCCAGCCCCACATAAGGACACTGCAGCCACCATGTTTCACTGTAGGCACCATGCATTTCTCTTTGAACTCCTCACCTTTACGACACCATACAGTTTTTTAAACCATTAGTTCCAAAAACAGTGATCTTGGTATCACCACTCCAGAGTATAGAGTCCCAGTAGTCTTCATTTTGTCAGCATGGGCCCTAGCAAATTCTAGGCGTGCTTTTTTGTGCATGGGCTTTAGGAGAGGCTTCCTTCATGGACGATACCCATGCATGCCATTCCTGTGCAGTGTGCGCCGTCTGGTGTCCCGGAAAACGGTCACTCTAGTTTGGCTTTCTACTGCTTTAGCTAACTGCAGTGAACTTGCATGGCGATTTTCTTCAACCCTTTTCATCAGAATACGCTCCGGTCGAGATGTTAACTTCAGGTGGATGGCCTGGACGGCCTTGTAAGATGGTTGCACTTACATATTTCTCAAAATTTTTGATCACTTTTGCTACAGTATTTTGACTGATATGTGAAGCTTTGCTGATCTTCTTGTAGCCCTCACCTTTTTTTGTGTAAAGAAATGATTTCCTTTCTCAGATTTCTCTTCCATAGGGAGTGATTGCTGATAGGAAGGACTTTTCTTTGTAAAGTAATGCCCTTTTATTGTCACCTGTCTGCTGTACACCTGTTAAATGAATCATTATACTCACCTGTGATGGAATGCCTGTTAATTAGAAGTTTGTAGTCTAAAGTGTGGATTTTCACCTAGGAGTATAATTGGGGTATACTCATTTTTGCAACATGGGCTTGAATGAATTTGTTATGCAAATTACTGTTTTGTGTGGGCAAATGAACAAATCTTGTTTGCAATCAATGGCCCACACTTGTGGGAGTATTTTGTAGTATAGTATATCATACAAAATCTTGATTCTGAAAGAAAGCTAAAGGTTTTCTGACAAACTTAGTGAGGTGTACTCATTTATGCAGAGCACTGTATATCCTATTCTGTTACATTTTTCTGGAAACTGTCTAAATATTCCAATGAACTTTTTTTTACAGGAAATTACAACTGAATAGTCATATTTGCCTGAAGGAGTGAAAAAATGCCACAATGCTATTCAAAAGGCAGTTTCTCATGTTTCAACCCCCAAACTAGTCAGAGTTGATAAAAAAAAAAACATGCGTGCACCAAAAAGGTTGAGAACCACTGCACTCTGTGTCACCCACCAAGCTTTCTAGATCGCGGTGTGACCTGCATGTGAATTACAAACTGGGCTTATAGAGGCTTTACTATACTACCATCAGGACCTTAAAGAACAGCTGTAAATGTCAAGGACCCATTCACCAAAGGAATGATAAAAACAAACGTATGCAAGTTCATTAGCATGGACCACGCCTACGGAGATTAGATTAGTTTTGATTAGTTCATTTATTGACAAAGGTTAGATAGATGATGTTTCTGGAAGGATGCACTGATGTAGGCTTGTAGACTCTGTGTGGGGGTGCAGTCTTCGGAAGTCGGTCTTCTTCTCGAGCCTGCTCAGGACCCCCCCCAGAAAAAGAACCTGAAAGAAACAGATATTAGAGCTGTAGTTTGAAAGAGCAGATAAGCAGATGAAGGGATGAAGGGAGGAAGGGATGAGGGAGGGGATGAAATGATGAGGGGATGGAATGATGAAGGGGATGAAGGGGGGGTGAGGGAGGGGATGAAAGAGATGAAGGGATGAAGGGATAAGGGAGGGGATGAAGGGATGAGGGAGGGGTTGAGAGAGGGAATGACGGAGGAGATGAAGGGATGATGGGATGAAAGGGATGAGGGGATGAAGGGATGAGGGGAGAAGGGATGAAGGGATGAGGGGATGGGAGGGGATGAAGGGATGAGGGATGAGGGGATGAGAGAGGGAATGGCGGAGGAGGTGAAGGGATGGTGGGATGAAAGGGATGAGGGGATGAGGGAGGGGATGAAAGGGATGAAGGGATGAGGGAGGGGATGAAGGGATGAGGGAGGGGTTGAGAGAGGGAATGACGGAGGAGATGAAGGGATGATGGTATGAAAAGGATGAAGGGATGAGGTAGGGGATGAAGGGATGAGGGGATGAGGGAGGCGATGAAGGGATGAAGGGATGAGGTAGCGGATGAAGGGATGAGGGAATAGTAAAATGGGGATGTAATACTGAGACGAGATAAAGGATCAGCGGGAGGGAGGGTGGGGTTTACGAGACCACAGTCTGAGCGATGCTGATGGCTAGGTGCTCGGGTTTAAATAGATCACAGAGTAATTAGGAATGGAATTCAGGTGTGAGATGCCAGGTGAGTCGGATCCGAGTAGATTAGTGAGAGAATACTGAATATGAGGCGTGGTCCAGCTCACGAACCTAAGTTAACATATTAACTTACATTTCATTAGCATGGACCACGCCTACGGAGATTAGATTAGTTTTGATTAGTTCATTTATTGACAAAGGTTAGATAGATGATGTGTCTGGAAGGATGCACTGATGTAGGCTTGTAGACTCTGTGTGGGGGTGCAGTCTTCGGAAGTCGGTCTTCTTCTCGAGCCTGCTCAGGACCCCCAAACTTGGTCATTATTTAAGAAAGCAAGGAATGAGCATGGTGCAGATCCTCGAGATTATTATGAATGTAAGAACGGTATGCTGAGGATGACAAACGACCTAGGATTTGAATAGTCTTGTCGGAAATGCCTAACTGAGAAGCTGAAGTGCCTGCGCCCATGCGGATGGAGTGGATTGAATAATTATCAGGGTTGATGCCAGATCTAAACGGGATTGATTAGAGGAGGAGAGTAACCGTAACAGATTGTGTGGATGCAGCGGGTAAGGGATCAAAGGTTAGAGGGAATCGGTGATTAGGTTAACGTATTTCTTGATTCTTAAGACCGTTGAGCAGCATTGATATGTGGCTATGGGAGAGAGCTGGACGGGAGTTGCCGGTAGCCAGTTTAATGAAGAAATGAATGCCAGAAAGGTATGATGGAATAGTGGAAACGCGGATTTATAGGATTGTATGTGAACAGGTAATGAAGAGGCGAATAGAAGACGGGATGAGTGAAGGGAATGGAAGGTTATACGTTACATAGAAACTTTTAAAAACTGTTCTATCTTGAAAGATAAGATGAGAGAGTTCTAGGAGCAATGCTGTTGAGGATAGTGTTCTGAGAAATGATGGAGAGGTCTTGAAGTTGTGTAGTTTGTTGTAGATGGTTGCTGAAAACAGTGGGATCGGAGTTGGATGAGGATCTGCGTCTGGAGCCAAGGACCTGAATTTCTGGAAAGAGAGGCGAGAGAGTGAATCAGCGATGGAATTCCGATGGTTAGATACATGAACGGAGAATAAACTGAAGTTTGGCTCGCGCCAGAGTGAGTCTACGAATGAACTGCATGATGCAGGATGAAAGTGAACCGCTTTTGTTTTTGATGTCGACAATGGCAGAGTTGTCTGAATGAATAAGGATACAGTGCTGAGACCATTCATGACCCCCCAAAAAAGGGCTGCAATCACAATGGGATCGATTTCATAATGAGCGGATGAGAGAGAGGCCGCCTGGAGCTGCAAACGTTCAAACTCGGGGGCCATGTTGAAGCAAACCGCCTTCCATTGTAGAAACCACCAAAGCCTGCAGAGGGTGCTGCATCGGTAAATAGCAAGATGTCATCTGGATGAGAAATTCATAAAGTCATTGTAGAAGAATGAAATGCCGTTCCAAGATGAAAGAAATTCTTGCCGAAAGGCGCATTTCCATCCGGCGAGGTTCTCAATGGCGAGACTATGAAGCAAAGGGATGTTGGCGGCGGTGGACAGGTGAGAAATAAATGATGTCCCCTTAATGGGAGTGGCGAGGTGCTGTGATAGTCAATCTGTTTTGGAAGTGGGGTTATGGGGGCAGGTGTTCCAAGCATGTGCCCCTCCATAGAAAGAGCAAGTATGCAAGAGCCTACAGCTGGAGGCTGAGCAGCCAAGGTCATTGAAATTGTTACACACCATCCTGCCACCTTGGAAAAGGATTGGACGGCCGCGCTTACCCATGCCCCCGGAGACAGGGGCATTAGCTTTAGACTGTGGTAGAAGAGATTAAGGAATCACTGAAGGGGGAGGGGCAGGTGAGGACGAACAGTTGGGGACTGATGAGCAGCATGATGATGATGGCCGAGGTCAGAGAGGAGTGACAAGAGTGCATGCAGTAGCAGGGTGGGAGGAAGCACCGCAGAGGCTGCAAGATAGGGATGCCCGGGTCGCAAAGATGCGGCAATATAACTCGGAGTCTAGACAACCCCAGTATGTACCTTGATTGTACTGGGCGAGACGGCCCGCTGCCTGGGATGAGAAAAGGATGTGATATTGATAAAACCCCGTTCCTCCAAATCTAAGGGCCATGTGAAGGACAATAGACAAATAATCGTGTAATTCGGTCCGCCGGTCAGGAAACACTGAGCAAATGATGTCCCTGTAAAGAGAGAATGCAAAAGCAAACTCTGTGGGGGTCAGATCTTTGGAACTAGAGCTAAGAGCTGAACCTAGCTGCATTAGCCCCATTCCGGTCTGCAACTCCCGGGGCTGACCTGAGAGACCTAGAGAGGGTTGGAGAAGGAGACCTAAATCGATGTAATTACCATTCAGAATTTGTTGCCGGAGAGCGGGTGAAACTGGGGAAGGGCGATTGATGGAAGAGGGTGGCCGAATGGGGGGTACTGCTGTAGAAGAGTGTAATGGTTAGAGGCTGAAGTATAAATAGACGAAGATTGCAACTGAGACAGCGGACCAGTAAAACTTTGAGGTAATGCGGCGATAGGTTGTTGAACCTTTGAGCCTGCTGGTAACACGGAAGGGTTAGAAGAGGTTCCTGGAGCATGGATGGCCTGAATTGAACCTGTAGGAAACATAGAAGGGGGATTTGTGGGGGAGAGGAATTGATTGATTTAATGAAAATGCGGCCTGAGAGGCTAAGAAAGAAAAAAAAATTGTTATGAATGAGGCAAAATTTGAGGGAAATGAGACGGAAGATGCTTCCCCGCCAGCAGGGGGAGCTGTGGGTGTTGGCCCTGCAGAAGAGGCAAGAATTATTAGCACAACGGCTAAAGGGGATGCCTCTTTCCCTGAGTGAAGATTGCAAGCGGGCTACTGTCCATCCAGACATTTCCGGACAGTTGGAGATGGAGGCGGACGAACGACGAACTCTGGGTGACTTCCACATCTGGAATGAAGCCGGATGGGAACGGGGAGGAGAAGCCCTCCGAGCTGGACTGCCAGAGAGATCGGGAGGAAAGTGCTGAGCTTGTGGCGAACAGGGAGCCTGAAGTGATCGGGAGGTAGAGAAGCTTGGAGCCGATCGGGCTGCAGCGCCTACTGAGGACCGCTGAACTCCAGAAGAAGTCCCAGGGCGCGACGAGGACGCACTGCGGGAATGGGAGGAAACTTGGACCGAGCGGCCCGAAGCCAGAGAAGAAAATCGGGGAGGCGAAGCCTCGAGACGAGAACGAAGGGAGTTAGATGTGCGGGGAGGAGATGGAGAAGGGCGCCGATCTCGAGGCGCGGAAGTCGCTGGAGAGGGATCCGACTGCGCGGAGCGAGATGGAAGAGCTCTGGTTGACTGAGAGGACTGGCTGGAATCCCGATGAGCCGATGGAAGCCTGGCACAGCGAGAGACTTGACGGACCACGGATGGAGGGGATGGTCCAATGATGGAAGTCTTGCTGGAGAAGAGCTCCTCATCGGATTCGGAAGGATCAAGGGTAAGCACATCCATGAAAATAGAGCTTGTCTTCGCTAACCAAGGCGGGTTTACAAGACCATGGAATGGGATGAGGGGGATGAGGGAGGCGATGAAGGGATGAAGGGATGAGGGAGCGGATGAAGGGATGAGGGAATAGTAAAATGGGGATGTAATACTGAGACGAGATAAAGGATCAGCGGGAGGGAGGGTGGGGTTTACGAGACCACAGTCTGAGCGATGCTGATGGCTAGGTGCTCGGGTTTAAATAGATCACAGAGTAATTAGGAATGGAATTCAGGTGTGAGATGCCAGGTGAGTCGGATCCGAGCAGATTAGTGAGAGAATACTGAATATGAGGCGTGGTCCAGCTCACGAACCTAAGTTAACATATTAACTTACATTACAAAAAACTGTGTAAAATAAAATGCTTAAAATGCCTGTATCATTTAAACTTTGGTTTTCTAACTTTTAAGAGAAAGAAATAAGAGAGAAAGTTAACTTCTTATCACAATGCATTTAATTTAACAATTATGGTTTGTACGACATAGATTTATCAGGTAATGACAGGTATCTTTGTGGTATTTATCAACAACTTGTGGCACTAAGATGTAAGAAAAGCCATGGATCACAGCTTGTAAATAGCATGACCATGGGGAACACTTAATTTGTTAAACTTAGAGATGCAATTGTTTACAACTAAAAAAAGTTATGTGCCTTCAAGTTTACAATACATTTTCACTAGAAATTAAGGATAGCAAAACTTTTCTTTTTTTAGTACACATTATTTATTCTATACAACCAAACAATACATAATGCTGACTTTAGGTGTTAACATAAGATCCTAGGATTTCAGGCTTGAACGATAAGGAATTTGCTTGTGAATGTGAAATCGACAGCAGAGAATCTAACAGCTGGTGTCTCTGCGCTTCAATGAACCTGTTTGAGTCTGGCAGCTAATTTAGTTTTTAGGATATGTGGGTTTTTTTAGAAGAAAATATGGGTAGAAAAAAAATCTTTATCTACAATGATGTCTCAAATGAAGAGGTCAGTGCAAACTGGTCAACTGTAGATGGGTCTGTCTGTCTGTATATAAATATATATATATGTGTATATATATGTATATGTGTATATATATGTATATATATATATATATATATATATATATATATATATATATATATATATATATATATATATATATATATTCGCCTACTGAGAGGAACATTTTTATCTGTAGGACTTAATACAATAGTATAGCAAAAAAACAAGACAAAAAATATGTCATTATGTTTTATCACAATAGGATAATGGGTGAACATTTAAATCTGTCTTTGGTAAGTGCAGTTGTGAAGTTTATACAATAAACACAGCTCAGCTTCTAACATTTCTCTAAAATTACAACTGAAATTGTAAATGGTATCCTTCATATTGAATAAAAGCCCACCAATTGTCATTTCATTCAGTTTGAGTCATAAAGCCAATGGATTCTATTGATCATTTAAGCTGCATCTGACTGCTCTGGAAGTAGACTGGAGCACCAATGCTGAGGCAGTCCTTGTGCAAATATAAGTGGCTGAGCTGATGAAATGTTTATCCACTAGGCATAGACCTTTTCTCATAAGCATCTGAACACAGAACAATACAAGTGCCCTCAGGTGACAGAATGAACGCAGGAGTGCATTTGTCTGGAATCGAGCATCAATTTACAGCGGGATTGAGAGAAGCGAGGCAGTGGTGTTTTCTCTCCGGGCTCCTGTGAGTGGGCTCTCACAGCGATGCTTTGATGCAGTTGTATACTACGACAAACAGGGGCTGCTTTGCTGTATAAAGCAAGGATCTAGAGGCTGCATCAGACACAGGGTTGGTCAATTTAATGCTGACAGAAGAGGCTGAAAATGAACGTGCCCACAACTTGTTTGTGATGTTAAACCAAAAAAAGAAAATTTTCTGAAATACTTGTGTGTGCATCCCATTTATAAACGTCCAGCTGACATTTCATTCATCCTATGTCTCAGTGGTGACTTATCCCAGGAGAAATGCTACAGTAGTTTATACATAGTGCATACAATATGTTGCTAGGAAACAGTGTCTCATGAATATCCTCCTCTTATTGTAAAATCAAGCGCACTGACAGCGTGAAAACGTAATGCTGCACAGATGCACTTTTTTGCAGGACTAACTTACTGCCAACTTAACATTGGTAAGCTTAGTTGAAGATTACACCTCTACTATACTGTATGAATGTTAGTATATCTATAATCAGGAAACAGTTTGTAGTCTAAAATACCTTAAAAATTTTGCATCAAGACCACCGAAAATTAATTTCCATTCATGACAAAAATCTAAGTGAGTTTGGCACAATTTTTTCCTTGGCAGCTTTTTGTAAACTGGAATAAATGCCTGTAAATAACCCAGAAGACAACAAAGAACCAATTCCGAGATGCTCCAAACTCTGATGGGAATAGTGCTAGCGATTCATAACAAAACATTGGTTAAATGAAGGATCTTTGTGGCAGATGATGCCTCATTTAAAGGTGACACTTGCCATGACCCACGACTCCCATTATATGGATATATGCTGATCGCAACTGGATATAAACTTCTTCAAAAGGAGTCCAAGTGGCTCCAAACTATACTATAACTCTGCTATAAATAAGGTCCAAGTTGAACAAAATCGAACTTCCCCTTTAACATTATTGATCTTTAAACAACTTTCAGAGTTTATCACAATTGCTTCTCATTTATCAAAAAGGTAGTAAGAGACAGGGTGGTTAGCACTGCCTTGCAGCAAGAAGGTTGTGGGTTCGTATCCCGGCCCAGGGTCTTTCTGCATGGAGTTTGCATGTTCTCCCCGTGCATGCGTGGGTTCCCTCCGGGTACTCTGGCTTCCTCCCACAGTCCAAAAAACATGACTGTCAGGTTAATTGATCTCTCCAAATTGTCCTTAGGTGTGAGTGTGTGCATGGTTGTTTGTCCTGCCCTGTGATGGACTGGCAACGTGTCCAGGGTGTACCCCGCCTCTCGCCCGTTGACAGCTGGAGATAGGCACCAGCACCCCTGCAACCCATAAAGGATTAATAAGTTAAGAAAATGGATGGATGAATGGGTAGTAAGAGGCTGAATATTATAAATACATTTAAATGTTCTGTTTCACACAAATACCTGTATGTTCAAAGACAAGGGTTATGTTTCTTGTTCTGCCTGTGTTTTTGTAAAATTACTGATAGTATATATATATGTGAGTACTTACTCTTCCAAACTTTAGGTTCCAAACTTTTATCTGAAATGGTGATCAGTTGATGGATAGATTGTTAGATTCATTCACTGACTGTTTTGGTCACCAATGACATTTACAGAATAGAGGAAACAAACAGATTCATTTTAGAAGCAACTACATAAATTAAAAATCGTAAAGTGTAATGAAGCTTATTACACACACACACACACACACACACATATATATATATATATATATGCTGCTTCTGTTTATGTAAATATATTACATGTTTAATGGCTTTATTCTGTTGTCAAAAATGTTATCTTTACATAATCCTGAGCTATATTTATATCACTGAACTGAAGGTACAGAAGTAGTTGTATATTTATGTTGTTACGAATATGCAACCACTATTCATGGAAGATGAAGATGTCCTCAGGACGTTTAGCTCTAAAATTGAGGCTTTAGAGATTACAGTTGTCTGTAAGACACAGCGAGTGATCATCTCAAATACAGAAAAAATGTTTCTAATTGAGCCCAGGGGAAGATGAGAAGCCAGACAAATGCTTTATGTAGAGATCCTGAGGTTTAGGAGAGACACTTATTTTCCTCTGGGAGGAAAAGAAGAAGAAGAAAAAAAGAAGTGTGAGGAGGTGGGCAAAGCCTCTGCGATGAAACTAGGCCATCCTAACAAGGACAGGAAACGGCTGTGACAGAAGAGTCTAGTCTTGTAAACGACAGCCAGCTCTCATATTTACCATCAACGTTTCTTGTATTTGGTATGCACCATTTCACCCTCTGCTTCAGGCTCTTTTGACCTTCAATGCATTACAGTGTCTTTAAAAAAGTATCCGTCCTCTTGGACTGTTTACCCGTTTTATTGTTTTTACATATCAATCATGAGCAAAACTACTGGACTCTTCTGATAAACAATGGACAAACAGATAAAAGAGTGTACCATTATATAAGTGATTTAAAACATAGTCACCCACTACATACACTTTTGGCCGCTATCGCAGCACAGTGTCCCAACAACTCCCATTTTAAGGACATATACTGTACACAAATGTATCTTAATACTGTATCTCCCGAAGGACTTCAAGTCACAGCAGAATTGTCTGGTTGAGTATATGAACATATTGCATTTTCAAAATAAGGTCCAGGCTGCACAAAATTATACTTCCTGTTTAATAGATACATGCTCCCACTATCTCAAAATATAACAGGCCAGAAAAGTTACCATAATTATGAAGATGATTAAAAAAAACTCTACATTACAATGTCACCAGGTGACCTATCAACATTTCAGAGTTAAGTAGAAGCATTGAACAAACAAATGTGTGAGCCATAACTCTCTTCAGTTAAATAAAAAGAAATGTAAGTAATTATTTTGGGAGAAAACGGGGAGCGACTAAGAGTCAGCACACACGTTCAGCTAGTAAAACTTGAAACTACTGATCAGGCCTGAAAGCTGGATGTTTTGGAATTCTCTCAGACCTGATCCTTCAGGTACACAAACACAACCACAAAGTTGACCTTCTATCTGAAGAGCAGTTCCAGGATAACACAACCAATGTCACAGCAAGATGTTGACAAATTCACCTAGGCATTTATCTTTAGCAAAGCTGTTTACTGCAACAGAAACACAGATCTGTTTGAGATACTAATTTGGACAGCCGTTATAACCTGTCTCACAACTAACATACAAAATCCTCAGAAATATACTAAACGGAGTTGAATTTCTGCTATGAAATGAATCTAAAATCTAGTCTGAGCAAGAATAAATTTAACCAGTATAAGGTAAGAACTATACGCAAACCAATATATTTATATTGAAGGCCATGAGAACAAAGCTTTAAATTGTTTAAATCTCTAGATACGTCTATTTTTTGTACATATCTTTTCTACTTTAAAGCTAGTCACAGTAAAAGAGTTAGTATTATATTACTAAAAGTATATACCTATTAATGGTTATAAAATAAATATTACTAACAGATTGATATTGAACTTGTCAATTTAATACAGAAATTATGTTTTTATTTTTTATTTTGACAAATTTAATTGTGTCTTCATCATTATGTGGAAAGTGCCAGAATCTTTTGTTTTTTTGTCTGCACAGGTTAATTACTCTTTCTTGGACAATTATATTTAAAGCGTAATTCCGAGCAAAGCAAAAAAAAAAAGCTTGAAAATCTTATGACATTTTTCCAAAATATTTATCAAAACTAAGAAGATGCCTGAGGAATGGAGGGAAAGTGTTCTGGTGCCAATTTTTAAGAAGAAGGGAGATGTACAGAATTGTGGTTACTACAGGGCAATAAAGCTAATGAGTCATACAATAAAGCTATGGGAAAGAGTGGTGGAAGATGGGCTTCAGGCAAAAGTGAGCTTTTGTGAGCAGCAGTATGGTTTTATGCCAAGGAGGAGTACAACAGATGCAATTTTTGCTTTAAGAATGCTGATGGAGAAGCACAGAGAGGGTCAGAGGGAGCTTCATTGTGTCTTTGTAGATTTAGAGAAAGTGCCCAGAGGAGAACTGTGGTTTTGCATGAGGCAGTCTGGAGTGACAGAGAAGTTTGTTAAAGTGGTGCAGGACATGTATGAGAGCTGTAAGACAGCAGTATGGTGTGCTGTAGGAGTGACAGAGGAGTTCAAGGATAGGATTGGCTCTGAGCCCTTTCTTGTTTGCTTTGGTTATGGGCAGGCTGAAGGATTATGGACTATAATGTTTACAGATGCCATTGGGATCTGCATTGCGAACAGGGTGGCGGTAGAGGAAAAGCTAGAGAGATGGAGGTATGCACTGGAAAAGAGAAGAATGAAGATTAGACGCACCAAAACAGAATATGTGTGTTAATGAGAAAGAAATTAGAAAGTGGAATGGTGAAGTTAAAGGGAGTTGAAGTGAAGAAAGTAGAGGAATTTAAGTACTTAGGATCAACAGTCCAAAGCAATGGCGACTGTAGAAAAGACATGAAAAAGTGTTTGCAAGCTGGTTGGAATAGGTGCAGAAAAGTGTCAAGTGTGATGTGTGAAAAAAAGGGTTTCACCAAGAATGAAGGGAAAGGTGTACAAGACAGTAGTGAGACTAGGGATGTTGTACGGTGTAGAGACAGTAGCGAAAAAAAGACAGGAAGCAGACCTGGAGATTGCAGAACTCAAGATGTTGAGATTCTTGTTGGGAGTGACGAGAATGGATAAGATCAGGAATGAGTAGATCAGAGGGACAGCTCATGTTATATGTTTTGTGGATAAAGTCAGGGAGGCGTGACTGGGATGGTTTGAACATATTCAGAGGAGAGAAGACACTTCTATTGATAGAAGGATGCTTAGGATGGAGCCAAGAGGCAGAGAGGAAGACCAAAAATGAGATTATTGGTGTGGCGAGAGAACATGAAGTTAGTTGGTGTGAGGGCAGAGGATACAGATGTAGACCGATGATTCACTGTGGCGACCTTTGAAGTGAAAAGCTGAAAGAGAACGAATATTTACCAAGATACTATTTATTTATTTAGTGCTAACAAAAGTATTTTTAAAAAGCCACAGCACACTCCACATTGTACACATTATGTCAGCCCTGGCAAATATGTGTACAAATCCTTGCAAAGCAGCCTGGATTGGCTTTTTAGCAAACGCCAGCCTGTAATGTGTCAAGCATTGTACAGAAGTGTTGAAGTTCAGCTTCTCAAGATGCATTTTCTTTTGAATATCTTAAATGGATGGTATGAAAATAAATCAGAAAATACATACATTTTCTACAAAAAAATTGGAATCATATTACACCAAAAACATCCATGAATACTGAACTGCCAATAGTTACTCTCTAGTTGCTTTACATAACTTCCAACATAACAGACCCTATACTGGTTTGAACAGGTTTCAGTTCAAAACTCACACAGAACAGTTGCTGCGGATTTACCTTATAATCTATAGATGGTTTATAAAGAAAACAAATTTGGCTAATGCACATTATTTTAAGTGTTTAAATTTAGATTTTATGCATTGCATTAACACGTGTTAAATCCCTGAAGTCAACATAACAATCTATTCCAGGACACGTTTTCACTCACAAGTAAATTAGGAATTCCACTTATCAAGTAGAGCAGCTATGTAGTTACATAAGCAGAGGTGCCTTAGGAAACCCATAATTTATTGCGGAGAAGAATAATGAAGTAGAATGCATGCTTAAACAGTACACAAGTCATGTGAGCAGGACTGTAGCGACATCATCATGACTAATGAAGTGACAAAGTGGACAATGAGCACATAGGGAAGATCCACATTTATCCTTTATCCCACAAGGGGACTCTACAAGAATGTTGTGAGGACTTTGCAAAGAAGTAGGTCATGTCTAGATAGAGGTGAGCTCCCTGAAGCTGTTGGAAATCATGATTTATTGCGAGTCATTCAAAGCCCCTCACTGCAGTGACACTGTAGGTAAATCTGATATATAGGCTAAAAAAGCATTCTGTTTTTATAAGCAGAGTGTGTCTGGTCACAGAGAGGATAGAGGTTCATACTGTAAGGCAAATAGAGAGGATCTAGAAGGAAATAGCTCCTTATATTTAATATATATAGGAGTTCCTCTTTCCTGCCAGAGTTGGGGCTTTTAATATAAGTACTCGGTTGAAAAAAGGAGCTCATTCCTGAGGAACGCTTGCCTTGATTATGTTTAAAAGATTTTGTTCTTTCCACATACAAGAAGTAATGACCAGGATATTCCCTATTTTGTCATTGAGGCAGGTTGGCACCAATCTAATATGAGCAACAAGAGAATGTTCATCTCTTTGAGATTAATTTTTGTACCACACAAACTACAGTTCCACAGGATTGATTTGGCTGCACAAACCACTATTAAGATTAATATTGAAACCACAAACTGATAACCTAATGTTTTGCAGAACCACTTTTCAGGACAGAACAACATTCTTTTCTGTCATGCGTCAGGTTAGTTTATCTTTTGCATGACCCGATTTTATCTTCACTCTTGCACTGGGGATTTATATTTTCTTTATTTGCCCAAAAAAATGGTTGCTGTGTCCTTAAACAAGACACTTCACCCGCCTTGCCTGCTGGTGGTGGTCAGAGGGCCCCGTCGACACTGGTTTTAAGCTTTCACTACGTTTACATGCACGTCTAAATCTAGCTTTTTGGAATAATCGGAATAAGAGCTTGTACCCTGTTGAGAGCCGAGTCCCAGTTAACATGTCAGTCAAAAAATCTAATTATTAAATGAAGTACTTTCAACTCCCCGATGATAGATTGCGACATGCGCCCCTACATGTTAGCCTCATAGCGGTTATTCTTGAGCTGCGCTCAGGTAATAAACAGATGCTGGTGGGAATGAAGCAGACGGAGTAAAAGCAGGATATGCACTGATCGGCCACTTACACTTGTCTTAGTCACCATATTTTTCTCTGTGTTGTTGACCAGTTGCAGTTCCTCGTCTCTTCACTTCCCGAGGGGGCGTGCAGGTACAGGCGGGACTGCCAGGGTTCACATCACATCACATTATCTGGGTAGCTTAGTCAGGCTTCTGAAACTCCAGTTCGGTTTGATTCAAGTCGGACTAAAGTATTAATTTGACTTTGTCTTGCTGCATGTAAATTCACTGACTGTCACTTCTGTCAGTTTCAATGTGAAAATAAATTCCGATGTTGGTTTATATTCTAAAAGTTAGCTGAAGCAAACAAAACAGCCAGTAAACTATAAAAATTAGCAAATAATTTCTTAATTAAATCTAATTATTTAACCAAATTGAATAATCTTTTAACAAACTACCACAATCTAAACTCTGTTCACAATGTTTCATGAATAATATCAATAAAATAATATGTATTATTATCATTATTATTATTATTAGTGGTAGTAGTAGTAGTAGTAGTAGTAGTAGTAGTAGTAGGAGTAGTAGTAGTAAATCTAATCAAATCAAACTTTATTTATAGAGCTCTTTTCATACAAAAAAAAATTGCAGTTCAAAGTGCTTTACAGATTAAAATTACCCCACATAACCTACATTTCCATCCCTTAAAAAGCAAAATGGCAATTATTTCCCATTCCCAAACACCATTTTATAAACACACATAGACACACTGGCACACATCCACAAACACAAGTGCACACAGACACCTTCCCAAAACGCATAAGACCATAGGTAGAGCTCAGTTAGGCTCCACAGAGGAAACACTGGAAGGATTAAAATACGTAAAATGTAAAATGACAAATGCTGGTATGGATAATAAAATGTGATAATGGAGAAAGTAAAACTGTAAAACATAAATTGTGTATTCAAACTTAACAATAATTAAAAGAAAGAAAGAAAGAAAGAAAGAAAGAAAGAAAGAAATGCAGCTAAACAGGGTGAATAAATAGTAATCAGTTAAAAGCTAGACTAAAAAGGTAAGTCTTGAGCCTGTTCTTAAAAACATGAACGTTCTCTGCGGGACTGGGGTCCTCTGGCAGCCTGTTCCAGAGGTGAGGGCCGTAATAATGGAAAGACGCCTCACCATGGGTATGTGTCCTGACTTTTGGAATCATGAGGAGACGGCTGCCAGAGGAGCGAACAGACCATGAGGGTTCGTATGGTGAAAGCAGTTCCGAAAGATACACTGTAAACCCAAATAAGTTCAGTGAACTCAAAATTTATGAGGAAACTGATTACATAATAATTAAACATAACAAGTAAACTTACTTAAAAACTATAAGATCACCATAACTTAAACTTAAATTTGGCCTGAATACAATCAAAGCATTTAACTACGTCCAACTTATAACTTATTACATAAGTAACTTACATATATTACTTCACCAACTTGAATAACATAAGTTGTGTAATCTCTGAATTGATCTATTGAGCACTAAAATCTATGGCTTGCATTTGCATAGCACATATCCTGTCAGAAGAAAATAAAGGGTTTTATACCATATTCAGTATAAACTCACTGATGCTGAAAGAGAGCTTTGTAGCTGCAGTTGCCATGGGTCAGAGTGACAAAAGTGAAGGTGCCATTCTGTCTGCACTGCCAAGCATCACAGCAGATTTAGCAGAAGAAGTGCCTTGCCAAAGGGCCCAGCAAGCAACACAATAATAGTGGGGATTTAGGGGGTTATCGGACAAGCTCCTACCCCCTTAGTCATGGTTGCCAACAACCCTTATCAGTTAGTGACTCCTCCTCCTGCAATGAACACAGTCACATGGCCTGACATCTTTATGTTATCATGTCTCTTTACTCAAAACTTTTGATACAAAGATTTCCCTTACTCGCAATGTTTCATTTGTTTAAACCTTTAACTACAGTGAAAGTTGAATCTGGTTATAAATTTTACGCTGGTTTGACTTTGTTGCTACTTTTGATTTCAATGATTATAAAACTTTTGAGCTCATTGTACTTTTGGGTTTACAGTGTAAGAAGGCCCAAGACCGTAAAGACACTTAAAAACCATTAGAAATTTTTCCTGAAACATACGGGGAGCCAATGCAATGACTCTAAAACCGGAGTGATGTGCTCCCACTTCCTGGTCTTCATCAGGACACTTGCTGCTTAGTTTTTTAAAAGTTGTAGACCTGAAATCCTCTTTTTGGGAAGACCAGAAAGCAGGGCATTACAGTAATCAATTCCACTAGTGATAAACCACAGATGTCCAGCATCTCCGTATTGGCCCTAGAGAGAATGGGGCGGACTCTGGCAATGTTCTTTAGATGATAAAAACCTATTTTGATTATGTTTTTAATGTGAGGTGAAAAAGTCAGCTCTGAGTCAAAAATCACACCCAGGTTCCTCACTTGTAAAGAAGGATTAAAAGACAATGATTGTAGTTTTGGTAAAAGCTTCTCTCTGGGCCTCAGGACCGATAACTAAAACCTGAGATTTTGTCCTGGTTGAGCTAGAGAAAGTTTTCTGCCATCCAGGATTTAATGTCTAAAATGCAGTTAAAAAGTGCGTCTATTGGCCGTGTGTCATCAGGAGACATGGAGATGTACAACTGTGTATCATCTGCATAACTATGGAAATTCACCCCGTGTCTCCTGATGACACTGCCAAGAGGGAGCATATACAGGTTAAAAAGCACTGGGCTAAAATTGAACCCTGGGGCACACCACATGTCAATCTTATGGACCATTGAGGAACAGGTATCTAAACTCACCATAAAAGTCCTGTCTGTGAGGTAGGATGTAACCTGTTTATGAACAGCACCTGAAAGGCAGAGCTGTTTTAAATGGGTTAAAAGAATAGTGTGGTGTACTGTATCAAAGGCAGCAATTAGATCCAGTAGAACCAACACTGTCACCCTCTGGACATCATAATTTACTCTAAAATAATTTAAAATCTTCAGAAGGGCCATCTCGGTGCTGTGGTTCACCCTAAAACCAGACTGACATTTCTCTAGGACATTATGAATGTTGATAAAATCATCAAGTTGAATTAAAGCAAGCTTTTCTAGAATTTTGCATAAAAATGGCAAGTTGGATACCGGTCGGAAGTTGTTTAAATAATTAAAATCTGAATTGCTCTTCTTCAACAGGGGCCTCACTACCGCCCGTTTAAAAGTGGCAGGAACGACCCCTTACTGAAGCGAGCAATTAATCAGGGTTAAAATCTACTCTCTAAAATAATCATAAAATTGTTTTTAAAAAAAATGTGGTAGTAGGGTCCAGAACACACGTGGTGGGCCTCACTGAGGAGAAAACTTTATCAAGACTCTCAGCTTCAACCAGGAAAAAACTGTCCAGTGTTTCCTCAGGTATACACACACTCTCAGATTTATCAAAAGTCATATTACTTTGGAGGATAAAAAATTACATCTGATGGTGTCTACATTCCCTCTGAAGTGGACAGCATACTCCTCACAAGGAGCGTCTGAGGGGGCTTTCTGTAAAGAATTAGAATCGCTATTCAAAATATTAGCAATTGTAGAAACGAAGGTGATGCATGTTGTTGACTGTAGTTTTTTTGATTTTGGATGGGGCAAGCAAGTCCAGAGCAGATTTAAGTCTACTGTTAAAATCATTGAAAGTAAAATCACAAGGGGGCAGATAACTTAATAGCAGGGATCTCTTTAAATGCTTCCAGAAAACCAGCAGCCACTTCAGGGGTTAGATGGCATTTCATTACAGTTCTGACAGAGGCATCACACTGAATAATACTGGCAATGTTAAAAAACATGCAGTAATGATTTGAGACCACTATATCCACAACAGGGGACACACCGGTGGACAGGCCATACATGATGACCAAGTTCAGGGTGTGTCCTCTGTTATGAGTCGGATGTACAACATGTTGAATAAAATCCATATAATTCAAGATGTTTAAAAAAATCTGCAGCAAAACGGTCTAAAAGATTATCTATGTGAAGATTAAAATCACCAGCTATAATAATTCTACTAAAGGAGTTGTGTAAAATTAAAAAAAATCTGAAAATTCTTTAATTAAAAGTGCACTGTGCTTTGGAGGCCTATAAAGTGTAACACATAAGATCTGAGGAAGGCTAAAAACAGCTGCACTATATTCAAAAGTGGTAAAATTATCAAATAAAACAGGTTTTGCAGAAAGAGTTAAAGAACATATAAAAGCGGTTCCGCCTCCCTTTTTTCCATTCCTGGTTAAAAACATAAAATTAAAGCTTGGTGGGGAGGCTTCTGGAAGAACAACAGGAGCATCTGAACTCAACCATGTTTCCGTTAAAAATAAGCATTGAAGAATATTTTCTAAAATCAAGTCGTTTATAATAAAAGTTTTCAGCAGAGAACGAACATTTAAAAGAGCCATGTTAACAGAGGCTACAGATGGAAAAACTGTATGACCTGTTCAAAGTGGGACAACCGTTTGAGATTATTAAGGTTGAATCGGTTAGTTTTTGTGATCGCTCTCTGCTGATGACAGATATGTGAGTGGTTTGAAGAGGTCCAAGTCCGATATATGAGTTACTGTTCAAATCAGGGCTGGGTTCGTAGTTGCTTGGAGCAAGGGGGCATCAGGACGTGGGGTTAGGAGGTTGGGGTGGGGGGGCAGCTGTGGCTGGTGTGTTGGACAGAGGTGGTCGGGGACAGGCCAGGCTCATTAACAGCATCTGGGTCCCCTGTCTGTTTAAATGAAGTCCATCTGGCCCAAAAAGATGCTCCTGCCCCAGAAAATTTTAAAATTATCAATAAAACCAAAGCTCTGCTGCACAGTGACAGAGGAAAGCCAAGTGTTCAAAGATAAAAGCCGGTCAAACTGTCTGATTCCTTTGTCAACGGTGGGGATTGGGCCAGAGATAAAAGATTAAAAAGGTGCATAAAATCATGCTTGAGGAGTGCAGACTGTTGCATGCGGATGTCATTGGTACCAGCGTGGATTATGATTTTATTCAATGTTGGGTGATTATGGATGTGGTCTGGGATCCCCTGTGCAATGTCCATGACTTTCGCCCCGGGAGAACAGTGAGTGATGGCTCCTCTCATCCTGACATGTCTGATGATGGGTCTCCAATGATGAGGGTCCTGGGTGGCGGGTCGGATGCTTTTGGATGAACAGAGGATCTGTCCAGGACCTGGTGGATCTTGTGCAGCGTTTCCCCAGAACTGCAGCAATGGGACTCCTGTGCCGAGGGCTCCTTACGAGGGTTCGGTGTGAAGCCAACCACTCCTCGGCGGGATTGGGCTGCAGCCCAAGGTTTGGCGGGGCATGGATGGCCGTTGGTGTCCGACAGCTGCTCCCGCGGTGGCTAGGTGGAATAGGAGGGTGGTACAGCGGAGCTACGGGGCCCAGAGGCCGTCAGCGGAGGGAAGTCCTGCTCCAGGGGCTAGAAAAGGTTGCCGAGCGGGACACCAGGTGGAGGAGATCGATGGCTGGAGCTCCGGATCCCCCCACCGCGGCCAGGGCCAACTGTCGAACAGGGACCCTGGAGCGTTGGTGTGGAGCAGAGGGGAATCTTGAATCAGGTTCTGCTGGATGCTCTTTCCTGTTAAATAGGAGATTTTCCTCTCCACTGTTGCTACATGCTTCTTCAGTATGAGGGTTCTCTTAGGGATTGCTGTGGTTGGAGTCTGCATCAACGGGGCACAACTGCCAGTCAATGACTTGATGCTGGGATTCCTTAAATTAGTGGTTCCCACAGTGGGGTACACATAGTCATTGCATGCGTGGACAGAGTATCAATGGATTAAAATTATATGATATTAGGTTTTGGATAAGGCTTCCAAATAAACAAAAAGATAAAACTTCCCCAAACAAGCTTCTAAACTTCCTTCCTTCCAAGCCAAAGAGTAAAGAAAATACAAAGTATAAATTGCCTTTGGTTTTGTCAGACCAAACAAACAACCTGCAAAAGAATCCAGCAAACTATGGGTTATTCCTCTGTCCAGTAATACCATCCTCTGTCCAGTAATACTGTCGCCCGGCACATTTATGATATGTCAACGCACATATACAGTAGGCACTTTGTAGAGATCTTTACAGATCGTTCAAAGAATATGTTTGGGAAACTAGGAGGACTACAGGCATTCATGAAGCACGTCTCCCCAATACCATGTCAGTGCACACACTGCATTATACACCACAATACACTGCCATCTAAACAGCTGACTCCCAAGCTGAATGATGTAAGGATCAATGTTTTCGGCAAAGTCATCTACAAAGTTGTTGAACTGCAATATGACATTTTCATCTCTTTGAAGGAAGAGAGCAGTGATCTTGGCCACAAATTGTACCATTTATAAGTTTTTAATGAAACTTATGTATACATATTAACATATATACATATTTCTGAAAGCAATGTTCAATGAACCAAATTCAGTGATACAGAGCACAAATACAGCTCCACCTGGCAGATAAAGTGATATCACAGCAGGCTCACACCAATTACTGAAGAGTTGTGATTATTAGAGACCTCGGTTTGAAAAACAATCTTTGCCATTCTTTCCCTCTTTAAATCCATAGTTCACAAATATGAATTGATGGATTAATGTTATGTATAGCAATATTAGACATTGCTACACTGTAAATAATATATAAAGAAATCATTGGAAAATAATACAATAATTTAAAAAGTAACAATTACAATTACAACTGATTGGAATGTATGTATGATTGAATTGTAATTACTTTTCTTGTAAAGTACCTGGAGATGAACATTGTTGTGAATTGGCATTATATAAATAAAAAAGAATTGAACTGATTACTTCATAAATAGGCCACGTTCCCAATATTCCGCCAGGGTATTGTATTTGTAGCTGCAACAGGATGGTGTTTGCAACATTTTATTTTAAATACATGGCATTGTTTGTTATTTTAAGAGACAAAATGCATGCATGTACAATGTAATTTTAAGTGACAAAATATAATGCATTTAAATGTTAGGAGTTAAAATGTATACATTATTATATTCCTTAATTTTGCAGACAAACTTGACTTTTGCTAAACTTAAACTGAAAACATATTGCTTAGTCAAAATAAAGTCTTGCCAAAATGTCAAAGATCAGAAACCACAGTGTTTTCATTTCAAGGTATAAAGGATATTCTAAAAACAAAAGGATTGGTATATGAAGTATAATGGTTTGTGATACCATCTATATGGCACAAATCAAAAGGAAATACAAACAGCTTATCAGACTATAAGCCCAGGTGCTGAGCCAAAATCAGAATTTTGCTGAGGAGAAAATTACACATTTATGAAAACCACATTGCATCTTTTGTCAACAACTTAAGCACACAATCCTCACTGATGGTCAATTAGGAGTGAGGAATAACAGGGGCAGTCTGCTTTCTGTGGTAAGCGTAGCCAGAAACTGCACTCATAAAGTTGAAATATTTCAGCCTCCTAATTACCCACCATCTGCATCACAGAAATCCTGAACATTGAGCTCAAACAAACTGTGCCAAAACAAATCCCATGAATGTATTTATGTTTAAGGGAAAGACTTGAGATTTAAATACCTATACTGGTAAGTTAAAAAAATATCAGTCTATAAGTAGTAGTGGATGGTTCACCACATATAATTTCATTGCTTGCATTAAAGCATTGTAAGATTTTTGGAAAAAAAACAAAGTTAAGATAAAATATCAGTTTCATAAAAACAAAACCCTATGAAATACAGAATAAAGAAAAAAATATTTAATGGAAAATGAGGGAGTAAGGAAAGTGTATACCATTTATCTTGAAGGCAACTTAACACCAATTTATTCACAGATTTTTAGAGATCAAATATGTAAGTCTGCTTCCTCTACTGTACACATTCAAAGAACAAAGACAATATTTATTCTGTGAAAATAGTTTTTAAGATGCTGATGTCTGAGGAAGTGTTGGCCTTGCGAGATCTAACATCCATTAAGTTACCATGCCAGCATCAATAATGCCCCTTTGAAATGTAATGAACTGATGTAAATTTACTATGGTTAATAATAATTTTAGGTTGTAGTAACTTATGCAAGTAAATATGTAATATCAACCACTAATCAATATTATTAAGGTAACAGCAAATTATCAGCATGAAATGAAAATAATCTTATACAGCAATTTTCATCAATAAGAACTGATGTCATTGATAGACAAACCTCGATGTGTGTATTTTTTTATGTTACTGGGAACCCACACAAGTTAATTCTAAAGTGTACATAAGTGTGGTTTCCAAGTTTTACAGATAAAAACATTATAGTAGATGCAACACATTTGTATGCAGCCCACCCTGAAAATCCAACTTTGTATAAGGCAAGGCAAGTTTATTTATATAGCACCATTCATACATAAGGAAATCGAAAGTGCCTCATTATTGCCTCATAAAACAAGGTGTTCAAATGCAGATTTTAAAGGTATAAAAGAAACAAATGTTGCGAGCAGTTAATTCATCAAATTCTTTGCTCAAAAGCCGCTGTGAACTAAAATGATTTCAGTCCTGCTTTGAAGGTATTTCAGATTTGTATAGAGTCTGATCCAGACCTGAGGAGCATGGAAACTGAGATTGTGGTCCTGAGAACACAGAGTATTTTAGCCCAAGACCTTTCAATACTGAATAGGCCAAAAGCAGAATCTTTTACCAACAGCAGAATAAACCCATGTTTTGCTGCAGCTACAGACAAGTCTTTTTGCGTATGTCCCTATCAACTTTGCATAGCTGGACTCAAAGTTTACCCCCTATTTTTTTAAAAGTACAGATTCAGACATAATACATGGAGACCATCACTGAACAGTAACTTTCTAGACTTATTATATATTCACAATTTGAATTAAAATTCGGGCTTTAACTAGGCCATATGAACATACTTTGATCAAAACCTTTTCTGGACATCCAGATCTTCCAGCTCCCGGGTCCAGATCCCGCCCCACGTAGGGCGCCAAGATCAGGGGCCCAGCCAATGCCGGACAGCCCCCACCAGGCGAACAGACCAGCCAGCAGAAGTCCTGGAACCGGCAGGAGGACTGGGCGCCAGGCACGGTCCCCACCGATCCACCGGACGGCACCAACCTGTTCTACAACCTCGGCACCCCCAGAAGAGGTGCCCCAGTCAATCCAAGGAGGACGTTGGCCCCAAACAGCGGCCGCCCGACACACCGGACCACCCAGGACCCGCCCGACATGCACCAGGACCAAGCCGGGCCGCAACCGGGACCCCCGGCCCCAGGCATCGAGAGCCATCATCAACCAGCGGGCAGGAGCAATCATCACCGACGGGGAGTGACGGGGAGGGAAGAAGATGCCTCAGGCCAGAGAGCAGCCAAACACCCAACCTGACAGAGACATAGACAGACAGAGACACTCATACGTACCCTCCCTCTCATGCGTACACATTCTTACAAATACAGGACATACGAAAAAAGGACGCTATACACTCATTCATCCCCCCCATACGTACACTATACTCCATACTCCCAGGCCCAGGGACAGACGCCCCAATAGAGAACCCTGCCCCTGCACCCAGGAGACAGACCCCTTTGCCCACCAGGACGGGGACAAGCAGACCGCCAAGGCCCTCACACCGGCAAGAGCAGTCCACCAGCCCAGGACCCCGACCAGACAGCGTGATGTTCTATCCGGGCTCCGACCCCTGATGGTCCAACGAACAGGGGTGTGGAAAGACCCCCCAGCCTCTCTCCCCCAGCTCAATGTGGTGTTGTTGCGTGTTGTTCTAATGTGCACTTAAAACAGAGGGGGGGGGACATGGGAATACTGCCGGGTACCCCCATCTCCCCCCCCGGGCCCTCAGTGTCTAGATGCGTTTAACCAGTGGGTGCCGGCACCACAGGCGAGGCCCCCACAACGGGCCCCTATAGGGGGCCCCCCATGAGGGGTCCCGCCCCCAGCGCCAATGCGCCACACCGCAAGGGTCCCTACATGTGCGTTCCATGTAAATGTTGAAAGTGTAAGTGTCTAAGTTGCTCAATAAAATCGGGACCCAGGCCGCCACCGGGTAGCGAAGACGGAAGCTCCATCCCGCACCCCAGTGACGTGCCCACGTCCCGAGGCCTTGTGAATGGTAGAATGAAGGAGCAGGTGGACAGAGGCATATCAAAACCTTTTCATTGTAGCTGTGACAGTAGAATTCGGATTGTTGTCCTATTGGAAGGTGAACTTCAGCTTTAGTCTCAAGTGTTTAGGATTGTCCCAGAGATTATTTCAAGGATTACAATGTACTGTATCTTCCCATAAACTCTGACAAGCTATCCTGTCCCTTTTATACAAAAGCATCCTAAAACATGACATGGACTCCACAATGTTTCATTGTGGTATGGTATGTTTAGAGTAGGGCTGGGTAATAAATTGGAAATTTACCGATACCAAACTTTATGACTTACCAACATCGTTTTGCCCATGTTGGCAAGCCTGTACTTCAGCAGGGGTTTACTGGGGTGTCAGCCCAAGGCCATGGCACCGTAGGGACCTGAAGGCTACGTTGTAATGCAGTGAATGAATAGTGCTGAGAATGCATTAACTTGATTACTCACTAAGAGGATTTTGACCGTGTCATTGAAATGTTTGCTAATATGTTTTGGCCAGCATCTGTCATGAATGCTTGACTATTAGGCATAAAATCAGGCATAGTGTTGTGGGATTAAAAGCCTAAAAAAACACCCCAGAAGACACCATCAAAGCATCTCCGAGACGCTCCAAACTCACAGGGAAATAATCCTAGCAATTTATAACAAAACATTGGCGAAATGAAGGACTTTTCTGGCAGATAATGCCTGATCTAGAGAAGGCACTTTGGGTGCCTCATTACCTCCCTAGAAATATACTGATCGCAAATGGATCTAAACATTTCCTGAAGGACTTACAGTTTTACCAAAGATGTCCGGCTGAGTAAACAAACGTAATGCATGCTATGAATAAGGTCCAGGTTGCAAAAAAAAAACTGTACTTCTCCTATAATTAGATAAAATAATTGACAGAAAATCTATCCCAAATGGGAAAATAACACTCAGACATTACCTGATATTCCCTATGACAAATATAAGTGGTGAGCAATTCTTAATAGAATCAAAATAGAATAGAGTCAGATCACCAATCTAGTGAGAAAGCTGGATTTGGTGATCCTGTGAAGGACTTTAAAAAAGTCTGTAAAAAAGTAGCCATAGAAGATTAGCCAACTTTTCAAAGTCCCTGTAAAAATGTACACTTATGAAGCCTATATTCCCGCTATTTGACACACCACTGAAAAAGATTTGGATTATTTGCTAGGGTATTCTTTTTAAACTACAGTACATGTTGCTTGATCATATTTGTTTATGTCCATGTTCTATCTGGTTGGCAGATAAGTGCTTTTTTACATTTGTTTCCTTTTATATTGCACAAGTAGTTTGAAAGTGTTGTGGATTTAAAGAAGGTTATTGTCTATCTGGCTATATAAGGAATATTGATTTAATAATTCATGTATTAATAATTCTATTATTCCTTTAAATTATTTATTTATCAGGGCACCAACCGGTAATTAACCCTGTAAATACATGTATTTCTCAGAGTTAGACTCTACTTGTCAAATAGCAGGTTGCTATGGTTACTAGATATCCAATTTATCTGAAGTTGAGCCCTTTAGCAATGAATCAAACACACTCATTAACGGAAGCAGAGAGAGTTGCTTAATTTAAGAAATATATTAACAAATTCTACAGCAAACACATAGCAAACAGTATTACTAATGCTTTGCTAAGATGCTAAACTAGATGTTAAGCTAACTAGCTTCTAAAAATTAAGCTAAAGACTACAAAGATGTCGGACCACCGGAAGCAACAATGACCAAGTTATTGGGAACTTCTTGAACATACTTACGCCGTGACACATACCTCCACGTGTACGCGGCGTATGCACGCGGGCGAGCAAATGATCGGGGCAATCGGGGCACTGGATGATGCAAATGCTGGTCACACCAGATACTGACCGGTTCTGAGTCCCCAGACCCCCAATAAAGCAAAAAACTGCACATTCCTGGGTGGTCTTTTATTGTGGGCAGTATAAGGTACACCTGTGCACTAATCTTGATGTCAGATCAGCATCTTGATGTGTTACACCTGTGAGGTGGGGTGGATTATCTCAGCAAAGCAGAAGTGCTCACTATTACACATTTAGACTGATTTGTGAACACTGTTTGAGAGAAATGGTAATATTGTGTATCTGGTATGAATTTTAGATCGTTAAGTTCATCTCATGAAAAATGGGAGCAGAAACAAAGGTGTTGCATTTATATTTTTGTTTAGTGTACAATATGCAGGATACCAGCTCTTGAGGACCCACTTTTTGCACTCCTGCTTTATTCTGATTTCCTTAGATATCTTATCTTAAGAGTTAGAGAGTTAGAGAGTTCTACTCTCCCCTTCTGTTATCTCTGTTTTATTTTTCTGTTTCCCGTTGCCATTCTGCCTCTCTACCCAGTTGCTAATTGTCTCCTCCTGTTCCCTCCCTCTCACCTGCAACTGCTTCTCAAATTAGTCCTCAGTCTTCTCAATGCCACTTCCACTCCTCAGGATATTTAAGCTCTCTGGTCACCACTATTCTCTGCTAATTCTTCCATCTTTCTTCAATGTCTTCATTTGCCATCATCATCATCTCAGCATTTGTTTCCATTTTTCTTTGCCCAACTGTGTAAATTCCTTCATCTTCATTAAAACTACTCATAGTTAACTGATCTGCATTTGGGTCCTCATTACAGAACTTTGGAGACCTTTATTTCCTCTTTTAAGGAATTTATAAATGTTCCGAGCATGTAAATCTTATTCATATGGCTTTGTTAAAATATATTTTAGTGTTGCGGTTTGTTGCACTTAATCAGTTTACTGATACAGTAGCCATTCAAGTATTTTATTATTGAGACAACACATTGTTATTTAGAATATGAAATTGTAGTTTTGTTTATCCAGAAACCAGTTCAGGGTTTTTTTTGTGAAAAATGGCTTATTACAGATGGAAGATGTGAAATTCTACTTTTCAGCCACTTTTTAGGTTACAATATTTACAGAAAAACCCACATACGTATATGATGGATGATGATTTGGGCCAATATTAATAGTTTAAAAAAAAAACACTGCCTTGGTACTACTTATATACATCTTCACACACTAAACTAAATCCTCATATGGAAGAATATCTATCTATCTATCTATCTATCTATCTATCTATCTATCTATCTATCTATCTATCTATCTATCTATCTATCTATCTATCTATCTATCTATCATCTATCTATCTATCTATCTATCTATCTATCTATCTATCTATCTATCTATCTATCTATCTATCTAGTACAGACCACAAGTTTGGACACACCTTCTCATTCAATTAGTTTCCTTTCTTTTCATGACTACATTGTAGATTCTTAATTAAGGGCATCATAACTATGAATGATCACATAATGTATGGAAGTACTGTATGTACTTTAACATAAACGGTGAACTATCTGAATACATGTGTTATACTTCACATTCCTCAAAATAGCCACCCTTTGCTCTGATTACTGCTTTGAAATGGTTTTCCAACAGGTTTTTTCACACTTTTTTGTAAAGTTACTACATAATTCCATTCCACATATTTGTTGATTCATAGTTTTTATGCCTTAAATGTGAATCTACAGTGTCAATAGTCAAAAAGGTGTGTCCAAACCTTTGGTCTGTACTGTGTATATATATATATATATATATATATATATATATATATATATATATATATATATATATATATATATATATATATATAAACACTGCAAATCAACATCTTTCAAAGTATTGTTTCGCAAAATTCTACGAGCGTTCTAAAAGTCAATTAAGTCTCACTAAATTGTTTAGAGCGCTCCAGGAATGCTGCTCAACATATGCATGAAAAATTCAGAGAGCACGAAACCTAATGAGGCTCAGTCATATATTGTGTAACTGCAAACATGTTTTCCGGCAGTTTTATCTGGAAATTGTGGCACTGATGGATTTTACCCCCTATGAAGTCATTTTAGGGAATATTGTCAAGCAGCCTCAGAAGAATATGAAGCCAAAAAAGTGAATCTTTTAATTTAAGTTTTCCTGGGGTCTCGTCTTTTTTTCTGATTTATCAGCTGGGATTTCATTCCTCTGGCATACTGGTATGGTGAAAAACAGCATCAAGTTACTGTTACAGCATTGATAGTTCATGATGTTGAAAGTGTAAGAATAAACCGACATTTTCACAGTTTATTTAATTTTATTTAGAGTCATCAGAAATTGGTTTCATGAATTTAAAAGCTTTGTCCTGTAATTCAAATGAAAAAAAAACTTCTTTGTGATAAGAAACTTGCATTATGTATGCAATTTCAGCTATTTGGATGAAGAGGAGAACAGATGGACATTTGCATTGCTTTGAACACACAATGAAGGAAAGAACATAAAGTAAATACACGCAATTACTGAGGAAGGTGAGCATTTGGTAATAACCATATTATGGACCATTCAAACCAAATAATGCCACAGTGCCACTGGAAAAGGAAGATGTTTCTATATTTGTGTGTACATCAACTGCATTACACTACTTTGTGACGATCCCTTCTGTCACATCAGGATCATTATCTGAAAGTGGTGCAGTGTACTACTGTGACTCACAATTCAGGCGGGCAAGACTGGGTCTTTGTCTATATCCCACTATAATGAGTAGCCCCCACACATGTCTTAATTTTATTTTATTTTATTTTATTTTATTGCCAAGATGATAAACCTGTCTTGAAGTTTTGTAAAACCTGCATCTTTTGGCTTGCTATTAGTGGTGGGTGATATGAATATTTTGTGGTACCTTTGTTGAAAGTGAAGATAAATAACGCCCTACATCTTTGTAGTCTTTTTTTAGGCAACTCTGTAAATGTGACTTACAGATAGCCCCACAAACACAAAAACTGATCTTAAAAACATTGATTTTAAAAAGGCTTTTTCATGACCTTAGTGGCATGAAGAAATGTATTTATCACTAAACTACACACAGTTAGTCCATTTGAATCATTCTTTTGAATGTACTTATATGTACTGATGCGCGACATATAAACAGTAGAGGAAAAATAAAAAATAAAAGTTTTTGGAGTATTCAAACATAATAAATAGAAAATGTATTGTTGTCACAATTAAACAAATCCCTTCTAATTGTTCATTATATAATATACAATATGAACAATGCCCTGCCCCACTAGATATTTCACAAATTGATAGAAGTTGCAGCTGCATTTGTCCAACAGTGTCAAAGAGATTTAATGCATTTGCTTCTGTCACAAAGATGTTTTATCCCCACTTTCAATGTTTTTATTGTTTGTTTTTTAAAATTCCCGTTTTTTTGTTGTTTTTTTCATCGAGGAGGAACTGGAGTATCACTTATATATTTAAAAAGTATCCTATAATTATGGACAGCGACAGTGTTAACAAGCTATATTCAATAGCAGTGAAGGTACTGCCTTGAAAACCACATTAAAAACTGATACTGATTTGATTTTGTTTGTTTTCAGACACATTTTCATTTTCTGAGTGAAGAGTTTATTTCATGTTAACATATTTTGATTTAAGTCTGTTTTTAACTGTGTATTTTTTTTTCAGTATTGTGTAGACTGACTGTAGTGGGTATAATTTACAGGAATAGACTGTACATCTGCCATAATAATATCATGACTCTATTTCTCCATTTATCATTGTGTGGCTATGTATGGTAATAACCTGCTTAATTTTTTTGTCAATAAAACCAAAAAAATATCTTTACTGACAACAATTTGGAAGATTGCCTGAGGTAAAACAAGAATGTGTTGCTAAATATAGAACTTATGGAAACTTAGCAAAGTGACTGTCAGAGACTAAAGGATAAGGAGAAGCATTGTCAACGATAGATCAACATGAGGAAAATCCTGAATGAAACACTTTAGCATAATTTCAGTAAAAATTATGTTCTTCTGTTTTTCTAATTCTTAAACCCTAGTATATATTTTAGAAAGGCGTTATAACATTCCAAAAAAAAAAAAGATTTGTTTGCAGTTCTAATGCAAAATCATATTTTTGGGCTTAGTGGTGTGTTTTGACTATCTATTTAAGTTATTAATTATGTTGTTTTACAGGAAGACCCTGATCTTTTTACGAGAGTTACCAAATGAGCTGATGAGAAAGCTTTGCTTTTTTTTACAGAAAAGTGATTGAAATAAAATCCCTTGAACAAAAAACAAATTGATGTATGTTCAGAAATTTATCCTTTAACAGTATTTCATATACTTTTTTTATTTATCTGGATATGCATAATTAAATCATATCAAATAACTGAAAGTGTTGAGTGAAAGAAAGACCATAGACTTTGGAAGGAGGACTGGATCCATTCGAAAGCTTGCAGGTGCTCGAATGAATCACTACAGAGTCTGAGAGTCTGTTAGCTGTTTAGAGAGTCTCCCTGCTGCTTGTGTCTTAGTGCAATCACATGCCCTGGGAGCTGACTAACTGCTTTCATCCTGCTGTAAAGATGAAGGCGAAGATGTGGAGAGCTAAGCAAATTGTTATGTAATGATGTGTAGAAACAAGAAAAATCAAATTAAAAGAACTAAGTCCTTCCTATAATAAACTGCTAAATATGTTGGTAGGTTACAATGAATGTATTTATCATTTGGCAACATTATACTAAGTATTTATAAATAATTTTATTTCTAAAGGCCACTATGCAAAAAATCATTTGTCATAGACTGTACAAAAGAATAGACAGCGCCTCCTCACTCCTCCCCGTTTACCAGAAGGACACACTTTCATGGGGTAATTCATTGCGGATTCACAGACTCCTCCTCCCCAGCTCTGACGAACCATGTTCCTAAAAAGTTTTGGGGTATTGGGCTCGGGCATGATGTCGAGGGTGGACTGACCAGCTGTTGGATGTGCAGAGAGGGTAGATGGTGGGGAAGTGTTGCAGTTGGTCTGTTGTAGAGCCTTCGGACAGCAAGTACTGAGTGGAGGGTGAGATTGGGGCTTATGTGGTGTGTTTGTCCTCGCTTCAATCTGTGGTGGGTATTATGGAGGTGTGCCACGGCTACTTACTGGTGTGTTGTTGTTTTTTGTTAAGAGTGTTTCTTCTGGTTGACAGTTAGCTTGCAGGTTGTGGATGGAATGGTCATGTTCAGACCATAGGACTGTTCCGATTTTTGTCTGGAAAACTACGTCACCCCCTTTGTAAATTTCTTTCGATTATCTTTAAGCATTCGGTTTTCTGCAGCGAGTGTTGCCACTTGTTCTTGGTTGCAATTCCAGAGACTCTCTCAGAGCTTGAATTTTTTTGTGATAGAATATACTTCTCTTGCCTCAGCCAGGGCATGATGGGCGTCTAGGCGGGTTAGCTCCTTATTGATTTAATCCATGATATGTTCATGGATATGTAGCTTTTCTCCGGAGAGATTGTGGAAGAGATTGCCGCTGAACAGGTGCATTTCTGCAGTGGAATGCTTGTTGGCATGGTAGACATGGATTTTTATGGTTGGACCATAACTATGCTGTCAACACTCGTCCAAGTAGCTCCCCAGGCTGTCCAAAGTTTCCTTGTCTGGTTTGTTTTATTTAAAAATACAATATAATGTTGTTTTTTTCTATATTTGGCTCACATTTGGTGGCTTGCTTCACCTGAGTTTGTTTGTTTTACCAGTTTCCTGTCATATTACTTACGCCCAACCAGTGACGTGCGGTGAGGTTCATGGCTGGTGAGGCAATGACGTGATCACAGTCAGTGTAGAATGTATTATAATGTAGATGCTGGCGTACACAGTCTGGGCTTAGTTCTCGGTTAGAAAAACTGCAGCTACTCCAGAGAATTACTTTATCCTTCTTTATTAAATCCACGAAAAACTGTACAGGATTTCATGAGTTGTGGTTTCTTTGTACTCACCCACATCAAACACAATGTGAAGAGTTACAGTCCCGCTCTGCTGAACGCTGTTACAACCAGAGATGATATGCGCAGCATTCACCATGTAACAAGCTGCCTCTGCGCTGCACCGCTGCTTCCTCGGGATGACTCGGGTCCTTCCGACGATGCTCAGCTCATCTCCATTGATGCTCGGCTCTATCTGTACCAAGCGGGGACGTTTGCACAGATAAATTATTCCTGTGATGGTTTCTTTATGATGATTATAGCAGGCAATAAGATTAGTTACACTCAGCAATACATTACATTTTCACCAGGTGACTTTGACTCTATCCAGACCTTAAATGAATGCATTGAACAAATCAACGACTGGATGTTCCATAACTTTTTCCAGCTAAACAGAAACAAAACAGAAGTAATTATTTGTGAACCTAAAGAGGAACGATCAAGAGTCAACAAACAGCTGCAGCTAGTACAACTAAAAACGACTCATCAGGGCCGCAATCTAGGTGTACTAATGGACTCAGACCTGAACCTCCAGGGTCAGATAAAGGCAATAACAAGGTCAGCTTTCTATCACCTGAAGAACATCTCTAGGATTAAAGGACTAATGTCACAGAAGGACCTTGAAAAACTGATCCATGCGTTCATTGCTATTGGGATTGATTACTGCAACAGCGTCCTCACAGGTCTACCTGAAAAGTCAACCAGACAGCTGCACATGATCCAGAATGCTGCTGCCCGTGTCCTCACTAGAACCAGGAAAGTAGAGCAAATCACCCCAGTCCTCAAGTCCTTACACCCGCTCCCTGTAGCGCAGAGAATAGACTTTAAAATACTCCTGCTAGTTTATAAATCACTGAACGGTTTAGCACCAAAGTATGTTGGAGATATGTTGTCACTATACCAACCCAGCAGACTACTCAGGTCCTCCAACTCTAGCTTACTAAGTATTTCTAGAATTAGAACTAAACAGGGAGAGGCAGCTTTCAGCTTCTATGCTCCACAAATGTGGAACAAACTTGCAGAAGAATGCAAAATTGCTGAATCGTTAGGCTCTTTTAAATCAAAGATTATAAATCTACTATTCAGAGCTGCCTTTGAGTCCTTAATTGCCTTTTTGACCAATCTTTGATTATTGTGGTGTGATTTTTGTTCTCATTTTTTAAACGAGTGTGTTTTATCTGTTTTTAATCTATATGATTTTGCATACATTTGTTCTTTATTGATGGATTAATTGATTGTGTTTTATCTGTTTGTAATCTATATTATTTTGCATAAATTTGTTCTTTACACCTTGTTTCATTCTTACGTTTTGTTTTTAAATGTCAGACTCTCACATAGATTTAATTTTCATGCTTCAGTTACTATATGCATTTCTTTTAGTAATGATCTGTTTTAATTTTCTTGTTTTTATCATGTCTTTGGTTTATCTACCACTGACTCATGTAAATTACCTTGAATTGCCTTTGTGTTGAAAGTGTACTATATAAATAAAATTGCCTTGTCTTGCCTTGCCTTTATTTGGGACCAGGGTGATGATGAAGTAATTTGAAGCAGGAAGGCACATCTCACCGTTTCAGATACTGAGTAATCTGAGTGTAGATAGGGGGAAAGCTGGTCAGCACACATTCTCTGGCAGGAAGGGGACACTTTACTGTTTTGTTATGTATTTCCATCTCAATTTAAAAACTCACATCTCATTAGACAATGTGTCCACTCTGTAGACTTCACTGTTGTCTATGGCACATCTTACTCATACATCCAGAGACATTGTATGTCAGTAACCTTATTTTTGATTCCGTTTTGACATGACAGGTAAAGAGGACAGCAGCTTACTAGGATGTTAAGTAAACTGTATCACAACCTAAACTGGGATTACTTTAACAAAATTGATATTTCCTGTATCTTTTGGCTTAAAAGCATGCAAAGCTGCAATTTTCTCTGCTTGGAAAGGACACAGAAACCAGTCCCCTCCATTTAGAGTCTAACACTTACTGTGTTTAAATGCATCCTTCACAGTGGGAGCTGCATGACTCAAGTACCAACAAGCAAATGTAAATGACAAAAATAAGACATTATTTATTCATGGCGATTACAATCTATACTACACAAGCAAACGTCCATACAATCTTTCTTCTCTGTTAGAAGATACATTAACAGAGAATAATAATATATAGGGAGCACACAAGAGAAAAGCAGGACTATAACCAGAACTAGATCACCACCTTATGTAAAATGTCTCTGTAGTTGAGAGCTTGGTGACATATATGAATCTGACAAGTGTTGAGTCAAAACATGAATTAATGCAAATCAAGCTGTTTATATATTTTCCTTTTGTCTTATATTGGAAGAACAAAATATTTACTCCTCATTTAAATACTGCTGCTTAGTGCTGTTAAGAATTGCTCACGCAATACAGACCAAAAGTTTGGACACACTTTCTCATTCAGAGCATTTTCTTTATTTTCATAACTATTTACATTGTAGATTCACACTTAAGGCATCAAAACTATGAAGCTCAAGAGGTGATTACTGCAAAGCAGTAATCAGAGCAAAGGGTGGCTACATTGAGGAATCTAAAATATAACACAGGTATTCAGTGTTTTTGTTTTTGTTTAAGTACATACAGTAATTCCATGTATGTGTTAATTCATAGTTTTGATGCCCTTAATTGAGAATCTACAATTTAGTCATGAAAATAAAGAAAACACATTGGTCTGTACTGTAGATATTAAATAGGAGGGGCCCCAGGATGGAATCTTGGGGTATCCCACATGTCTGTCACGTCTGTCTGCTCTGATCAAAAGTTGCCTTTTAACTCAAAGTTCCTGTTCTTTAGGTAAGAAACCAAGTACTGTACCAGAATCTACCCAGCTCTTCAATTGTTTTAATAATGTGTCATGGTCCACCCGCTGTGTTAAATGCACTATACTGAAGCACTGTGGTTCTTCTAAAATCTGTATTTACGTGATGTCCTTAAGCACTTCAACAAGGCAGCTTATTATTATTGTCATTGTAAGGAAGCTAGTTAACTGATAAAACACAGCTTTCTCAATAATACTGCTGATGAGTGGAAGGTTGGAGATTGGTCTGTAGTTCGCACTCTGCAGATGGCCAGGTGGTGTCGGCTGAATGGCAGCCTCACTTCTGTCAGTCTGCCCCAGGGCAGCTGTGGCTACAGTGTAGCTTACCACCATTGGTGTGTGGACGGGTGTGTGAATGACAGATCATTTCGTAAAGTGTTTTGGAGTTTTCTGACTTGAAAAGGAGCATTAAAATTTCAGGCTATTTACCATTTATACAACGAAGAGACTGCCGAGACTAAAAGGCTGTTGTTTGTGGTTCACACTGTTCAAAAGCCTTGGTGGTTCCCTACTTTGGACTTAGAACCATGTAATGCGAAGAAAAAAGCCCTCTAAAAAAATTGGTGCTGCTTAGTACTTGAGATGCATGGAGCAAAAACAAACAAAAACATTTATTGCAATAAAATCCTACAGGTTCATCAGCTCAGACAGGTTCACAGCTTTATCAGCTTTTGCTGTCAGAGCTACTGTTGGACAAGTTGTCATGAAGGACTCTTCATCCAATCAGACCCATTGATTGTCCAGTCCATCATGTCACACTAGACAACCAAAAGGAAAAATGTTTTAAACCTTTTCCAACCACTTCAGAAAAAAATAAGAAGTTAAACAAACTGCCCCTGTCCTGGCCAGATCTGGGATTGTTTTGTTTTTGGTTTTTAAATTCAAGGTTTTAAAGATCAAATTATTCTATTTAAAGCTGCAGTCTGGAGAATTTATTTAAGTAACATTTTTTTATAAATCTTTCAAATGATAGTTCGGTTACATACTATGATATATGGGTGTTGCTCTATAACGTTTATTATTCATCTTAAGTCCCTCCTTCCTTTCATAGACTCCTATGCAATTCACAGTGACTGGTGAATTTGTTTAGTCAGTAGAAGTCAATTTTCTGCCTTGTTGGTTCTCAATCGAAGTACACGCATAACTCTTAAACCTGTGAAGATGGGGCCGTATACAGAGGCTGTTCAGTGTCTTGGTGGAGCTTGGTATGTTGGATTCAAATAATGTATCTCACGCAAGTTCTCTGGACAGCAGATTTATAAAAACAAATTTAAGGTCAGTCAAGAATATTTTGCAGGGACTCTTGCATAAGACTGTTATTGGCTGGTTAAAAGAAATATCTGTATAATGTACTATGTAAATATATTCACAGTTTTGTGTGGCATATAGCACTCTACCCAGTAGTTGTTTTTGAAAAATCTTTACCTAAATAAAGTGGACGCAACTTTAATTTGTGATATCGCCACTTCTCAACAAGGTTTTCAGCATTGTGTGAAAAACTTTACAAGAAAATATTTAGAGCTCAAAAAAATAATAAAAGAAAATCCCTTTAGCATTAAGTTAAGAGGTATGAAACCTGTTACTGTTTAATATAGTCATCAAAAATACACTGTTTATTTATAGAAAACAATAACCCTGTTATACAAACACTCAAGACAGAACTCTTACTGAAAGATAACAGTCTTATCAGGTTTTCACCCTGTCTGCGATACCTAGAATGGCTGACTGGTGAACAGAATTGAGAGATAGATCACCATCTTTAATTTACAGTTTGTCCGATAATGTAATTTAAATGTAATAGTCTATGCACACACACAGTTTGACCCTTCACATAATGAATGCCTGTTTAATCCCTTCCCAAACCCATGACCTCTTATTACCTCTGCAAGGGGCATGCATATTTACATATTATGTTTGTTATCAGGCATGTAATAAAGTAAAAATATAATAAGATTAGTTAATAAAATTAAGGATGAAACTGTTGAATTGGGGCTGCACGGTGGCGCAGTGGTTAGCGCTGTTGCCTTGCAGCAAGAAGGTCATATCCCGGCCCAGGGTCTTTCTGCATGGAGTTTGCATGTTCTCCCCGTGTATGCGTGGGTTCTCTCCGGGTACTCCGGCTTCCTCCCACAGTCCAAAAACATGCATGATAGGTGAATTGATCACTCTAAATTGTCCCTAGGAATGAATGTGAGTGTGAATGGTTGTCTGTCTCTCTGTGTTGGCCCTGCAACAGACTGGCGTCCTGTTCAGAGTGTACCCGATCCCAGCCTATCCCAGCCTGATAATTGCTGGGATAGGCTCCAGCTGCCCCGTGACCCTGAATTGGATAAGCGGTTAAGAAGATGGATGGATGGATGGACTGTTGAATTGAGATAGATGTGGTTGTATGGAGACAAATAGAGTCAAAACTAGGTATAAGCGAGTACAGCATTATCTGTATTTGTTAACCCATATGAATTAACTGTATCTGTACTGGGACTGGGACCTAATCCGGGAGTGGGCGGGGTTTAACCCAGAGGTGGACGTGGTTATCTTGAAAAGGGCATTGTTTTCACCGGTATGTGTTTTCAGGCATGCAATTGATATGGGTTGAACAGAAATGTTTATATTTATTGCTGATCAGAAAACTATTTACATAACATCAGCATTGATCTTCAGATCAAAGGTTTTTATAACAGACAAACAATATACAGAACAAGTTTTGCAACACTTGCGGTTGCAATGATGAAGTAAATTGTAATGAACAAGAGTGATTTTTTTGTGCTTTTTTTATCTTTTTATATCCACACCAGATATATGTGTGTAGCTAATTGATTTGTGATATAATTTTATACCATAACTACCTTCATTTATTTTATAAAATAGAATTTGATGTTACAGTCCCAGACCCACCCTGGGCCCTTTTAGCCCCTCTTTATTAACCTCCTAGATACGCCCCTGCTCAGCAGCACTTAACATTTAGCAATAGTCACTTATTAATCATTCTAAAAACTCATAGGAGTCTCTGGGTCAGAAAAGAGTAAAAAAGTCTTTTTTTTCTCACTTTGGTCGCAGCATAGCATTAAGTCTGTTTTCAGCCGTAACTTTGTTTTCTGCCGGATCAGCGCAATTAGCTGTGCTCTTGGGCCAAAATAAAAAGCTGGAAATAAACTTGATCCATTGCCAGAGTAACCATCACAGCCGAAATAAAAGTAAAGTAGATGTGAGATCGGTTGAAACATTTTTTTAATCCTTAATCAGAGGGAGGATGTAAAAAGTAATTCAAACGGCAGCTTCTGTCAGTCACATAAAGACTGTTCTAAAAATGTTCGTCTCACTGCTGCAGTGCGTTACTAATTACAGCTGATTGTTTTTCTCATATACACGAATCACGTAGGTGACCTATTTCGAATTCAAAACAACAAACTTCCCCAACAGGTGAGGATTTTTCATGAATGAAATGACGAAACTGAACCCCATAGCACCTTCCTTGGCAAAATGCAAATGTAAATGTAATGACATATTCCATCCCTCTTGTTATGAAAGGGGACTCGCAACACCATCAGATATCAGTTGAAATTAGGGAGTATGGTGACTCCGGGAGAACACAAACAGAGTCAGCTACCCAGTGAGAATCTTTATTTAATCCGAGCACAGATATTGACTGTTATTACTTGTATCATACTCATACTTGGCAAAAGTGTTTTATCCATACCAGATACTCGTTTCAGCTGAATATCCGGCTCAACTCTAGTCAAAACAACAGTTTTTGCATAATATCTGAGTTTTGTCAGCCTGTTTGTGTGTAGCTTTGGGTACTTGTATGTGTAATGCATGATTTATAAACCTTTAAATTAATAGTTTGCGTAAATTAGGGTACTTCAGTTGTGTGTCTAAATGTACACACAAATATCAAGAAATTACGGGTAAAAAGTACATTTACAAACGCAAAATTTTAAATTAGACTAACTTAAAACCAACTACAAATTCAAAATGGCTCCTAAGCATAAAAACTGTTAAAACACGTATGCACCAATCGCCTGATACACTCAGACAAATACACCTTTATGCACAAATCAAAAATGCACAGGGGTTTTGAGACTCATTTCAGACCTACACATTAGTGTATACGCGATGTGTTAAATGCTGGTTGAATGCTGGGTCAAGTCATCAAAATACACTGAAAACTAAACACAAAGAGAATACTACTGAGTGGATCAACACCTCAAACTCAGTTATTTGGCTACGGTTGATGACAGCCACACCCGTGGTGCATTCAGGGCTGCATGGGAAATCCTATATACTGCCCTACCCAGTTGTACATGGTTAAAAAGCAAACTATTTAATTTTCCAAATATAACACTTTTTCAATTTTGTTAAAATAATTTACAAACTAAACATTGGATTTCAAATTAAGAAGATTAAGATTACGTTTTTAAAAGCAATTATTAAAGTTGAGCATTTCTGATTCAATCTGAATAATGCAAATACCAATAAAACATCTTGAAATGTATTTTCTTATGGGACAAAGTTTTACCAATACATGTCTGTTTAAACAATTTTCAGATTTTAAATAGTAAATGTCGGTCTATGTGTTAGAACTATGGGGTAATCAGATTTTTTTTTTCCACAGCCAAATGTCTTTGTCAATTCAGTAACAAGGGAAAGTGATAAGAAAACTCAGATGACCAAGCATTCTACAAGCATTTAATTGCTTCATGTATGCATAAATCTGCATGTGTGAAATGAGCCTCAAATCCCCTGCAACAACCTGTGTCTGTGTATAGGTGATTGTTTCATATGTATGTAACAAATATGCCCCTTTTGAATTCATTGTTGGTTTTAATTTAGTACAATGTGAAATAGTGTGTATATAAATTAATTTTCTAAAAATTATGATTTTAAATGGCATTTTTCACAGAATAAGCATAAGTGAGAATCAACTGAAAAATTATGGAAGTAAGAAATTTAATACCCATCCTTCTCTAATATACAGATGAAGTTAGTGTTGGGGAGTACATAAACATAAAGGTGGTTTTACCTTTTGCTAGTCTATCTGAACAGTGCAGCAAATCCTACAGCCATACAATGAGTCATGGTTATGTTTTTAATGGTATACTGGTTACTAAAATTGTGGTTTTAGGGGGTTTTCTTTATTAAAACGTTCTTTTCTTGTCATTTCTTTTGTAGCTGTGGGAGAGAAGAATAGTGAAGCACAGCTCTTTGCACAGTATGACAAGTGTGGAGCCTGGAGAAATTGCATCGTAAATCTACAATAGTTGAACGATTTCTTACCCTCCGACCTCAAGGCTAGACTTGTCATCATACCATAGCCTCTGAAAAAAATGTGGATTAAGTTTAACAGCTGAAAAGTAAATAAAAGTTAAGCTATATTCTGCAAACATATTTTACATAGTTTCTGTATTTTTCCATATTTTTTCTGCTTAACAATTTTCTTCCTAATTTTGATCAAGTAAGAGAAGTTTTGTGGTTGGAAAAGCAGCCATTGATCCAAAATGGTTATTATGCTTAACAATGAAATACATTTTATAGTTGTGTTTTTCCTTTCTATTGTTTTCCCCCAAAACTTTAAACATCTACGGCAGAAGAAAGAATAATATCAACAGTTCTGCTCAACATATTGAAAATTCCACCAACTGTAGGAGTTTTCCTTCCTTTCTTATTTCTACCTCTGTCTGTATCCTGTTACCTGGTAATTCATCACGTCAAATAAAAGGGTTTCTGTTCACAAGTCCTGGTTGGTAGGGATTGAGTGAGGTAGGAATTAAGCATAAAAACCTTTTTTTTCCCCCTCAAGACTAAACATACTGTCTGGGTAATCGAACTTGATATGCTTAAAGATCCTATATCATGCTATTTTACAGCTTTCAACGTCTGGGATTGGCGCATACATGATAACATGTTATGGTTGTCGTTATATAGTATTAATTTGTCTTAAAATATAATTTATATCCTGGAGTTATTGTTTGACCCGGAAGTATGACACTTGCTTTCTATAAAATCCAAAATAAACTGTTGCAGTACTTTTAAATTTTTATATATAATCTCATTTGTTTTCAGCTAGCAAGGGGTAACTTTCCCTTGTAGATTAGGGTGAATTTATTTGATTAGGGTCCTGATTAACCCGGGACAGTCCCGATTTTGAGCCATTTGTCCTTGTCCCCAAGGAAGTTTACAAACCTATTATATTGTCCCAATTTCACCCAGCCTTTGTAATGAATGTTCTGATTGTTAACCAGTGTCATGGCTTACACAGAAGTAATTGTCTTTGGATTTGTATGACAATAACAAAATTATCACAGTGATGGTAACTAACCAATGAAAAAGCACAACAGTACGCTACATGTCTGTAAGTCTACCCTCATTGGCTCATGCCATTGTTGAGAATGTCCCATAACTTTCTCCAGCTAAATAGAAACAAAACTGAAGTAATTATCTTTGGACCTAAAGAGGAATGATCAAAAGTCAGCACACAACTTCAGGTAATACAACTAGAAACTAATGAGGTGCGTAAAACAAGGTCAGCCTTCTATCACCTGAAACATCTCTAGGATTAAAGGACTAATGTCACAACAGGACCTGGAAAGACTCATCCATGCGTTCATCTTTAGTCGGATTGATTACTGCAACAGTGTCCTCACAGGTGTACCTAAAAAGTCAGTTAGACAGCTGATCCAGAACACTGCTGCTCGTGTTCTCACTAGAACCATGAAAGTAGAGCACATCACCCCAGTTCTAAAGTCGTTAAATCGACTCCCTGTACCTCAGAGAATAAACTTTAAAATACTCATTTATAAATCACCAAAGTATGGTGAATACCTTTTGTCACTATACCAATCCAGAAGACCACTCAGGTCCTGCAACTCTAGTTTACTAAACTCCCCTACAATTAGAAAAAAACATGGAGAGCAGCTTTCAGCTTCTATGTTCCTCAAATCTCAAAATAACTTCTAGACAACTGCAAAGCTACTGAATCGTTAGGCTCTTTTAAATCAAGATTAAAACTCAACCATTTAGATCTGCCTTTGAGTCCTAAATTGTTTTTTTAATCAAATGCTAAATGTTTTCTTTTCTTTTTATGCTTCTCCGAAATTGCTTTTTTAATACAAAGCTAAATGTGTTATTGATTCTCTTGTTTTCTGTTTTTAATTTTCATACTATTGCTGTTTTTTCTTTTCATGCTTTTATTATATATTTGTTTCTTTATCACCGAATCAAGTAAATCACCTTGAATTACCTTGTTGAAAGTGTGCCATACAAATAAAATCATCTTGCTTTAACTTACAACATGGTTGAAAGCTCCAAAAAAGTGATTTTGCATGATATAGGACCTCTAAGACATACACAGCACAGTACTCTTAGGTAAAACCACTAAAAAGTATTTTCATCTTCAAATATTTCAGTTACATAGAAAGATAATCAATCAGATTCATTTTGTCATATTGTTCACCTTATTTACAATAGAAAGATGCATAAGTACATATAAAAAGGAAAATATAGCAAAGTTTATAAGCCTCATCAGCGGAATAATGGATGTGTGGCTCTCAATCTAAGCAAGGCCTGAAACATAAAGACAATTTCTAGTTTAACTGGGAACAGACAAAGGTAGTGAGTAAACCCAAGATCCAAAACAAGAAAAATAAAAAAAAATTTAAAATAAAAAAAATCTCTATAACACACTTCTTTAAGGAGCTTGTTTTTGGACAAGATATTCTCTATGTCATCTTTTTGCTGTACAGGCAACTGGTTTGCATTTGGGTAGAGGTGCCCTTTCTAACGGTAGACCTAGTGCTAACCAACAAAAATGTATTATGTATTCTTGAATAAACAAAAAGCAGACATAACATTGTGACAAATATTATGACAGTTACGTCAAATAAGCAAAATACATTCAAATCAGAATGATACTAAATTATTAATCCGATCAGGATTCAGTATGTTATGGTTTAGACATGGGAATAATCTGAATCTGAGGAAGAGATTAAGTCTATTTAATGAAGCCTTTGGTTCAGTAATGTTGAAAATCAATTTCTGGGATGAAATTACACATTTTTCAATGAGACCTCGAAAAAACTCATTCATGCATTTCTGACCACCACCAACAGGGTGAAGTGTCTGGGTCAAGGACATAATGACATATACAGATGGAGCAGTGATATGAACCAGCAACCCAACAGTTGCAGGACAAATTCCTACCAGCTGAGCCACAGTGGCCTCTTAAACAACTTCAGAACAACCATATCAAGCACCTGTTTCTGATGTGATCAGCCCATTAAATGGCCGTTATTAGCTGGTATCAATCCCATTAAATGCTGTCAGACTGTGCCCTCTCTACCTACGGAAACGTACTTTTCCGTTTGGTGTTAACTCCTGTTACGATATGCTACTCTGACGAAGAATTTTTGACACGTGCAGACAGTTGGCTGTTATCAGCGATACGAATGGTAGATACTATAAGGTAGAGAGGGGCACAGTCTGAAGGCATTTAATGGGAGTGATAACCGCTAATAACGACCATTTAATGGATTGACAACATCCGAATCGGCTATGTCAAGTCTTCTGTCTTAGTGCTTCTTCTTCAGGGTGCTCAGGTAGGCTGTATGCAGGTGACATTACATAGCTGCTGCCTCTCTCTGGTGGACTCTGGTACTGCAAATTGTTTCTGAGAGGCTTTTTTCCCCCTTCACAAGTTAAATTCTGATTCTGGGCTTCTCTGAAAAAGATCCAGGGCTTAAACCCAAGCATCCATGCACTAATCCGGACCGTGATGATAATAAATATAATTTTGGTAACCTCACAACTACAGCACAGTAAAAAATGTTTACATCCCCTATCTTGAGTGACCCCCCTCGCATCACCGACCTTATGTTGAGAACCACTGGTTTAAATAAATTTAGCCGTAAATTTGTTTTGTATTGGTGATGATAATCACAATGATAAAGTTTTAATCTTAATAAAAAAATTAGCAATCAGTCAAATAAAGCCAAAGATTTTTCTGTGTGCATGGAGACAAAAATCTAGTGAAGTGAAAATGATCAAAAAGCTGACCGTCATACTTACTTGTGTGAGATGGAGAAACTCAACAGCTAGCCTTTTAATTTTTTATTTTATTTTTACGTACACACATATACAGACCCACACACACACACACACACCAACGCACACACACACATACACACACACACACAAATATATATATATATATATAGTATATATATATATATAACTGCTGCTCAGAAGGTCCATCAAGGAGTCCACGCAGCTGTTGTGTGAAGTTGGGGAAATTTTACTTTTGTGCAGCAACCAATCAGCAACTAGATTACAGCTGAAGCTACTCAATGCGGGGGAGACGAGATGCCAGCAGTAGTGATCGGAAGATATTGGAGTGTCAGGTAAGCAGGTAAATATTTCCTTTTAACTTTTTTGTTATGTATGTTAATATGGACTAAAAAGTATGCAAGCAGCTGGGTTTTAATTTTAAAGCATTAAACTTTCCTCCGTTTGAGTGTCTTGCTGCTTGGACACGCTGGCCAGTGTGAACCCACCTTCAGACACAAGAACCCAACATGCTGTTATTGACTAAAACTGTAAGTTGAGTTGTGCTGTTGCATGCAGATAAAGCTTGGTAAATAATTAGTTAATACATGGCAATATATTGTGTTAAGCTAGTTGCTGTTACATACTTCTGGAGCTTATTGCGAAATGATAAGCTCAATTTTTCCAACAAAAATCTATCTTTCTGAATGAAACAATTAAATGTAAATAAAAAGCTATGTACATAGTTTAGACTAAAGTATTTCTAGGTGTAAAAGTGAATTTAGCTAAACAAACAGGACATGTCTGAGTTCCTATTTCATGGAGGCACCCCAAGAGTTGAGGTATGTCCACCACTTTGAGGTGCATGGGTCCTCTTGGTTGCTTTAGTTATACCTACAGAACATCTCATAAAAACACTGCATTGGTATTTTTTATTTTATTTTTTATTAGTAAATTAACAATACAGAAAAAACACATCTTGTGATGAAATATTTTTTAAATATCTTACTTCAGAAAAACAAAGCTTTTTATTTCCTTTTTTTAAATTCAGAAAAAAATGTTTTTTCGCATTCTTTATAGCATTTTGATGGGTTTAGAGATCAGAAGTCCACTGAACTGAAGAAGAAAAAATCTGAAATATTAAGATTTGTTCATGTTTTTATGTTTCAGATATGTCTAACTAATTATATCATAATCACAAATGAAATATACCAAAGAGGATATGTGTTTGATGCTGTTTATCTGTTCATTTCTGAATGAATGAATTGGCAGACTACTGAGTTTAGAATGTGGAAATTCATATTTTAAGGCAGCACACACATAAAATTAATAAGAATAAAGAGCAACTTACCTGCCTCATCAGCTGAAAAATGGATGGAAGGACCGGGCTGGGTAGCTCTCTGGATGATCAGCACCACTAAACCTCTGATCCTAAAATCTCCCTGAACCCAACAAGTGTAGCAAAACAATCTGATATTTGATGATAACAATAAAATAAAGAAAATGTTTACATGAAATTCCATCAAAATCTACTGACCCATCAGGATCCAGATAAGACCAGAGTTTGTGAACTAACTTATTTAAATTGTACCTTTCAAAAACAAAAACAGATAATGGAAATCAAAAAAAAAATTACTGAAAAATTATTGAAATTATAAAAAGTATTTCATGATACCTACAAAATACATATAGAATTGTATGATATTAAGATTAATATTAAGATCTTAAGGAAAAAAATGATTTCATTAAGAATGACTTCAGCTACTTTCAAAAAGGATAGTACTCACAAGACAACATAGAAACAAAGGACACTTGATCCAGGGTTGAAGTGCAGCAGTTTGGAAGAAGAGATACTCTTTAATGTATTATATCAGATCATGGGACTACAAATACGGGTTATAGTATGCGACTTTAACAATTCAGTAACATAAGAAATAGCTTGACCATGTAGGGCCCTGAAACATAGGATTTTAAAATGAACAGGTAACCAGTGCAAGGGAAACTAGTGTGATATGTAGTCAATTACGGGAATTTTTTGTTCATGGTAAACATGGTTTGCCATAAACCAAAACAATAGGTAACAATACTACCTATTACTATAACTATATTTGCAACATTACCTAACAAGAGGTGACAATGTTAGTAATTTAAAACAAAATATATAGCAGATGAGAATAAGGAAAAGCATAACTAATCATCTCAAGTTTGGTAAACAACTGGAAATATTGCTGAAATGCTTAAAAAATGACTGAAAAAGTTGTTTTCTGTTACTTGTAAGAGTCTAAAACAACATCTAAATTCCAGTAGTTTACCTTAATGGTAAAGTTTAAATGTCTCCTCTGTTGATCTATTGATCCAACAGTGGGGAAATTCACATGTAAAGGCAGCACACATATAAAATAAAAACTGGGGCAGTGAATAATAATTCTGTCTTCTCAGAGTTTACCTAAAGGGATTTATTTTGTAACCAATATGACGTTATATTTTGGTACTCTAGACGATCTGACAATCTGAAAATCTCTGCATTTTTGAAGGAGCATTACAGCTCTCCATCATCTGCATAAAAATATATCTATTAAGAACCAATTTCTATTCATGTAGGTTTTTTGATTGAATTGATTTGAATTTAAATGGTTAAATAACCAACAGCAATCCATCTGGACTGGGTCTTCCTGGTGAAACAGAAGTTGATTAAGTTGATCCAGTTGGTGAAGTTGATCCATGCTACAGTCAGTTCAGATGTGCCTCCTACTGGTGAATACAATTCATCCACATTTCACAGTGGCCTCTAGATTGGCAATTTTAAAAGAGCGTGAGGAATTTAATCCCCTGAGTTTCATTTCACATGGGACTTCCAGAAGAAAGGTCCTTTACTGTAGAAGTATTTTTTATATTGGGAATATATTTCTACAACAAAGGCTGGACTGTCATCATGGCTGTGCTGGGGTCCATTATTGTGCAAGAGTTATTGTTCCTGTCCCTGCTAACACTGCAGTACTCAACAGCTCCTATAAGGATGAGTTATGGTGACCAAGACGGAGAGATATATTACAACCTGGCTCCACATGATGGATTACCTCTTTGCCTGGGCTTATTTTGTTGGTACTTAGGGTCGGCTGTGATATATACCAAAAGCTGTGACCCAGTGCAAAGGTGGATTGTCTATCAGGTCAGTTAACGTACAGACCACTAAACTCAGCAATAAGGAGGGGCCGCAAAATTAATAATGTAACATAGAGATTTACCTTATTTTATTGTGAGTATTTCTGCTGTTAAATTTGTTCTTTAACTCAATTTATTTGCAACAATATGACTAGGAATTTTAAATTAAACTATGCTCTGTTAGAAAGTAATGCTTTTAAATTGGTAATTAAGGCTTGAAAAATACCTTTTCAAAAAAACGAATATTTTTATCAAATCAAAACTAATATTTGTATAAAATCTGGTTAAATAAATACTTGTCAGTAATGAGTTTGGAATTTTTTTTAGAATTGTTCATTCATCAGTTCAACCCTTTGTTTAGGATTTTGGATTCTTTTTTTTCTTCAAATGCAAATTATTATAAAATCTAATGACATGCAATTTTTTTGTCATTTTTTGGTATTTTTTTCTCTAATATTTCAACAGAATCTAACTTTTAATTCAAATTCGAAGATACATTTATTTACTAGCATTTATAATGAAAGCATTAGTTTTATTCTTTACATTTTATTCACCATAGTTTGCTCGAGATTGTTTTATTTTTTTTCCTCTATAAGGACAACAAAAAATGCACTGTTCCAGTAAATTCATAACCTAAAACATCTCTATTATTGATCGCTTTTTACACATCAAGATCCATTTACCACATTCATGTTCAACTACATTGGGGGCCATTACAGAATTAAAGTAACCACTGGGTGTTGGTAGGAGACCAGAGGCAAACAGTCCCATTGGCTTAACTCAGCTTTCGCTCTGTGATAAAATACAACACTTAACATACAGTATACTGTATTTTTAAATATTCAGTTCCTCTTTAGTTAAAACATATTTTTACCATTTGTCTGGTAAGGTTCTGCTGTATCTAGACTTCAGCCGGTTTTCACCTTTAGTCTAGGAACTCCAACTCCATATGATCATTTGATTGACTTAGCTTTCCCTAAAGATGAAGAACATGCCACTACTTAGGTTTACAGATGACAAATTAAAAGTGTAATTATTAGATATGTATGTATGAAGGATGTACAGTTAATGTGTATTTCAGTCTCCTTTTAGGCATCAAATAATTACAATAACAATGAAATGGATAAAAATTGTGAATAAAAAAAATATTTCTTGGCCACATATGCCACAGAATATGTTAAACACATATTATTGTTTTAAATACACAATATATTAAAGGTTGTAATCAATATAGTCAAATTTATAATAGAGATGTATAACTAGTTTTTACCACACAGAGCATAACTGAGCTTTACTTGTCCAAGTCAGTTGAATTGTTGTGGATGGTCAGGCCAAAGGCTGGAATTTCTTTATTGGATTTTGTAAAAGACATCAAGAACCCAGATTCTGAAATGAGGGAATGTATTTTCTGAATAATCTTATTTAGTCACTGGTGATGAAAAGAAGAATTTTCTCACTCTGATGCTTAAAATTCTTTTCTCATACATACTACCATGAAAATCACCTTCAGAGTGTGCTCCGTGGTAATTTACAAAACAGCCTTTTGTTAGAATACACATTAATGTGAAGGCATAAAACCTTCTTTAAAAAGTTGCTTCTTCATGTCCTTGGTAAGCTTTTTCAAGCTTCTTGTGATGACATGGTGCTTCAAGAATGAAACACATCAAATATTCTGTAGTCTTGAATTTTATTTTTGCATTTTCAGAATGTTTCAGACATGCTCCTTTTTTCACCATTCCCATTTCACAAATCCATTCATTCATTGACCACATCCACTTAACCATATATATATAGTGGTAGGATAGTATTCCATACACAGCTGATTTATTTAAGTTTTCCCACTTTAAAAGCATGTAGAGGTCTATAATTATTTTTTTAATCAAAGGGATTTATCAATCATGAGGGGCAGAATCTTAATACAAAAATGCAGAAAATCATGATGGATGATTTCGTTTTAATTCATTTTCAAAAAATACCTTTCCAAAAATGTCCAATATATACCATTGATCCATGTTGTCCAGCCCTATTCCAACAACAATATTCTGTTGGGTTACAATAACAACATATAATTCAAAAGATCCTGCTGATCAGTAAAGCAGTTTGTTACATGCTTGTCATGATGGTCAGTGGGACCCAAACAGAAGCCAAGATTTAAAAAAAACAAGCTCATAAGGCAATTAGTGTCAATAACAAAAGTTCACCTCACTTTGTAATGTAATATTGGCTGACAATGACAGACCTCCGTTTTTCTGTTGGTCTTCAACAGGTTTGCACAGATTGTAGCTTGTATTGTGGCCCATTCTTCTTTCCAGCTCTAATCTAGTGTTTTGGTCCTGTTGCTGGGCAATATGGACTTTCAATTCCCTCCAAATATCCTCTATTTGATTGAGGTCTGGAGACTGGGTCGGTTACTCCAAAACTTTCACATACGTTTTACGTAGCCACTCCTTTGTTGCCTGGTTGATGTGTTTGGGATGTCTGTCATCCTGTAAGATCCAGCCACCTTTAATCTTCAATGCTCTCACTAATGAAAGATGATAAAAAGGCACATATTTGCCTGTACAGTATTTATATAACACCCTTGGCTGTTTGTATCGGTTAAATTATTTTGTATACCTCATCTGTTCATGTGTTGTATACTTGCTGGTCGTTCAATAAAGTTCTCCTGATAAAAACAAATAAAACACACACTACAACAATGTCCAACATATCATGTATTATTACATGATATGGAGACACAGGACCCTGAGCAGATCTGGTACCTACACCCGTGCTGGCAACTGAGAAGGAGACCGTTGACTTGTGTCAGTATTAGAGAAGCTAACGACAAGCATGTCTAGGCTAGCCACCCACTTTAATTGCCTACTCCCTCTCCTGTCCATTAGCATGGATAGGCTGGTGATAGCATTGGAGAGGCTGGCGACTAGCATGCCAAGGCTCGTCACCGGAATTATTATAGACCTGTATTTTCTTATTCTTCCTCCGACTTTATGCCGGTTGGCAAACGACTTCAGTTGCATTACTGCCACCGTCTGGACTGAAACTTGGACCAGAATAGTTTTAATGCTGTTATTCTTACAGTAAGAGTATACCTGCGACACTTAAAGATCAAAATATCATCTTGTTCTATTACATTTTCAATACTCTTGTAAAATCTAATTAATGTTAACTGAACATGATTTATGTTGCTCATATTTGAGTATTTTCCTCTACTGCCTATGTCTTTCATAATCTATATGTAAGTTTTAATGAATTTAATGTAGTATATGGATATTAAAGAATTACTTCATTGTAATTGAAGTGTGAAAATTAAATTATTATTACTTTAGTAGTTGGTGGTTTAGATAGGAATCAAGCTCTTTATTAAAGTTTTCTTTGGTCAGCCTTCAACAGCGTGCAATAAAATGACCAAGAGAAAATCGAGAATATGGTATGTTTTCACCTTGTCAGGTTTTTGGGAATTTGGATAAAATAAGTGACTTTGTATTAACTCTAAATTTTCTTCACACTTTAAATTAGGATTAAACAGCAGTAAAGTCCAACTGCTGGTGCTGTTGACTTTTCCAAAGTGTAACTAAGGAATAATAGAATTTAAAGGGCCTATATTATGCTATTTTACAGTTTTCAACTTCTGGGCTAGACATATATATACACAGTACAAACAAAAAATTTGGACACACCTCATTCAAAACGTTTTCTTTATTGTGATGACTACATTGTAAATTGTCAGAGATGCTGAGTACTTGCTGGCCCTTTTGCCTTTACTCTGTGGTTCAACTCACCCCAAATCATCCTGATTGGGTTCAGGTCCGGTGACTTTGGAGGCCAGGTTATTTCACACTTTTTGGAAAAGTAGTACATAATTCCATATGAGTTCATTTATAGTTTTGATGCCTTCAGTGAGAATCTACAATGTTAAAAGTCATGAAAATAAAGAAAACTTACTGAATGAGAAGGCGTGTCCAAACCTTTGGTCTGTACTATATATATATATATATACAAATGTATCCTGAAATTTAACTTGTATCCTGGAGTTATTGTTGGAACACGAAATAAAATGACTTGTTTCTCTCAAATCCTGCCTCCTATGAGCAACAAAAATTGTGTTCACTTAAGAGGGAGGGTTTAGGCACTGACTGGCCTCCTTCTCAGCTGCCAGCATCAGCCTCAGCTACCGAAGCCAGCCTATCAATAGTCAGATCAGTTGCTGGCTTCAGTATGGATAGGCTTCTTGTAGATAACCTCATCCAAGTCTTCTGCAGGTGTACTACCTTGTCCCTGGTGTCCTTTGACAGCTCTATGGTCTCTGCCATGGTGGAGATAGGAATCTTGACTGTTTAAATGTGTGGACAGGTGGATTTTAGACAGATAATAAGTTCAAACGGGTATGAGCAGAGAATAAAAAAGCTTTAAAAAGAAGAAGCAACTGGTCTTGGAGGGCCCAAATACTTGAATGTTTGTAGGTGCTAAATACTTATTTTCTGCACCATTATACAAATAAATTATTTAAAAAATCATACATTCCTGGATTTTTTTTCATTCTGTCTCTCACTGTTCAAGTGTACCTATGACGAAAATTACAGGTGTCTCTCACTTTTTCTAAATAGAAAAACATACACAATTTGCAGCTACTTTTCTGCCCTGCTATAAATTTCCCTTGTCTTAACCACTCTGCTCTAAACTTCATAAGAAGAAGGTGATTAATTTGATATAAAAGTTTAATACATTTGCACTTTCTATATTAAATGTCTTAATTAAAACAATTTAATATTCTACTCAACTGTCTTTACTCTATAAAAGCCATGTAATGCAGTCATCACCTCTGCAGTCGTACTCTGTTGACTACTGAAGATGGGCAAAAGCCCACCCTACCACCTCTGCAACCCTGAACAGGATTCATTAGGTATAGAAATGAAGTGGATATATACTTGGTTTCAACAACTGCAGCCAAACAGTAATACAACAAAGGTGGTTAAGACAGTTGTAAAAAATTCAGGCTCAACCTTTCAGCCTACAATTTCTATTAAGTAAAGAAGTACATTTTTGCTTAGTAGGAGACATATCGCTGGAGAGAGATATAATTCATGTGCAAGTGTAACAATGCCATCTAGTGGCTACAGCCATGCTACAAAGATTAGCCACACAAAAAAAATGCATGTAAACTTGTTCCTCACACCCCTAAACTTTCTCTAAAACTAACAAGAAAGTATCTGTTAAAATAGTCTTACAGTCACTGATCCACAATGTGATCCCATAATGCTGACACGATCCTGTATGACTTGTCCTCAGTTAGGCACTGAAGAAATTGGATCTGTGTTTTTGTGGCTGCTCAGCACTGACTATCAGTTTCCGAAGAACTATTTTAATCCTCACTTGTCAGACAGACTACTTATATGAAAACCCAGCTTCATTTCACTGTTATAGATTGCTACATGATGTAAGGTTTGAGATACAGAGCAGGTTTAAGTTAAATAAATAAATAATTTGGACAATATTTGTCTTGAAAGATTCCATGCTTCTTGAGCAATTTTAAATGAAAATGTATCAAAATTGATATATATTTGTATGGCTATGTAGTGTTGGCTGGTCCAGTCAAGTATCTACCAGTTTTTCTGTGCTGTATAACTTTATTGATAATGCTGCAGTATTATCAGTAGGCCTTGGTTCTAACAAGCTTTCTTTGTACTTTCACTAAGTCACTCAACTAGCAATATAATTAGTCTTTCCATAAATCATACCTCATGATGTCATATATATATATATCCATCCATCCATTTTCTTAACCGCTTAATCCTTAATGGGTCGCGGGGGGGCTGGTGCTTATCTCCAGCTGTCAACGGGCGAGAGGTGGGGTACACCCTGGACAGGTCGCCAGTCCATCACAGGCCAGGACAAACAACCATGCACACACTCACACCAAAGGACAATTTGGAGAGATCAATTAACCTGACAGTCATGTTTTTGGACTGTGGGAGAAGCTGGAGTACCTGGAGGGAACCCATGCATGCATGGGGAGAACATGCAAACTCCATGCAGAAAATCCCTGGGCCGGGATATGAACCCACAACCTTCTTGGCAACAATTCTAACCACTGCGCCACCGTGCAGCCTATCTATATATATATATATACACACTCAAAAAAAAAATAAACCCAACACTATATATACAGTATAGTGAGCACTTCTGCTTTGCTGAGATAATCCATCCCACCTCACAGGTGTGCCACATCAAGATGCTATTCTGACATCGTGATTAGTGCACAGGTGTACCTTATACTGCCCACAATGAGGTACACCCAGGGCTTTCCACAAGCTGTTAGCAAGGCTACTAATTTATGACCAGGATGTGATTCCGCGCAATGCTGTGCCGGACGTTAGCACGCCCATCGTATTTTCCCTTTCATACTTCTCCTGTTTGGAAGCAGAGTCTGAGGACTCTGGGACGGGCTCTCCAATCTCTGGTGCTGAAGTCACCGAGGTTGTTAAAAAGCTCCTTGGTGGCAAGGCACCGGGGGTGGATGAGATTCGGCCGGAGTTCCTCAAGGCTCTGGATGTTGTAGGGCTGTGTTGGTTGACGCCGCTCTGCAATATTGCGTGGACATCGGTGGCAGTTCCCTTGGATTGGCAGACCAGGGTGGTGGTCCCCCTCTTTAAAAAGGGGGACCACAGAGTGTGTTCCAACTATAGGGGGATCACACTTCTGAGCCTCCCTGGTAAGGTCTATTCGGGGGTTCTGGAGAGGAGGGTCCGACGGATAGTCGAACCTCGGATTCAGGAGGAACAATGCGGTTTTCGTCCTGGCCGTGGAACACTGGACCAGCTCTACACCCTCGGCAGGGTCCTGGAGGGTGCGTGGGAGTTCGCCCAACCGGTCTACATGTGCTTTGTGGACTTGGAGAAGGCGTTCGACCGTGTCCCTCGGGGTGTCCTGTGGGGGGTACTCCGGGAGTATGGGGTACCAGGCCCTTTGATACGGGCTGTTAGGTCCCTATATGAACGGTGTCAGAGTCTGGTTTGCATTGCCGGCAGTAAGTCGGACTCATTTCCAGTGAGAGCTGGACTCCGCCAAGGTTGCCCTTTGTCACCAGTCCTGTTCATAACGTTTATGGACAGGATTTCTAGGCGCAGCCAAGGTGTTGAGGCGATCCGTTTTGGTGACCTCAGGATTGGGTCGCTGCTTTTCGCAGATGATGTGGTCTTGTTGGCTTCATCTGAACGTGATCTACAGCTCTCGTTGGAGCAGTTCGCAGCCGAGTGTGAAGCGGCTGGGATGAGGATCAGCACCTCCAAATCTGAGACCATGGTCTTGAGCCGGAAAAGGGTAGAGTGCCTTCTCCGGGTCGGGGATGAGGTCCTTCTTCAAGTGGGGGACTTTAGATATCTGGGGCTCTTGTTCACGAATGAAGGAAAAATGGAGCGGGAGATTGATGGACGGATTGGTAAGGCATCTGCAGTTATGCGGGCGCTGTATCGGTCTGTCGTGATGAAGAGAGAGCTGAGCCGAAAGGCAAAGCTCTAAATTTACCGGTCGATCTACGTTCCTACCCTCAACTATGGTCACGAACGCTGGGTGGTGACCGAAAGAACGAGATCGCGGATATAGGCGGATGAAATGAATTTCCTCCGTAGGGTGGCTGGCCTCTCCCTTAGAGATAGGGTGAGAAGCTTGGTCATCCGGAGGGGGGTCAGAGTAGAGCCGCTGCTCCTCCACATCGAGAGGAGCCAGTTGAGGTGGCTGGGGCATCTGGTCAGGATGCCTCCTGGACGCCTCCCTGGTGAAGTGTTCTGGGCACGTCCCACCGGGAGGAGACCCAGGGGAAGACCCAGGACTCGCTGGAGGGATTATGTCTCCCAGCTGGCCTGGGAACGCCTCTGGATTCCTCTCGAGGAGCTGGCCCAAGTAGCCGGGGAGAGGGAAGTCTGGGTCTCTCTGCTTAGGCTACTGCCCCCGCGACCCGACCACGGATAAGCGGAAGATGATGGATGGATGGATGGATGGATGGATGGATGGACTTCAGCATGACACGGCTCTATTTTCCGCCAGAATGCTATGTGAACTGAGGTATCTTTCAAACTCCGCTGCTCCGCCCGGTCCTTTAATATACTTTTGGCTGGTCACACTGAACTAATATCATTCCGCCCGCTTAAGTTGTACCCAGTGTTATCATGTGGCTCTTGACTCAGGTCTAGCTAAATGGACGATGCGGAAAGGCTAAGTCCACGGCGGCGTTGTTGTTAAACCAGGCTGTCGGAGCCGTCATAGCCGAGAAGCAGAGCGTCATTTTGGTAATTCAGTCCTCCCTTCAAACGTTCAATTAGTAAAAACAAACGGATTTGTAAGAGTGTGTTTTCGTTTGTTAAAAGGAAATTTCAATCGAACGCAACTGGACTTGGTAATTTGTCTTGGAAGACGTTTCACCTCTTATCCAAGAGGCTTCATAAGTTCATGCTCGCCGCTGACCAGGCTGGGACTGGTCCAACTTACCGATGTGGAGACTCAGCTATTTAACCTCTTGGAGGGCTTTTACAAGACTGATTATGTCATTGCATCCTTTGTGCTCCACGTTTTAACGACGGTCCTTGGCATGTCGCCTATTGGGATTAGAATTATTTGCAGTTTATTTGTGTAGCCATCACTGCACTGTGAATGTGTCATGAACTGAAATGAAGAGATTTACAACCACAGAAAGCCCGTTGATGCCATACTATGCCAGCTTGTATTGCCTGTTTTTTATTTTTAGCTGTGCAAATCAGTTTTTATTGCTACCTTATATGTTGTATAATGATGATAATAATTTAGTGATAATAGTAGTAGTAAAGTAATATTATATTTGAGCAAATGTCTGAGAAAATAATATAGCCTGCTTATTGTTCAATTCAATTCGAAGATACTTTATTGATCTGGTTCACTGAAGTGCTTGCAGCCACCAGAGCAGCGCTCCCAGTCACATAATAGTAGTAGTTGTAATAATAATAATAATACAAATTATTAGTAATCTTTTCCTGTTCATGGTTTCTTCCTGCCCAGAGGTGTGAGAAAGATGCCACCAAAAAGAAAATCCAATCAGCAGACTCTGGAAGGCTTCTTAAAGAAGAAAAGTGGTCAGTTTAAGTGCTTCAGAGTAGTATTAAGATTCTGTGTTCATCCTAAAAGGGACATTCATTGTTCATATCAAAACGTTTTCAGATTTTTTTATTTTAATGGTGGCATTTTAATGTACACCTACAAGTGTTATATCGTTGCTGCTGCAATATTTTGAGTTGGGCATGGACTCTGATCCTGAATGAGAAGATAGTGACACAGTGAAGTTGATTAAAGAGCAGAATCGAGATATGAAACCATTACGTTTATTATTTATGTTGGAAACATCTTTTACTTAAGAGTATTTTTATTTTATTTGTATACATATTCTGTTGTTTACGACAAAGTGAATAAATGCACATGAATATCGTGCTGTTACTTACATTTACATTATATGGTCATCCCCCCCTCCAAGCTGGCTACTTTCATATTATTGCTGGCTAGTCTGTGTCTATGTGGAAAGCCCTGTAAACCTGTGCACTAATCAAGATGTCAGATCAGCACCTTGATGTGGCACACCTGTGAGGTGGGATGGATTATCTCAGCAAGCAGAAGTGCTCACTATCACACATTTAGACTGATTTGTGAACAATGTTTGAGAGAAATGGTAATATTGTGTATCTGGAATGAAAATATTGTGTATCTGGAATGAATTTTAGCTATTTCAGTCCATCTCATGAAAAATGGGAGCAGAATTTCTAATTTACACCAATATTAGAGGAATGGTACCATCTTTTAAAGCTGTCTTACACTGTTCTTCTGCAATTATATTATTTATCTGTGATTAATTATTCTGTATCTCTAACAGTTCTCTTTTTTATCAGTATATGGGTTTGCTCTTCAATGTTCAATGAATTGTATTTACAAATATATATTTACTGCAAAAGTTCACATATAGATCACATAAAACGTATCATTGATCTTCAACAAAATTCTAAAAAGACTAGAATTATAAAATAATAGAAAAGGCTGTCTATATGAGTGTGTGCTAACATATCAAAGGCACCTCAGTTTACTGTTACACAGGAATTAAGTCGAAATGGGTCAGAAGCTGTGGAGCAGAGTATCATCCATCATCTTCTGGGCAGAAGAGGACGAGGGGAAACTGATTAAACTAAGGCCATTCAAGCTAATGATAAAAAAATAACAGCCTGAAAGAATAATCACTCCATAACATGTTTAGAAACTGCAGGTTATCAATATGTAACTTAAAAGAAACATTTGGACAAAAAGATAGTGGAAAATTAGGTAAGCATGAAAATACTTGTGTAGGAGCATTTATCAATTAAAAAAATAATTAATTGATAATGGTTATGATCTATCTGGTGTTGCTGTGAAATGTTAACTAATAACTGCAAATTAGTAGTTAATTATTCTTTAAATCATTTAATCGGGGAACCATTCTAGCCTCTGGGCTAGAAACAAAATATTATATATAATCAAAAAGGGGATTATCAACAAACAATCTCACTTATGATCAATTATTAGTGATCACACCAGAAAGGTCCTATCTGAAGGAAGTGAATTATTTGCAATAATTCACACGCACACACTCAGAATAAAAGAAACCAGAGATTAGATTCAATTTAACAAATTTATTCTAAAAACACAACTAAAATAACAGATAAAAACACTGCTTGTACCAGTTGATAAGACGACTACCGGGACCTGAGCAATATGGCAACCAGTGATGACGTCACTTAGGCACGTCACGGGGCGCCTCCTACTGACATCGTATGCAGCCCCTTGCGTGTACGCGAGGAGGCGGTGTATGACGCGAACGTGCAGCTCGTCGGATAAGAACAGGGGGGATGTTTTATGATCCCGTTTTATGACTTATTGTTTAACTTGAAGCAAGAGGCCTGTGGTTCCTTTCTAACAAAGAAACCTCGTGGCTCTTATCAGTGAGTTAGCTTTCTGCTAATAAAACTCTGGTCGGTAAATATGGAGGAAAAACTGATTAAAATGTCTTTTGCGTGCTGCGCAAAAAAGAGAGGAACCAAGACATCTACGGACTAACAATTTTGCTCACTAATAAAGACAAAACATACAGGAAACTTACAATCAACAAGTACAAAACTCACAAATTTAACCCGTAAGTAGAAACACAGCACAGGAAAATCACAGAGCACTCAAAGAAAGCAACTCACTTTACATAATCATGCATGCATAAAATTACAAGGAAAGCTTTCTAACTCATTACACTCAGGTTGAGGATAAATTGAACAGTCTTACAGTTTGTAGGAGGACTGGGTGCAGGAAAAACATACCGCGTCCTTGGTTGCGACGGAAAAACTTGAAGGGGAACGGAGCGTAAAAGGGAGATAAAAAAAAGAAAAAGAGAGAGAGAGAGAGAAGTTCAGCAGACTGAATAAAAAAATAGTTTGGAGGCCAGCCAAACTATTGAAGGGGCTTGGTTGCAGGAAGGAAAAAATCCAAAAACACATGTTGTAGAGAAAGTCTCTTCTTTTTTAGTCCTGGCAGACTTGCCCATTCGTAGAAACGAGCTGGAACAGTCGGGTCGACCCCCAGAACAGTCGGTTCTGGGGGTCGAACCAGATATGAGTTTAGAAGTGGCAGATCTTGAAATTTAAACTCACCGGGTTTATGTCTTTCGTCCCTCCTCTCTGTGCGGTCTCCACTCACGCTGCAGAGAACTGCAGTGAGTTTGATGGATTGGTGCGCCAGCCATCCAGCGGGCAGAATTTTCCAGCTCAGCTCGGAATAGATAGTGAGAGAGGAAGAGAGCTCTCTCACTGGTTTGGAGTGACCGAAAGGGAGGGACTCGTTATTGGGATGCAGGCGTCATATTTGTAGAGCCCTTTTATCATATTCATGGAGCAGACCTCAACACTTGTAACATTTTTTTTTACAATTGGCTTTATGCACAGCCCACTTTGTAGAACTTCCGGTTTGCAATAAGACAGTAAAATTGTTTCAAGGTACATCTGTGGGAATCTGTGACAGCGTGCAGCACGGAGGTAAAGGAGGGATTAGATATTACTTTTATTCGAGATGTGGAGTTTAGTATTGTATATTAGTAATAGAAGAAGCTATCATTCAAGTTTCAGCGGCAGGAAGCAGACAGCTGAACACTGCTATGTTCCTTTGTGTACCTCATCAGCTAAATATAATTCAGCTATCAGTTTTCACATGTTTTCCATCGGACAAGCAACTACGAAAGAGATGGATTGTGAATATTAAAAGGTTAAAACTTGTTTTATCTCTAACCACACCAATATCTGCAGTAGACATTTTGCAGTACAAGATGTCAAAGACCCGAGTAAGGAAGGAGGAAGGAGGCAGCTAAAGCTAGCCGCCATACTGGTTTTTATTTCACTGGAACAGCTATTCTCTCAGGGAGAGAAGACCTTGTGTTTGGGAGCCTACAGCTAGACCAGAGAATGTGGAAACTGAGGAAGTAGTTACTCTACGATTACAACCACTGTGTCGGTCCGGATTCTGCTTTTGTAGATTATGTACTGCGATAAAACCAGAGACTACAAGACGAAGTTGCTCAACTATGACAACAGCTCGAGCAAATAATTTGGGAGAAAACAGCGATTTGTTGGTTCGGGCTTGGATATTTGACTTCTCACCACGTATGTGCATTTTGTAGTTTTGTTATACTTTGATCAAGTACATACAGAGCCCCTCTCATGAACAGCTAACATGGACTGCTAGTTTAGCGTAGCTTAGGTCATCTCAGCCGGCAAAATCCGGTAAGCATCATCAACCGTGATGCGTGGAAGGTCTTGAAGAAGGCGAGTTAAAAATGTAATTTTGTGTGGTCTGTGTTGGGACAGCTTTGAATGGGGCTGGCTCATCTTGACCAGGAAGTGATGGTGCATAAATCCCATAGGTTGTTATAATGCATACATGTTATGATATCAAGATGAAACAATACAGGCATTTTGGGCAATTGGTACCTCAATATAATTGCTTAGATGTTTTTGTACACCACAACACTGATTTAACATACCAATTATTGCACTTTGCTTTGGTTTCTTTAAATTTCAAACGGGAGTGGGAAGAAATTTTGTTGGGTGAGGTGTAGACATTAGAAAGTAATATGTTACATGTTGAAAACTGCCATACTTTACTCTATTGGTAAGTCATAGCAGCAAGGAGCATTGAGCAATTGCTTCATCTTTTTTAAATGTTATATTTCAAACAATTGCAGTATATAATCGAATGCTTCAAGAATATTTTTCTTACAGTTGCAGTAAATGTCTAGTGTTAAGATAACCAGTTCAAATAAATATTGACTATTAAAAACTATATAATGCATTCTTAACATAAATTTTTAATCAAAATATCAAATCCCAGAGTCACGCAAAAAAGGGACATTAACAATATTTTTGCTCTTGGAAAAACAGGCCCCAATTATGCATGTACTTTCTAACAGAATTACCTTCGCTGTAATGCTCGCACATACTGTTACCTTGAACAAGAGCAGCACTGGTTTTCTGGTCTTTCCTACATGTCAGTGCTACAGCTTCCTACATTTTTATGATATTGTAGCAGCTGCTGGGTGTGGACTACCTACCATATTTCTCATGGTGCTTAGTGGCTTGGATGGATGTGTTACTTTGACCTGCCTCTTGTGTTATTAAGAGACTGTTCTGCTATTAACTCTGCTGTCAGGTTTGATTCCAACCCACAGATGGTTATATAGGTGTCAGAAAGGAAGGTTGAAAATGGCATCATTAAGAGAAATAGCCTTACTGAAACAGCAGGAGAGGGGAATAAAACTGCCTTTGTGAAAGCAGACTGAAGAGTGGAGCATGTGAGGGACACAGGCCAGCAACAGTCTGCCTGATAGAGCCAGTGCAGGCATCCTTTTTCAAGGATGGAAAGTGCCCACATTCTGTGACACCAGCCTACCATGGTGATGCAGTCTGTAGAGAGCATCTGAACAGCGGAGTCCCTGCATCACCTGCCAGCCCTCCCCAAGCTTCCCCACTATAAAATATAAACAGCATTTGATATTTACCTAATCCAGGTTGACTTGACTGCTGTACTGTAAAGCTGGCCCCTAAGGAGATGGTTTTGCAGATAGACATCCTGCTAGAGAAATGACAAGAAACCCTGATATGAAGATAGAGTTGAAGAAAGGAAGGGAGGTTTGGGCCAGGGGGATGATATTTCACCAGTCTTGCTGGGTCACAAAACCATCCAACGACAACCAAGGCCAGGAGAGGGTGTGATAAACCAATGCACCACCAACAACATTGGAAGGTCCCAACAGGGTCCAGGAAACTCAATGTTGAAGGGCATGGTACAAGTCTGCCTGCCATCCAAAGAGAAAAGACTTACTCTCTACTTCTGTGACGTAAAAGAACATCTGTTCATGAACTGCTTGAGAGGACCTTGTCGTAGTGAGCAAGTAGCAGCAGGTCTAAACTCAATATCTCCACAAACAGGACCTTGTATCAGGGGACAAAGTTTGGCTGTTTTGCTCATATTGGAAAAAAGGGCACTCCACAAAGCTCCGGAATGAGTGGGCTAACCAAGGCTTAGACTTTATAGTTGATCTATAAAGGGGAAAAAGGTAAATTCTGGTAATGTTCTTGTTACAAGGTTGTGGTTCAGGAGTTTTGTGGGATTAATTATTTTAATTATTATATTTTTTTCCCAAGTTAATCAAAACAAGCCTGTTGTTCTAGCATAAGGATTCTGATAGGCATATGTTTGACTGCAGGGTTAACAGACGTCAACACCTTATCTATAGGGACAAAGCATACACCACACTCCTGGTATCTGACAATTGACCAAAATAAAGTTTTTCCGGATGAAATATGAGAATGAGAAGTGTGTTAGGACTGGTGAGCTCCTGTAGATAAGAGAAAATAGATTAATGTTATATGTTTAAGAATTTATGGCTGTTGGAGTTTTGAGTGATGCAAAGTGCTTTATGCACACGGTTCATCCGTGTTGATAAGCATGCTAAATTACATCCTTAAAACACGTGAACATTATAATGGTCATCCATGTTACCAGGAGGTTGTTGAAGTCTTTAATCTGGAAACAGATTTTACAATGACATATACTAACAGGGACTGAGGTGTAGTGTTTTTTGTTGGGAATTTATTCCCAAAGTTCGAAGTTTAAAAGATAATTAGTTTCTTCACTTTATTGTTTCAAACCATATAGGGTTTTTTTAATCTGCTTTCATTTTGTAGAGCTGTATGTCAACTTTTAAAAATAGTTTTTCCTTATCCTTATCCTTATCAGAGGGCAGATACATTAAGCTACTTGGCAAATGTTTTATCTCAAGCACCCACAGTAGCAAAGCTGAAGCTATCTTACAATAAAATACATCCCATTAATAGTTGGGAATATAAATTTGTTTATGTAATATTAAGAAAACATCACCTATGCTGTTAAATGATTATTTTTTTTCATTTGATAAATTCCTCTCTTGTCATTTACTCCTATTATAGGTAACTACAGGGGCAAACATGGCTCAGGGGCTAGGCGATCATCTTGTCACTGGAGGGTTGTCCGTTCTAGCCCCAGCTACGGCTACCTCGGTGGTCATGTCTTTGGGCAAGACACCTCACCCGTCGCCTTACATTTTACAAAACACCAATCGAAGAGTACAGTACAAAATAAATAGCAAGCAAAGTGGGAATTGGTAAATCATCTATCCAACTTATTTTGTTCCAGATGACTTGCAAAAAATAACCGGGGATTGCTGAGTTTTGTTTATGAAGAAAACAAAGCCAGTCCTGACTTAATGTTAAGCAGGGAACATGTAAGGACCTAGTTTGGTCCACTTTAAAATTGTATCTATAATGATTTTATTGTAATGAAAAATATACTATATGCAATAAGATTTTTATTTCCAACATTATAAAATTATATGTAGGGAAAAAAAAGAAATGAGACAAAAGAAATAAATTATCAGGGGATGAAGCAAAGTGTTTCAGTTTCTTCAAATTAAATCTTCCTTCTGTTAGTAGTGTATCTAGTAGAAATAATTAGACACATGTCACCAGTAAAAGGATACTGTTGTGGGAGGAGTACATTACCAGTGCCAAGTTTGCAGTATCCCAAGTTAAGTGTTGCGGCATGCACCAGAAACAGGTGGCACCGTTATGAGTGCTCCAAGTGCTGCATTACATAAACAGCGCCAGGTTTATTGCCTTGACAGGAGAGGAGGAGGGAAGACAAGGCTAAAGCCTGTGGAAGAGAAGCACTCAGTCCGACCAAGAAAACAGTGTACACAGAGGGAAAAAAACATGATAAAAAGTCTTCATATGCTTTTGTCATTTATTTCTAACTCATTTTATGGTGGAATGACCACACTGCTTCTAGGCTGGAAATAAGAGATATTACAGTTATTCCAAACTACCAATGTGCCGTGTAAGTGAATTCCAGGCAGACCATGTTATCCTTAACCTAAGAGGCCCTTGAAGCTAAAACAGCTTCTGATAGTGACTTGAGTTTGAAAAGTATTATACAAAACTTATACAAACACAAAAACATTTATTTGCATCAAAAATGTGTTCAATTCACTAGTTATACAGATATTTTTACCAGCCTGCTCAAAGTTGACGTTTTTTTGCTCTTTTTTCAACCTGGGCCTTATTTAGAGCATGCATTACGTTTGCCTACTCACCCAAATAAGTTTGGAGGCACTTGGAGTCCTTCTGAAGAAGGTTATATCCAGTCGCGATCAGTGTATACCCATATAATGAGAGTTGTGGGTGCACAGCAACTGCGACTTCTAATTAAGGCATTATTTTCCACAAAACTCCTTTATTTAACCAATGTTTGGTTATGAATAGTATTCCCCTGTGAGTTCGGAGTGTCTTGCATGTGTCTTGCGCTTGCATGTTTTCAAATTACACAAACAAAATGACCAAGTTGACTAAGACTATCGTAGAGCACAGAGTAAACGTCCTGCTCAGACTACAACTGCCATGGGGCACTGCGGTAACATAAGTGGAATTGCAGTCTTTTGCAGGTTGGAATAAATATCTACCATGCCTAGGTGCATTTTGTGCAGCTGAGAAGACATGACTTCTGTTTCGGAAAAACTTGATTGTTGGTGGCATTCACTTGAGATCAGAAGATTACCATCCCAACGATGAGACGAAACATATCTTGGGATACTGCAGCAAATTAGTGTCTACGTCTGGACCTGTAGCAGGTGGGAGATATAATCATTGTCAATCAGAGGCTGAGCTATACACAGAGGGGATCTCTGCATTCTAAGTTTTTTGTCTTGCATCTGCTAATTACCAACTTTGATGAAAGACTGATGTCAAATATTTGAGGCAGCACAATTTGCAGGTTGTTAAAGAAGCAGTGAAACTAGCTTGCAGCTTTGCTTAGCAATGTTTTGGCCAGTAATTCTCCCTCTCTACTCTTTGGGACGTGCAGCAGGTTCATAGTTTATAGTTGTGCTTTATTGTAATTGTGGTTGTGATATTTTAAAGTTCTTTCTCTGCAGAGTCAGCATTAAGTTCCAAAGTTTAGTATAGATTGAGCTGACAGGTCGTCACCTCCAGTCTAGTGAAGTTACATTTTCTCACAAAGGACACCAAAAGCCCAAGAATTTATGTATCAGTAACTTTGAAGGAAAAAAACAACAACAGCCAAATATAGTTCTCTGAAGTTCTCTGTGCTTTTAATATCACAAGCTGTTGACTGGAGACTGCGTTGGTAAGACGCATCGCGTCATTTCCTGTTTGTTGACTCACTCGGTTGTAGCAAGTCGGGGTTTCTCTCTCTCTCTCTTGAATTAATCTAATTTTCTCTGTCCAGAAGTTTTTCTGAGTTGCTATAACACACAAACACATTAAAACATTTATTTTCTGTTAGTGTTCTTTGCGTTCTGGGACTCTTAAGCGTTACACTGGTTTTCTGGGCTCGGTAAGGTACCACTAGGTTAGCTTAGCTTCATGGCTAGCATGGCTAGCATGGCTTCGGCAGCTTTGTCTCCTGTTCCTCCGTCTCTCTCTGAACCTCCTACTCTCTCCTGCTCTCTCTGTCAGATGTTTAGTTACTCCTCCGCCTCATTTAGTGAAGTTGGTAGGTGTATTAAGTGCAGCATTTTTGTAGCCTTGAAGGCGAGGGTTTCTGAGCTAGAGGCCCGGCTCCGCGCTGTAGAACAGCCAGGCCCAGCATTAGCTAGCGCGGAGTCAATTAGGACAGGACCCCTTAACCGTCCTCCAACAGCTCCCGTGCAGCCGGGATCTGAGGCGAGCTGGGTGACGGTTCGTAGGAAGCCTAGCGCCAGACCCCAGCCCGCGGCCAACCTCCAGCCCCTTTCTCTGAACAATAGGTTCGCCCCGCTCAGCGACGCACCCGCCGAGCAGGAGAGGCCGATTCTTTTAATTGGCAGCTCCATAGTTAGGAACGTGGCTCCAGAGACACGAAAGACCACAGTCAAATGCCTTCCAGGGGCCAGAGCTGCGGACATTAGGTCCCATCTGAAGCTTTTGGCCAAGGACAAACGGCGGTACAGCAGGATCGTTATCCATGCTGGTGGCAATGACACCCGGCGACGGCAATCGGAGGTCACTAAAATTAGCGTAGCTTCGTTGTGTAGGGCTGCCAAAAAGATGTCTGACTCTGTAATTTATTCTGGTCCCCTGCCTGATCGTACTAGCGATGACATGTACAGCCGTGTGCTGTCGTTTCACCTTTGGTTGTCAAGGTGGTGTCCAGAAAACGATGTGGGCTACATTGATAACTGGGGGGCCTTCTGGGGAAAACCTGGACTGTTACGTAGAGACGGCATCCATCCCACCGAGGACGGAGCTTCGCTTCTTTCCAGGAACATTGATAGTGTTATCTCTAGTTCCCCAAAGCCGTGACAACCCAGAGTCCAGATTAGGGAACCCAGAGTCCAGGTCAAGGACTGCCACCCACCCACTACCCTATAGAGACAGTTTCCCGTCCACTACCCAAAACTAATGAATTAAAAGTTAATGCTACTAGAGCAAAGTATAAAAATCTCATAAAGATAAATAAAACTCGGACTGAACATAAAAACAAATAAATTAAATGTGGTTTACTAAACATAAGATCTCTCCCCTCAAAAACACTCTTGGTAAATGACTTAATTTGTGAAAATAATATTGATTTGTTTTGTCTTGCAGAGACATGGTTGCAGGAAGAGGACCATGTCACAATAAATGAGTCAACTCCCCTTAGCTACTTAAACTTTAGTGTCCCTCGAAGTACTGGTCGAGGAGGTGGTGTAGCCACCATCTTTCATTCAGATTTACTAATTAATCTCCAAAAAAATAATAATTACAGTTCCTTTGAGCATTTAATCTTTAGCCTTCCTCATACACATAACAAAGCAGTAAAGCCACTTTTATTCGTGGTCTTATATCGTCCACCAGGCCCTTATTCTCAATTTTTAGATCAGATAGCAGATTTTTTATCTGACTTAGTTTTAAACACTGATAAAGTCATTATAGTCGGAGACTTCAATATTCATGTTGATAATGAAAGTGATAGTCTAAATACAGCTTTTAACACTATCTTAGACTCAATAGTCTTTACTCAAAATGTGCAGGGACCAACCCATCGCGGTCACCACACCTTAGATCTTGTGCTGACTTATGGCATTGACTGTGAAGAAATAACAGTCTTTCCACATAACCCTATCCTGTCTGATCATTTCCTCATCACTTTTAAACTAACTCTAACAGATCATATCAAACCTGAAAGAAAACTTCATTATACCAGAACCTTATCAGACAATGCTGTAGCAAGTTTTAAAGAAGGTCTTCCAACTTTAATTTCCTCAGTACATAAAAGTACAATAGAAAACAGTGATTTAACTCGTAACCCCTCACAACTTGACGTTCTAGTTCATAGCGTTAATTCCTCCCTGCGTCTGGCAATAGACAAAGTTGCCCCACTGAAAAAGAAGGTGGCCAGCCTTAGAAGATTAGCTCCCTGGTTTAATTCAGAGCTACATACCCTGAAGAAGAACGTTAGAAAACTAGAGAGAAAATGGCGCTCCACGCATTTACATGATTCCTATTTAGTGTGGAAAAATAGTCTATTGCTATATAAAAAGAGCCTTCGAACAGCTAGAAGAGCATATTATTCATCTTTAATCGAGGAGAATAAAAATAACCCTAGGTTTCTTTTTAATACAGTTGCTAAACTCACACAGGATCATAGCTCTATCGAGCCAACCATTCCCCAAGCTCTTAGTAGTGATGACTTCATGCAATTCTTTATAAATAAAATAGACTCTATAAAAATAAAATAATTGGGAACCTTCCCAATATGCTTGCTTCCTCCCTAGTTAATGAGGCAACATCAAAAATGGTTGAACCTAATATATGCTTAAACTGCTTTAATGCAGCCGAACCTTCTGATGTACTAAAATTATTAGCTTCAATTAAACCTTCAACTTGCGTTTTAGACCCAATCCCAACTAAACTCTTAAAAGAAGTTTTCCCTCTGATCGCTGCTCCAATTTTAGATATAATGAATCTATCCTTAGTCAATGGATATGTACCACAGGAGTTTAAGATAGCTGTAATTAAACCTCTACTTAAGAAACCATATCTTGATCAAAACGACTTAATTAACTATAGACCGATATCTAATCTTCCCTTCTAATCTAAAATTCTTGAGAAAATAGTTGCACAATCCTGGTCAAGAAAGCAGTATAAACAAGTAATGATGTAGGTCACAATCGTTTCATTCAGGCCTTTAGACTCACATAGCACTGAGAAACAGCTCTGTGAAGGTTACTAATGATATTTTCAAAGCCTCAGACAATGGACTGGTGACCATTCTGGTCCTGTTAGATCTCAGTGCTGCCTTTGACACTGTTGATCACAATATTGTCATAGAAAGGCTTCAAAGTGTCGGTATAATAGGAACAGCACTAGGTTGGTTTAAATCTTATTTGTCTAACAGATTTCAGTTTGTTCAGGTAAACAATAGATCTTCCTCAACCTCAATAGTTACTTGCGGAGTACCACAGGGTTCAGTGCTTGGGCTGATTCTTTTTGCTATATATATGCTTCCTATTGGTAAAATAATTAGGCAGCATGGGATAAAATTCCATAGTTACGCTGATGATACACAGCTATATCTATCTATAAATTCTCTAAAACAGAAGTTGTCGTCTTTGGACCAGAAGCTGTGAAAAATAAACTACTTAGTCAACGCCTTCACCTGGATGGCATTAAATTAGCCTCCAGTAATAAAGCAAAGAACCTCGGTGTTACTTTTGACCAAGATATGTCATTTAGATCTCACATTAAAGAAGTCTCTAGGATTTCCTTTTTTCACCTTAGGAATATTGCAAAAATTAGAACCATCATGTCCAGGAATGATGCTGAAAAACTAGTCCATGCCTTTATTACTTCAGGACTGGATTACTGTAACTCTTTATTATCAGGTAGTCCACAGAAAACAATTAAAAGTCTTCAGTTAGTCCAAAATGCTGCTGCTAGGATTCTGATGAATATTAAAAGAATAGATCACATTTCCCCTGTTTTAGCTTCTCTTCACTGGCTCCCAGTGAAATCTAGAATAGAATTCAAGATCCTCCTTCTGACATATAAAGCTCTTAATAATCTAGCTCCATCATACATAAGAGACCTGATTGTTCCATATGTTCCTAACAGGGCCCTTCGCTCTCAGACTGCAGGTTTAATGGTAGTTCCTAGGATTTCTAAAAGTAGAATGGGTGGCAGATCCTATGGAACAGGCTCCCAGGGTTGGTTCGTGAAGCAGACAATTTGTATATCTTTAAAACTAGGCTTAAAACTTTCCTCTTTGACAAAGCTTACAGTTAGAGATATGTTAATAGGTAGTTAGAGACAGGTTAGACAGGTAGCTAGGAAGAGATAGGTTAATGTTAGTAGCTAGGTAGAGTGTAAAAAGCTAGTAGGGGTTTGAAGAGGTAGAGTAGCTACGTAGAGATAGATTAATGTAAGCCAAGTAGAGATTGTTAGTAGCTAGGTCTCCTAGTAGCTAGGAGACAGGTTAATGTTAGTAGTCAGGTAGAGTATCAAAAGCTAGGAAGAGATAGGAAGAGGTAGAGTAGCTAGGTAGAGATAGGTAAATGTAAGCCAGGTAGAAAGTGTTAGTAGCTAAGTCTCCTAGTAGCTAGGAGACAGGTTAATGTTAGTAGCTATGCTGCTTTAGGCTAGGCTGTTGGAGGACATTATTAGGGTCTGTTCCTACTTTCTCTCCTACTTCTCCCCAACTGCATGATGTGCTGTCAATTCAAGCGCTAACCAGTTTTCTCTTAGTCTCTTCCTACAGTAGGTGCTCCTGACCCGCCCTGCTTAACGACCCTGACTAAGATGGGATTGCAGTGACGGAAAGTTCTCCACGTCCTGCAACAAACTTCTGCATCAGCTGTGTTGTTCTTTCTGTGTCTCTGTTCTGTGTCTCTGTTCTGTATTCTCCAAACCACAGACGGTCTCGGCAGATGACCGCTTGTGCTGAGCTTGTTTTTCCTTTCCACTGTCGCTTCGTGCTTGCTCAGTGTGAGGGATTGCTGAGAATTACACGACGCAATCTTCTCTGGTTCTCTAATTTCTAAATTAAACATTGTATTGTAATAACTCTACTTGTAAAGTGCCTTGAGATGACATCTGTTGTGAAACGGCGCTATATAAATAAACTGAATTGAATTGAATTGAATTGAACAGTGGTTTAAAGGGGTTCTAACAACAAGCCTGCTTTTTAAATGTCATTACACAAAAATCTATTTATTTCACTTTGTTTCTTGACCTCATTGATTACCGAAAAAGAACCAAACCATGAAACTGATCCCTGGTACGTACTGAACCAATACTTTTGGTGCACCATTACACCCCTAATAATACATATTGAAATACCACTTTCCAAGAAAAATTTGAAAAAGAGAGAACAGTTTTGTCTTTGTAAATCTTCGACAATTTAGTTCCCCATATGTAGCTAGGCTAGCCAGGTTTCCTATTTAATGCAAAGGGTTTTCATGGTAATATTAAGCACAAGATAAGCAAAAGCATTTTAGTCAGTAAGCTCTTACTCATGCCTGTGGTAAGTCAGTTTAGAAGGAGAGCGAGAAATAATTGCAATTTAAGCTGTTTACACATGCTACAGTTTTTTTGTACTTTCATGCCAGAAGTAGCATGTTCTAAGCTTACTGCAGAAGCCAGCATGAAACCTTGTTTTTTTTACAGTTCTGTGGGGTATAGTTTAAAAAAAGGGTGGAGTTTTCAAATTAACAAGTAGATAATGAGTATATTTTATGTACAAAGTTTCAGGGTTTTTAGCAATGATGCTAAAACTACTTTGTAAGCACTTTTCTTTTTTTTAAAGTTAGAGCTAACACCACACAGAGGAAGCCAAACCTTCCTTGGGTGTGATAAGCATTTTACTCATAAAGTTGTCTTTGATCAGTGTCTTGTGGTTATGCAGTAAAGCAATCTTTAAAAAATATAATTCATCTCAATTTAGGTTTTCCAAGCTGTTGAGTCCGTGACAGGGACATGATGAGCACCACTTTGAGATCAGAAAAATGTGAAGAGCAAGCATTAAATTATTGTGGACATAAAGTAAGAAGCTTAGCAGCTTCTTATTCCTCAGTGGATGAATATGTAAAAGCTTGAAAGGAGAAGATCAGGGGTGACATGGAGGTCAACAGCAGTAAGATACAAAACATGTTTAGTTGATAAACTTGTAATAAAAACAAAAAAATATATATTATATACCTACTAATTTCCACATTATATGTGCAACAAGGAATAAGAACTGATCCGTAAAAATTTAAAAAACCTAGAACATCTCCTAACAGGCTAAGAATTAGAAAATGCTTCCATATTTATCCATATTCTGTGTTGGCCTGAGTCCCAAGCTGTGTAAGTTAGCACTATAGCTGGCAGTGTAGTAAATCAAGCTCATGTTGGGACCTCATCAGCCACTCACCTCTTTCAAGGACTGGAGGCATCAATTTTCCTGAACGTATTGTGGATTCCCTAAAGCTTTAAAATCTTATGAGAAGCAGATAAAAATGTCTCTCTGATTATGAGACTATTAATATTATCTAGAAGAAAAATACATTGGGAAACCTCAGAGAAAGAGAGCTAGTGACCTGCACTGTAAAATAGTGTTTCATGTTGGACTGATTTTAACCACAGACAAACTTTCAGTATTATCTAAATTTCTAATTTTAAACAATCAACCAAAAGATGAAAATTATACAAAAATTGATATATTGACATGGTCAAATGAAAAAATATTGCTAAGTTTAACCTGCAATAATAAAGCTTTTAAATATGGTTGTGACTCACTTTGATTAACTGAAAGGGCAGGAGAGACACTGATCGAAGGAGCAGATTGAAACTGAGGACTAGGACATGCAAGTTTAGAAGTGGATGGTGGATTGAAGGGGAGAATTTGGTGGGATTTGGCAAGTTATATATTAAAACCAATTACTGTATGTGTGAAAAGGAAGCATGGTAAAATGTCATTACAAGAGTAAATTCATAAAATAAGTCAAATTTATTAACCCTTCCATAGTCCTGGCTCAGTGTTCAGAGGCAGAGTGTGTGGGGACATGCTGACCCCAAAGGCAAGGTGATCCCACAAAGAAGGTGTACGTTGATAGCTGTAAAAAGCAAGTGCAGGATGCAATAAACTTTGGTTCCATTTCACCACAGCAGGAGAGTGGATGGGAAAAAAACAGCTGCACCTATTTTCAATCACAAATGAGACATGACCTCTCAATCTTTGTGTGAAACAAGAGTATCTCAAGATAATATACATTGTGAAAAACAAAACAAAGTAAAACATTGCGAGCCATTGTTACCAGCATTATCTTTTGGTGATACACAGAGTAGAATCTGCTACTGAAAGAGGGAGATCAAAATTAGCTATTTTCTGTTTTAGCTAAGTGTTTATAATGACGTCAGAGAAAGCACATATATGTAAGAAGCATCTCAAAAGAAAAATATTTTTTTATACAGTTTTCTGAGAGACCTGATAGTTTAAGCTGCCACAGTACAAGAGAGTAGGATGTCAAAAATATAGCAAAAAGTCAAAAATGGAGTGCAGCAATTGTGTTCTGTTTGTGCTTAACTTCAGTTTTTCTTTTAATCCTTTGCAAATCTCACAATCAATCAAATCAATCTCTATAATTACCACATGGATATTGCACACACACACACACACACACACACACACATATATATATATATATATATATATATATATATATATATATATATATACTACTATAAACCGACAGCATACTTGACATTACCTTATGCTGGTAATAGGATGTCTAAATTCTCATATTTTAAATTTGAATATCAATAATGTTTACAAATGTTTCACATCCGTTATTATTTCCTGGTGAACAACAGAAAGGACGAGAATGTTACTGTACATTACAAATTAGTAATAATATGTTTTAGTAATCTTATATTTAAGGTTTCATCACATAATTTACAGATTAATTATATCTATTGAAGCATCGTGCAAAAGTACTTTTAACCCAGAAAACTAACCAAATTAAAATAAACAGATTTAAATGTTGTTGTAGGTTCTGTTCCTATGAATTACACCAATTTTGCTCCAATTGTACCCCCCCACACACACAGACCCCACAATAGCAATAATATTACATCCATGTCCTCTCTATAAAGAGAAAAGTAGGGGTCAAAATACAAAAATCGCTTGGTTTAAGGTAGTGTTGTCAGAGATCCTGCACTTTGGTACCAAATTGGTACTAAAAAAAGGTAAAAGTCTTGGTATCAAGTTTTCTGAAGTACCAGTGGCACCGAGGACCTGTTCAAACCCGTTTTGCTTGATGTGCAAGTATGCACTGAGTGCATGCAGTTATGCATCCTCTTCATTAAAGCGCTGAGACATGCAGCTGATGAGCAGCTAATGTGGTAAATCCACTTGTTGATAAAAAAGGAGGAAAGAGCAGTGTGTGGAAATATTTTTGGATTTGAACATCATTGCTAAGCAAAAACCCATTTGAAAACAATGTAATTGAAGTTTTCTCTCAAAAGGAGGAAACATATCTAACTTATAAAAAACACCTCAAAGACCGATACGCTGATCTGATGAAAGAGTTCAAGCAGGTAAGTTTCAAATTAATTTCCAATTTAGAGTTTCTGTTTTGAATTATATATCATAATTTCATTTGAATGTCAGATTTAGTCGGTTAGAAACAGCCGTTTGTGTAGTAAATCGTCAGCATCCATTTAAAGTGGCAAAGGCTATCAACGCAGAAGTTGAGCTAGCTGAACTTTCAGCCCTGTCCCCTGATTGTCAATCAATCAGAGCATGTCCCTGTAGTGACGTCGCCTGACATCGACGTGATTTAGCTATCCACGATCTGCCATTGTTAAAAACATCTGGTACAAAAAGGCCTGCACAGGCGCATCTCAAGCTTCAGCCTAAAAATGTATAGGCGTCAAACTAGTCGCTGTGTGAGCATTTTTTTTAACACAGACTAAAAATGCGGTGTAAACGCACCATTAAAAATGTATAGGCTTCAAACTAGGTACTTTGCAAGCGCTTTTTGACCAAACGTTGGTTGGGTATGGAAATAGGTATAGAGAACCATGGATTTTCACTGGTATCTGTACCGAATACTAAAAGTTTGGTAATGTGACAACACTAGTTTGAAGTATCTAGAGAAATGTTGGAGACTAAAACAGATTCTAAAAGATGCTAGAGAAATGAAATTAAATACATCAGTATTTACATAAAAGATTAATTCTCTTGTACATGCTTTTGAGAAGATTTGCTTATGTAAATTACAACCAAACTGCATGGTTAATTTGTCTTACGGTACACTTAGATATTGCAGAGTTTGCTTGTCTCATTTAACAAAAAAAAGAGAGAAAACCCAATTTACTCTTTCTGGTGTATGTTTCTGAATTTCCAACCTAAACCTAAATAAACCATTGAGGACTTAACTGAGCTATGAGAGTATCCCATTAATATTGAGGATATCTCACAACCAGCGACGCTAACAGTTTCTAATAATTATTTTACACTGATGTCAGGATTTCTTGTAGTTTAAAAAAATTAGTTGGAAATCCTGCTGAATTATTTGCTGTGCAACTGTGATTGTATTCACATTTTTTAGGTATATCCATGATTTATCCACAAAAATGTGTGAATGTTTTTTTCTGATTCAAACTCACAAAGTGAAGAAAAAAGACTGTCAGCTCCTAAAATCCTTTCAAAACTAAGGACATGCCCTGCAAAGCAAGATGGATAAACCTTGGGAAAAAATCCATATCTTTACTAATGGTAAGAGCCATCAGCTATACATATAGTATTCATATGTCTAAGCCTAAACAGACAGATCTACCATCCTCTGGAATATAAAACTTCGAAGTAGAATTCTTTACATACAGAGTGTCAGATTTATGGTTGTGTGCTGGAGTTAAATTTTACTGCTGAAGCCATTAAGGTTTGGATAAAGCAGTAAGACTGGTATGTGGTTAGAGAAACACATTTAAAATGGGCACGCCATGTTTCTGTTTGCTTAAGGGTAGGTGGTAAAATTAGTGTGGCTTTACTGTCTTCTATATGAAGAATAAAAATAGAACACCTTGAAATATAAAATGTAAATCTGCTGATACTATTGAAAAAGTAGATTTGAAATACTGAGTAAATAAGAATATATACTGTAGGAACAGTAGAAATAGCACTGTGTAACTTGGTCATTAAACATTAGATGATAAGGATCAAATAACACTGTTTGTCTAAGGTACTTTTCATAGTCTTCCAACATTTGTGCATTTGTGAAGGTGAATGTTTATTTGTTTGAGTAAGTTATGCTTGTAAATGCTTTAGATCAAATTTCAGTTGGAAATAGAAACATAACCTTCATGGCTCTAGTCAAAGCAGAACATGCTATGGGAATCCCTAATGTGAGAAAACATGTCTCCTACCACAACTTTAAATTTGATTAAGTATATTTTTCTTCAAACTATATGACATTTAAATCGCTTGTTTTCTTACCATTGTTTATAATTGGAACAGCATGTGGAATACGCATCTCACATCTGAAGTCTCTGCAGCAATAATTCTTAAACAGGGCATTTTGCCATGGATAACAGACTATATCATTTTTTCCACCCCACTTTTTTAAATCAATATCAGCCATTTTAAGACAGCTTATTTTGTTAATTAAACTTGTCAGGAAAGTAATCACTATTATCAAGACATCAAAAATAGATTAATGGTGATGAATGTCTAAATCAGTCTAGGGATTTATAAATACAAGAGACGGCAAGAAGAAAATACTCCTTAACAGATGATTATGCTCCCAGAGACGTATCAAAAATAGTTAGAACTGTAATAGGACAGCTGAGAATTGCACCTTTTTATCCAGATTTTTTTTTAACTCAAACCTGCTGTCTTTGTTGAATGTATTTGGTAATTTAATGAATATAACATAAAAACAAAAGGATTACTTCTATGAATAAAAATTTTAAATTAACAAATAACAATACCACACCTTAAACATTCACAGTTTGTAAGATGCACTGCATGTCATCCCCTCTAATTTAGACCCGAACTTATTTATTTGCATAATACACAGACTTTTACCTTGTTAAAAAAAAAACTTATTAATTTGTGTCACTTCATTTACTTCATAAGAACAAATGATCCTTTAGGAAGTATTAACCTAAACTTTTAACCAGCCTTAACACCATCAACCCCCACCATGCTTCACCGCCCACTTGACCTATAATGCCTTTGGAGTCATTACTAACATGAAAAAAGCCTAAAGGGATTTTGGCAGTCTCTGGGTCTGAGCAGTAGTGAAGCATCAAGCACTGGCTAGCACGTTGCAAGAAGGATCTATTACTGTTAAAAAAAACAGGGGAAGGTACAGTGTGACCAGAGTGCGGTTTGAAAGAGAAGAGAGCAGGTAAGTGGTCCACTAAATGAAGGCTTGATCAGAAATCTTACTGAGTGGGGGGAAAAATATACCTACTATTTTTGTATGTTTACACATCTTAATATTCAGATAAATGTTACATGTTGACTCATGGTAAGTTAATCAGATAAGTGCAATATTCTAGCAACTTAAACTCAAAATATTGCACACTTGAAGATAACACTATTTGCCATCACACTGCAGAATATTTTAAAACATTAATTAAGCAATAGATTAAATATTGTATATCATGTTCTGAAACATGTTCTGGCTGCTCAGTTTTAATTTGACCCTTAAATCTAAGAGGCTGGATCAGAGCAGTATGGTCAGAGATGTCAAGCTCTTGGGTGATAACTAACTTTAGATGGAGGTATCAAATCAATACGTAACCTGAGATTTAGGGACCTTATGTAAGGAAAGGGCTAGAGTTTGACTGATGATCAATTTCTTTTTACATTAAACAATCTCCAGAGGCTTTGGTTCCTGTTGTCTTTTCCATACATCTTTAGGTTGTGCTCCCTAACATTTGTCAATGCCAAGATCGTTGTTTTCAACACAATTAAATAAAGAAAATAAAAGGTTCTAAAGGGAGAAAAAACAAATACATTTTTCGTTCTACTTTTGTTTGGAATGAAAAACTATCAACTTGTTTACATACTATATAAGAAGACATGAACAAACCCATTGGGAGATTCCTGTAGCACAATTTGTGCTCATTTGTCACCAAAGGTCTTGCTATCAAGTAAAGTTTTGTGGGAGTTACATTTCTGAAGCTACTGTCTGTCTTGTTCACTCTACTGCAATCACTGACATTTTGGGGGGGGGGGCGACATTCGAGAAGCTACTAGATGCCAGATGCCATTTCCAGACTATGTGGTCAGTGGTGCAGTCAGCTGAAGTGGGTGGAAGCTGGATGTTACACTCTGCTCTTATATTAACTATGTTCTGATTTTGTTTTGTGTGATGACTTCAAAGACTTTTCAACTAACTTTTTAATTAAAAATGTTTTTCTTGTTGTAGGAAATGGTAAAGCTCAGTCAAAAGTAAGGTAGAAGATTTATAGAATATCAACCAATGCTATTTATGTAAATATTCATGTTTTTAAATTTGTGTTTAAAATATTTTGATATCAAAGTCCACACAAAATTATAAAGTTTTAAATATGTCCATATATAAGTCCAACACTGAGGTTCATTGTTTGGTGTAGGATTTCAGCCATTCCAGTTAAAGCTGATAAAGTTATGAAAGCATGTACAAGTTTGGAAAAAAAATAAAGACTTAATACTTATATTCTGATCTAACATGCAACACAATTAGGAAAGGTTCTGATACATGACAGGGTGACAATAATCCAAATGGTTTTGAACAGTCACTAAGAGACGTTTCAGTTCCATAAATTTTAGTTTAATTCATTTCAACCTAGTTTACTTATACTGTGTTGATTCGAAGCAAACGCCCCAAGCCCTTTGATGAAATGTATAAATATTTTCTTCAGAACTATACGACCAACTACACAGACATATTTTAAGTCAATTACATACAAATCAGTTAGATCCTAGTATCAGTGCAATCAAGTTTAGATTATTTTGCTCTTTTTTCACTAAGGCTTGCTCAGCCCGGACCAGAACGGTCTCGTTGTGATTCCATTGCCATCTCAGGAACACAGCACTAGACCAGGACATAGGCGGGCTATAGTGTAGCAAAGTTCCAGTACAAATCAGTCTCAGTTTTCCGAAGTTACAGATGCTGATGCTGTAGCCAGTTACTAGCCCACTCTCTCTCCTGTTGCTCACCAGCCTTTCACCATAAATGGTGGTGAAAGGCAAGAAACTTCCATTGCTTGTGGTCTGCCCCACTCCGACCATTGTGGGTGCGATTTTGGCACCTTCATTTCTTTAATTTCTTGTAGCAATGTTTTAATCTCCATGGAAGCTATGCTTCGCCATTCTCTGTGAAATCATTTCAAACACTGCCAGGCTTATCAGTAGATAACACTCCTTAGTAGGAGGGAGAGTGAAATCACTTTAAAGGACCAATCAGTCCATGGGTGGACATGTTCAGTTGCCTCGGCCCGCTTCTTGACCAAGCCAGAGTCAGTCCTAAAACAGGGGTCGTCTCTGCCCAATAGTAGTGCCATGGAAACACTAAATACAGGCTTATCCAACATGGTCCGAGCCGATCCTAGTGGAAAATGGGCATTAGTCAAAGGAAAGAAACCCAACCAATTTTACTGATGTTTTAACTAAATGACTAGAGGTTTAATAAGACAGAAACAGAAAAACAAAAACAGCAGCACTGATACAGGAACACTTTCTTTGCTTAAGAGTAAACAAACAGTCACTATGAAAGAAAAAAATGGAATTAGTTTAAATAATATATTTTTAATTGCCATGGAGATAAAGGGTTAAATACAAAAAGACAGGGTCCAGTTTATCATTTATAGAAATAAAATATGAATTAATTACCAGCAGCCAATATCAACTTCAGGATGGTGTCAAAACTGTGTTTGAACATCTTTATCTCTCTCAAACACACACACTCACTCACTTGCTACCTTATTAGGCACACCTGTCCAACTGCTCGTTAGCCCAATTTTTTAGTCCACCATTTAAATGGCAGCAACCCATGCATTTAGGCATACAGACATGGTCAAGACGATTTGCTGCAGTTCAACCCCAGCATAAGAATAGGGAAGAAAGGTGATTTAAGTGACTTTGAACATGGCATGGTTCTTGGTGCCAGACGGGCTGGTCTGAGCATTTCACAAACTGCTGATCTACTGTATATCAGGGCAATATATCGGCATATATTGTATTTTTATACTTTAAAGTAGCTTTCATTAGCATGGACCATGCCTACGGAGATTAGATTAGTTTCGATTAGTTCATTTATTGACAAAGGTTAGATAGATGATGTGTCTGGAAGGATGCACTGATGTAGGCTTGTAGACTCTGTGTGGGGGTGCAGTCTTCGGAAGTCGGTCCTCTTCTCGAGCCTGCTCAGGACCCCCCCAGACAAAGAACCTGAAAGAAACAGATATTAGAGCTGAAGTTTGAAAGAGCAGATAAGCAGATGAAGGATTGAGGGGATGAAGGGATGAGGGAGGGGATGAAAGGATGAGGGGATGGAAGGATGATGGGGATGAAGGGGGGATGAGGGAGGGGATGAAAGGGATGAAGGATGAAGGGATAAGGGAGGGGATGAAAGGGATGAAGGGATGAAGGATGAGGAGGGGTTGAGAGAGGATGACGGTGGAGATGAAGGACGATGGGATGAAAAGGATGAAGGGATGAGGGAGGGGATGAAGGGATGAGGGAGGGGATGATGGGATGAGGGATGAGGGGATGAAGGGATGAGGGAGGGGATGATGGGATGAGGGGATGAAGGGATGAGGGAGCGGATGAAGGGATGAGGGAATAGTAAAATGGGGATGAAGGGATGAAAGGGATGAGGGAGGGGATGAAGGGATGAGGGGATGAGAGAGGGAATGACGGAGGAGATGAAGGGATGATGGGATGAAAGGGATAAGGGGATGAAGGGATGAGGAGGGATGAAAGGATTGAAGGGATGAGGGAGGGATGAAGGGATGAGGGAGGGGTGAAAGGGATGAGGGGGGGGGGGGATGAGGGGATGAGGGAGGGGTTGAGAGAGAATAACGGAGGAGATGAAGGGAGCGATGGATTGAAAGGATGAAGGATGAGGGAGGGATGAAGGGATGAGGGAGGGGATGAAGGGATGAGGGAGGGGATGAAGGGATGAGGGAGGGGATGAGGGAGGGGATGAAGGGATGAGGGAGCGGATGAAGGGATGAGGGAATAGTAAAATGGGGATGTAATACTGAGACGAGATAAAGGATCAGCGGGGGGGAGGGTGGGGTTTACGAGACCACAGTCTGAGCAACGCTGATGGCTAGGTGCTCGCGTTTAAATAGATCACAGAGTAATTAGGAATGGAATTCAGGTGTGAGATGCCAGGTGAGTCGGATCCGAGTAGATTAGTGAGAGAATACTGAATATGAGGCGTGGTCCAGCTCACGAACCTAAGTTAACATATTAACTTACATTCTGTTGAGAGTGTTTTATACTACGGTTTAAAAACTGGCAAAATGGTTTTGGAACACTCAGAAAGTTCCACCATTTGCAGTTTTAAAATATTTAATTGTTCTTGCTGTATTAAAGTGTTTGCTAAGATCTGCGCTTACAAAGACCTCATACCAGGAATTTGGATCACATTATGACCAACAGTTAGTGTATATAACATTTAGGTAACTGCAACCAAAGGTTGGAAGTGATGTGACTTACACTTCTTCTGATCTTTAAATAAAGGCATTCTCAAAAAGGAGAAATGAAAGATATTTCTGTAGGAATATTTGAGTGGTCTGTGCTTTTATTTTCAAAGAGAATTTGTGAATAATAAAACAGAAGCCATCCCTACGTTAAGTCTTTCTCCTCAACGTCTGGAGAAAATACAATGTGATCTACATATGTATGAGGTGCTGGGGGTTTTTATGTTTTTTTTCTCTGTCTTTTGTTCAGAGTCCTCTGAATCTGCTGATCTCAAAAGGAAATAAAGATGTGGAAGAAGACAAAAGTGGCCGATGCAACTGCCACTGGGCAGGCAGGTAAGTGCAGATATCAGTCAAAGGTTCGTATTCAGCTGCCTCTCCCTGTATTTTCTTTTATCCCAGAGACGGCGATCAACATAATTCAACTCACTTTTCTAGTAAACTTTATAGTCATTTAAAGTTGAAACTAAGACAAAAATGTAAAAAAAATGTGCAAGACACGGAAACATACAACAGCCACAACAAAGAAAACGGAGTCAGTGTTATGACATTCTGAAAGATTTTAGAAGACGTTGAACCCAAAACACTTTTTTAACGCTGGGAGGAACTGATCTTTGCTGTCACAATAAATCCAAGAACACCAAAAAGCAACAAGTGGAGGCACCCCAAGTACGACTGACAACTTATTTGTTCTTTAATCTTTCATGCTAAGGTATTTTAAAAAAACAACAACCTTATTTCACATGGACAGAAATGTTGATGAGATTTCCCAAAGCACATCTCCGAAAGACAAGAAACAACTATCAATTTACAATGATTATAACTATAGTCTGGATAGAATGTTTCTCTCTTCCTCAAGAACAGAACCATTAAAAGTTGGTCGAAGAAACTATCTGAGGCATCCAAGAAGATTGATTCAAACCAAGCTGTAATCAACCAAGGAAACATAACAGGAAACCTGTCTGTTTGTGATGAAATATGGAAACAAGGAATGACTACCGAAGGTCCAATACATTACCTGATGGCAACAAGGGAGTCATCGCACCAAACTAGTGATGCTTTCAAATACGTACAAAATTGAAGCAATATCTTTCTGAAATTGATTTTCTTACAACCTTCTTTTCTCTAAGTATTACCTGAATTTATCTCAAGCACCGCACAGGAATCATCCTGAGAAGTCTGCAATGTGAAAATATGTAAGAAAGCTTTTTGTCTTATCAACAGTTGCACAGCACAACTGTTTGTTTCCATGCTGCTGAAATGCCACACACTAACATGTTGTATTATCTTTTGTCTATGACTAAAAGATTTTGTTTTGTTGTCAGTCTCTGCATATTTCTGTCTGCCGAAATTCTGTGTTTTTTTGTCTACCCAACCTTGGGTTATAGATTGTATATTGTGTGGTCCCTTGTGTTTCTTATGTGTTCACAATCCTGTCAAAGTTCCAACCTGCCATGGTGCTTCTGTCAGGATTTATATTTACCTGTCCTGTGCCCTTTCCTTCTGTCATGTTGCGTGTTAAATCGACGGTTCTGAGGGAGTACACCAGGATGACAAAGGTATGGAAGAAAAAATGGCAATCAAAATACATAATCTGTATGCATGATGCCATGCTGGGTTTAGTTGCATGAACAATGACATCATCATCCTCATTACCACTGTCATCTTTATTGAAAGGTGTTCTTCAAAAAAAATGGATGACACACCTTTCTGTGCCACAATGAATATATTTCATTGTGACTTTTTCATCATCCTCCATACTGTGTGAAAACTGTTGACATGCTGTTGCAAGAGGGCGCTGTGAATGACTGTTTTGTCTCTTTCTTAGCTTGTAAGTCAATGGGAAAATGCCACTGAAAACTTACCCATATCAGTCCTGTAAAAGGCAAGGCAAGACAAGGCAATTTTATTTGTAAAGTAAACTTTCAACACAAGGTAATTCAAGGTGCTTTACATCATTAAAAGATGTGGTCAAAGATTAATTTCAACACAACAATGTATTTCGCAGGAAACATCAAATGGCAATCTAAGCAACTGATCCAGTAAGACACTGTTGTTCCCTTTAAACTAAAAATAAAGCTAATTCTAAATTTGGACTGTTCATCTACTTGAAATTAGATACAAGGAAGATTGACCATAAATGATGCAAAATAACGAAAGAAATAGCCTCTTTAAAAAATTCAACTTCCCAATCATTTGACCTTTTCATGCTTTCTGCCATGCAATTGTCACAGGGATGCTAGAACACAAAGCAGCTGCTATAGCACAATGCATAGCCATGTTTTAATCAAACATAGAGGCTCCTTAATAACAAGCTAAAAGGACACACCTGACATATACAGTACAACCCTAAACTACAAGGTATTGTAAAATAATTGATTATCCTTAAATCGAACTTATAAATATAGCTGTCAGTGGAGGCCTCATTTGCAAAGAAACAGCATTATCAAGTCCATGGGAGACACTGAATAGATATGCGGTATGGGATAAGGTTGTGGAAAAGGTAAAAGTAGTGTTAGGCTACAAAACATGTTTTCAAGATTTGGATATTTTACAGTGTGCTCAATCTATTAGCCCTAAATTAAAAGATTTGCGCACCTACAAAGCAATCACGAAAAGCTGTTGTCCCTAACTACCAGGCTGGGCAAGGGTAGCATTTATCAGATAAAAAGTTTAGAGAACAATGCTGACTCTGGAAGAGCTGAATGAGATCAACAGCTCAGGTGGCAGAAGCTGTTGACAACTCCTGCACATGGTAAATCATACTTCATGCAAAAGTGGGGAGAAGAAAGCATTAAAGACCTCTTTGTAGTTTGCTACAAGCTAGGCGGACACAGAAAACATGGGAAATGGCATCAAGTCGGACAAAAATTAAAATTGCTTGCATGAATGGGGGTAGTAGAATAAGGCTGTGGGGATGCTTCTCTTCAGCTCTGACCGGAGAGACTGGAGAGGTTCAACGTCAAACAGAAGAATTGACCCAAAATGCAGAGCCAGTTGGTCTATTACATAAAAAAAAAAATAAAAAAAAATATTTATTCCTTTCTCAGCCAGTCGACACACCAGGCTGGCATCCATCACCTCCCCGTCCCCGGTGATACCTAACCCCAGCATAGCGACAACTGCTGTTCGATGGCTCAGCAAGCAACTAACTCCAGTCCAGTAATCAGTCAGTCTACCAGTGAGCCCGACAGACCCCGATCAATTGACCGAGCCCAACTGATCTACCCTAATGCAGCGCAACCATCACAGTGACTGGTGCGACACCCCAAGAGGCAAATAAGGCGAAATACTATACAAAAATTGCAAATCAGCCCAGAAAAAAAGTAGAAAACACCAGCAAATGCTCATTATATGAAGTTTTAATACAATAAACAGTCAGAAAAGATGACTCAAACTAAAACTAATGGTTTATTAGATTTGTCTTGAATTAAGGGGTTAAGAATCTAAAAGTTTTCAATAAGTCTGCTCCCTGAAGTTACACTTTAGTGATAGAAAGCTCTTATTAGAGATTTGGCTTTTTTTTCTATAGCTTAATCTGAGAGAGACTGCTGTTTCCTATAACCAAGCAAAGAAGAGTTGCATTATTTTCAAATAAAGGCATTTCTATCCAAGGACTGAATAAAACATTTGCTGCTCGTTAATGGCAGGACACATTTTATACCTAAAATCCCCTGAAAGCACCAAAAAACTTTGAAAGAGAAATGTTGCTCTTACACAGTCAACATGAATAATAGATGTAAATAGCTTTTACAGGGTGCAGGTCATATCAATCCATTCTCAGAATAATGAATTTTTATTAAGAAAATTTTTAAATTCTGTGTGACCCATTGGATTATTTCCAGACTAATCACTTTCTAATTCGAGGAGTGATCAATAACCATGCAAGCATGTTGGACTTTAAATTAATAGGATTCTAGAGTTTGCCTTGTCTTGACAAACATTACAATGGATACCATTTTAATCCATGCAACTCAATAGTTCTCCTGAACAATTTAAAAAAAAAAACCTATACAGCATATTGTTGCCATGTTTTCAATCTTGTACCAACCCAAATCAGAAAAAGTTGGGACAGTATGCTTAATTGAAATAAAACTGAAAAGAGTGCTTTTTAAAAATTATCTTTGACCTGTTTTACATTGAAAACTATACAACAGCACATTTTGTAATATGTTCCTCATGAATGTTATTGCTTTTTTTAAAATAACATGTATTCCAGTTTTGGATCGTGCAATACATAAAAAAGTTGGCAGTAAAGCATTCACCACTTTGTAACACTGTAACATTGTCATTCATTTTCATAACACTCGAAAGATATCTAGGTATTGTTGAATTAAATAATTATCATAAGTAATTCAATGCATGTTCAAGCAGAGACAAAATGGAGCCAATTTCCAGTTTAACATTTATTTTGAACAGATTAACAAATTGCAGTTTTACAGAGGAATTTGCCCCCGTCGTTCCCCTGTGGTCCAGATTTAAAGAAATCTGAACAATTAAATGATCTTCATTTCACAGCTTTATAGACAACCGGGCCTCTAGGCGTTTCTAATCTCTCCAATCAGAACATTTCCATACAGTGTCTTAGCCCTTATTGGCTGTCAGAAAATTATACAGTCATATGGGTGAGACGTCTTTTCTTAAAAGCTCATTCTGAGTTTTATGGTTTTATGGCAACACACTAAATCTACAGACATCCTGTTTTTTACAGCTTGCAATAAAACTCACCCCAGAGTTTTATGACTTAAAAGCTTACCTCCATAAACAATAGTGACAGACATATATTTTACAACCATGTAAACTATATAAACAGACTTTTACCTTCTGAATAATAAAAGTTTAAACTCTCTGCAGAATAACACCACAATTCCCTCTTTCAATCTTTTTTAAAAATAGATTGATATCTCCTCTGTACTCTCCTTCAAGGTAAGTGTTTAGAACTTAAGATCAAAACCTGTAAAGCATTTTGAGAATGCAAGAAATCAAATCCAAGAAATTTCATAAATTCACCCTCTTTTGGCATTATACAAAAAAATTATTTTAACAATTCCCAAAAACTAATTCAAAAACCCAAAAATGTATAAGAATGTCTTACATGTGAAGAGATAATTAAATCTGACTTGAAACATGTTAATACTTGTGGAAGAAGCTTAAAATATCCATGTACAAATACATTCTTACTATGTTATATTCTGAAATAAATCAAACTTAAAGTGTTAAGAAACCTGTGAAATAGAAGGTATTAAGAACCCTTTCTTTCAGAAACCCTCTTAGGCAATATCAACAATTCTGCACTTGTGAATAAAATAGTTAATCAAATAGTTAAACAACTTGTAAAATGCAAAAAATTATTAATAAATGTTCAGTCTTTATATTTGTATTCTTTAGTCTTTACTCTTGTTTATTCCTCCGTCACCAAGCGGCTGCAAGTGGTGAGATGATTCAGTAGAGTGGGTTCTTTATTTCTTCCAATTTTTTCAGATCGCCCTCAATGAAATGCCAGCTACTTCATTAACTGAACATTTCCCCCAATAAAACACAAATACACAGACAGGCCCCGCCTCCTGGCTTCCTTCACCGATTGTGAAGTGGTCAAAACCTGCTGTGTAATGTGTTAGATGTTTTGCGATCTTTCTCTTCTGTATACTCCCTCTTTTGAGATGGCAATTTCAAATTGCCCATATCATTCATTGGCACATAGATCACACTGGATGAGTAATATCACCACCCAAACAACCTTCTGGGTGAGTTAGGCCCCGACGCCTGTGGCCCCAGCTTCCGATTCAGCTTGGTCAAAACCTTCTCGACCCTCTCCAGGCAGACTCCTGCTGATCCTCGACCAGGTTCGTCGTTGGCGTGGAGCTGCACTTTGTGTGTGTTCCCAGCTGTCATCCGGAACCGGCTGAACCACTGGACCCCTCACGCCTTCGACCTGGAGCTGTACCTTGGACCCCCTCAGCAGCTGCAGTCAGCTGTGACCAGAGGAGACTGTGTGCTCCTCACGTGCTGCTGAATCCTGGGGGCATAAGCTTGTAAACATCTAAAAAAAAACAGTTTTTGATCCGGTCTTGTGATCACTCCCTTTCAATCTAATCCAACTGTATTGTGCCGAGAAATTATTTCACCCATCTAATTAAAAATAATCCCTGGGGAAAGAGCAAGTCCATATTATTTTGATACAACACCGTTGTTTTTCCTAAAAACTAAACCAAAAACACCTCCCTCATTAATGGATTTAAAAGCAAGAGCAGGCTCAAGAGTTTACTTTTTGTCTACAGTTCAACTGATTACTATCCATTTGCTTGTTCACCCAAATTGATTCTTACATTTACTTATTTTATTCATCCAGTTTAAGACACTTATGTCTGTTCCATTAAAATATATCCTTTCTTAAATTCAGTACATCCCTGTGGATGAAAACGTAAAAATAAGAAAAAAAAAATTGTTCTCTCTCACCAGCCAGCAACCCCCTGCTATCGGCCCAATTTTTCCTTCCAAATTTTGTTCCCGGTAAATGGTGGTATTTTACCTGGAGATAATCCTGGGGAAGACATGGGGTTATCAAAGTTCGAAGAACCTCGGCCACCTTCGATCAGACAAACAGAAACTCTTGTGGTTAATTCAGCAACAGTGACATTGAATCAACAGTCTTTGATCATCACTTCTTCAGCAGAAACAGTCCATCACACGCCAGCCAAGTGAATTCACACATATTGTCCTTGAAAGTTCAGCTCAGCATGAGGAAACGTGCTCTTTTGAGGGTGTCCTCCAGTTCACCCCTGAAAATATACAGTCACCTGTGCCCCCCTGTGTGGGAGCAGAGCACAGGAGAGACGAACTTCTGCGCTGGTCTATAGATGTTTCTTTCTGTGGCAGTTACGGCGGGCGCCTGGCACTATCCGTCATCAGCCCACGCACCCCCACCCATCTTATCTCCCCAGGATCATAAATTCCATCTCAAGAATGTTATCTGAGGGGTTCCCTGTTGCAGGATGAGAAAAAGAGAAAAAATATATAATTAGAGTAAGAAAAAAAACAGACAGTCGATCCTCTCAGCTTATACAAATCAAGTTTCATTTAAACTTTCTATTTTCATATTCATTAGTCTCCTTCCTCGAATGCTGAATTTAAATATCTTCCACACTCAGACTGCCTATGTGGGCTCTATTTTAATTTTACTTCAATCAGTTATACTAGTAATAATTTCTTCAATATTAATTCTGGTAAAAATATACCAATCAACAGGTTTGCTCTCTCCACCAGGAATAATAATCAATCCTTATACGTCTAATTAAACTGTTGTTCTAATACTTCCCCTGCGTATTTTAATTAATGATTCCTTCATTTTTCATCCAATTTATATTCTATATTTTATCAATGCAATGCCTTTCTCTATTTTTTCAATTTGATAAATGTCTCTTCCATCTCATGTGTAAATTAAACATTTATAAAGATTGACCATCGCAATATCTCATCAACACACTTAGTTCTTAGAAAAATAAAATTAAATCAAAAAAGAAACAAACAAAAAGGCTGGATTTTTCTGTTAGATATTGCTAAAGCACCACTAAAACACTGCAATAACAAAAATAAAGTCAATAACCATCTGCAAAGATCCAGTCTCCAAACTCCCCATCACTTAGTGTACTGGATCTCTATCAAGCTGGCTCAGACAAAAATTATCAAAATTAAAAACATCAAATGTTTAAAACAAAACCAGAGAACAGTACTGACTGATAACACAACATAGTTTACAAAAACAGTCTTCAGTTTGCTATACTTCAAATTCTATCCATATTTCTAAAGAAAAATCCAAGATTTAAATCACTGACAACACAGCTTCCCTATAAATATTGCCAAACCTAAAGTACTTTTTTTCTTTAACACAATCCAATATAAATTCAAAATACTTTTGCTTATATGATTCCTCTTTAAACAAACCCAAATGTGCTCACTTGCCCAAATATTCTTGATTGTAAATAATGAAAACATTTCATACTTCAAAAACATCTGTCCAATTCTGTGAAGGGAATTGAACATAGTCAAAGTGATTTTTGCAAGTAAAACTCCTCTTAAATTTTTGTAGGATACATAGTAGTCTAATTCCCCTTAGCAGTCAAACAAAACAAAAACAAAAATTCAATAAAAGAGGTTCAAGAGATGAGATTTCTCTAAACAAAAACTAGTCGCAATAAAATAAAAAATAAAAACCAGCATTTTTTTTTTTTTCAGTATCCCCCTTTTCCTCTCAGGCTTCTTTTTTATTTTATTTTCTCCAATGATAAACACCAAATTAAATTGAAGCTTCTAGAGATGTCAAATAAATTACCACTGAATCATGTTTTCTTTAATCCAGCTTCCCAAATTAACATTTTTCCAAAGTTCTAATTAATAAGCAGACCGCAGTTCAGAAATCTGGGTCAGAATCCAAGTCGAACCAAATCTATAAATTTTGAGAGAGAAAGAGGAAAAAAAAATAAAAATAAGAAAAAATAAAGAAAATAAAATAAAAAAATATCTAAATAAATTGTCAGTTACAGAGTCCCCACTAATCAAATGGTATATTATGCCATTATTCTAGGAGCAGAACTGTTCCAAAATGTTTTAGGACCTGTAAATTTACTCTCAGCATCAAATAAACTAGCTAACAATCAATAAAGAACATCTGAAAGATTAATCTTAAACTTTAAAACTAAAACCAATTCTTATTTGTCAAAACAAATGTGTATTCAAATATATGGTAAAAATTATTTCAATGTAGCTGGTCCAATCACATTTTGCCTCTACACGATCAGAATGAATGAATTTAGAATTTACTTCTTACTTCCAAATTAAACCATCATTTTCGATCACCGTGATATTCATTACTTTCAATCCTTAGACCAATTCAAATTTATCCCCAGCCTGTTTAAAAACAAACTGATTACTTAAAGATGACTCTGTGTTTTAATGTTTTCTTTTTTTTCAAACTCAAACATTCAAATCCCACTAGTTTATAAACTATCACTATGATAAGTGTTGTTTTGCATGGTAAAAACATTTAATTTGTAACGGAATTGAAATGTACTGGGTTACTTCTTGAGCCCCAGTTGAATTTTGATAACTCCAATAAGCCTTAAGTGTCCACAAAATCATTAAGAATGTTCAATTGTTTAAATAATTTAACATCAGTCTCCTTTAGATCATTTATTCAGAGACTAAGCTATATTTCTAAAGTCTATAGAGCCATCAGAAATAAGCCAAACATAATTTTAGCATAAATGATACTATTCAAATCACAGAAAGAATTCATTCTCTGTATCATTCAACACGGTGCTTAAAAAAATAATTTAGACCAGTTTGTTGCTTTCCAATTAATACCGTTTGCTTATCGTTAAATTCTTATAATTACTGCTTATAGCTTTATCTTTATTTAGGCCAACTTAATCAAATCCTGCTTAGATCAATCCAAAAAGCAAAAAATCTACCTACTCAAAAATTCAAAAAATGCAACTTTTATTTTGACTAAACACTCTCCTCTTTTTAATTTTAAAGATGAAATCAAAAATTAAAACTTCGCCAAGTCAGAATCGACTCATGAGTAACTGTTCTCAGCCATTTGCGTTTAATTATAACATGCATAATTGCTCCCCTCATGTAATCAATCGAGCCTTCTCAGGCAAAAGCAGTTAACCAAATACAGCATGTACTTCTTAATCTTTAATCTCCGTACCGTAACAGTTCAGTTAAACATGAAACACCTTAAATTGCCCTTCGTAGAAAATGTGCTAAAACATTGCCGAAAAAGAGTTGCAACCAAAAGTTATCTGACCAGTTATCTTAAGGCCGTTTTACCTCTTACTCAACCAGAAAAAGTTAACAAAAATCCAAATAATTTTAAGTCTTAACAAGGCAATCGTCTGCAGGAGTCTGTAATCACTTTCTATCCAAAATCAACTTTTAGCTTGCAACACATAGAACATGCAGTTAGTTTCAACCACAAACACATTGACACACAGAAGCAACCACCGCTAGGTTAGCACAACAGCCTATAGCAACGTGCTACCGTTAGCTTTCTTTGTGAAACTAAACGTTATACAGTACAAAACGTACGGCGAAAACACTCCAGAACATCGCAACACACACTTTAGAAGATGACTTACCGCAATACCAGGACTTAATCCGCACAAGTTATACCACGTCACCAAACTTTAATTCGGCATGAACAAAAAAATCTCCTGTTCTTCCCACGCGGACTGAAACATATGTTTCCTAACAGCCGTTCCGCACAGAAAACACCGAACCAACTACGTCCGTTACAGCCCAAAACCATTAACAAAAAACACAACATTATAAGCGGTGACTTTTAGACCGTATTAATCATTTTCTCGCGGAGGTTTACACCAATCTGTTATAAGTTCCGTAGTCCGCTTTGAGAAATTTCCTGGCGCCGGCCTCCAGAAAACCACTCAAAAGACTCGAACAGATGGCAGAAAACCGCCTACTACCACTAATTTATTTATCAAAACATATAGTCAAAGCTGTCGTATGTTAGCCATGCTATCAAGCAAAAACTCACACAGTATTAGCTCCGCCCTAGCACCTAGCTTAGGGCGGCCACCCTGATGGCCTGTCGTAAATGTTCACAACTCATTCTTATAGATTTTTAATTACAGTTATCCATCATATTCAGTTAGATATTCATTTATCTATTTTAATTTATTTATTATATTCGAGTTCATTATTCATACTATAACATTTCAACACAAAACGCAACATCAGCAGCACGTATCGCAAAGCGCCTGCGTACAAAAACATCTCACACACACACATACAGACACAATTTTTGTACAAGCAGAAATCAAAACACTAACCTCATCGGACCTTTTTTCTAAAAATGCCGGACCATTTTCGCAATTCCGCTTCGTGGTGCTCAGCCACGCGTATGGAAGCAAACGAAGGCCCTCTCCCAGGTCAGCCGTCCAGCAGTCAGAGGGCGCCACAGGCCCTGCCGCTGCCATATCGCTCGCAGCCTGGGAGCTCCCAAATAGCGTCCTATTCTGGGCAGAGTGGCCAACTCGTCGAGTTCCGATCCGCACCGTGGGTCCGAGTTTGAGTCGTTGAAGATATCGGTCCATCTGCTCCACTGTCCGCTCCGGAGAACAAGCAGCCCGCACCGGGCGCGCAGAGTAAGAAACTCCATCTCCCAGCAGGCACCGGTGTTTCTCTACGGAGCGAAAAGAAGGACTCAATCCTGCTCAGAAACAGGGAAACAGACAGCCGATCAGGTCTCAACACTCCGGGCATGCAATAGTCAATCTGCTCAAAACAAAAAAAACATATTTAACTTGCATGACAACATTACCCAATGTTAGATTAACCAATCAATAGAATTAAAAAACTACGCAACTCTGCGCAAATTGTCAATAGAGCAAATACATGTCCGTTTATTAACTTAAAAAATAACTGGAGCCTGGTCCAAAACCCTGCACACAGTCGAGGTCACCATTTGTTGAATTAAATAATTATCATAAGTAATTCAATGCATGTTCAAGCAGAGACAAAATGGAGCCAATTTCCAGTTTAACATTTATTTTGAACAGATTAACAAATTGAAGTTTTACAGAGGAATTTGCCCCCGTCGTTCCCCTGTGGTCCAGATTTAAAGAAATCTGAACAATTAAATTATCTTCATTTCACAGCTTTATAGACAACCGGGCCTCTAGGCGTTTCTAATCTCTCCAATCAGAACATTTTCATACAGTGTCTTAGCCCTTATTGGCTGTCAGAAAATTATACAGTCATATGGGTGAGACGTCTTTTCTTAAAAGCTCCTTCTGAGTTTTATGGTTTTATGGCAACACACTAAATCTACAGACATCCTGTTTTTTCAGCTTGCAATAAAACTCACCCCAGAGTTTTATGACTTAAAAGCTTACCTCCATAAACAATAGTGACAGACATATATTTTACAACCATGCAAACTATATAAACAGACTTTTACCTTCTGAATAATAAAAGTTTAAACCCTATGCAGAATTACACCACAGTATCTAAGTGTTTCTGGTCTAATTTTGTCCCATTCTTCCTGCAAACAAGGTGGCCAACAGAACAGGCTTCCTTGTGGCACAGTATAGGTTGAACTGCCATTTGTGCAGTAACTACGTATTGTGGTACTTAACAAAGGTTCGCCAAAGTTGTCCCGAGCCCATGAGGTTACATTGCTTATAGATGTGTTGGGTCTATAGAAGGATGCCATTATTTGGCTACGAATAGTTATGAAGGATTTCTTATGGCAATCAATAAGATTAATAATTTATGGGAAATTATTATATACAGGGCAACAACTAACATTCAGGACTTATATTAATAGCCAAATATTTCAGTTTCAGTTGTCGTTTACTATCTAACTAGTTGATGCTGAGATAATAGACACAAAGTGAAGGGTGAGCTCTAGACGTTAATTGAACAGCAATTACTACACGTGTGTGGAATAAAAGACAAACGCTTTCCAAATTACACGAATTTATTTACAAAAGAATAACAAGGCAAACATTTGAATCAACCAAGCTAGTAACAAACACTGCTAATTAGATAAAATGAATAACTAACTACCAAAAAATTACTTCTATTTAAAAATTTATCATGGCAATAAAAAATCTAATTCCAGTATTTGATGCATTAAGGCAATTTCAAACACAGCTAAGCAGATTAGTTTTCTGTGTTTAGACAATCTACTATAAACTGATCTCTGTTTTGAACACCGTCAATAGCAATCTTTGTTGTTTATGAAATGCAGGCCTAAATCACAGGTGGGTTAATCTTAGCATGTAGCTCACAGGTAACCACGTTGTGTCACTTAAAGTTACTCTGCTTTATTTATTAAACATTAAACAAAGAAAAGGGAAGTCTTGTTGGACTGAGGAACTAAGGCTGTAGGACATAAAACGACTCTTGGTCGGAAAGAATTTGAAAACATTCATTAAACCTTCAGGCCAAATGGCCTGGTTTTACCCAAACAGATAGCAGATTAAAACTTGTACACAGTAACAAAATCACAGTGAAAAACCACCCTTAAGTCGTAGTTATCCTAAACTAATCTTGCCTCTACACAAACAGACCTTATTGAACGATTAAAGTTTTCCAGGTTTCTCCGTGGATAATGACGTCAAAAGACATTAGACACCAAGCTAACAATAGGCTGCTATCAGCTGCTATGAGTTAGCAGTGACCTCATGGCTTCTCAGTAGCTGGTAACACGGTTGGCACTTCAGCTGGGACGTTGGCTTCATCATTTCTGGCTGGGCTACACAGCAATCGGCTCCAATCTTCACTGAAAGAGTACCTTTGGAGTCTTTTCTAGCATTGCATTCACCTCATATCGGTTCTGTGGTGGCAAATAAGTGGTTCAAGTCCCACTGCAGGCAGTAAGTAGCTTAGCGGCCTCCTTCCTCACAGCAGTCTCTGATACATAAAGCTTTTTGTAGGCTTTGCGACAGAGCAGGGGTTTTGTTTCAACAGTATATGCGATTCACCTGATATCGGCCATCATTGTCTTCTTTGGAGTGAGTTTCTCCCAGAAACTCTCTTCTTTCCCCTTCGACATTGATGGGAAACGTCTCTCTCATCACACCATGGCCATGGCTTGAATGGAAGGCTCTATCTTCTTCTTCTTCGTGGTGTTTTCTGGCGGTTGACAAACAACTTTTGGTGTATTACCGCCAAATACTGGTAAGGAGTGTGAACAGGGACTACCTACATTCTATTAATTAAAAAAAAAAAAAAAAAAAAAAAATGGACGGAAGGCTCTATTGCGGTTGGAGGGGCCTTTATACAACCTCTGGTCCTCTTCCCACCTCTCTTCCCTGAGGGAGTTTTTTTTTTCTTCTCCTGTGGGTATAGAATGTGGATTAGAACCACCAAATGGCTGTGTGTGATCCAAGAGATGAAAGATAATTCTTGAAGCAGTGATGCACTGTGCCATCTCCTTTATGCACTAAAACTCCTCCACATTCCTTAAAACGTTGAATTATTTTATGGACTGTTGAAGATTAAATATCCAAATCTTATCATATCTTTCTTTGAGGAACATTTTTTTTAAGTATTTCAGTAGTTTTCTATTTGTTGACAAATTGGCGAAACCCGGCCCATCTTTGCTCCTAAAGGACTAGACCTTCATTGGATACCGTTTTCATTCCAAATCCTTATTGCAATCACCTGCTGACATCACCTCTTTCAAATCACATCAACATTTAACCAATTTACTTGCCAGCCCCTAATTGCTAATGTCCCAACCTTTTTTGACAGCAATGGATGTATATTTACAAACTAAATGAAGTTTACCAGACAGAACGTGAAATATTTTGTGTTATTTTCTGCAATAACATACAAGTCAAATTAAATGTATTTGTTTTATTTACGTTTTCCATACTGTCCCTACTTGTTATGATTTGGGATTGTAATTCTTTTTACATTTCAGGGTAAAAAAATGTTTTAAAATATATTCTAGATCATGCAATTGGGTTGTTTATTTAAAATCTGCCTCCATTTTGCAGTGAAGATGGTTTCTGTAAACCATGAAAAAAAATTGTTACAGCCTATCTTGCTCTTTCACAGTAAGACTTTTCCTTTAACTCCGTTTATTTTTATATGTTACAGGTGTAGGTGAGGGGTCAGTGCAAAATTAATGAACAAGTAAAAGTTGGTCGGAATGGACATGGAATAAGCTATATATTCTATTATAGTAAAAATAGCTGTGGAATTGATAAAATAAAGGGTAGCAAGTGCAAAAGATATTGCCCTTGTCAAACTATTCCAAATTCACCTTACATTTGAACAGGCCAAAAGAAAATAATTAGTAAGGGTAGTAAAATTGTATTGTAATGAAGGGAAAATGGAATAAACACAGTTCTGTGGGTTTACATAGCAACATGTTTGGGTCACAGTTTTATCTGCTATAGTGGCATTTTCCCGAAACGATCATACTCTTTCCTCAGATAAGCATATGTCTGATATTTAGGCCCCCTTCACACCATGTTAAAACTGCACAATGGCATAAAAAATTGCAATTTCTATGAAAGTATATGGGTTGATTAACAGTGCAGTGAACTTCCCTTAATGAATTGTATATAATTATATAGCACATAGGAGTACCATGACTGTTTTGAACTATGACACAACGTCTCTACGCAAGTTGTTGTGGTTCAATATTGTAATGCCAGAATATACAAGTACCATGGGAGACATGGGGGAGTGTAGTGGCACCAGTAACAAATTATTCATTTTATGGAGCTGACACAGCTTGTTCCTCTGAGAATTTGAAGCTAGACTGACCTAATGCTAAGGCTGAACAATTCCCTTTGCAGTATGGATGCTATGTGCAAGGCATTAAGCCACTGCTCTGGCTTCAATCAAAAGGATATAACCAAGCAGTTCCAATAAACGGTTTATGTTTTCTATGTCACTGCTCAAAATCTTTGCTTAGGCCTCTTGAAAAAATAGATTAGTAAATCCTGGACTTACTAAAGGGAGATGATTGCACACCTTCAAATTGTCCCTTGGCTGTGTTGATTATCGGGAGACTGAAGGAAGACATGAGTTTTTCATGCTGCAGTTTACATGTCAAATGTACCCGTCATAGAGTCAAAAAATAACAGTGCAGCATCAGTTCAAAGCTTTACAGAGTAATTTTACAATTCTCACAGTGGGACTCAAAGTACAGCCCAAGGCTTTAGCAGCTTGGCCTGACTGGTTCACAAGTAACCTAATGGAGTCTTGCAGCAGATTACAATTTTTGCTCCAGATGGCATGTTTATTGATGCACAGCAGTCTATTTAGACCACTGCATCCTCTCATGCTGTTACGATGCTGAAAATAGTAAATGCGTTTCATCCTTTACAGTAAGCTTGAAACCAGTGGTGGAGATCCAGAAACCTGGAAAGTCAAGGACAATTATCACTGGAGATGTGATTCCCATGTAGTACTGTGGTAGGATGTCAAGGACGCAAAGTAACAGCATTATAACTAGCTTCAAGCTGATAAAAAGGTTTTCAAATTTTTGCTGCAATCAAGTGATGGCTGAACACTCATGCAGGTCTTTATGACCATGTAGCAGTCATAACCTGGTGTGAGTGGGCCTTCCAAAGACAATCTACTATCCTGTTGTTGGTTTGTTTTGTTTTGTTTTCATTGTGGAGTAATTTTGAATCTATTTTAATTATCTGTATGTACCTGAATGGAGCAGATAAATAAATAAATCCATATATTTTACCATTATCAAAGTAATCACATTTGAAGTAATTTCTGCTCATTTTTATCTGTGCACTTACACTTAGTTTTGCTAAAACCTGTTTGTAAGCTACAACTGGTGCCCTAGAAATACTGAGATTATCTAATGCTAATTCTGTTTGATTCATTTAGGCATTAAGAAGAAATCAAAAGTGCCTGGTGTCATGATTACGCAGTTTGTGGAGGAACTTCCGGAGGGAAAAACAACTCCAGATTTCACCCGAAAACCAATAGCCCTTACTATCCAAGAGGGTAAGATTTTTCTGTCTGCAGATGTCTTCTGTATTTTATTTTGTTGATTACCTGGAAAGGACCAGAACGGTTAGAGATGTAATATGACCTCAAAAAACTAAATCAGGTGATTTTATTTTAGTGAACAATTACACTATTTCGGAACATTCTGAACACATCCACCTTTTATTAAAATTTGAAATTTTGAGGGACAGAAGGAAGGAAAAAGGAACGGGGAAAGAAAGGAGTGAAATGAATGTGGATTTATCAATTCCAACAACATATTTGCAATATTTTATTGTAACCCAAAATAAGAAAAAAAGTGGGACAGTACAGAAAAGGCAAAAAATAAAATAGTGAGGGAAAATAGTGATTTCTAAATTTAGTTTGACCTGTATTTCATTGCAGAAAATATTAACACCAAAAAGTTCATGTTTTATTTGGTTAACTTAATTTCACTTGTTGATATATATCCCTTCCTGTCATTCAAAACTGCAACACATCCAAAGAAATTTGGGGCAAGAATAATTTAAGGGTAGTAATCAGGTAAATTGGTTAAATAGTTATGTGATCTGAAAGCGGTAATGTCAGCAGGTGATTGTAATAATGATTTGGTATAAAAGCAGCATCCAAGCTCTAAGGTCTAGTCCTTAGGGGCAAAGATGGGCCAAGGATCGCAGGTTTGTCAACAAATATGTGAAAAAAAACTCTTGAAATGTTTTGAAACAATGTTCCTCAGGGAAAAATAGGGAAAAAAAATTGGATAGGTAAACTTTAACAGTGCATAACATAATTAGAAGAATCAAGGAATCTGGAGGAATTTCAGTGTGAAAAGGACTCAGCGTCTCAGCTGAAAAACCATGATCTCCGATCCCTCAGGCGACACTGCATCAATAATCAAAATTCCTCTATAACTGATATCATTACAAGTGCTTAGGACTACTTTGACAAATCCTTTTCAAGTACCACAATACGTAGTTACATCCACAAATACTAATTAAAACTGTACTAGCCAAAAGGAAGCCCTATGTTAACGGTGTCCAGAAGACCTGTTGACTTCTCTGGGTTCGGATGCGTCTTGGATAAACTAACACACCGTGTAAATGTGTACTGTGATCAGATAAATTAGTATTTCAGGAAAAGAATGCTGTGTGCTCCGGACCAAGAACAGAAGGATAATCCAGACTGTTAGCAGCAACAAATCCAAAAGGCAGGGTCTGTCATGGTATGGAGTTGTGTCATTGCCCTTGACAAATGTAACTTGACCTTTTGTGATGGCACCATTAGTGCTGAAAAGTACATAGAGATTATGCTGCCCTTAAGAAGACATATTTTACAAGGATGCCCATGCATATTTCAACAAGACAGTGCAAAGTCCTGGCTGTGGAGATGGAGGGTAGAGTTACTTGCCTGCCTACATGCCTACCTGCATGTCCGACCTGCCTCCACAAGAGAATATATGGCACATTTTGAAGGGTGAAACGCGACAACAAAGACCCCGTACTGTTGCCCACCTTAAGACTTGTTTGCAGTAGAAACGGGACAAAATTAAACATGAAACACTTCATCACTTGGTGCATTCAGTCCCTAAATGTATTCTGTGTTGTGAAAAGGAATGGAAATGTCACAAAGTTACAAATGTTTCACTGTTCCAACATTTTTAAAATGTGTTGCAAGAACCACAAGTGGAATACATTTATTTAGTAAAACAAAAACAAACAAAAAAAACAATAAACAACAACAAAAAATATGAGGAACACATAAAATAATGTTTTGTATTGTTTTAAATGTAATAGAGATCAAAGATAATTTAACCAAGTACTGTTTTCAGTTTGATTTTACTTAAACATACCATCCCAGGTTGTTCTAATTTTGCAGTTGTAATTTACCACTAATATTTACAAATGTATAGACCTTTTTGAATTGCCAGTGTTCTTTCTTCTTCAAGGTGGTGTTCACTGTAGCTGGTAAAATGTTTGACAACACCAGAATCATGTTTTATTTTTCTGTTGCAGAGTAAATGAAGCAGAATAAGACAAAGTAAAATGCTATTTTCCAATACATTCCTTTCACAACATCACAATACAATATAAATTCGTATATTTTAAATCTACAAAAGCTCAGTAAAACCCAATGGGAAGATTTCCCCTTCCCGAGTAGTATGGTGTGATTCTTTTTAAAGTAGTTTGATTCCCGTGGCTCAAACTATCTGTTTAGACAGACTTTCAGCAATATGAATAATACATTAACAATTTTCTTGATTTTTTTTTCTCTTCACTATCTCAAAAAAAGTTTATTGGGCTAAAAGTACCAGATTGTTTTAGTTTAAATTAAAAAAAAATGACTACAACACAAAATCTCAAACTTTAGGCATTTTATTCTGTTACATCATGGAAATTAAAGATAAGGGTTTGCTTTGAAACAACCCCCTCACTTTAGTGTCTTAGAGCACTTCTAAATCACCAAGGGATTCATTTATAAAACTTGCTTATGCACAAAATGGGGTCTGAAAATTGCGCAATTGATATGCAAACTTTGTAATTTGTAGAATGAAATGTGACAGAAAAATATGTGCAACTTTAAGCAAACCAACAGACGTGCTTATGCACATTTAGGACAAGGGAAACTGGGATTACAGAGATGGAAAACATTTTTTTATTTAAGCCACATTTTCAGACTTGTAGACATTCGAAAAAACACACGCACACATACACAATTGACCCTACCCCTGTCTCTGGACTGAATATAGATGATGAGAATCTTAATAAAAATGGTTGCATTTAATAATTTTATCACTGCATGTTTTTATTTAAGCCTCCAGATAGTATAACAACTGCATCAAAATGATTGCGCCGGCATTTCTTGAAGATCACACCATTGGCAGCATCTGGATGGGGGGGCAGTTTTAGACACAACAATGATTTATTTCCCCACGATGATGACTGGCTGATCTACCAATGTAGATTCCCTAAAGCAGCCTTTTTAGCTTTATGGGCCAAACTGGGTATTCTACATTCAAAGTTATTTGTTTTATTGCTTGTGCTGCTGATTTTATTTTTTATTTGAGTATTTAAACTTGTCATACATTTTCCTATAGCTAACTATCATTTTTTTATTTTATTGTAAAGCACATTGGTCACACTTTGGTTGAGTAAAGCACTAAATCCATATAAAATATAAATATACAAATATTTTACTATTGATTTATTGATTGAAATAAAACATATTTTCTGTGCCTCCATGTCACCCACAAACACATCGATTTTGGTCTCAGTGGAAAAGCCTCTTGGTTGCCATGGTTATTTGTGGCAAGTGTAAAGTGATTTGTGACATTTCACAGTTGCCATTAAATACCCCAAATCAGCTGGTTTAGGTCTATGCAGAATTTATTTTGTACTTTGAATTGAATTTGTATTTTATGAAAGAACGTGGTTGTGCAGGAGGCAGCATATGTTCCAAAATCACCTGAGCACATTTCAAGGGAGAGTGGGATTTATAAAGCAGAGGTTGCATGCAACTGTGCATACTCAAGGTTAGATAAACTCAAAATTTTTCTTGATGAAGTAAACTTATTTTTTTGCTGAGCTTGAGTACAGCTTTCAGTAAGTATTCTACACAAAGTTTTATACATTGGGCCCTAGGCGCCAGCACGAGCGGCAGCCTCTCTAGTAGCTCCGTGTACTCACACACTTTTCCTCCTTACTATTTTTTTTTATTTCGTGGTATTTTTGTTACTTTCTTGGTTCTCTAGAAAGGTATTACTCTATCCTATGGATATGGATTCTTCTAAGCCGAGACACGTTTACTCGAGGAACTTTCTACACGCTCTGAGAGCAAAGTCCCGCATCGGTGTGGTTCCATGTTTACCTGAGGAGGTAAGGAAGCCGTACCGAGGCTGCAGAGCCGGCGCCTTGCTAAAAGCTAAGCGGCTAGCAAAGAAGTGGAGATACAAGCCTCCGGTACCGTCGATGATCATGGGAAACGTTAACTCACTACCGAATAAGATCGACGAACTGGCTGTGCTGACAAAGAATGTCAAGATCTACAGGGAGTGCAGTTTACTGTGCCTCACTGAATCGTGGCTAACAGCTAGCGTCCCAGATGCTAACGTGGAGCTACCGGGCTTCAGCACAGTCAGAGCGGACAGAGACGCTAGAGCCTGCGGGAAGCGCAAAGGCGGAGGACTCGCACTGTATGTAAACAAAAGGTGGTGTAATCCTGGGCATGTGAGCGTTAAAATATCCCACTGTTGCAAGGACATTGAACTTTTGGCTGTAAGTTTACGTCCCTACTACGTGCCGCGGGAGTTCAGCCACGCCATTGTTGTCACTGTGTACATTCCTCCGCGCGCCGACGCGGAGGCGGCGTGTGACGTCATACATAGCGCTGTAGCTAAACTACAAACTCAGCATCCTGAGGCTCTAATGCTTATCTCTGGGGACTTCAACCATACTACACTGGAAAAAACACTGACTGCTTTCCACCAGTATGTGGGCTGTAACACCAGGGGAAATAAGACTTTAGATCTGATGTATGCAAACGTCAAGGATGCATACAGTGCCACCCCCTGCCTGCACTGGGGAAAGCAGACCACAATCTCGTCCTGCTCAAACCTCACTACACACCAAAAGTGAGGAGGTCACAAATAACCACACGCTCATTCAGGAAGTGGTCTCCTGAAGCTGAGCAGGCTCTGAAAGACTGCTTTGAGACCACAGACTGGGATGCATTGCAGGAGACTCACAATGACAACATGGAGGAGATGGTTGACTGCACAACGGACTATATAAACTTCTGTATGGACGTTGTTGTTCCAGCAAGAACTGTGCGCTGCTTCGCTAATAACAAGCCCTGGATAACCAGTGACATCAAAGGCCTCCTGAACCAGAAGAAGAAGGCCTTCAGAGATGTTGACACACAGGAGCTCAAGCGGATACAGAAGGAACTCAGAGTCCAGCTAAGAGAGGGGAAGGAGCAATACAGAAGGAAAATAGAACAGAGGATGCAGAACAACAGCATGAGGGAGGTATGGGAGGGGATGAAGACCATCACTGGCTGCAGCTCAAAGAAAGGAGCCCCCATTGAGGCTGATGTGGGAAGAGCAAACCAGTTAAACCAGTTTTTTTATAGGTTTGATCTCCCTGCACCTACGAGCACAGCAACCCCCACCCACCCAACCCCACAAGCCATCTCCAGCACAGAGGAGGACACCTCCCCTCCCCCGCTCACACCACCCACCATCACAGCAGCTCAGGTATGTGGAGAGCTGAGGAGGCTACGCCCCGGCAAAGCTACAGGTCCAGATGGGGTCTCCCCCAGACTACTGAAGACCTGTTCGCAGGAACTGGGACACCCCCTACAGCGTATCTTCAACCTGAGCCTGGGACAGGGGAGGGTCCCCCAGCTGTGGAAGACATCCTGCATCATTCCAGTCCCCAAGAAACCACATCCTGGGGAGCTGAACGACTTCAGGCCGGTCGCACTGACGTCCCATGTGATGAAGACCATGGAACGGCTGCTGCTCCATCACCTGAGGCAACAGACCCACCACGCTCTCGACCCTCTGCAGTTCGCTTACAGAGAGAAGGTTGGAGTGGAGGATGCCATCATCTTCTTGCTTCACCGCTCTCTCTCTCACCTGGACAGAGGCAGTTGTGCTGTGAGGATTACATTTTTGGACTTCTCGAGCGCCTTTAACACCATCCAGCCTCTGCTCCTCAGGCACAAACTGAAAGAGATGGGAGTAGGATCAGACCTGGTGGCATGGATTACAGACTATCTGACCGGCAGACCTCAGTACGTTCGACTGGGGGACTGCAGGTCCGACACTGTTACCAGCAACACTGGAGCACCGCAGGGAACTGTGCTCTCTCCGGTCCTCTTCACCCTGTACACGTCCGACTTCCAGTACAACTCGGAGCTCTGCCACGTGCAGAAGTTCGCGGACGACACAGCTATCGTTGGCTGTATCAGGAGTGGACAGGAGGAGGAATACAGGGAGCTGATCCAACGTTTTGTCACGTGGTGCGACTCTAACCACCTGCTCCTAAACGCCACCAAGACCAAGGAGATGGTGGTGGACTTTAGGAGAATCAGGCCGCACCTTGAGCCTGTCAACATCAAAGGTGACTGTGTGGAGGTGGTTCACACCTACAAATACCTGGGAGTGCAGCTGGATGACAAACTGGACTGGACTGCCAACACAGACGCCCTGTGCAGGAAAGGACAGAGCCGTCTGTTCTTCCTCAGAAGGCTGGCGTCCTTCAACATCTGCAAGAAGTTGCTACAGATCTTCTACCAGTCTGTAGTTGCGAGCGCCCTCATGTACGCAGTGGTGTGTTGGGGGGGCAGCCTCAAGAAGAAAGACGCTGGACGCCTGAACAAGCTGGTGAGGAAGGCAGGTACTGTTGTTGGCACAGAGCTGGACAGCCTTACATCTATGGCAGATAAACGGACTCTGAACAGGCTACTGTCCATCATAGACAGTCCACACCATCCACTGCACAACGCCATCTCCAGGCAGAGGAGCAGCTTCAGTGACAGACTGCTGTCATTGTCCTGCTCCATTGACAGACTGAAGAAATCGTTCCTCCCCCACGCCATGCGGCTCTTCAACAACTCTAGGGGGAGGGCGATAAAATCAACCATAGAACACTGGACTTAATGCTAATCACACCATGCACCTTCGGTCACACATGCACTTTATCATACACACAGATCTACAAGTTGGACTCTAAGTATGTACAAACTGACCATTACTCAAGTGTTTCTGTATACTGACATCTGCACAACTGCACCTGAACTGGACTGGCAGACATTATACTTTTTTATACCATTATATTTTACCTTAGTTCTTCTTTTAAATTTTTATACTGTATTTTCCCCTGTCTCGCCCCTGTGTTCCCGTAAGCTGCTGGAACTGTGAATTTCTCTTGGAGATGAATAAAGTATCTATCTATCTATCTATCTATCTATCTAGGGTCCTAAACATAGGAATCAGTCCTATTAAACAAGAAATGTCTAATGAAATATGATACATGTTAAAAATGCATTAACAATTTTACTCAGCTGGCATTAAATCACTAAATACATATATTTTTGTTAAAGACCAGGGTCTGGAATCTGCCAGACTAAACTACTGAACGAACTATAATTTAATTACTTGAAAAATCCTAAATTGTAAAAAATATATATGTTTGAATAAAACCTTATGCATATTTACTAATTTGAATAAGTAAAGGAATGTTTCGCTTGTTTTGTTTTTTTTGCGCAGTTTAGGTTAAAGTTATTTTAGGTTTTTAATTATTTGCATTTCCATTGTAAAATGTATAGAAGCGCTAAACTATTTTGTTGTTGATGAAAAGTTTGCTGTGTTACAGGCAAATTTGCATTCTTTAAGGCCGTTGTGGTAGGCGATCCAATACCTACTGTAACATGGAGGAGAGCAAAAGGAGAAATTATTTTTCACCCTGATGTCTGCCAAACAAAATATGATGAGGCATCAAATGAACATACCCTTGAGGTAAGTTATAAAAATGCATCAAATACATATTATGGTCATTTGCAATAAATATGGTAACACTTTACAATGAGGTACACAAATTTTGCTTTGTTACAAGGGAAGTCCCTGAATTAGTCCCTGAATAAGACTGGTGGGTGTTTTCGCCAGTGAGTAATGGTTAACTACCCATTAGTCCCTGGTTCATTACTCATTACCCGCTAAGTTGTTCCCTAGTAACAAAGCACTATTTTGTGTACCTTATTGTAAAATGTTACATTAAAGATAATATTTTAATAGGCAGCATTCACTGACAATATAATTTTAATTATATGAAATGCTTTCCTCTATTTACCTTTCTATTAGTTCCCTAAGGTAACTCCAGAGGATGCTGACACCTATAAGTGTTATGCAACCAATGAATATGGAAAAGCAGTTTGCACTGTTGTTCTGAACGTTATTGAGGGTATGACTGACTAATTACAGTGTAAAACTACAGTTTTATAACTCTGCTAGAATTATATTTGTATAATGCTGACAAAAATAAAAGATTTGTATCACTTCATTCACAGTTGGATTTTCTAAGACAAGGGAACTTCAAAAGATACAAGGAGAAGGTAAAATTTCAATGACAGAAATAAACTTTACTGATATAAATTCTAATTGTCCTCCATTTTCTGCTGCTAGTTTGCAAACATGCATATTCATAACATATGATAATTGTGATACCTATTATTAAGAAGTTTAAAAAGCCTTAAAATAAAATAGTTTATTGCAGTGGCACATTAGCACATTACATTCTTTGAAAAATAGACCCTTTTACTGTTTGTAAACAAGAAAAGACACGGTTGCCAGATGTATGGTATTGTTTGAAGCTTTGTCAGGCTATGCAAAGGGGTTATCATCACCAAATCTGGAAAACTACATTAGAAAACTTACTTTAAGTAATTGCAAGAGACTCTCAGATTCCTGCTGCACTACTGAATGGGTGAAAGACATAGCTCCGTTACCAAATATCCAGTGGGCAGATATAATACATACATACTTAGTGGAGAAGCCAAGTGTGTACACCTGAGAGAAGCTACGGGCATACAAATCTCTACATGTGTACAAGTATGTAGTGTGTGGCCATGTATTGAATGTCAAATATCATGAGATAGACTATCAGTTTTTGGTCTTGAAGGCAGAAGTCTTTCCAAGCCAAAGAAAGACATAGCACCATGGCCAAATATTCAGTGGTTATATATATACATTCATATTTAGTGGGGAAGCTGAGCCTGTACACTTGAGAGAAGCTATGGGCATACAAATCGCTAGATGAATACAATCATTTAGTGTCTGGCCATGTACAGAATTGAAAATATCCTGACAGAGATTCTGAGTTTTGCGTCTTGAGGGCAGAAGACCTTTCAAGCCAAATAAAAGGATTGTGATGTACAAGGCAGGATTCATATTAAACAAACCTGAGAACTATGTCTTCACTGCCACTTGTACCTGCATGGCAGGGTGAGTACTCTAAAATGATTCTTTTCTAGCTGGCTCACCGTTAAATAATGTGATTATTGTGCAATGGTGAATAGTGCATAATGAATGACAGAATGAATTTACAAATAATAAAAAATAACACAGCTTACTTTAGATAGTAGACTTCACATAATCCAGGAATTCCGGTATAACCAAAGTACATAAAAACCTTACCTGATATGAACGCTAGCATTTCAGATCGTGTCTTTTGTTCAGTTTTCATTAACCTTTTTCATAGCTTACAACCACAGACGCCTCCATAAAAATAAAAATAAATGGATGTGATCCCTTCGGAATTCTGAACAACTGCTTAAAGAGAAGGGGCTCTGGCATCCAAACATGCAACAGCCTGACATTTTTAATGTTCTCAGAACTTAAAAATTAGGGTTTCAAAACACTATTGACTTCTCGTCATTATTGTAAGTGAATGGGGTAGCACTTTATTTCTTTTGCCAGAGTGGGCGCGCATACTTTTCATGACGCACGTGGTAAATGGCTCTATACACCATTTGATCGTTTCATTCAGTGAAAAAAATAAAATAAAATCCCACATTTACAATTAATGTACAGGTCATTGAAAAACTCAGTACCCTGTAAACCACTCAATCAAGGATACAATGTAATTGAAACGTGATGTACTTCTTAATTAGCAATCCATGACTTTGTTGTCTTGGTGTATATATAAAGATAGTCCCTCGCAAACAAGTTACATTTTAGAGGGGAAAAGGCAGGAAAGCATGGCACTTTAACAGTCCAAAGTCTATGGAAATGGTGACAAGAAAATAGCTGTTTACATAAACAGTCCCATATTTACATTCAGAGCAATAATTCAAATGCTTAACGGGAACTGTGAATATATTCAGCAACTGTTCAATGTTTTATCTCACATTTTCTTAGATGCAACAGAGTTAAGAAAAAGACTTAAAACACGGTAAGTAAAATGTTCTATTCTTTACAGGCTTTTCTCTGGAGTATTGGTTCTACCATAGGAGTAAATCTTTTAATCGAGCTTTACACAACAAATGTTTCACTCTGCAGCAAACCAGATGGAACACGTGAGGAAAAGCCAATGGATGCGAGCGAAAAGGTCTGGGAAATCCTGCTTAGTGCAGAAAAGAAAGATTACGAAAGAATCTGTGCGGAGTATGGCATCACAAACTTCCGTGGCATGCTGAAGAAACTTACTGAAATGAAAAAAGAACGAGAAGAGGAGATTGCACAGGTATAATGGCTGCTGCTTCTTGTTTTAATTAGCTATGATGTATTTGCATAATTGTTTAATTCATTCTTGATAATAATTTAATTATCTATTTTCACCTGTTCATCTTTCCACAGTTCATCTCACATATCAGGACACTGAAACCAGTTGAGGTTAAAGATGATAACTGTGCAACCATTGAGCTGGATATGGACCTTGTAGATTCTGGTAGCAAAATTTTTCTGTATAAGGTGAGGCACAAATAAATTTCATTCAGGATTTATTTTTGGCATATTTTAAGCAGTATAAACATTATGATATGTCTGGAAATATCTGCAGGATGGTGTCATGGTGCCATTTACAAAAGAGGAGGGGGACTCAATGAAGCATAATTTAAAACAAGTTGGCAAAAAATACATTTTCACAATTAAAAACCTTGGTAAAGAAGATGCTGGACTCTACTCTGTGGATGTTGAGGGGATCAATGTATTTTCCACAGATTTTAAAGGTATGTGCAGATTAGGTTTAGAGCTATTTGAAAAACTGTAAGTGTGTTTAGGCATTTTCACAATTCACAACTCACTTCAAATTTAGGATTAATTTTAATCTCATTGCAAACGTAAAACTTTAGCCACTTTATGATGTTACTACGGCAATTATTCTCAACAAATGTCGTCTGAGTGAACTTTACAAAAAAGCCCATATCCAGTTTATATTTTAATTTATACACAAAGATTTGTTATTAAAAAACCCAATTACATAGACAGATTCAAAGTCAAATAAATAAATTATAATTAAATCCTGGCTATAAAACAGTGCAGCCAAGTTCAGTTAATTATGTTAATTGGTAAAACGTTTGATGCTTAAGGAAATCCGAATGACTGCATTGAGTCAAAATTTGCAGCAATCCCTCCCCCTCTATTAGCACATGATGACAGTGATCTGTTTACTGCATACCGAGCATACATGTTTACTGTTTAACAAGACAGTACATACAGTAGACACAACAAGACAGAAGGTTCGGGAGTGGCTCTTTCAAAGATAAAGTTAGTGGCAGTAGTAGCTCTTCCAGTGGCTCTATTAGGAGAGAGTACACAGCTAAACAGAGGAGCTTGAATAAAGGACATGATTAAACAGGCATTTAAAATGTATAGAAGAAAAGAAATTACATTTGTTTTCTTTTGTTTTTCTCTTTAAACTCTACAGTACCTGAAGTTGACTTTGCAGTCAAAATTCAAGAGGTCAAAGCAGAAGAACGAGAGGATGCTCTCTTTCAATGTGTACTCACAGCACCAATGAGTGAGATCAAATGGTATGGCAAAAGTGCTTTGCTGAAAAATGATGAAAAGCATGAGATAACTGTGTCTGAAGATAAACTAATCCACAAGTTGATTGTGCGAGACTGCCTGCCTCTGGATGCTGGTATCTATGCTGCTGTGGCAGGAATCAAGTCTTGCAATGCCTGGCTTGTGGTTGAAGGTGAGAAAACCTTTACTGACAATTTTCCATTTAAAAAAAAATAAGCTTCTAACAGCTGGAAGATACACTTAAAATGTCAAGACAGTACAATTAAAACCTCTGTTGAGTTGTTTTTTTTTATTGTTTTTTTTTTTGTTTTTTGTAACAGCGGAGAAAGATCCCGCCAAGAAGGCCAAAAAGGGAGTACGGAAAACCACCACAGCTGGAGCTGGCAATGATGAAGAACTGATCAGAATTGCAAAGGAACAGCAAGAAAGATATCAGAAAGAACTACAAGAAAAAGTAGAACTTGCACAAAAAGCTCAAGCAGAGAAGGAATTGGCAGATGCTGCTGCAGCTGCAGAGCAAAAGGCAGAGGCTGAGGCTAAAGCTGCAGCAAAGGCTGCTGCAAAGGCAAAGAGAGCAGCAGCTGGCAAAGATGGAGCTGTTAGGAAAACTAAAAAGAAAGTAGCTGGTGCTGGGGCAGGAACTGCCACAGATGGGGCCAGTGGAACCACAGGGGGGGCTGCAGGTATTGGTATAGGTGGATCTGCAGATGGAGCAGCCATTGCTGGTGCTGCAGGTGGAGCAGCTGCTGCTGGTGCTGTAGGTGGAGCAGGAGGGATTTCAGCTGGTTATGCAGGGGGGTCAGCTGCTGGTTCTATAGATGGTGCCGCTGGAGCTACAGGTGGTGCAGCGGCTGGTGCTGTAAGTGGTGGTGGTGCTGCAGGAGGTGCTGCTGGTGCTGTAGGTGGCACTGCAGGTGTTACAGGCAGAGATGGGAGTGGGGTTGCAGCTGGAGTAGGGGGCACTACAGCTGGAGGTGGAGATTTAGAAGAATATTCTGATGAAGAATATGATGAGGATTCATTTGAGGATTCAGATGAGGATTTTGAGGGAGAAGGAGAGGGAGGAGGAGGAATGGAAGGAGTAAAGGGAGGACAAAGAGGGAAGGTGGGGAAGGGAGGTGAAGGAGGAGAGGGAGGAGAGGAAGGAGGAAAACGGAGGAAACGAGTAAGAACTGGCCCACTGGTTCCTGAAACAGTTATAGGTAAGAAAAGTGAAGGTTTTCATTTTCACCCCTGTCAAACTTGGTTTTTCCCTTTTATTTTGACCAAGCTCAAACTATTAGGGCTGTCAAAATTAACAATTTAGTCAAGGTCAATTTGTAGAATTTACACAATATTGTGCAGAGTGCTCTACCTGTTTATTCTACAGTTCAGCCTGTGCTGCCTTCAATCTTCCTCACGTAAACAGCATGGTAGACCCAAACTGCGACCACAGTTACATGTGAACATGTCTTTTCAGTCACCGGTCTGATTGAGGGATTATCAGTCTATATCACTCCCTGGTCTACTGCGCATTTAGTCTGCAGAAAAAGACACAATCAGGTTTTGTAAATGATCAAAAGTAATTGGAATGAGCAGATGATTAAAAATGCAACAACCTACAGCAATAACATCAGGTAAGCCTTGGCTACAATAATAGCTAACCAACAACACAGCTACAACCCATTGTTTTGACTGAAAACACCTTGTATTTGGAGGATAGTCCCATGCCCAGGGTTGTCCAATGTAAATAATCTTTACATTAATAAAATGTTAACCAGTTAGTTTGTCTTAGCTCATGGCAAAAAAAAATCAATAGTTTATAAGGGCTGTGTGTAAATGTGATTGTGGAGTTAAAAACAAAAGCTCCTAAAAAAATGAATAAAAAAAGAGCAACGGCATCCAGATTTGTCCCTTATTTACAGTGACATTTTTATTTTTTTCAGTCACATTTAGGAATGTTAATTTTTTAAATGACATTTTTTTGATTACATTTATTAATCATTTGATAGCCCTACAAAATATATAAATGTATTTATAAAAAATTCCATAATAGCTCATCATTTTTCTTTTTTTACAGTTTTCCAACAACTTACTTTAATAAAAATCACTAAATTCATGTCAGTCTTAAACCTTAAACAAATAACTACATAATTTAAAACTATTATATGTTTTGTATTTGGAATGGTGTCTGTTGGTATTTTCTGTGTTGGCTTAAAATACTTGTGGATAAAACCGTTCCTTTTTTAAAAAGAAACAAAAAATCCATAAAGTATTGGGGCGTAACAGTACATGTATTTTTATTTGGATTTTCAGGAACATATTCTTTGGTACAGTATGGCACAAAGTATGGCATACTGAGGTTTCCACATTGAAGCATAACTGCGTTGCACTTTAGCCGGCAAAACAGAGAATAACGCATTTTCATTAACTTTCGTTAACTTCTTACTTACATTTATTGCTGTAGGTTACTGTTAGTTACCATAGATGTTACTGAACTGAAGGACACTCCTTGGATGGACACTCTTGTTGGTGCTGCTCTCTTAACACAGCAATAAAGAACGAGCAGAATGGACATGGGTGACTGTGGCTCAGGTGGTAGGAGTCTGCCCTGTGACCAGTGGGTTGTCAGTTTGAACTCCTGCTATATGGTGTCAGATTACTTTCTTTAATAAGAGGGCACAATTCATAACAAAAAGACCATAAAATTGGTTGGGGAGAGAGTGAAATGTAACATATTTGATTCTCGCTTCGTTTTACATAAAAAAGAGGAAGTTTTTGTTATATGTGACGGTCTCAGATATAAGGAAAACGAAAATCACAGTTGGTCAAATTAAAGTTGTGATAATTGGATAAAACTGCAAGATGTGCAGAATGTGCAAGGATTGGCTGAATTTGCGTTAATAGTTACGATAGCAATATCGTGAAATGCTGGAGTGATTGGTTATGGTTACCGGACCTCTGGTTGAAATGAGATGAGATTCAGATCACTGCAAAAAGAATGAGATCATGGAAACAATGAAGCCTAATTAAGTTCATCCAAATCTAGAAAATTACTGATTACAAGACAATTAACTTTTTGGGCTGATGCAATCACTTCTCTGTGGTTCGGTAAAATATTTAAATACACTTCAGATAGGCTTTTACAGGTCAACCATTTGAAAACTGGTTTTGGAAATATATATATATATATATATATATATATATATATATATATATATATATACATTTTTTTCATTTATTCATACTATGATCAAAACAAAAATTAAAAAAAATCTGAAATTCGATTCTGAGACAATAGGTACACTTTCTATTCAATCAAATTTAAAAAAGGAGCACTCTAACAAAAACAGTAACGTAAAAATATGTACTCAAGTCTTTAGTTTTCCTCAGCAAGTATATTAGAAAAACTCTTACTTTGCCTAGTCACTGCATAGTTTTTTTTTTTTGGTTTATGTGGCCTATGGGATCTTTGGTGCTGTCATCCACCTAAACATATATCCCAGATATGAGCATGGTGCACTCAGCCACAAATGTTGCATCATCTGGTCCAGTCTGGATCTGAGAGGTCACTTCTGGAGAAATCTTGAAGCGAGAGAAATGAAAGGGGGCAGCCCTCAGGAGCAGGAGGGCACAAATCGAATAAGTAAATGTAGGAAGAAAAAAAATGAGAAATAGTTTAGCAAAAGAAGAAAAGATTTTGGAAAAAATGTAATTGTATGCGTCCAGTGAGAATTGTTTTTCGTCCATAACAGTTTTACTCACCACAATATCTCCCCAACCTGTATTTGCGCTAATTTTGTTGTGAATTCCGCCCAAATATTAAAAAAAGTAATTTGATGTCATGCTGCTCTATCTGTATTGGTGGTTGTGTCCTTAGGCAAAACACCACAAATGTAGTGTAAAATGCTTTGTGGTCCACTGACTGACGTTGCGCTATACAAAAGCAGGCCATTTACATCTGAGAGTAATCATTTGCATTAAAATGGTTTCTTCCAGGAATTAGTCAGTAACTTTTGTTTTGCAGCAGCAGCTGGAGGCATAATGTAAATAGCACATCTTACCTGTAAAACTCATGCAACATCCTGATCAGCTTACAGAAGTAATGGCTTAATTAACTTGTTACCGATGTTGACACAGAATAAGGCGGTCTAAAATATTAATTTCATATCCCAGATTTTTTGTGGCTGGAGAAAAGCCAACATATTGAAATGAAAATATCTAAACTGTTTTAAAGTATTTATTTACAGTATTTTATATTTAATTATATACATTTTTATGTTATCCAATAACAATTTTTTGGAAAACCTACCACCAGAACAGTTTATTTAGAATGTTATTACACACGAAAAAATATATTTTTTTTCCCACTTTGTTTCCAAATTTCACCGCAAATTAAACAAACCATGACATTTACTCAAGGTATGTACCAAACCAGGATTTTTGGTATAAAGTTATACCCCTAAAAAATTAACAAATGGGGGGGGGGGTCTAAAAACATCAAATGTGGAAGAAAAACCTTTTGATAAAACAGCTTAAAATGTGAATGCTGCCAAGGACATTTCCTTGACTCCAAAAGTCATTTGAAATGAAAATGACTGACACTGTTACTGAATTAGAAACATTACTAAGTGATGATATTAATATTTAGCATACACAATGTTATCCAAATTACCATGTTGAGACATTATAAATTCCGTTTACTCCTAAGCAACAGCAGTAGTTAGCTGACAATTCCCCTAATAGTTTGTGGATATAAAAGCACATTCACAACAGACTTCTCAAACCTAAGTAAGATTGTTTATTCAGTTGAACTGACACTGGAGTGTGTCTGGGGTGAGGTATCATGAATAGGCTAACTCACGATTTTTATTGTGATTAAAACTTAGCGTAAAATATTGCATGCTATGTAACTTCACTATCTGAATTTTAATTTCACCTCTTGTAAATGCCCAAAAGACACACTGTATAGACACGCACTGGAAAGGGTTTGTTCTAAAAGCCACTTTTTAAGTTTCTACATGAAACAAGGTCACCAAATTTTGTTTAAAAAACAATTGGGTTTGTGAGGGCACCAAATAATTCAGAGCTCACTGAGAGTTATGTAGTGCCATTAATAATGTATAGGCCTGATTTATCAATGGTTTGCGCTTGTTAAAAGGCTGTAGCTGATTTACTTACACAACACAGAGACTTTCTGAGCAAAGAGGCAAAATATTGGGAGATGAACAGGCAATTAAGTAGGTTTTCCAGACGCAGTCAGATTTACTAAGGATAAAAAAGTTTGCGGCATTTGTATTAGCATCTACTTTTAGCGCTTCTCAAAGGCATGTCTTAAGTTTGGGCTACCACATTTAACAAGAGTTTATTACTGAAATATAAAAAAAATTCATTTACACATAATATAAACTTTATTTAATTAACACTCTAACCGCCATAAACCTGACAGTTATGTAAATATTTATCAGTTTTCCTCCCAAATATGCATCATAACTTAGTCTGCGTTCAGCACGTCACCACCTTCTGAGGACGTGCTGAGCGTACAGTGAGTTGGGGTCCTCATGGACCCTCATTAGTTTCCACTCGAGTGGTTATAATCTTCCTGGGTTCCATTTAATAAAATGTAGTAATGATGTGCAATACTACAATGACAATTGGCTATATGCATGACATTTTAAAAACAAAATTCATAAAGTTCAGATTACATATTATCAAGATAACATTTTTCCTACTGGACCTTGACATTTAATAGAGGCCATGATAATGTGTGGTGCATTTCAAAATCACTATTAGAATATGGACATCTTAGCAACCTGGTTCTGGACATGCTGCAGTTCTGGTCCTCCACCTGTTGGCTACACTATAGGATTAAGAAAAGAAAAAAATGTTAGTCAAGTTAGCAAGTGAGAGAGCTTACTAATTCAGGAGAAAAGTCGCAGTTTCTGTGCGTGTTTGATGCCATGGAAATGTTTTATGTGTGTCCATCTAGTGTAGGACTTACCTGTCACTCCTCTCCTGAGACGGATAATGATATCTCCTGCTCTCTGAAGGAGCTGCTTGACTTGCTGATTCCGCCATTCTTTGTAGTGCAAGCCGAGCTGTGCCGACCATTTTGTTGGAACATAGAGCCTCTATCTGTCAACCCGCAACCTGAAGCTGCTAGTGGCTGGTCGATGTAAACATAACATCATTGTCATGCCCAATTTAAATGTATATTATACATTTTAATACAATTATAATTTTTATGCAAATATTTTACTTTCATTCTGCACCCCTCTAAAAGCCCAGTGGATATGTTTGAATATTATTTTATGAAAATATTCTACATTCGGCCTTTAATAAATCTGAGTCTGGATGGTCGGCATGGAGCAGAGAACGGAGCATGTACAACGCACACATTGATTTTTTTTTACTGAAAAACGAGACAAGGCAATTTTATTTGTACCGAATACTTTCAACACAAGGCAGTACAAAGTGCTTTACATAGCAGCTGCAAACTGCTCATTTGAATATTGCATCTTGTGCCTGTTATGAATAGCTCACACAGTCTTAGTAGATCACCTGCAAATGAAGGACAACCCAAAGGCACAAAATGTTTGCGGCCCCTGCAATATTGCGGTCATTAAGAATCTTGATAAATCAGGCCCTACTGTATGTGTGTTATAAAACTTGCACTTGCACATATTTAGGATGATAAAGGTATTTTTTGACCCAGCAGACTGTACCCAAATAAAAGCTACAGGTTAAATCCAAGGGTTATTTTCCCCACTACTCCTATAGCCCCGAAATTAATTTGTTTTTCCTTCTGCTGTTACCTTCTCACTCTGCTTATATTTGACATTTAATGATCATTTCATTTTTATTCATATTATTTGTCAGGGTAACCCAACAACATATGAAAAATGTTGGCTTGATGTTATTTACAATGATGTCCACTAAAATGAAAAGCCATTATATGGTGGAAGAAGATATGCCCATGGTGAAAGTTACAATGGGAAGCAGCAAGCTGTGATGGTGAGGGTGCAGAGGAAGGTGAGCCAGCAGCAGCTGGCAAATGTTCAAGCCTTACATGGCATGTCCCATTGATTGAGCAGAGAGTTAGCGGTAAGATTGCTAGGCAACCAAATTATTTGCTGCATGGGTGGAGACATCACTGCATTAAGTCATTTTATACACCAATGCAAATCAAGTAGATGCGTTGGTTAACAGAATAGGTTTGTAACCACTAAGGAATTAGCTAAGTGTTTCACACCATAAATACACTGATTAACTTGTAGGAGAATTAAAGCGTGATTTTACCTGACAGGAATGCTAACTATATAAGATTCTAATATTTGTTTTGTAACGTTTGTAGAGTACTGATTATACATCACTCATGCCTGTGAATATCGGATACAGATTAGTCATTAACTGTGTTTCTTTGACCTGCAGGTTGGACATCAGCAGAAAAATCTTCTGTGTGTCTCAGCGTTTGTCTTTTGTGGAAAATTTGGAAGCTTTTGTGCTGTGTATGCCTCTGTGTTAACATTCCTGCTGGGCGTTTTAAATATTGATTCAGGATGAGTCGGTGCATTGAGACAAATGATTTTAACAAAGAACAGTAGAAACACTGCCTAAGATGATACATCTTTAAACAGTCAGTGTGTACATGATGTTTTACATAATGGAACGTAGAAGTAAAAGATTAGCTGACTTTGGAGGATAAAAATGCCAAGAAATATATTTTTCTACTTTTGTACATTTACTGAAGACTGACTCTCTACCAGAAAAAAATAAATTCTTCAAATGAAGAAGGAACATTTAGTACTGGGAGGCTGATTTCATTTAACAGCTTGTCTTTCTGTCATCAAAAAGTGAATGGGGGAAAATGAATGGCAATGAAGACTATTTTAAAGCCTTAGGAATTCAACTTGTCCAACTGAAGAAAGCCTCTAGAAAATAAGCTATATAAGTTTCATTTTCATGAAGATGTCTTCATCAGTTCAAAGGAAGGCTAAAAAATAAAATTTTCCCCAACTTCATACATGACTTCTATTAAATAAAAAACACAACGCTCCAAATGCAATATCTTTCAGGTAAGTCTATATAAAGAGGGGAAAGATCGTTCATTTATAAGTAAAAACAGATATTTACATTGACTATATAAATATACTTTCCTCAGTGTCTGGCATGACACCAGATTTTTCCTGTTTAAGGTCATTTAAGATAACCAAAATTATTTCTGATTCATAAAAGAGTTTTTTTTTTCCAAATCTGAAGTTGACATATATTTCCTTTTGGTTTCATTTAATTTCATTTACACTGTGTGATTGTGTTAAATGTTTTCAGACAGAAGTATCTAACAGTTATAAGCCACCTTACTCACAAATCTTTTCAGCATTATTGGTGTTCTGATGGCTTTTCCAAAAAACAATTTGTTTGTTGTACTTAACCCACTTTGTCAGTGATTTGGACAATGCTTAGGATCAATGTCCCTTTTGAAGACCAATATATGGCCAAGCTATAACCCCCTGGTTAATGTCTTAGGAGGGTGCTTCAGTATTTCCAAGTGTTCTTCTCTTGTGATACTGTTATGTGAAATCCATTAGTCCCTCCCGCATGAAAACGACCACTCAACACAATTTTGCCACCTCTGAGATTCTTAGTTGAGGTGTATACACAGGCTTAGAAAGTTTTTTGCTTTTTCCTTTTAATATACCAGGGGTAATTATGGTGCAAATATAGGTTTCACAGCTCTCTTCCTGTTGGTTAAAATGATATCTTTTGTTTTGTTTTTCATGATGTCCCTATTGGAAGCAGTGTGTTTAAGGGGTTGCCTTAAAATACATTCACAGTTGTGCATTACATTAACTTAAATATTGTGAGCTAATTTACTAGCATTGGTTTGTGATAAATACACAAACCACGCATAATGATGTTAGAGTCTATGAACTCTAGGATCTGAAGAAAGCAACAAAATATTATTATTTATTTTTTTATAGAATTATTCTCACATTTAGTAAACAGAAAAAACTTTGGTAATCCTAAATGACCTAAGAAAGCAGATTTGTAGTCTGATTTCATGTTAAACAGTGAGAAAAAGAGATCAACTTGTTTAGCTGTTATCATGTTATCTATTGTTTTTGTTTTCTTACAACTGCAGAAATGAGAGAGAAATTAACAAAACATGATTGTAAGGTTGGAAATGTGTATATTAAATAACTTGCTTGTTCCTCAGACCCAGGAGTTCACTTTCATGCCGGTCTTTCTGACTGCAAAGCCATTATTGGAGAAGCAGCAGAGTTAGAGTGTAAAGTAAGCAGTGAAGAGTGTGTAGGAGTCTGGTACAAAGATGGAGCTGAGGTGAGCTCAAAGCCCTAAAGCAGTCATTACCAGTATACCTGGATGATACCGAAGCAATAAAGTACAGTGATGTTTGTGTTTTTCTTCTCCTAGATTCAGTCATCTGAGAATTTAACAATTTCAAAAGATGGATCTTTCCACCGGCTTAAAATTCACAAAGTCACAGAGGAAAATGCTGGAAAATATAAATTCGAAGCTGATGGCCGAAAGACCGAGTCTGAAATTGTTGTTGAGGGTAAAAATATTTGCTTAATTTACCATAGTCTAAATGCATGACCTTGAAGTGAATAAAGAAAATAACTTGGTGCTTTTTTTCTTAATTTCAGATCCCCCTCGATTTGATACAGAGGAACTAGAAGCATTTAAAGCTCCTGTAACTGTAAAGAAGGGACACAAAGCTTCCTATAAACTCTCTTATATTGGCCGGGAACCAATAAAAGTTCAGTGGTACCTTGAGGGTGAAGAGCTTTCAAGTGAAGGCAATGTAATGATTGAAACTTCAGATGGAACTAGTCGTTTGCTTCTGATGAAGCTGCAGCGCAAGGACAGCGGTGAAATCAAGATGAAACTCAAAAATGAGTTTGGAACAATTGAGGCTGTAACCCAGCTTAATGTACTGGGTATGTACATGACAGAAGTAACATATGAGTACAGAATAATCTTTTCAGTTAAAAAACTGTGTTACATGTTATGTTGGATTACAACAGATAAACCCACACCCCCAATGGGACCTCTGGAGATTGCTGAAGCATCCTCATCTGTAATTGATTTCAAGTGGAGACCCCCAAAGGACTCTGGCGGTTGTAAGATACAAAATTATATCCTTGAAAGACAACAGGTTGGCCGGAACACCTGGAAGAAGGTTGGACCTATTGGTCCTGAGCCCAAATACAGAGATACTGATGTAGACCATGGAAGAAGATACTGCTATCGCATCAGAGTGGAGACTGAAATGGGAACGAGTGAGCTAATGGAAACAGAAGATATTCAAGCGGGAACAAAAGGTAACCTCAAGTTAAAAGTGTCAGCTTTTTCTTACGTTTTCTAGTAGTAGTATGTGCAGTATGTAGGCGAGTATATTTTCAACCCTTGAGTGCCAAGAATGTCTTCTGTATGGACTAGAATCATAATCATTTAATTTACTTTCATAGCATTTACCTTTGTCTGGACATGGATAAAAAATACGATATAGTCAATATGACAGCAAAATGGGCTATTTAAAGTCAAGATAGAGCATTAATTATTTTTCTTATAAGATAATGTGGTTAAGAATGGCCTTGCATTGGGGGGAAAAAATACTCCAAAACCTATATGTTTTTAAAAAATATTGTGATGTGAAAATGTTGCCATACTATCCAGCCCTAATCTGACATGTAGGTAAATCAAGGAACTAAAACAAATATGACAAATGCATATTGATTAATTTAGAAAAAGCTTAAAACAAATTCATGTCTGTTGTGTATACAGCATATCCTGGACCTCCATCAGCACCAAAGGTTGCCAGTGCTTTTAAAGACTGCATCAACCTCACATGGTCCCCTCCAGCTGACACTGGAGGAACAAACATTCTGGGATACAACCTAGAGAAACGCAAGAAAGGCAGCAATCTCTGGGGTCAAGTTAACCCCCCAAATGAGATTATTAAAGGTCACTTAAAGATTTATATATGATTTCTGTTGACTCCTGCTGTATTCATTTTTTTTTTTCAGGATGAACAAATTAAGTTCGCTCATTTATATATCTGTTCAGGTAAAGGATTTGCTGTTAAAGATGTGGTTGAGGGCATGGAATATGAATTTCGTGTGTCTGCAATCAATGGCTCCGGAGCTGGTGAATTCAGTACTCCATCTGAGTTTGTTTTTGCCAGAGACCCTAAAAGTAGGTGGATTTTTAGAAATACTGTGGCTGTCATTGTTAATCAACGTAAGACACTTGTGTGACATTAAAAGCGATACCAAATACTCTGTTTCAGAGCCTCCTGGTAAAGTGCTTGATTTGAAAGTGACTGATTCCACCTACACAACCCTGTCCCTGTCCTGGAACAAACCCAAGGAGATTAAGGGAGAGGAGGATGAAGCAAAGGGATATTTTGTGGAGATCAGACCTGCAGAAAATACTGACTGGGATCGATGCAATTCGAATGCAATAACCATGACTACATTTACTGTAAAGGGCATGAAGTCAATGGCCATGTACTGGGTGAGAGTTATTGCTACTAATGATGGAGGCGAGGGAAAGCCGCAGGAGCTAGACAATTACATTCTCGCTATGCCCCCTCCTGGTAAGTACATTTGCACCTAAATCAACCTATAAAAATACACTTAAATAAATGGTATTCAAAACCCTGCACTCTCAGTTCTATTTGTAAATTAATGCAGTAGGTCATTTACTCACAAAGATGTTAGATAAAAAAAGTTGTTTTTTTATTTGTAATCATATATGGGGAACATTAAAGTAACAACAATTGTTGAATTATATTTTAGTAAAAAGGCTAATCATCAAGATATTTCTACAAAAAAAGCTAAAAAGACAAAGGCATTTTAAAATGCTCTATGCATCATTTAGTTGTTTTCAGAAGGTATTGAAGTGGTGGAGGGTCAGCCATAGGAGATTATCCTACAAACCACATCCTTACAGATGATCCAGGGACCACTGGACAACAGAACACCATTAGGGTCATTGTCGCAATGATAAATTTTTTATAAAACATTTTCTTCTGCTTTATACTGTAGCTGCTATCAACATGACATGTTTCTAGTGAAAAATATAAGCTTCCGTGAACACTTTTCAAAGGAACTATTTTAAAAATCCAGTTACAATTTCATCAGTTTATTAATAACAGTGATTTTAGTGAAACAAAAACACTGCATACATTTGTGTATGCTTAACTTTTAAATGTTAATGATAGTATACAGTCATAAGCAATAACTTATTTTTTTACATACATACTGTACATAGGTAGGCTGCACTTGTCTATAAGCTAGAGGTTTCCATGTTGTAATTTGACACACATACACAGAAAGATGAAACACAAAGATCTTTGAGATTCTTAATTAAATGTGTACCTGTAACATACACAAAATGCTTTTTTTCCCCCAAACAGTACCTGTAACAAAGCCGGGGGAAAAAAAGTACAAGTACAGTAGTCTACTGGGAAAAGTTGTTGATCGCTATCTTTATCTTCCTCCTGTGGACTAAAACCCCCAAAGTTGTCTTCTTCAGTGTTTGAACTGAACAACCTCAGAATTACTTAGCAACAATGAAAGAGTGAGTAAGAAAGTGTGTTACAGTCAGTGTCACTTTCATCACGAGGCAAATTTGCCCTTGAGCTTGCACAGCCCTCTTCAGTGAGGCCTTTCAAAACTTGTTGGTGATAGCAGATGTTTTTGAGACTTCTCCACCCCCGTTAGGGATTGGCAGGCTTGAGCAAATGTTGCTCTTCGTATACGGCTAATTTTGGTAAATAATTTCCCACTGCTAGTCATCCAAGCCTCCAATTCAGCTCTAAGTTCACGATAAAACTCCCTAAACTACCTGGATCATTGTTTTAAGCCACAATGTTCAAATTATGTGAAAAAAGGTTATAAAATGTATAGTCCAAACATTACGGTACATAGATCTTGATGTACAATTTAGAAATAAGAGCTACAGCTCTTCTAAGATAATCTGTAATGTGACATGCCAACACAGCATTACTATCCCTTATTGTCACTTCAGAATGCTTTGCATCTTGTTTTGCAGGGAAAAAAATGGCATACTTATTAAGGGGATTAGGGCCTGGGACTTAAATTCATGCAGCCACCACACAGTAAACAGCATTTTCAAGCTAAAAGATCTGGCTGACAACTGCTGTTGAGTGAGACATTTTGTACTCAGGAGATTTTTGGTTTAAATGGAAAACACTGATGTTTCAACATTTGACTAAAAGCTGCAGCTTAGGGAATATACTGTATTTATGAATCAAAGATTTAGATATGTTTAAAATGATAGTAACGTTTAATACTTTGATAAAAGGCTAGTGCTCCACAACATTTATCATTCTTCCTAAGTCCCACCTTCGTCCCACAGACCCCTATGCATTTCTCACTGATCACAAATATTTTTAGCCAACAGAATTCGAGTTTCAGCCTTGTTGCCTGTCAATCAACTTACATGAGCATTGTGGGAACCTGTGACCATGGGGCCACGCACAGGCTGCTCCTGAGATAGCTGTGGCTTTCTTGATTTACATACTCCAGACACTTATACAAGCATAGGCCATTTACCGTTTAGTTATAGTAAATATGTAATTATTTAAAGGCACAGTGTGTAATTTTCGGCCAGTAGGGGGCAATGCATACCTAAATTATCACAAGCATGTGGTGCCTTCGAGTAAGAAACTCAACAACGGAGGTCCAACTAGTGCTGTTTTCAAACGCTCAATTCCCTGAGAATTATCTATTTGCAGCATCATGACGAGCACATCAGTCTCTCTTTCATCACTTGGAACTAGCGAAGAGGCATTTTGAGGGAATATCAATGTTTTAATAGCGGGCATGTTCCATGCGCTTTGTCCGTCCAGGCTCTTGTAGAAGTAAAGACGTCATCTAATATGGCTTTCCCCTGAAAAGAGGACCCGCGCCTATGTATTTTAAAACTGATTTTTAAAGTCATATTTTACAATATCGGCAATATTTTGCAATGAATGTGCTTTACGTAATTATTATTACATAATATTTTAATGGCCATTTTCAAAGATGTACTGCAAAAACTACACACTGTCACTTTAAATAAAAACAGTTAAACTAGTGTATCGTTGATGACAAAAGTCCATATTAAATCATCTTGTTTACTATGTACCTTGCTTGTATGTAAGCCCAAGTAATTCATTTGATTTAATCTGTAAATAAATAATGATACATCAAATGTATTTAACAGAAAAAAGCTTTTTGATTATGTGTAGCTTCGTCTGTGGCCAATGAACACTTTAGCCTTTATAACACTTCCTTGCAGATTTAAGTTAATTTGTAGGTACTTTGGACCAGGTCAAATGAAAGAAAAAATGGTGCGGATAATGATATAGTTTTAAATGTATACTTTATTGCAGTATTTCTCAATAGTTTTCACTATAGACAATTAACAAAGGAGGCTTATTTACTCCTAATACGGATTAATGACTGGTAAATGTTGCTAGCCACAGCTACACTGTGTTTGAATTATACAGTTTTGAATTCAATTTATTTTCAAATATATTTAGAACTTTTCTCCAAGGACCACTTGGGAGAGCTTGAGTACCACTGTTGGTACACGTTCCACAGTTTGAGAATCATGGCTTTATTGCACAAACAGGGATATTACAGGTTATACATAATCAAAGTTTCATTATAGGGTATGGGACAATAATACCAAGTGAATTTTGCCGTGGAAATGTATTTTGACTTTTTGCAATAACATTTTTATCTTTTCTGATTCAGTGGCAGCAATAAAAAAATTATTCTTATTCTTTCAATAGTGAGACCTCGATTCACAGATGCCAAAATCAAGAGTTTCTTGATTGTGAGAGCAGGGAATTCTGCAAGATTCACCATTAATTTTGTGGTAATTTATAAATTTTTTCATAAAATTTGTTTTTTTTATTACTTTGAACTCCTTTCATGGACTTGCAAAAAAGTAATATTTTGATTTTCTTTTGTAGGCTTCCCCATGGCCAGAGGTAACCTGGCTGAAGGATGGAGTGCCAGTGTCTAAAAAAGTCACTATTAGCAATGCTGAGGGTACATCACAGCTTCTAATCCCTTCAGCAGAGCGTACTGATACCGGCATTTATACCATCATTGTCAAAAACATTGTAGGACAGGAAACATATAGCATTGAAATTAGAGTCACTGGTAAGTTTGTTATAGTGATTTTCTTTCTCCACTGATGTATAATTCAGTCAGTGAGTAAAAACATATTTTTTTTAACTCTAGATGAGCCAAAGCCACCAGGTCCTGTGGAGCTTGATGAAAACGTGCCTGGTACAGTAACCATCTCATGGACCGCATCACCAGATGAGAAGCGCGATGACAGGCTGCACTACATGGTGACAAAGCGTGATTCAGTCAAGAGAAGTTGGCACACCGTTGCAGATCGAATTTTCAACAATAAATTTACAGCCTGTAACATAATGCCAGGCCGAGAATATCAGTTTAGGGTCTATGCAAAGAATGACATGGGCTCTTCCAAACCATCAGAATCAGCAAAGTGGCTGATTCCTGCAAAAAAAGGTGATTAAAAAACTTATCAGGTTTGCTTAAGAGTTAAGAGTTAAGCCTACAGTTATATTTACATGTAGTTTTTACATTTTGTCCCTGCAGAAAAATTCACTTTGAAGATGCCAGAGTCTAAGGCCTGTGATCTGCAGTGTCCTCCTAAATTCCTCGTCCAACTGAAAATGCACACCGCTCCACAAGGCTATGAATGCTACATGAGTTGTGCCGTAAAAGGAGATCCAACACCTCACGTGACATGGCTCCGTAACAACATCAGTCTGAATACCAACACCAACTACTTAATCTCCAATACCTGTGGGGTCTGTTCTTTGCTAATATTAAGGGTGGGACCAAAGGATACAGGGGAATACAAAATTGTTGCAGAAAATGCTTTAGGAAGAGCAGAGAGTTCAACTAAACTCACAGTCAGAGGTAAGTCCCTAACAGAATAAAACATACTATCAAAAATGTTATTTATTTTAGAAATTCATGTAAAACAAAAAGTGACAGACTTTAAACACTCTGAGTGAAAATATTGCAAGTGTTTATTTCTGTCCATCTTAAAGATTTTTGCTCACTGCTAATTCAAACCAAAAGTTTAGGTTCTTAGAAAAACCTGTGCTAAGAAGATACCCTGAATAGAGAAGAAAATAGCCTTGAAGTTTTTTTTTTTTCAGTTTTCTTAAATGATATCTTCAATGCTTTACTGCATTGATGCAGTAATTCATGCAAAAGGATAAATAATCTAGAGCATATAATGTGCACGCCTTTTGGAAGCTAAATTTTGCATAAGAAATATTTTTTTCATTATTCTTATTCAGTGTTCAAAATTCAGAGAAACTAAACTTTAGGGTCTTAAAAGCGATAAGGAAAATGTTTGAAAATTCAAAGGAAAAAAAACACTTAAATATACAAATGTGTGTATGAAATGTTACAGATGACTGAATTACAACATGAACTTCTGAAATAAATAAACTTTTTGACGATATTCTAATTTACCAGGAAGTTACACAAAAGATGAAACTAATAACATCCATTCTCTTTCTTTGCAGAATAATCTGATGTACAGAAGATTTCGCGTAAACAACGTGATTGGAAACTGACATTGTATCATTTACAAAGTCAAGCAAATATCAGATGTGTGTAAAATATATTTTCAGTATTACAGGCAAACCCTTGTACATCTAATTTGCAAATATGTGTAAAACGAGGTTTCCACATATCTTTTAAAAATAGATCTAATGCTATGTAATCAAACTGTTTTATTCTGTCAAAAAACAAAACATGAGAATTTAAAGTAAAAATCATATCTTTATTTTAACTGTTTGTCTTCTCAGTACCCTAAACAACTGATTGTTGTGATTCGACATGTCTTTGAATGCCTGCCATTATAAACGACATTTAACGATTTTAACATAAAAGTCAAAACAATTCTCTGCTGTTTTCCATTACACTCTTCTAGAATATAACTGGATGCCATCCTTTTATTCTCTTAGAAACCTTGCTTTTGCTGCCTTATTCTGTTTTAGAGTTACACAATAATAAAGTCATTAAATGTTCTGCAAACGCAAAACAAGTGTAAAAAAGAGAAAACAAGAAGGAGTTGTCACAGGATGTTGTTTGTTTTGGGGTCGGTTTGTTTCCGTCAAAAGCTATTAAGTTGTGAGCAAATATGTCAGGCTCCTCAGGGCTGCGAAACATCAACATTTCACAGTGGGATCTCAGTGGGTGAAAATGAACCCCTCTTGTGTGCAGTGAAAACAGAAGCTGTTTTAGAATGTGAAACCATTCTAGACTTTACTTAAACATTACTATTAGATAATTCTGGATGTTAGTAGTTTGTTCTTAACATTTCCATGTTTGTGCATGCCAGCCTGCATTTTAAGTACATCACACTTAGTATGTTATCCATGAGGCGGTCTGTGTGAAAAATTTTGAATTAATTTTGTTTGAATTAAAAACTGAATTTTACATTTTGATGTATCTTTTAAAAACTGATCAGTTAGTGGAGTACTTTTGACACATCAAATAAATGAACGGAATTACATGCATGACCGCTGTAACAAGCCTCTCAATAACCTGGCTAGAATTCATCCTACATATCAAGATTCATTAAAAATTTGTCTGAATACTTTATGTCTTGCATTCTTGTGTTGTGACTGTAAGCACATACTGTTTTTAAATTGTCAGACATCCCTTTTTAATCTCATAGAATAAGAAAGGGTTAAAAGCCTAGAAAACAAAAACATGAACACCTGCGTAACACCTTGTGGATGAAGGTTGAATCTACAAAGACATTAAAAGAGAGTTGTGGTTTCTTTGTAGAATTTGCTTTTCATAAGAAATGTTGTTACTGCTCAAATCTAAGGATAGTTTATCAGCAACCTAACTATAGTTCGGTGCTGAGATGTCTTAACAACAACATTAAATGAGGAGTAATGAGAGTAAGATAAAATAGAAACTCTTACCTCTTGTGTAATGTAGGAAAAGTATGATAGAAGTATCATGTGTTTCTACCCATGAGAATGAAGAAGAACCCATGAGAACTTCCTTTCTATTCTACCCTAAAGCATCCTTCTGTTACCCTTAAGCTATAGTTCTCAGTTTTGAGACATGAGAAGTGCAGATAGTCTATGCTACTGTTCCTCAGGTGTTCCTCTTTTATGAACCTACAGAACTTAATGGTATGGTAGCATATGCAAGTAAACCTATCTCTATGAACCACTGTAAAAAGCAGTGGGTTGGGTTGCTCTCATGATCTCTGAGTGGCTTTATGGCCTCTTAAAAGGCAGAACCCACACTCAGGAATCCACTGGACCCTGTCTGGCACCAGACTGAAGAGCAAAGCAGCTAGCGTGAATAAAAATAGTAAGTATATTTATTGCAAGATTGGTTATTCGTAGCAAGTTTTGGATTTATACATCAAAACCAGCTGTGATCTATGTATTTCACAGTCTTTGTGCATGTTTCTCTAAAGTAATTTCATGGTTAGAGTAAAAAAAAATGCACTACAGTCTATACATTTTTAAGAATCTGTCTAAGGTTCTATCATGAAATACCAATAAATGATCCCATACCTATGTATGTGTTTTTGAAATAATAATGACAATGACAATAAGATGTTATGCTTTAATATTACTGTAGAAAACAAAATTTCTGTCGATTAAGAAGATATTTTATAACCAAAATAACAACATGCTCTCGACAAAACTCTCTACATTTTCCCTCAGAGGGTAACATTACAAGACCTAAAACTTAAAAACCTAAAATTTAAAAAAAATAAAATAAGTACAAGTAGAAGTGTATGATCTGTTTTAAGAGAGGGCAGTGACATTTAAGATAGAAACCTGACATTCATAAATCACTTCTCTCATAACACCCTTGGCAAATGTATTTTCTCTCAGGAAATGTAGCTACATTTACATCTAGCAGCTCAGCATGTGTACAAAGTTTACGAATATGTATCTACTTTGGTCACATGAGAAGTCTTTTTCACGTGTTAAATCTAAATACAAAAACAAAATTAATTTAAAAAATAAACAAGTTCAGAACAGTGTTGTTAGAATAGCAAAAATGTGACAAAACATAAATCACAATAATAACCACAAAGAATAATTACAATGTTACCGTTTCCAATCAAACCTGAAGGTTTTTTTAATTAAATCATCTGTGTGAAATTATGATTTAAATAAAAACGTTATGCAATCTGTTATGTTCCTTTCTGTAAATGCTAGCTATTTTACATATTTGTTAAAGCAATAATATTTTTGGTTGTTAGAAATCTGACTAAATAGTGTAACATATCTTTCAGGGACTTATTCTTATGCGTAATTGTCAAAATAAACAAAACAAATCTGACATAATAACACGTTACAGATTCATGAATAATTAACCACCTAAATTATTTGATAGTAAAATAAAATATTCCCTAGCAAAATTACCAGGTATCATGTTATAGGTGTAAATGCATAATATTTTTTTTGCATCACAATGTAAATCATTTGTTTTATATATTTTTAAGTATTGCCAAAGGGGAAAAAATACAGACACTCCCACCAGCACTAAATTTTCTAAAAACCCATCCAACCATAAACCTCCAGTTTCAGCTGGGATAAGTGATACCAGGAACATATTTAGACCATCTGGAACACATAAAATATTTTTAAGACAGTGGTCAGTTTCAGAACTCACTGGAATTGAGTAATATGGTATGCGCAGACTTGGGAACAAATGACGCAGGCATTTACTCAAGAAAATTAAGTCAAAATTTATTTACAAATAGCATTTCATGTAAACAGTTACATGTTAAGATTTTTTTAAAGTCTACTATGATTATTTTGCATAAACAGAACAATTGGTGTGAAGATGTTTAAGATTCGCAAAGCAAAGGAAGAGCAACCAACTGCTCCTGGGCAGGGTAAGTAAAATAAAAACAACAAAAAACTAGTTTTAATTGTATGCAACTAAATGATAGGTAAAAACCTTGATTACATCTTTTAACATAAATTTTAAATGAGTACGGTACTTTAACAGTATGGCATGTTTCACTGCTATGCTGTAATTCATTTTTATCAATTTCTTTATCAAATTTGAAATTTCCCTTTCTTCGAATGAAAGTCAAAATTAAGACGAAGTCACGGGTGCCTGGAGTTATGATCACTCAGTATGTAGAAGTATTACCCGATGGTATGAGCACTCCTGATTTCACTCGGAAACCTATCGGTCTCACAATTCAAGAAGGTAAAATTTTTTTACGGTTTCATTTTCTTTGGATAGTAGATGTCACAATCAAGGATTTAATTTCTTTTATTTATATGTGTAGGAAAAATTGCCTTTTTCAGGGCAATAGTCACCGGTAATCCAACACCAACGGTTACTTGGATGAGAAATAATGGCAAAATCGATGAGGAGAGATACAAGTTTGCATTTGATCCAGTTTCTGGGGAACATCAGCTACAGGTAGAATCACCATTTTCTCATTATTGTTAAAACTATGACATAATCGGAAAGATTCACTTTTTACAAGAGCAGAAAAAGAAAATTTGATTTCTTGATAGATGCCTGATGTGACTGCGGATCAAGCAGATACCTACAAATGTTGTGCCAGAAATGAGTTTGGAAAAGCTCTTGTAACTGTTGCTCTCAATGTCATTGAAGGTAAGATGCTATGTGCTTCATGCATGTTTGTTTTTTCTTAAACAGAAATTTATAACATGACTCAAATTTGCTTTATTTAGTTGGCTACAAGAAGAGTAAAGCGATGATAGAATCCAGAACAGGTAAACAGACTGCATTTTAAATATAAATTGTATTGTTAACAAAATATTTATACCTCAGCTGCTGGTTGTTTTAGTGGTTCGAGAGTTACCTGAAGATATCAAAAAGAAGTTGAGAAGCACGTAAGTTAATCAAATTTGTACCTTTACATTTATCCTTTAATCTGTGTTTTGTCTTTTTTAAGCTAACCGGTGTTTATGCATTTGCTATTTGTTTTTTTGTCAATGACATAATGCAAGTCACAGTTCACTGTTACATGCAAGACAGTAGCTGCGTTTCCATAACAAACATACGCAAAACTTTCTTGATATTGTCTAAATGTTGAAAAAACAAAATTTTGCAATTGCGGTCTTTCCATTAAATAACAAACTCAGTTTAATCCACAAGTTTTCACGAGATAAGTCATTAAGAAAAATGGTGACGGATGTGAGCATTTACAGAAGATATATTCATATTGCAGCCACAGCACTAGCACTCATTATCAGCCATCAGAGGAGGAGACATAGACGGCTTGTAGAGGCATTGGAGCAAAAAGCCCATTTTACATAGTAGCGGTCCTGGTAAATGCTTGCGGTTTTTTTAGCTGTTTTGAATCTAATATATTAGTTATGCCTTTATCACAAACCAAATGCAAACAAAACATTCTCTTTATGAATCCAAACATGCCGCGCCATCTTTCTCCTCCTACGTCTTTTTCGCTCAAAGTAACATCCGGTTGTTGATCACATCACTCGTGTGATGCGAAAAAGATGTTTCCAGGGCAGTTTTGCAAAATATATTAATCTCAATATGCTCGGAAAAAAACCTCATCGAAGCACAAAAACTTTTTATCGAAAAAGGTGAGGTTTTTTTTTCCGAAATTGCCGTGTTTCCATTTGGCACATTTGTTTTTGCAACTTCAGTTTGTGCAATTTCATTTACAATGGAAACGCAGGTAGTGATTTGATGCAATCTGCTGGGTTTCCTTAGATAAAAAAAAACTCTTAACCCATAAACTGATTTTGATTGCACCGTTTCATAACTAGGATTATTTTGGAATGTACGTATTGAGTGGGAATCTGTATTATTTGACTGAATTGACTTTCATGTGAAAGAGCCTTTGGACAACATGTTGTGAATTGGTGCTATATAAATAAACTGGACTGAAGTTACATGTTTGTTTTTTCCTCTGTTTGAGGGCGGACATAGAGCCAAAGGAAGAGAAAAAGCCAGAAATAAATGATCAATTTTGGGAACTGTTGCTTAGTGCAGACAAGAAAGAATATGAGAACATCTGTGCACAATATGGGGTTACCAATTTTCGCTGGATGCTCAAAAAACTAAACGAGAAGAAGTTAGAGAGAGAGCAGGAGCAGGAAAAGGTTGGTTTTCATACTGTCTGCAGAAACCACAAATGCAAGTCAAGATGAAAACAAAAGATTTTTGTATAAATGCCCATATATTTTTCCCTGATTAATATGCGTTTAGGTTGTGGAAAAACTCTGTAACCTGAAGCCCATTGAACTGAAGCCTAATGGTTTAGCAGAGTTTGAACTAGAGATGTCACTGAAGGACCCAAAAAGCAAAATTTTTCTTTTCAAGGTAAATGTTCTCTTTTATTACTAATATTAGAAAGCGATAAAATAAAATGTTTTGGAAGATTTTCATTATACTCAACTAACAACTTCGTTTTTTATATTGTTTTATCTTTGTGGCCCATGTTGTAACAACAGGATGGAGTTATGATTCCTTTTGATGCTGACACAGAGGTAAAACACAGACTTAGAAGAGTAGGGAAGAAGTTTGTGTTTAGCATCAATGGTGTTAATCCTGATGATGCAGGATTATACCAATTGGAAATTGATGGAGTTAAGATATTCTCAACTGAATTAAAAAGTAAGAGCAATAACAACCCAATATATATATTTTTTGTTCAAACAAATAGTCAATTTAACAAAATATTTGATATTTATTGAGTTAAATGTGTTTTGGTACCCCTTTACAATAAGGCTCCCCATACAAAAGGCTAATGAATATTTTATGGTTATGTTGTTAATTAACCTGTAATTTTATTTAAATCTTTAAAAAGTGTTTATATCATGCATTAATTAAAGTCAAAAAAGTAACAGTTTTTTTTAAACAGTAACTCAAATCTGTTCGCTCACGTATTTCATCTGGAGTTGCTAAATTTAACATTTAAGATTAAGCCACTATCTTGCTCTAGATAGCTTCGCAACTTTACTATAAGGCTCCTTTGATAAGTGCACATTGACATTGTATTGGTAAAGTGCAATGCTATACGCTAAAGAATTATGTTTCCAAATACTCATTGTGCTTACAATGTCGGAACTTAGTCTGAAATGTTTAATTTAGCAACTCTAGATGAAATATATAGATCATCTCACTATTTGGCAAGAAACCACTTAATTTTGACTGTTTCTACCCTAAATATATGATTCATCAAATTATGAATTATTTATAAAGTGTTTACAGATTAATTATTAATTAATGTGTAAACTATTTACTAGTCATTTAAAAGTGGAGCCTTATAAAGTGGTACCCATATTGTATTTTATTTTTTGTTTTGTTTTGTCTAGTTCCAGATGTTGACTTCTTGGTTAAGATTCAAGACGTGAAAGCAGAGGAAAGAGAGGATGCTGTGTTCCAGTGCGTGCTTTCACATCCAATGAAAAAACTCACTTGGATGGGAAAAAATAACTCAGTGGAGCAAGGAGACAAATTTGATATTACGGTATCGGACGACATGCTGATTCACACTTTAGTGGTGAAAGATTGCCTGCTACTGGACAAAGGAATCTATTCAGCTGTGGCTGGACTTAAATCCTGCAGTGCCTGGCTTATAGTAGAGGGTGAGGACAAGTTATGATGCACTAGATTTCTAGAGCAAGTTTATCATTTTCAGAGAAGTTGTTCTTTTATTCATTATTCTTTGTTTTCCGTCATATTTGACAGTTAAAAAAATCAATAATCACAAAGGTCATTGGAAATCAACTGATGCTTTTTAAGAACACAGTGATTCTTATATTATGTGGGCAGTTCTCCGGTTTGACATAACTGGGGCACAACCTCAAGTGAATGACTCGATGCAATCTGCTAAGATACCTTAAATAGAACACGTTTAAACTGATTGGAATGTTTTCTGATTGTATTGAAATTACTTTTCTTGTAAACTGCCTTGAGATTACATCTGTTGTGAATCGGTACGATATAAAAAGAAGCAAGACAAAAAGTGTAGCTCTCAATTTACCATTCTTTCTATGTTCCATTTCTCACAAATGGTCCTGAGGTCATGATAACAGAAGATAATCCCAAACATGAATCGCTGAAATAAGCCTGTTCCATAAAATGGCTGACTTTTGTCTAGGAGAAACAATGAGGATCTCCACCATCTGGTTGGGACCCGTTAACATAAGCTGGATAGCATCTCTGGAGAGAGGGACATCTGGGTTACACCACCATTTGATGGTAGATTAGCAGAAGACAAAATATGCGGGATTTATTTTTGTAGTTGACTGGCAATACCGATTCTTGTTAGAAAAAGTTTCCACAAACATTATGTTTTTTACAGCTGTTTTTTTGTCCCTTTTGTACAACCTGGACAAGTCACTTTATGAGCATTCACAGTTAGAGTAAGGGATTGCATTGAAAGCTAGGTATCACTTCACTTTGGTTTGATTATTATTGAGTTAGACTTCAATAAAAGTTAATATATTCTAGCTTCCTATAATACTATAAAAGGTAATGAAAAAAACATTTTCTGGCACATTGTATTCTTGAATAGGTAACAAAGATCCAAATATGGTTGGAAAGAAGAAAGCTCGCAAGACAACTTGTGCAGGTGGTGGTGGGGAGGACCTTCTCAAGGTTGCTCAGGAGCAGCAGGCGAAGTTACAAAAAGAGCGAGATGAGCTGATTGCAATGGCAAAGAAAAAAGCAGAGGAAGAGGCCGCAGCAGCTGCTGCAGAACCAAAGCCTGAGGAGAAAACAGAGGCAGACACCAAACCTGAACCTAAACCGAAGACACAGGTGAAGGTGAAACCAGAGGCAAAAGCAGAAATGGTATTAGATTCAGAACCAATAGGTATAGAAGGAAAAAAAGCAGAACCTGCCCCAGCAAAAGAAGAAGAGGTTGTTGCTGAAGAGGAAGAATTTGTTAAAGAAAAAACACAAAGAGTGAGAACAGGCCCACTTTTCCAAGAAACTGTTATTGGTGAGGTGTATAAAAAAACAAAATTTACTGCGAGTATTGCTGGCCATACTGTATACTAAACCCACTGGTTACAATTTATTTCTTTTAGACCCAGGGGTTTTTTTCACCAGTGGACTCTCAGATGTAACTGCTATTATTGGTAAGGATGCAGAACTGCTATGTAACCTCAGTAGCGAGGAATGTGATGCAATTTGGTACAAGGATGGGACAGAGGTAAATATCACTTAAGGTTATTAAGGAATAATTTGACCTTTAGGATCTTTGATGTTGAAATATTTACATTCATTTTTATCAATTTCAGATAACACCAACAGATGACATTGATATCATTAAAGAAGGGACTTGTCGTAAACTAGTTATTAAAAACTGTAAAGAAGAGGATGCTGGAAAATACAAATGTGAAGCTGATGGGCGTAAGACAGAAGCTATGTTAAATGTTGAAGGTAATACAAGTCATTTACTTCAGCTATGGTAAACAGCTACTAAGCTAAAATGGGCCAGTTAAAATTCAAAGCACAGCTCAGCCAATGTATTTTTCTAAATGACAAATAAACTTTTTTTTTCCTCTGACATAGATCCTCCAAGAATCAGCCCTGATGACCTTGCTGAGTTTATGAAACCAGTAACAATCAAAACGGGAAAAGATGCCTCCTTTAAGTTAACATTTGTTGGCCGTGAACCAATGAAAATCCAATGGTACAATGATGGGGAAGAGCTGATGGAGGAGACCAATATTAAGATTGAGAGGTCCTCCTCCCATAGCCGTCTATTGTTAACCAAGTGCCAACGCAGAACCACAGGAGAAATTAAGATCAAAATTAAAAATGAATGTGGAACGGTTGAGGCTACCACACAACTTACTGTCCTAGGTAGGGTTTCGCCACCACACTGAAAACTGTATGCTGTAATCAATTCATAGTAAAAATATCAGATACATACAGTCTATTTCTTTATATAGCTAAGCCAACACCTCCACTGGGCCCTGAGGATGTCATTGAAAGCTCATCCTCTTGCATCGAGTTCAAATGGAGACCTCCCAAAGACAGTGGTGGTTGTCCTATATCAAACTACATTCTGGAGCGCCAACAAATTGGACGTAACAGCTGGCAAAAGTTGGGTAAGATTGGTCCAGAGCCCAAATACAGGGACACAGATGTAGATCATGGCAGAAAATACTGCTACCACATCAGGGCTGAAACCGATCAAGGAATTAGTGAAATGATGGAGACTGATGACATCCAGGCTGGAACAAAGGGTGAGGTTTCCAATGAGTGTTCTAACTGTAAGTTTGGGTAAACTTTGACGTGTGAAAATTTCATGCACTTGATGATTTCATTAGCATACCCTGGACCTCCATCAACTCCAAAAATTGTCAGTGCTTTCAAGGACCGTATCAATCTTGCGTGGACTGCACCCGCAAACACGGGAGGAACAAACATTTTGGGTTACAATGTGGAGAAACGCAAGAATGGGAGTAATCTGTGGAGCATGGTCAACCCACCAGATGAGCTCATCAAAGGTCAAGCCATTCTAAGATCATAATTTGTTTTTTGTTTACTGCTAGAAAAAATATTCTTTAAAAAAAAATCAATTTTAACACATGAAAGTATTTTATCTCAACAGCAAAACAATGTGCAGTAAAAGATGTTGTTGAAGGTATTGCGTATGAGTTCAGAGTGTCAGCTATTAATATGTCTGGGGCTGGAGAGCCAAGTGTACCATCAGAATTTGTGATTGCAAGAGATCCAAAGAGTAAGTAATAATTTAGCACACAAAAAAGAAAGATTTATATTTCTGTGACCACTTTCCTCTAAACTGTGATACTGATTACACTTTTAGAACCTCCTGGGAAAGTTACTGACCTGAAGGTGACAGATTCTACCTACACCACCTTATCACTGAGTTGGAACAAACCAGCAGAAGAAGAAGGTGTCCAAGATGAGGCCAAAGGATACTTTGTTGAGCTACGACCAGCTGAAAACCCTGAATGGGGCCGCTGTAACACCAACCCCATTGTTATGACCACCTTTACTATTGTGGGTCTTAAGTCAATGGCAATGTACTGGGTAAGAGTTGTTGCCACCAACGAAGGTGGAGATGGTGAACCTCAAGACTTAGACAACTACATCATTGCAATGCCTCCACCAGGTTAGTCACTGAGTATTACAAAACTCCTTTAGAAATGTTCAGACAATCATTGTCTTACAGTCTTTTCTAATTTTTATAGTTAGACCTCATTTCACTGACAGAAAAATGAAGAACTTTATGGTTGTGAGGGCAGGGAATTCTGTTCGAATCAATATCAACTTTAAGGTACATTTTCTTGATTAATGGGACTATATCATGCTATTTTACAGCTTTCAACGTCTGGGATAGGCACATATATGATAAAATGTTACCAATGGTTTTACATTGTGTTAATTTGTCCTGAAATATAACTTACATCTTGGAGTTGTTCTTCGACCCGGAACTAAGACGCCCAGTTTCTCTATAACCCCTCGTTTCCACCAGACGCGTCAGCAGCATGTTACAGCAGCAGCACCTCATACCCAGCTGTTAGCCAAAGCTGTAATCAATATAATCCTTTCCACCGGAGGCGAAAGCAGCACGAGTTTGCCCCAGGAGCGTCATGTCGCAGCACTTTCCTAAATATACGCGGCAGTCCTATTTTCTACGCGATACGCCTGTGAAATGAGTAAATATCGACATTTTGGATAGGTGATGACAGGAAATCAGACGGCATCGGCATCCGGAAATTTTCAAAATAAAACAAAGGTGCTTCTTTCCCGTAGCTTTACTTTACTCTACACTACCTTGGATCGCCACTAAATTTATTATTTTGCACTTCGAGGGATTTTTTATATTCCCTGACATAACATAAACTTATTGCCAAATATAAAACGGACAGAACATAAAACACAGACCTTTTGGAGCCATGTTGCAGTCTTTTTCCTGCTTGTTGTTGCGTTTACTGACGAAATCACGCGTGATTTTACTGATCTCGCATGATTTCGGGCTCTCTCGGTGACAGCTGCTTCCCTGCTACTACGAGCTGCTGACACCCCCGGTGGAAAGGGCCAAGCAGCAGAATATGCGAATAAAACATGCTGCTGACTCGTCCAGTGGAAAGCCTGGGTAATCCCCCCCGTGAGTGCCACCCATTACATGATGTAAGCGTGAGCCCTGGTCTGACTGCAGCAAAACAGCATGTAAAAAAAAGCTAAACAGCATGTGTAAAAATTAAAGTTATAAGCCACATTATAGGTATACTTTTAGAAAAGATTTCAGTAATTTAAATGGCTAAGACTTTTGGTTTTGGTTTATTTTCTGTGTAAACATCGGATCATAAAAGCTGATTTCAGCAGCTAAGTCTACAGGCTTTGTACCGATAGCAGAGATTAGACAGCCCATAACGGACTTTAGACGGCGCCCAAGCAATCGCAGCCGATCCCAGTTTGTATTTTTATAATGTTCTTGCTTCTGAGAATGAGGTTGAGAACAGGGTGGACATTATAAAAGCCGTGGGTGTTGTTTGTACCCGTTTACTGAACATTCTGAGATGCAACAGATCAACGCACAATGCTGTTATAATTTTACATAAGCATTAGCATATTATCATTAGCATTTAGCTAGCATCTAGTACTTAATCCTCTGTTAAAATCCATCAGGCATCTTTATTATTGTAATTGATCCAGCTGCTGTTCTTTAGGAATGTAGAATAAAGTCCTGTAATACTCGTAGCCAAACGGCCTTATTCCCCGAGACATTTTTGAAAGTAAAATTCCAACAAAAAACAGTGGTGGCAGCTGCTAGAGTTCGGAGCAGCTCTGAGCTGTGAGAAAGGGGGTGGGTGTGTTACAACTCTACCAGAGGTAATGCTGCATTCCAGTTAACCTTTCCGAGTTGGGAAGTCGGAAATCTCGCAGTTGTCTTGCGTCATTTCACTGAGACATGTCCCCATTAGGTCGGAAATTTTGAGCTCCAACTCGGATCTCTGATAGTAGAGCGGGTAGCTCGGAAATAAAAGATGGCTGCGCCCGTAGTTGAGATGTATTTTCTTTTTATTTGTACTGTGTTGGTAATTTGAATGTCGTTTTTAAATTCTCTTGCACATATGACTACATTTCCACTTTAATTCGGTCACGACCTTGTGGTGCGTGTAATACAATGTACAGCTTTGTTTTTCAAGCTGGTCAGCTGTAGATGCTATGTCACTAACAACATTAACAATGACTAGCCTGGGCCTCATCAGCTGCTGCCCTCAAAGCGTCCATGTACAGTAATTTCCGACTTGGAGTGTAGTGAAACAAACTGGAAAGCTTGAAATGGGCAATTACGTCACGTTCTCTTGTACAGCAACTCGGACGCCCAAGTATCCGAGACAAATGGAATTCTGCATAAGCCAAATGGCTGATGCTTTTTTTTAATATATATAACAAAATATAAAGCAACACATTTTTTTATTTTAAGCCAACAACATATTAACCTCACATATTTCCCTTCTCACCACCCCCACCCCTATAGACAATACAGGTTAACTGCTAATGATAGCTACTGACATAGATGTCTCATCTGTCTTTTGCATTCTATTTGAAGCTACTCATTTACATGCTAATGCTAGAATGAGCTCTTTCAACTCTGGAACTCAATCTAGGTTGAAGATGTGGCATACAGCATTGCACACTTAAAATAAATAATCATTTTTAAATATATCTCATGGTTTTTGACAGGCCTCTCCAATGCCAGAGATCACATGGCTAAAAGATGGCTTGCCTCTAGCCAAATATGTGACAGTTAGCAACACAGACACATCATCACAGTTAATGATACCCTCATCAGAGCGCCATGATACTGGGATCTACACAATTATTGTCAAGAACCTTGTTGGACAAGAGACTTCCAGTGTTGAAATAAGAGTCACAGGTATGGAGAAAAATGCTGAAATATCATCAGTACTATTATGAAAAGACAACAAAAAGATAAAAATGATTCAGTTGCTTTTTTAACCTTTGCTTTCAGGTTGTTGTTTTTGTTTTTTAATTGGTAATTTTTGTAATAAGAAATCATTTCTAGTTTCTAGTATTTGTTATTTCTCATTGTGGTGAACTTTAGAGTAAACGGTAGAATGATTTCCTACTGTACCTGTCTGTAGATGATCCTAAGCCTCCAGGCCCTGTGGAACTTGAAGAGAATGTGCCAGGAACCGTGACCATTTCATGGGCTCCATCTCAAGATGAGAAGAAAGATGACAGACTGCACTACATGGTCACCAAGCATGATTCTGATAAGCACACTTGGCACACTGTGGCTGACCATCTCTTCAACAACAAGTTCACTGCTGCCAATATTATGCCTGGAAGGCAGTACAAGTTCAGGATCTTTGCAAAGAATGATATGGGGCTTTCTGCAGCATCTGAGTCTCCAATCTGGGAAGTGAACAAGAAGAAAGGTACGTTTTAACAACTTTGAAGCAAACTTGTGCTATAAGAACTGATTTGTTAATAGCAGATTTTTTTAATGAACTATGTAGAGGTCAAATATTTAGATTCTCCTCTGTAAAAACTTTCCAAGTCTTGGAGTGTAAAAGCTTATACCTGTCAGCCAGTTAAATTTTAAAGTTAATTTTGTTTGTATTTAATTTTGCTGCAATTTTACATAGAAACTTTACAAGTTAAATTATGGTCGTGAGTTATAAATAAATATGATGTAGCATTGTTGGTAAACTCTAGGAAGATAACTTTAAGTCGTCCTCACCTAATCTCCACATCAAAAATGCATAAAAGGTAACAAAAAACTCAATATTGTTTGTTACAGTCTGTCACTTTATTGAAAATATGTTTTGTTAAAATGAAGAGGCATTTCTTTTACTTCTGGCCCTCTAGTATGTATGTGCAACTGTAGACAAAAGAAAACAAATGGATTAATTAGTTTACACCCACTTTTTCTTGTGTACTTCCAGAGAGATTTTCTTTGAAGCTTGAAGCCTCCAAGAGCTGCAGCTTTGAGATTCCGCCATCATTTTCTGTTCCTCTAAAAATGCACCAAAGCCCTGAGAGCTACGAGTGCCATATGAGTTGTGCAGTAACGGGGAACCCCCGACCCCATGTTACTTGGTACAAAAACAACATCAGCCTCAACACCAACACAAACTACTACATCACCAACACCTGTGGAGTCTGCTCCATGCTAATACTCCATGTTGGGCCCAAGGACAGAGGGGATTACACTGTTATTGCAGAGAATTCTCAGGGCAGAGTGGAGTGCTCAACAAAACTTGTTGTTAAAGGTAAAAAATACAAAAATTAATAAAAATATACATAAAATGTTCAAAATGAAATTTAACACCATTGATAATAATACATTTTCTTCTCTTCTACTTCATTAGATTAGCTTTCTACAGTGGCCCTGGCCTAAAGAGCAATACTGCAAGAAAATAAAATGAGCCCATTCATCAGTATGAAATCCGTTGTCACAAATGTGTGTGCAAAATAATGTACTATATTTAATAAAAGTGTAATGAGTAATAAAGCATAGTATAGAAAAGGCTAAAATTACTGAGAAACAAAGTGCAAAACCAAATCAAACTGGTAACCTTAAATTCAAGCATTCTACTTTGAGTGGAACTGATGGCAAATACAAGAAATATCTTACAATCAACTTTACCAGTATGAAAATGCCGTACCCCATCCGTATTCAGTGATGTGAGGAACAATAGCTACCATTTGGTAGAATTCTAACTATTTTAACAGGCCAAAAGATACTGTTTAAAATAATGAATTTAAAGGCAGCTTAATATTGAAGTCATTGTTGATGTGTTCTTTAGCATTCTGTGAAATCAATAAAAAATTATTGAAATATTGTGAATTAAGTAAATCGTTAGGCATAAGATCCTTTAGCAGTTCTTGGAGTTTTGGAATGTTGGCTTGTCTTGTCCATGGTTTCCTGTGCCAGATAAATGGGGGGTTGGGGGGGTAAATAAAAAAGGTGAAAATAAGAAGCAAAATACATTGGGGCTGATTTATCAATATTCCTGATAATGACTGCAAAATTGTGCCACGCTAAAAATTTGCACGAGTGGGTTGTCCTCAATTTGCGGGTGATTTACTAAGATTGAATGAGCAACTCCCAGCAGGCAAAAGCAGCAGTATTCAAATGAGGAGTTTGCAAGCGCTAGTGCTAGCTGCACCACGACTAGAGAGAAGAGGAATAATGCACATGGATCCATAATGCGTCTTTGGCACAGACATAATTCAAAAATGCTGTGAATTCTGTTTTCTGTTTGTCAGTAATAAATGTAATTCATGCGGTGTACATGTGCTGCTCTCTGCTGCATGCACAAATCTTATTGCAAGCATGTCTGAATTTAGTTTTTTAAATGTCATATATAATGCCAATTATCATTGTGGTATTGTGTATGATTACTACATTCAGTATTTTGACTGCAGGAAGGTTAACCACTATGTGAGAAACTAATGAGAATCCACTAGGATCGTGTGTGCTCAGCCCATCTTTACCAGGTGGAGACGTGATGAGGGCGCATTGAGTTATGATCCTTCTTTGGGCGAAAAATGGGTAAATATTTACATAACTCTCAGGTTTATGGACATTAGAGTGTTAATTACCATTAGGTTAGAATGTGTGTGAATGACATTTTCTGTTTGTCAATAATAAACTCAAGTTGAAAGCAGTAGCACAAAATTAAGACATGCTTTTCAGAAGTGCTAAAAATAGTCGCTAAAATAGCCGGAGCAAACATTTTTTAGGCTTAATAAATCACAATGGAACGCCAACTTCTTTGCCTATTCTCCTCCCAATATTGTGTCTTCTTAGAGAAACGCCCAGACTGCATATTCATTAAGGGCAAAAGCGCTAAATGGATTGTGTGCATCTTACTGTGGGTTTAACAGGCTCAATGCGCTCTGTGCCGTGTTGATAGATCAGCCAGGCCTGTTTTTGCAATGCTGTGCGGTTTGCGTGGGTTTTAACCAGTGCAAACCATTGAAAAATCAGCCCCTTTGTCTTCTGATACCTTGGGGAAGATGTAGTTCATTTCAATATACAGCTTAAAATATCCCTGACCAGCTACTGTAAGCATTGTTCTGTTGTTACTAAAACAAGAACGATGGGTCAAATTTTAGACAAAGCATCTCCAAAAGACTTAATATGCAGCAAAACACCTCTAGCTGATTAATGTGAACACCAAACAATATATTTATCCAAAAGCAGTCTTCGTTTTTTCCTGATATTTAACATTTTTGGCAATAATAGATTATAGTTTGTTTTAATTAAGACTATGAGCTCGTAAGTGATCTACTCTTTGATGAACTCCTTAGATTAAAGAACAACAAATAATACATATATGTTTTTATGTAACACATAGAAAAATAAAAACACTTCAGTCAACTATACTAAACATAGTTTCAACAGTGAGACCATATTTGCCTTTCATGAGAAAGCTCTCTCCTAATAAAAAAAATATAATTGGAAAAGTCTAATTAAAACGAGTAAATGCTTCATTGTACTATGGCTTCCTGTGTTAATGCTCAAAAATATTAAATATCCTTGTCTACACATTGTCTCCCACAGCTCTGAGTTTTATTTTAGTATAACAAATTGACTGTTTATTAAAAAGTTGAAAGAAAAAAGCTGGGTTTAGATAACATGACTTGAAAGGTCTAAAATCAAGTCAAGAAAATATTAAGATTTAAGTATTTCTTTATATACTTGGCTGCCAACTCCGTTTTGTTACTGAACTTTAAGCTGACATAACTGGGAAATCAACCAAACAAATAAACAAGTATAGCGATGAAAATACTTCTACTAATTACTTGCAGCAACTCTTAAATTTTAAATCAAGCTCAAAGCAAATAAAGTTACACACTATAACTATATTTCAAGTGCTTTAATGAAAAAAGCTCTGCACACAAGCAAGATTTCTCTTGGCTTGCATTATTAAAGAAAAGTAGAGAAAGCACAAACCTGTGTTCATTGATTTACTTTACATTGTATCAGCATTAAATAAATACATTTGAAAGTCAGAACAAATCTAAAATGTTAGAAGAAGATAAAGAAATAAAGGATTTACTGAGTTAAGATTGGCAATTCAAATTTCGAAATATTATACTCATTTGTTTCTTCCACAGTGGCTACTGTAGTTCTCCATGTACATCATGGCCTCTGTCCTTTCAAGAGACTGTGATTTATGTGGAAAATAAAAAGTCAGCCTCCTTACCTGGCAAACATGAGGACTGACATTGAGAGACTTTGACAAAAGCATGTGGTATTCCTGTAAGAATTAAATGGCTTTTAGACCACGGAGACGACCCTCAAATACAAGACAAGAAAAAGCTGGAGGAGGATTACAGAAGAGCTGAGTTGAGTACATAATTTGTCTAATATATGGCTAAAGTCCTTGAGGGACATGGTTATCACTTCATTCCAGCATATTAAAGTGATTCTCAAGGTCAACTTCTTCAAGTTAGCAGAAGAGAAATGAAAGTTGACCACATTGCTGTACAATATTAAATAGCAGTGAAGATAGAATAAAAAATATTAAATGTAAAACAGAAACTTATATACTTTGATTTGCTTTCAACATGCAGCCCAAAAAAGGAATCCAGTTTAAAAGTGTGTCCCTTTATAGTGGATTATGAATCTTAATGTGTAAATGACTCTTCAGTTTTCTTACATTTACTTCCAGGATGATTTAATTAAAATTCTTGTATGACATCTTATAACTTTAAATTTTGAGATTAAAATAAGTGTTTCAGCAACACAAATTATATTTTTTAAGCAATTATTTTTGTCACAAGGGGTTAACAAATAATACCATTTACTATAAAGCATCTTGGCACAAATTCTTTCTTTTTTGTTCAGCTAAACTTTTAATATACTTGTTCTCCTGCTATAGCAATTCATCCGTCTGCATTTTTCCAATCCCCAAAGATATAAGCAATATTTTAACCTACTAATAAAAATTAAGCAGAACTTATAATTGTAACAATGTTTCCAGCTCTAATTCAAAAATAGCTCAGATTCAAAAATAGCCATAAGATTAAATTGTCTTTAGCTTTGTATTACATTAAGTAATTACATTTTGGTCTGAGTATGTGGATGTACATGGACCCCTGCTGGGAGCAGCATTGTTCACAGAAGCATATGATGGCTTTAAGCATACCAGCCACCAATAATCTAATAAAGCTATTTGGAATTAAAAAATAAACATTACACAAAATTACAATTTACTGTTGATGGCAATGCAGACTTTTAACAAGTCTCAACACAAATGTTAAACGATAAAAATTATCTTAAAATTAATGTTTCAAAATGCTTCTGCAGTTATAATTTGTGTTTTACTGCCACTCTTAACTGTGAAGTGGATCATGAAAACATATTTAAACCTACATCTTCGAATTTGAAGTTATCGTGGGTGTAGTAAACAGAGAACATACTGTTTTTTATAATTGGAATAAGCAAAGACAGTAAGAATTGGCGCTAAAGTATCAGTTATCTAAATGTCTTGCCTAAAAATACAAGAAGATGATGGAAAGGTTACATTTTTCACAGAGCACGTTTCATGTTGTGATGTCAAATTTGATTTATTAGCATATTAAGATGTTTAAGGTGAGAGGTTCATAGTTTTATGTGGCATGTGACATATAATATGACAGGGTAACTCATCTTCCAGCAGCCCCATACCGTTGAAACTTTAGAATATCACATGACTTTGCAAGATGGTGATTTATTTATTTTAAGATTTATTCTCAATTGTCAAGTATGAGAGTAAATACAATGAAGATAAATTTATTCAGGGCAATGGTCCCCAGATACACAAAGGTGGGTTTCTATCTTTGCTACAGGACTGATGTTCCAACAGTCTCATATCCAGAGGTTCAAAATATATTTAGCTCTTGGTCCTGATTTGTGGCAGAAGACAGTTGAAAATCAGTAGTGGGTATGAGAACATCAAGAAACCAGGTCAATATGATCCCAAAAACAATGAGCATAAATGTGAGGCAAGTGATATAGACTATCGCATTAAAGAAATTCTATACAGTGAAGTACTGATGCACAAAGGATGCAGGATAAAAATAATTCACAGTCAGAAAGACCAGAAGGAAAGAGCAGTGGAAGGTTTTGATTACAAGAAGGTAATTTTGTCTCTTTGACCTTTGTTTTTGCTTTGGTAGTTAATTTCATTAAATGTTATAAAACAAATATAGAATGAGTGACAACTGATTAATGTTAAAAATATGCACTGGTTAATTAATTGAACAATATCTGCAACTGGTTTTAAGTGAAGTCACACAGCTAGAAGATCTTCTCAAAGCCTGAAAATCTGTTATATTTTATTTGATGCACACCAAATGAAAAAATAAGATGCAACACTAAAAAAAAACAAAGATTTATTGCAGTCCCTAAATGACTATCTTCCCACTGATCTATGTTCTGACATTCCTAAAAATTAGGCTTATATATCACAGCTCATTTGAAAAAGAAGGAACCTTCACTATGAGCTATTGATACCACACTTTTTTTTGTCACCGGCAGGTTTGTTCTCAGTAATTGCAGCTAATTTGCTGTAACTTCTTTGTGGGTTTTTATAACTTGGTTTTGGGGGGGTTACTACTAGCACTTATACCATTATTACAACAACACTTACCCTAGTGTTTTGTAGTTTTTCGTTTTTTCTTTTCTTTTTTTACTTGAAATATTGTTGCATCAACCCTAACATTTTGTGGTTGTTGTGGTTTTATTTTTTTCTTTTGTGGCCAAAGCAGTGTTTAGTGGACAAAGCAGAAATTTTGAGAGAAATTCAGCAAATGTCACGGGGTGAGAGTCAGACCCAGTATGACCACTTCATGGGCTCTGAGCACAGGGCACCCATTATAACCACTGCGCCACATGATGCCCCAACCTTAGATGTTTGAGTGACAGGACACTAAAATCTCCATAAGAAAGTTGAAATCATCAATGTTGGAATCAGTGTGTTTTTGTCATATTGGTTAAAGGTAATTGTTAGCAGTGTATGTAGTATTATACTTGCGTCCACACAATGAGGGTTTAATTTCTGGACCTATTTTATTTTTTAACATATTTAATATAAATAATATTGATATTAGGAATGGAAGAAAATATCGAAACGCCAGTATATCGCAATATATTTTGTCACAATACTGTGTCAATATTCAAAATCTAAAAATAGATTTTTTTTTTCTTTTTAAGAATTTGATTGAAACCATTAATGATGACTGTAATTTTTGTAGTAAAATTAAAACCATGAAAGATAGTTGGTGGCTGTTTTCATCTTCATTTCTCTGGATCAAGTAGATCTAGTAAGTAACTGAATGTGTTACCTATGAATTAGGTTGCAGTGTTTAGGAAGCTGTGACAGTTTTTGTACAGTTAAATTCAGTTTTGAAAATCACACTAAACAGTCTTCCTCATTGTATCGCAATATATCGTAATGCCCCCTTTGTATCGTGATAAATATACTGCCAGATTCTTGCCAATACACATCCTTAATCGATATATTTTTGTACGTTTTTCTGTAAGGTCAAAGGGAAAGAATAGGGTACATTTGAGAGCATCCCAACAAACATTTCTTTTCTAGTGATTAATTTTTTTCCACTGCAACAGGTGGATTCAGTAGACATAAAATATTCCCCCTCTGATGGTCAAAGACCGTATGGTTGTTGACAAAAATATGTATTCTGTCTGTCCAGGGGATAGATAATGCAGGGCGTGGCTTGTCATTAAGATGTGACTGTCCATCAATTGGCTTGTGGATAACATATTTTATGCATTTAAATAAAAATTGCCATAGACAAAGTAAAGATCATGTTACACTATTCTCACATTACTTATCCATTCAAAAACATTTATTTTTAATTCCCCCCAAAAGGGAAGGATGACCTCCAGTGAAATTTTAGAATATTGCTCAGTTACAAGCAAAATTACAAAAGTTGAGAAAGGAAAGAAATGGTGAAAACTGTTCAAGAACCAGAAATAATATATTTCTTTGTTCAATAAAATCTCCTCCGATTTAACCAGTTCCCATAAGCATTCAGATAATTTTAAGAAAATTTTAAATTGTTCAATTTAACTGCCATATTTACTGTAATTCATAAGGAACCTGGTGCAGATCTCTAGAACATTGTTATGCTTTGTCCTATTTCAAAACTTCCTCTATTTAAAAGAAGTTGAAACAGTAGTCACCCCCACCCTCTCATTCCTACCAGTAAATTTAACCTGTATAAAAAAATTATGTCTGGGATCCTCCCCCTCCAAATTACAGAAACAAATATGTCAAACCACTACTGACCTAGTAATTGACACTTAGATACATAGGTAAAGAGTAGGGGTGTAGCGGAAAACAAAAACTCTCGGCTCGCTATGTGCTATGGTTCAGTTTCATTTCCGGTACAGTCAAGGAAACTTGTTTTTTATTCGTTTTTTGTGTGTATTAAACATTTAAAGACCAGGTTGCAGTTTTTTTGGGAGGAATAGAATATAATAGAATAGAATAGAATAGAATAGAATAGAATAGAATAGAATAATCATGTAATAGTCCAACGACTGGAAATTCAGTTGTAACAGCAGCATCCAAGAACATTATGCAAAACAACAAATTTGCAAACATATTTAAAAACACTCTCAAAGAAATACATTTATTTTTGTTTTTTGTTTTTTTTACAGAGGAGAGAGAAAAACATATTTACATGAGGATGTTAAAGATGTACAAAAAGAAGTGTACAAAACTTTCAGTCAGTTAGCATATATAGCCTGGGAGAAATAGTGTGCAAATTATGGCAGTGGCAGATTGCTTGATTATTTAATTCAATATACAAAAACGTAGCGCCGATGTAAACATCTATATTTGTTGGCAGCAGGTTTGATTGTAGAGTCTGACAGTTGCAGGGAGGACGGACCTGAGCAATCGCCCCTTCATGCATCTAGGATGCAGCAGTCTGTCACTGAAGGAGCTCTCTAATTCAGCAACATTGCATGGGGTGGTAGGCTCTTAGACTTTTGCCCAGAGTCCTTCTTTCTCCCACAACCTGCACTGGATTCAGTGTTAATCCTAGAACAGAGCTGGCCTTCCTGATGAGTTTATCTAAGCTCTTTTTATCAGCTGTAGATAAACTACTGCCCCAACATACAACACTGTAAAAAATGATGGATGCAACTACAGAGTCATAGAATGTCTGTAACAGCGCTCCCAGAACTCCAAATGACCTCAAACGCCTCAGCAGGTAGAGTCTACGCTGACCCTTCCTATAAAGAGCATCAGTGTTTTGGCTCCAGTCCAGTTTAATGTTCAGGTGAACATTCAGGTACCAATAAAAGTCTACTATCTCAATGTCCACTCCCTAGATGTTCACCGGCGTCAGTGTGGTGGGTCTGCGTGTCTGACAAGTCCACCGCCAGCTCCTTGGTTTTCCCAGCATTGATCAGGAGGTCATTCTGCTGGCATCAGTCCACAAAGTCCAGAGTCTGTACTCTGAGTCAGCTCAACGTTTAATATATTAGTATATTCAAGTATGTTTAAGAAAAAATGTACTCTTACATAACTTATTTCGGCTTTTTGAGAAGATTCAACCTGTGCCATACAAACATGACGACCCGTCAATAGAAAACTATGGGTTTTAAAACTGCAGTCTGGAGTATTTGAGCGAGATAGTTTTTTTTTTTTTTTTTTATATATATACAACTTACCAAGGCCCCTCCCGAAAAATCCCTTCTTCCTAACTGCATGCTCTTTCTCATCCCACCTATACAATCGGGCACCTGCATCACCTGTGATTTCACAGCATGTCATTGTGTACTGTACTAATAAAATATATTTTCTCTAATACATTAATGAATCCTCCGGACTGCAGCTTTAATGCAATTTGTGACACATTTAAGCAGCTGCTGACCATGGTCTGATGAAGTTGTATGCACATGATCTTTGCTTTGGTATCCCATGTTATGCTCAATCACAATGTTAGGCTGGTAATCTCCCAGTCTGTAGTCTTTCTTCTTGTTTTGGAAAACTGTAGACTTGATGTCCTGCCAGCCTCCACAGACACAATTATCTAGCATTTTCAGGAAAAATAATGTAATCCAAATGAAGTGAAGACTCTGACTCTCAATAACACAAGCTAAGAGTGACCACCGATGCTGCCAGAAGTGGATAACTAGTTATCATAACAAGGTGTTGTTATGTTACACCAGGAAGCCGACGTGTTTCACGACAGAAGCAGGCATTCCAGCTTCTGGTCTCAATTAAAAGAGTCGCTGGTCATGACATCTGCGAGCAGAAGGCTGTGCTGTTTGTTTACAGAGATGCATCTGTTGCTGGCTAATTGGAACGCAGTTATGCTTCCGATTAGAAACTCAGTATGCATCCACATACCGACCGAGGGGTCTGTACCAAGAAATTCGAATATAAACAGGTGTACCGCCACACTCCTAGTAGAGAGATAAACAGAGATAAACATAGACAGACAGGCAGACAGACAGACAGACAAAATGGTGTCCTGATTAAACTATAGAGGGATGCATGAACAATCCCTGCAAAAAAAAAAAAAAAAAAAAAAAAATAATATATATATATATATATATATATATATATATATATATATACCGTAATCTCTCCAATCAGGATAAAGAGCAGATGCAGCATCCATAAAACATTTTTTTTATTTAAAAAAATGCTGAGACTGAAGCTGTGACTTTAAGAGCAACAAGGCAGATTAAAAGACATGTGAACATATTTAAGCAGTGTAATGTTTTTCATTTTTTTCATTTATTGCATACAAAAGAAAAACTCAGGTGTGATTAAACCTTGTTTTTAACTGATAAGGAAAAAATAAACTTCTCTGCAATTAACATGCAAACCTAACTGATGTAAATATTGTAAGGGTAAAATATTTAAGTTTTAACTCTAAACTCTGGCAACAACTAACCAGGATTTAACCTTATTGAAGAAATCAAGACAGTTATCACAAAATATTTTAACAGAACCTCAATTGCAAAACTGTTGCTTTAACCTGACACGCTTGTATATTCCCATTTATTTTGTGTTAGTCAATAAAAGTACAAACTGTGCTATGATTTAAGCAGGGTGTTAGAAACAACTCCTTTATCAACCCTCTTAAAATTGAAAATAATACCAAACATTTATTCTTATTTTTTGCCTCCTTGGAGGAGAGACTAACGTCTGGATGATGCTCAGAGCAGAAAAGTCAAATATTTTTGTGGCAATAATCTTCAAAATCAATGGAAACTCTCAATTTGAAACAGAGAAATCTTTAAAAGTTTAAAGCTCTCTGAAAGTGAAAGGATACAAGGATTCAAGCTTTGAATAAAAATCAAAACTGGTATTGCATTTCTACAATATATGCATACACTAATATGTCTGTAAAACTTTAAATGAGTATGTTATCTACTTCAGTCAGCAGTTTTAAGGTTCTATGGTTCTAAGTATTGTAAAGACAGACACTACATCCATACTTTTTGTCCAAATTTTGTTTACATTACGACATCCAACACAAGCAGAATAGCTATGTCTGACTTTTTTAACAAAATTCTAAGCTAAGGAAGCATCTAAGGAAAAAAGTTTTATATCTGCTAGTTTCAGACTTTGATGAGCAAATGTCTGCCTGCCCAGCACTATATCAGAAAGCTTACCTCAGTTCCTAAACAAGGTCAGGGGTAACATTTCTGTTAATCTGCACAAATGTCATCAGGCTTCTTTCTTAGCTGTGTCACCTTCTTTAACAAGCTTAGGGTTACTTCTCATACTGTTTGAAAATTTCATGCGTATTTAAACTATGACAATATAAACTGAAAAACCATTGCTGTACACTGTGTCCAGAGCGTCCCGAACTGATATATTAACTTTCTTTTTATAATGCAACTGCAGGTCCCGTGTGATCCATGAAATACCACAGGCCTGCTGTGAGTTTCCAGTTGATGTACTGTATATGGATGTATATTGGAAAAGGGGATCCATTAATACCAAAAATTGGATAGGTTTACTAAATAAAATGTCTCACGTTAATCTTAATAGACCAATAAAGTCCACACATAAGTGATCATATTACTAAAAGGTATGATTGTACAAGTGAAAAGTTTTTGGATGTTAGTGATCCATGCTGAATGAGGAAAACTAAAACACACTTGTATTGGAGACTTGTATATTAGTGTGGTGCAGTGATTATTGCAAATGTAGAGCTAATAATGATGCATAAGATTTTATCATATCTTTATACACCTGATACTAATATATATTGCTTACATTTTCTTTTTTAAGATCTCAACATAAATGCTAGAAAGATGTTGAAAGAAAGAGGTTGACTTGATATGTCTAAAATCAGATTTAATGAACAGTCAAAATGTCTGTCCAGTGCCAACTGCAAAGGGATCGCTTTCATAGAGATATCCTTTCAAGCTGCAGTAAAATGGGATTTACCAAGTACCCATGTAAGGAGTTATTAAGCATTCCATGCCTTAATTACCAAACAAAAAGGGGAGCCACATCTGTAATATCGCCCAGTGAGAGGAGCAGAAGCTAAAACACGTTTAGCAGAAGAAAACCAACTGAGAATTGAAAGTAAGTACGTTTTATTTCCAATTTTATAGAAAAGTTCTACGATAAGTAATTAATTGAAATGAATTTAAATTAATTGAAGTAATATTTTAATTAGTTTTTTGTCAGAAAGCTAGCAGAATTTTTGAAATAGGACATGTTATAAATTTATAATTTTATGACAGAGGTATAACTATTCCGTTTGGATCATGGCAACTTGTCTTTGTTATACAAGATACTGTATTTGTTATTCTTTAAACTTGTACAGGCCGATTTCCTTGACATATTGAAAAAAACATATTTACATGTTACTTCAGGGACACAAATTTTGTTCATGGTAAACTACAGGAGTGATAATAATATCAAATGCCAATAACTTAAGCAGAGGCATGATGCATTTGCATTTTAATACAATTGGCATTTTAAAGAAAAGAATAAAAACAATTAAAGAAATAAAGCCTGACATATTATAAGCAGGTATGTAACGTAGTATGAACTTCCTGAAAACAAGCTTACTTATGATCAAAGATTTTTTTAAAGGACAGGGAATGTGACCTTTACGAATGAGCAGGATTCTGTGATCATTTTGTCAAACAGAATATGTGACACATCAAAGTCTTAATATACTTTTTCCTGAGCCATAGACGTTAAAGGACAGATATCCCTTTTGAAAAATGACACTATCTTTATATCCACAAAATCTCAACACAGAAAAGAAACCCTCACAGCAATAATTTTGAAACCTTGTCGATTTTCTTTTTTCTTTGAATTAAAATACTTAACTCTGCTTAAATCAAAATCATCCAGCTATGAAAAAAATCAAAACTTAACTACTATTTCTCTCACTTAATGGAAATTGTGGAATGGTATTTCATGGTTTGGTAAATTTTCAACATAAAACTAAACAAAAAAATACAAAATTTTGTGTGATTCTTCTAAACCTCTACCAAGTTTGTGAATATTATACAACACCAAAAAGGTCTACTCACATAATTAATGTTTCAACATACATTTTTGAACATTAAAATGTGGTTTAAAACAACTTTTCTTTCAAAAGTAAAGGCACAAAACGTAACTGAAGGCATGAAAAAGCTTAATGTTGACTGAAAAAATGTGCCTCTTACTTATCTGGATGCTTAGACATGTCTTCCCTTTCTATGTTTGGACCCAAAGCAGTTAAATTGTTGGCAACCGAGGCACTAGGTGGGATTTCACATTCCACATTTACAGTTTCCCAGTTTGTCTCCAACTGTCTCCACAAGTCACGCGGCACTCAAGCTTCCCAATTGACAGACTGATGTCATATGGCAACACATGAGAAGATTCTAGAGAAAGCTGCTTAACCTTTCCTGTGCCATGGCTCTTCTATTTTGGTGTGATATTCATTTTTTTCAAAGGTACAAGGGAAGAGTTCATGTAATGTCTTGAGAATTATGAAAATTGAAAATCAATAAATACTCATATATTTTCTAGTAATTATTTTCTATAATTTTGAGGTTTGAGAAACATGCATACAACAATATGAATACTAAGTACAGCATGTGTTGAAGAAAACTTGAAATAAAGGCTTCCAAATTATTTTTAAATACATTTATAATGATGATTAATGTACTTTTGATTCTCTATTATCAATGAAAAAACTAGCAATATTAAACAAGGCCCAATCCTTTTTAATCACTTGCAATTTTTGCTCTTGAATTCAACTTACTGTTGAAATTAATAGTTATGACATAATGTTTTAGAGTTAGTTAGCAGTAATGTTTTAAAATTTTGTAGAACTTATAAATAAACCTCGACAGAGCTTTTTTTTTATTTGTATATTAATTGATTGATATTTCTGAAGTGGCATAACTTGGATTTAAGTCTCATGCGTGTCTTTGGCAAACTGTTAAAGGGTGGATATAGAACATGAGCACGATAGCAACATCGAGTTTATCTAGGTTGTAGTTACAACAACAAAAACATAATTCCAGCGATTAGGTTGCCTAGTTTGCTGCCAATATGCCCAGTGACCGGCCTGAACTGTGTCTAGTGAGGAATACATTTTAGAGGAGTTTAACGGAGAGGTAACGTTAGCCAAGTTAGCAAGTGAGTTAGCTTACTGATCCAGGAGGAAAGTCAACTTTTCCATGTGTGTTTGATGCCCTGGAGATGTTTAATGTGAGTTAATCTAGTGTAGGCTTCACCTAAAACTACTCTAGTTTCTGTTCTTCTCCATTAAATTCTCTCCTGAGAGGGATAACAATATATTTGGGGCTCTGAAGCAGCTGACCTGCCTTACTCGCCATTTTTCCCAGAGCTAGCTTAGGCTGAACCAACCATATTGTTGGAGCACAGACCTTATCTGGCAACCCGCAATGGCGACCACTACTGGCTGGTAGTTGCAAACATGACATCATTGTCATCCCCATTTTAAATGATACATTTAAGTATATTTTAAATCAAATAAATATTTTTTTATGGAAATATTGTACTTTCATTCTGGACCTCTCTAAAAAAACAGTGAGGTATTGCATTTATTTTACTGTAGCTTTTTATTAAATGTTCCATATTCAACATTTAATTATAAACTGAACGCATTAGTGGAATAAAAGCACAAACCGAAAATCTGATTCATCCAAATCTTTTTCAAACAAATTGAGATAATTTATAAAAAATAATTTGGATGAAAATCCCTCAAAGTATGCAAGAGATGATTGTAACAGCTGAAGTTCATTTTTTCCTCACCTTTTTTTTTTGCATTAGCCAAAAAGCAAAAAGTCTCAACTTACAGTCGACAAAAAAGGCTACAATGAGTACTAAAACTCCCCAAGAACAGCCAAAATCCTCAGGTAAGTTTAATAACTTGTTCTTTTTTTACCTGCTGTCTGTATTCTGTTTGTGTGTGTGTTTTTCTCTGAATGGGCTGCTCTGTGGTGCAGTCGTTAGCACTGATGCCTTGCAGCAATCAGGTCCTGGGTTCAAAGGCCAGCATAAAGTCTTTCTATATGAAGTTACAACTTCCCCTCCAAGTGTGCATAGGTACACTACGGGTATTCAAACCTTGGCCTCAGATTGGCGACATGTTCAGGGTGTACCCTGCCACCTCCCTGATCACAGATTGAGATAGGCACCAGTTGTTCCACAACCTTGCAAGGATTAGTGGGCATAAACGATGGAAGAATGGACATTTATGCAACATTATTTGACACATTTTAATGCTTCATTAGATGTATTTAATTTGTGTCTCCATTGTTTGTTATATTATGTTAAAGTCATTTAGAATCTGTAGTTTTCTGCATCTATGATAGCCTGGCTCAACAATTCCTAGCCCACCAACCTCTAAAATTGATACTAAAACATTTGAAAAAAGTGTCAGAAAATCAATAAATAATGTCTTATTTTCAAACTATGAAGGTTAACAGGCTTATTTATGACTTTTGTGGTAATTAGACTTTGGGGTTTGATACAGGACATTTATTTGATAACCATGTACTAAATATCACTACATTATATACATTAGGGCTGTGAAAAAATGCTTTTAAATGCAACACACCAGCCAATCTGATTTCTCTTTGAAGAGAAGTCTGAGATTCCTCTCCCTCTTTTGGTATTATACTTTGTAAAAAAAAATGGAAAAGGACACTTTGAAGAAAATCTATCAGCATTACACCTCCGCCCTGACCGTGGAGTCAGTCAAAAAATGAACCGGCATTTATTAAAACAATAGATGAGCAGTGAGAGTAATCACTGTAATAAGGTGGAACTATTGTGTGAAAACAGCTAATGATAAACATGGCCTTCACTTCCATTTTTGCCAGATGATACTGGCAAAAATATAAATAGGGACAAATATGCTTGAAATACAATTGGAAAGTAGCACATAGATTGTATGTACATGGTACATAGTATATAGGCTTAACACAAACACATTTTTCTTGATCTATACAAGATTATGAATGAACCAAATACAAACAAGTGTACAAAGCACAGAGGAAATAAATTCTTTCTAATGCAACTCTGAATTTCTACACTTATACAAGTGATCCTGAATACCAACAAAATTCACAAAATTTGTCAAATTAAAATATGACTTTTTTAGTTGTTTTTTTTTGGAAAAGCCAAAAAATAAAAATGTTATGCAGTTTAAATAAAAAGAAAAGATTCAATGTATGAAGGAAATAAAATGGACCATTGCATTTTCTGCTTCCAAGAGACACCCCTTCAAAGTGTCTTAAAGCAACTCACAGTAATTCTTAAGGTGAAAAGTGGTGTCCTGGAATGGTTTATGACAGGAATATCAGCTTGAACAGCCGACACATTTTTTTTATTTTTATGAAGGATATATTCAAGTTTGCTGCTGCTTAAATCCAACAGTTCTTCCGGGAGCAATTGGTATGCAGAAGGAAACCAAAGACTGCTATCAGAACAGACTTGGATTCTGAGAGAATCAATGCTTAAGGAACAAGGTTACACGATTCCTCCCTGCATTCAGATGATATAAGAACATAAACCAGCCCCCCTGGAGAGATGACACACAATTTGATGAATATTCAATCCGTGTTCTAAAGCTGCAGTATGCCAGCTGGGAAAATAATTATGGCAAATGCATAGTCTAAAAATCACTCACAGAGGACAAAGTGCAATAATAAATGTGTCCTGGACTGCATTTTTATAACATTTTAAACAGCTGCTTAAACTAATTTGAATGATTTTCTTTACAATTTATGCATACAATATGTTTTCTTAATAACACAACATAGTTAACAAGTTTGCACATGATTTTTAAACAAAACAAATGTGATAACTTTTAACGTAAGAGAAGATGTATTTCATCAGAGATTTGTTAGCTTTTATGACTGCTGCGCCGTATGGTAAGTAGATCACTGACATATCACTGTAAAGAAGCAGTAAAGATAAACTTAATATGCAAGATGGGTTTGCTGTTGTTTGTGATTGCAGTAGTTTTCAGGTAAATTGAATGTTGTCTACTAAGCTATCACATATTTGGAACCAGAATGGGAAATCATGACCACATCTTTTTTTCAAACATTAACACCTTTATTTTGACGACAAAGTGTCTATCTATACACTTTCAACTGTTTACAGATTAAAAAAAATATTTTTAAGCATTGATAAATAACAAAGAAGCTTAATACATCAAGTTAATAAACATTTGTCATTCTATGGCTACTGACAACCGTAACTGACAAAATCAGGTCAACCATAATTATTGGCAAAAGAAAAGGCAACAGTGACCCCTGGTGTTATTCTAATGCTAAACTGCAGTCTGCACATCCAGAGCCTTGCAAGAGTATTCATCAGTTCAACTTGTTAACTTTTTCTGGTAAAGACTACCCCTAACCCTACAAATTTTTGTATGTTCTTTAAGAATCTTTCCCAATAGACAAACACTTAAAAGTACATAACTGTTTCAGAGAAAGAATGTTTTAGTTTGACAGAAAATTTATATAGCCTAGACATGTACCCCTAAATAAAATTATTTGCAACCAGCTGCTGTATACAATTTATTCTCGAAGTATTATTGTCTTAGTAGGCCTACAGCTGTTTTGTGAAAGCCTGAGAAGTTTGCTGGAGATCAGTGAATAATCAGTGAACACACAGCTTTTTGAATATAATGGAACATAGCAGACAGGTCAAGGATAAAGATGCATAGCAGTTTAAAGCAGTTTTAGATTATACAGCAATATATCAAGTTTTGCACAACTTCAAACCTACCAAGACAAGACCATCCACCTAAAATTACAATCAAGCAGGAAGAGAATTAATCAGCAAGTTGTATTTTTGCAGCAAGTTGCCTCTGTGCTTTGTACACTTGTTTGTATTTGGTACATTTATAATCTGGTATCAATCAAGAAAAATGTGTTTGTGTTAAGCCTATATACTATGTACCATGTACATACAATCTATGTGCTACTTTCCAATTGTATTTCAAGCATATTTGTCCCTATTTAAATGTTTGCCAGTATCATCTGGCAAAAATGGAAGTGAAGGACATGTTTATCATTAGCTGTTTTCACACAATAGTTCTACCTTATCAGCTAAAAAACAAATGTCCTAGTAAAGCAGCTGATGTTCCACTTTGATATACATACAGTATAGTCACTGATGCAGCTCAGGGCGCTCATAAAAATGGCATGTGGGATGAAAGTCAAAAGAATTCAACTCAACTATTTGCCAAAACCCAAGCCAAGGGCAGAGAGCAAGCATCTAGAGAATGGTACTCTGGTAAGGTGAGCCTAATAATGAGCCTACTGCCCTGGATGCAGAACACTGTCAGTACTTTTACATGCACATATAAGTAATCAGACTAGGGTTTTACCCTTGTTGAGAGCCGAATCCCAGTTTACATGTCACTCTGAAATTCTAATTATTAAATGAATTACTTTTGACTCCACAATGAAACGTGGCATAATCCGCCCCTTAGTGTTAGCCTTATACCGGTTAGCCTCCGGTTACACAGGCAGTAAACAGGTGCTGGTGGGAGTAAAGCAGACTGACTTAAAGCAGAATATGCATAATCACAATGCACTGTCTCTTCATAACACTAAAAATGCACTGACTGCCTGCTTACTTTTGTTTTAGGCGCCATTTTCTTCTTCTGCTACTACTGTGTTGTTTTTAATTCGCGCTTCCATATCTCCTCACTTCCCGAGAGGGTGTGCGAGTACGGATGGGGTGGGGAGTTGGTTGAAGAGAAATGTTACTTCCGACTGCATTATTTGGTGCCTTATCTGCTTTGTGAAACTCCAGTTCGATTTAAATCGGACTAAGGTGTATACATGCTATTCAAAAGTATAATTTCAGTCAAACTAAGGTAATAATTCAATTTACTTTTGCTGCATGTAAACGTGCTGTGTGAGTGAGGCAAAGATCTTCGACATCCTGACCATCCTATGCTCATCATGAAAAACAGTTTTGGTAGCATCATGCTTTTGGAACTATTTAGTTTTCTGCAGACATGGAAAGAAGCTTAAAACTGGGCAAACCTGGAAGAAAATATTTTATAGACATAAGGGACTTGAGAATGGGGAGGAGGTTCACCTCTAGCAAGACAAAGATCCTCCGCATACAGTCTATTTATGTGTATAGTTCAGTCATGTGTAATAGTTCAGATCTGTTCAAGAATGTTTAGGAAGACTTCAAAAAGGCTGTTCACAAATCTAACTAAGTGCATTTTCTGCCTTTCACTTCACTTTGAAGGGTATTAATAACGTTGCAATGGACTGAGAAGCATAGATTAGAAGACCAAACACACTTTTCACTATGGAGTTTAATACAGAAAAAAAGGGAACTAATGTTACTGTTTAAAATAAATGGAGGAATGCAAGGTTTCAGTTTATGGTTAACTTTAAGAAATCTGGAAAACATATACTGATGAGTATACAACTGAGTGTATAAATTTGAGGTTAATTTTATGTACAATCTTCCTGTTTCACTCTGAATTTTTTTAGCCTTACGTCTAATATAGATAACCCAAAATTAAATACGTTGCTTATCTCACTCAGGGATGATTTACAGATATCTGTTTGCTCCTTTTCAGGTTTTTTTACGTTCCTGCGCCATTATTACGCTGTCATGTACATGTCATTCTTCCATATTGAATGTATTTAATTTTAAATCTCAACAGTGGCTATCAAGAAGAGGTCCCGAGTACCTGGGGTTACGATCACTCAGTTTGTAGAGCAACTTCCTTTGGGGAAGTCCACACCAGACTTTGCCCGGAAACCAATGACTACAACTGTACAAGAAGGTAATGTAAAATAGTTCCAAATACATTAAAACAATAAAATGATTAAATACTACTGTTTACATTGTCCCTGTTTCATATCTGTAATAAATAAATAAAATTTAGGTAAAAAAGCCGTTTTTAAAGCTATGGTGAGTGGGGAGCCCTCACCAACTGTTACATGGGGTCGCAACAAGGGTGAAATGGATGACCCAGAAAAGTACACCACCAGATATTATGAAAGAGCTCGAGAACATGTTCTTGAGGTAAGTAAAAAATAAAATAATATCATATTTCTGCCTTTGTTAACACCTTATCAAATTCAACATGTGCTATGATATAATCAGAAGAACCTAGATGGTATGTTAATGCAAAACTACAGACCAATCTCTAATCTCTCATTTATTGGTAAAATTATTGAAAAAGCTGTGTTCCAACAGTTAAACAGCTTCCTAACTATGAAAAACCATTTTGATATTTATCAGTCCGTTTTTTTTAAGCACGACAGCACCGAGACTTCCCTCGTCAAAGTCTTCAGTGACATCCATATAAATACTGACTGTGGTAAATGAAAAGTACATGTACTGCTAGAACTCAGTGTTGATCATGGTATATTACTGGAACATCTAGAGAGCTGGGTCAGACAATCTGGTATGGCATTCGACTGGTTCAAATCCTACCTCAAAAACAGGAACTTCTTTGTATCAATTAGCCAATTCTCATCACAGAAGACAGAAATCACATGTGGTGTCCCCCAGGGTTCCATCCTAGGGCTCCTCCTATTTAGCATTTACATGCTCCCACTAAACCAGATTATAACAACAAATTATATCAACTATCAGAACTATTTGGACGACACACAAATTTATATCTCAATGTCACCAGATGATGGTGAACCTGTCCAAATCCTCATTAAATGCATTGAGCAAATTACCAGCTGGATGTCCCACAATTTCCTCCAACTGAAGAAAAACAAAACCGAAGTACTATTCTTTGGACCCAAAAAAGATAGATTAAATATCAGTACACAACTTCCGTAGATCAAGCGAGAAACCACTGACCAGGCCAGAAATCTCGTTGTAGTAATGGACTCAGACCTGAACCTCCAAGGTCATGTAAAAGTAAAAAGAAGGTCAGCTTTCTATAACCTGAGGAACATTTCTAGGATTAAAGGACTGATGATGCAAGGAGACCTAGAAAAACTCACCCATAGATTTATCTCTAGCCGGCTTTATTACTGTAATAGTATCTTCACAGGTCTTCCTAAAAAATCAATCAGACAGCTGCAGCTGATCCAAAACGCCACTGCTTGTGTTCTCACTAGAACCAGGAAAGTAGAACACATAAATCCATTTCTAAAGTCCTTTCACTGGCTCAATTTAGCTCAGAGAATAGACTTCAAAGTATTTTTATTAGTCTATAAATCATTGAATGGGTTAGTACCAGAGTACATTAAAGATCTGCTATTGCTGTACAAACCATTCAGACCACGCAGGTCCTCCAGCTCTAGTCTACTGATCGTCCCTAGAACCTGAACCAAGCATGATGAAGCACCTTTAAGTTTCTCCCCACATCTGGAACAAACTCCTGGATGAATGCAAAACTGCAGAGACACTGAAATCTTTTAAATCTAAAATAAAAACGTACCTATTTAGACTTGCTTATGAGTAACGGATACTATTATTACTATAAAACTAAATTTGTCATATAGTTGCTTGATCCATCCATTTATTCATCTATCCATCCTTGCTTCATCAGATACCAAATGTAAAACTTGAACAAGCGGACAGTTACAAATGCTTCGCAACCAATGAGTATGGACAAGCAGTCTGTTCCGCAACACTGAATGTTATTGAAGGTGGGATTTCCTATTTTCATAGATAAGTACAATACTACACTACACCTAGTTATTCATATTATGTATATTTATATCATTTTTGTGTTTCCTCAACAGGATTCAAGAAGAAAACACCAAATGGTAGGAAATATAAATAAAAACAAACTGTATCTTTTTATCTGTCATATTTACTGAATTACTTTTTACTACCTGACTTTGATGTTGTATTTAAACCAGTAAAGTCAGTCTTACAGTGACTTAAGTATTTAAAAAAAACAGATATGGGATCATTTTTGTTTTTTTAATTAAATCTTTTGCTTTTTAGCAAAAGGCACAGATGGGTCGGCCACACAAGATTTCAGATCAATGCTAAAAAAAACGTACGTTCAACTGTAATTTAGGAGTATGTAACCATAACTATGAAATCTGTAGGATGATATTGTTGTCCATCTCTTTTCAGAACTGTCGTCACCAGAAAAAAAGAACTCCCTCAACAGAAAGAGGGTGAAATTGATCCAAAACTGTTGGAGCTGCTTTTGAGTGCACCAAAGAAAGACTATGAAAGAATTTGTTTTGAGTTTGGCATTACTGACTTCCGCTGGTTACTGAAGAAACTCAAACAGATCAAAAAGGAGCGAGAAGATGAGCAATCAAAGGTGCTGAGTGATTATTAATAACTGTATAAATATCAATAATTATACTTTTCTAACCAGTAAAATAATTTTATAAACAAGGACAAACATATTTGTATTCAGAGCTGCTACATATTTCAGGAAGCCAAACCATGTTTGCTTGGTTTTAGATTTTTATTTTCCTTGCATGAAGGCTCCTTTGCCTTGCAGCCAAATCAGCCCATTGCATCTAAACAGGCACACATTCAATGCTAAAAATAAATAACTCTGCAGTCATAAAGAAATATGTTTTATTTATACATTTCCATTGTAGGTTGTAGAAAAGCTGGAGAACGTTAAACAAATTGAAGTGAAACCAACTGGAAGAGCTGAGTTTAGCTTTGACATGAAACTACGAGATCCTAACAGTGAAATAAATTTGTACAAGGTAAATTAATATCTATTTGAGCCTTAAACTATCTGAATGAACAAATATCTAATTTTCAATTAACAAAATGAAAAAATATATGTTTTTGAAAAGGACGGGGTGATGATTCCATATGATGATGACAAAAACTCGAAGCACAGTCTTCAGAAAACTGGGACAAACTATCTTTTCAGCATCAAAGACCCTCAGCGAGACGATGCTGGATTCTATCAGGTTGATGTTGAAGAAACTAATGTTCTTACAACTGACTTTAAAGGTAAACCCTAATTATTTCACCTAAATTCAATATAGCTTCAATGGAAGTTGATTAAAGATATGTAATGCATTGGGCCTGTTTCACTATTGCTAGTTCCTGATGTGGAGTTTGTAGCAAAAATCAAGGATACAAACATCTCTGAAAATGAGGACGCAATCTTCCAGTGTGTTTTATCAACACCTCTCAACAAAATTACTTGGTCAAAGGAAGACACATCATTGGAGCATGATAGTAAATATGAGATCACCGTCTCAGAGGACAAACTTACTCACACACTGAGAATAAAAGATTGTCAAATGGCAGATAAGGGATCGTATTATGCCATTGCTGGCATTACCTCCAGCAGTGCTTCACTCACAGTCCAAGGTATATTTCCTTTTTTTAATATGAATATTAGTATTTTGTTGTATTTTTAAATAAAATGCTATTCTATTCTAATCTTCTATCTGCAGGTCTGCTTAAAATGTTTTACGGTAAATCATTTATGATTAACTTTTCCTTATCTTGTATGTGTTCCAACTGTCATTCAGCTGACTCAAGTGGGAGTACGGGCTCCAAAGCCAGTGATAAGTCTAAACTAGTGTTAGACAAAGAAAACACTGAAATTGACATTGCAAAGCAAACGGAGGTTGAAAATGATGGTGGAGACAAAGCTGCAAAAGAGAAACAAGAGGATGCCAAAGAAGGGAGAGGGGGAGGGAATGGTGGAGATGGGAATGGTAAAGGCATCGGTGATGGAACAGGCAAAGGAAATGATGGAAATGAGGGTGATGAAGATGGCAAGTATAAAAACTTCCAGGGGAACGAAGATGGTAAAAGCATAAAAGATGACGCCAGTGACAAGATGAAGAAACGTTCCAAAGCTGCTCTTTTGGATACTGACTGTGTCTTAGGTAAAACTTTATGAATACTAAATAATAAAATGAGTTAAAAGGTTAATGTAGCAAACGTTAATGTAAAAACAATAACAGACTGACCCAAATATATCACTGACAGTTATATGAGAGAAATTTTTACACCATGTATGTAATTACAAAAAAAGGAAAAAAGACAATAATGGGTGGAATAATATTTAAACTATTTTAGTTGTTTAATTAAAAACAGATGGGAGACATATAAGAATTTCCATAGATTTAGATTATTTTAACTCTCGAATATATTAATATTTTAACAGTACATATCAAATGGACTGGACTTGTATAGCACTTTCATAGTCATACTGACCACTCAAAGCGCTTTATACTGGAACCAAATTAATCCATTCAGAGCACAGTAGACAACTTGGGGTTAATTGCCTTGCCCAGGGGCGTATTGAGAACAGACAGGAGGAGGCTGGTAATTAATTCACAACCCTCTGATTGCACGACAAGGTCCAAATATTTAGATGTGAAAGCTTTAAGATAGTGAACAATACATTTTTCATATGATGTTATAAAGAGCATACCTTTTTTTGAAAACTATTTCCTGTCGTTTGCAGTTTGGGGAGTTCAGTTTGTGCGAGGACTGTCAGATCTAAATGCCAAAGTTGGTGAAAGAGCAGAGCTGTCCTGCAAACTAAACAGTGAAACCTCTGAAGGACGTTGGTATAAAAATGGAAAACTGGTAAGACGACAGATTGCACAGCATAGCTAGCATTAGACCTTTTAATTATTTAGACAAGTATGTTATAATTTATTTCTCTTTTCAAATATATTGTTATATTTTCGTCTGATAAGCTGACAGAGGAGGACGGTGTAAAGATAATCAAAGACGGAGCTTGTCATATTTTGTTAATTGAATGCTGTGAAAAAGATGACACTGCTGTGTACCGTTTTGAAGCTGAAGGACGCAAATCAGAGGCTAAACTAAATGTTCAAGGTTAGAAAAATTATTGTAATTTAAAAAAAGATTTTAAAAGGCATCTTCATTACCCAGAACGTTTGTTTTTTCTTTTGCACAACAGACCCACCAAGACTTGACCATGATGCTCTAGGTGAATTTAAAAACCCAGTCATTGTTAGAGTAGGTGAGACTGCCAAATGGAAACTCCCGTTCTCAGGTGAAGAACCAATGAAAATACAGTGGTACAAGAATGATGATGAGCTTCTGCCCACTATCAATGTGAAAATTGACACCACAGACACTGAGAGCCAGTTGCGCCTTACCAAATGTCAAAGAAAAGATACGGGAGAAGTAAAAATCAAAATAAAGAATGAGTTTGGCATTATAGAAGCTGTATCAAAGCTCATCGTGCTTGGTAAGTTTAGAGATTTTTTTTAAAAATAAATCAATCCTTATGACCTTAGCATACCAAAATCTCGACTCACTTTTGCCAACAGACAAACCAACACCCCCACAAGGCCCTGTTGAGATAATAGAAAGTGCTGTTACTTCTGTTGAATTCAAATGGAAACCACCAAAAGACAATGGTGGTTGCCCTGTTACAAATTATATATTAGAAAGGCAACAAGTGGGACGAAATAAGTGGTCAAATCTGGGAGAGATCCCTTGCAGCACAAGCTACAAAGACACTGATGTGGACCCTGGCAGAAGATACTGCTACAGGATCAGAGCAAAGAATGCTGAGGGCATCAGTGATTACCTGCAGACAGGAGACATACCAGCTGGTGTATTACGTAAGTCTTTAACCAGTAGAATTTGTATATGTATCAAAGTGTGGTATATTGTGGCTAAAAGTCCAAGGTACTCAGTTTTTTTATGTTGATAATAAGATATAAGTTTTGACTTAAGATATTTAATCAATATATAAATATATAAGAAAAATGTGAAATAATCATTGAACATTGCAGATTGTCTTACACACCAGTGCATAAATATTGGGCTCACTAATGTGCATATTTCTTGTTCTACTCATACCGAGACTGACTTAAAAACAAAAACAAAACATAAATAAATATAATATTACAGAATGTTTGCAACAGGTTATCCTGGTTCACCAAAAGCACCCAAAGTGGTGAATGCCTTCAAAGACTGCATCAACCTGTCATGGTGTCCACCCTGTGACACAGGGGGAACCAAAATAGTGGGGTACAATTTGGAAAAGAACAAGATAGGCACAAACTACTGGAGCCTTGTCAACCAAAAGGGGCCAATTACAGGTATGAAACAAGCTACAGAGTGATGCATTTTAGCAATATGTTACATCTACCAACTCGAATAAAGACAGTGAGTGATATATTAGCTTATTCTTTCCTTTTCAGATACAAAGTATGCAGTCAAAGATGTTTTTGAGGGTGCAGCATATCAATTTCGAGTGTCTGCCATCAACCTATCTGGTGCTGGAGACCCCAGTATTCCATGTGAAGCCGTTATTGCAAGAGATCCAAAGAGTATGCTGGTCACACACATACCTTAAAGGGAGCGTAATTATTTTTCTTTATGTACTTCTTCATGGTGTGATTTCAGAACCTCCAGGGAAAGTGATAGACCTTAAATTAACATCATCCAGCTACACTACATTTTCATTGGCTTGGACTAAACCAAAGGAAGTGAAAGGCATAGAAGATGAAGCTGAGGGTTACTATGTGGAGATCCGACAAATAGAGAGCCTTGACTGGACCCGCTGCAATGCCACTCCAATTAGTTCAACTTCCTACACTGTGCTGGGCCTCAAGGCAATGGCTGCATACTGGGTTAGAGTAATTGCCACAAATTATGGAGGAGAAGGAGAACCTCAAGGCTTTGATAAGTACATCATTGCCATGCCACCTCCTGGTAAGACATTTGATTTGTTAAAAAGTTAATCCAGATTCCAATATTTATTTTTCCTTTTTTTTCTTAAATCAGGTAGCTTTATCAAAATATGTATTCAGAACCCAGAAAAATATATATCCACTTTGAAATTGCTTAAGAAGATTTTTTTTATTAGTATATAATTATGCACTAGGTACAGTCACCAAATCTGTTTTTATTGTCTTTGTGTAGTGCAATTTTGGAGCTTTTAAATTAGAATAGCAATTAATCAGAGAAAAAAAGTCTAAAATAATAAAATTACGACCTAAGAAAATGAACTAAAAACGAAAACTGCAAAGACACAGGTCTACTCAATGTACTATGTTACAATTATTTAAGTAATTTGCTTTTGTTGATTTTTAGTAAATATTTCAGTGAGACAGACAGTGAGCAAATTTGTTCTGAGATCTCTCCCTTTTGAGTTCAGACATGCTACCCTGTGGTTAATTCACCAAAAGGCTCAAATCACAAAAAGCGCAAGAGAGTAACGAAACGTCTGACCCAGCTAGTGACCCAGAGGACAGTAAAGAATTCCAAAGCCCTGGAAATGGATGCATATTTTATTCACATCATTTTCCCCCAATATGCTGCCCAGAGAATACTAAATAAATAATGTAACAATATAAACCATATACTGCTATCTTGGAAAAAGTGAAAAATTAAACTTCTATTCCTAAACCCAACGTACAGTGAGGCCAAGGTTCAAGGACTGCAACATGAAGACCTTGATGGTGGTGAAATCTGGAAACACTGTTCGAGTAAACATCAATTTTGAGGTATAAATCTTCTAGCATTGGTTTTGTTCATATGGGATCATGTAAAATGTGCCTCAGCCAATACTTTTTTATATATATCCTTTTGTTTGTATCATCTACAGGCTTCCCCAATGCCTGTCATTTCTTGGGTAAAAGATGGAATTCCTTTACTCAAACATGTGACAGTAACCAACTCTGACAGAGGATCTCAATTGTTAATTCCCACATCTGAGAGGTCAGATAGTGGCATCTACACAATCACTGTGAAGAACATTGTCGGCCAGGAAAGCTTCAGTGTTGAAATTAGAGTTACAGGTAAAATGCCAGCATTTATTATAAAATAGCTTAGTGCATGTAAATATATGGATAATTCCTTACAAAGAAATCAACAACAAGATTAAAATGTTTCTTGTTGAAGTGAAAAACATTATTTAAAATTTCTAATTACTATATTGATCTGTTTAAAAAATGTTGGTTTTATATATGGATACAAATGCTTACCAAGACTATAAAGCTATTTGAATGCATGAAATGGGGATCCCACCCTGCAACCAATATATGCAGAAACCAAGAGGCATCTCCAAAGATTCTGTGTCCACAACTTAAACCTCTTTGGGAGTTTGGTGGTTAAATCAGTTGTATATAGTTGAAAGTATAGTTTTTACAGGACTAGTAGAAATTGTTGAACCATTAAAGATATAAAACTATAGTGATATAGTAAGTATTGGTTAGAGATTCACTACACCTGCATATATTATTGCCACACTGTAATAAAGTTAAAAACATGCCATGATGTTGTAATATATGGTGTACAATGCACCACTATAACCAATCAGCCAACATTCCGTCTCTTCATTCTGGTCACTGTGGAGCTCTATGCAAGGCATGCTTAAATTAATCAGCAGGACAGGATTGTTCTTTGCAGAGTAATATAATATAAAGGCCAGTTTGTTTACCGCAAAGATTCCGTAATAAACATTTGTGTATATCTATTTCTGTGTTAGAAGCTCAGTAGGCTAAATCATCTTGAAGTAGCAAATGGGGGTGGCCTTTAATATTTGTTTAAATTATGAAAATGTTTGAAAAAGTTCTCCTTTCTTTTTCATTAGGCGTTTTTTCACTATTGGAACTTCAGAGTCATTTTTTCATAACTATTTTTGATGGGGTAATCTTTTGGCCTGCTCCTCTCAGCCGCCGTGTCTCCATACTCAATCGGCCCTAGACTGTTTCAGCAGGGAGTAGCGTCACTGATCAAAGAAAAAAGGCGCATAGAGCAGCAGAAATAAGAGATCAACATTGAAGAAGCAGGGCTTCCTGCTGTATTTTTGTTTGCTGTTGTTATAAACTGCTTCGCCAGTAACTCTTTATTTTTACAAAGCTCGTTGTTTGGCAACGTCTTCTCATTTCCTCCTGGATAAATATTATTCTATTCACTAGTGTAGTCATCCTGGTTTAGAAGGATGCCATTTGTAGCTTGCCAACGTTGCAACCTTAATAAACGTGATGGGTGATGCTCCTTTAGTTTTTAAACTATGACTAGGGCTTCAACTATGATATGGCCTAAAATCTGTATTGCAATATAATCTAAAGCTTGTACGGTAACAATATCTATTTTGATATGGTATTTTTTTCTTTGTATATGTCAAAATTACTGCGTATGAGCTTTTTCACTTTACAGATACATTGCAGCAAAACAATTTAAACGTTTAGCATGGCACTGAGGGGCGTTCATTTGCATTTTTATATTTTTGCATGCTTATACTCTTTAGATGATCCGAAGCCTCCAGGTCCCGTAGAGCTGGAAGAAAATGTTCCAGGAACAGTGACTCTCTGCTGGATTCCTTCTCCAGATGAGAAAAGAGATGACAGACTACACTACATGGTATCCAAGAAGGACACTTTCAAATGCACTTGGAGGACAGTGGCTGACAATCTTTTCAACAACAAGTTCACAGTTGTCAACATTATGCCTGGGCGGGAGTACTACTTCAGAGTGTTTGCAAAAAATGACATTGGCCTGTCACCACCTTCTGTGTCCCCCGTGTTTGCATTAAAAAAGGAAAAAGGTTTGTGTGAATTTTCACTTATCCCTTTTGTCACCCAGTATCCACCTAAGATTAAATGACTGAGCCCAATGTTTGATTTCAGTAGAGGAAATACACATAATTATCCAATGCAAATAATGAATGGTATCTTTTATAAGGTAATTTTTAAATCAGCTTTACACTGCAACTGTAAAGGTGAACGATATTCAGAAAACAGGTAATTCCCTTTTGACACATTTTGACCCAAGGCAGAGTCAAAATGTGTCTGTGAGAAAGACAGATTGTGTTGATTATTTCAGCCACATTCGGATGTGATCTTTGCCTCATTCGGATTCACTGTCTTAGAGAAATATATCTGGTACCTCAAAAACTTTAAAAGCCTTTATTTTAAAATATGAATCTGTATGTATATATTACTGTAAGCTACATTTAATTTGTAAAATGTATTTGCTTTTGAAGCAAATCAGAATGTACAATACCAGACTTTAACAACTGGCTGACTAAATTTGATATAAAAGATGTTTTCATAAGACACACCATGCAAGTATATTAGGGTAATATTATCCATACAGTGTGTTTTATGAATGTGCCGTGGCAGGAATATTGCGAAATTCGTGACAGTAAGTGTGATAGTAATATTACTTCAATATTGCTGCATTGATGGACTTATGAATGAAGATCATGCATTGCGGCAACAGAGGGTGTTGTCATGATAATATGTAGAATGTGCTCTGAGCCCCAACCAACAACCTTGTGTAAAATGCAAGTAAACATGGGTAGTTCATTTAGAATTTGTAAATTGTATCATTTGAAACTGCAAACTGGAGGGATGCATACGTTCGTGAGCTTTTGGCATTTAGAGCTGAACAAAAGATGGCCAGACAGTTCCTAGGGACTGTGAAGGAAAGGCACCTTTTGGAGCATCTTGCAAAAGGGCTTGAGGAGCTGGGCTTCAATCCTGATAAAAACAAGTTATTTCCAACTATTATCTTTCAAATTACTACAAACTCATCCATAAAACGGCTTATACACAACCCTCCACTTCGGCAGCAAGGACACAACCCCTCCCGCTTTTATCCTGCCATGGCATAATCTTTTGGGAATAAACCCTAATGGTGGCACATTGCCACCAAAGGCTGAGCTCTCATGAATGACTGAAAGGCTCACTAATGCCAGCATTGTGTTTCATTAGCAAGGACCACGCTTACAGAGATTACAGTAAAACTGCAATGTTTATCGATTGAAAGGGGTTGAAGTGTCAGAGAAGATGTGCGGATTAGGATAAAGATTCAGGGTGGGGGTGCAGTCTTCAGGAATCAATCTTTTCCTGAGCCTTTTCAGGACCCCCCAAGACAAACCTGAAAGAAAAAGATGCTAGTAGACGCTCGGACTATGAAGGAACTAGGGTGAGAGCGAGATAAGTGGATGAAAGGATAAAGGGATGATAGAGGAAATGAAAGGTTGAAAGGATGAAAGGAGAGGATGAAGAGATGAAGGGATGAAGTGATGAGAAGAAGGGATGACGGAGGGGGTAAAGGGATGGGATGAAAACATGAAAGGATAAGGAAAAGGAAGAAGAGAGTGGATGAGAAGATGAGGGAGGGGATGAAGGGATGAGAAGATGAAGGGATGAAAGGATGATGGGATGAAGAAATGAAAAGAATAAAAGGATGAAAAGGATGAGGGGATGAAGAGATAAAAGGATGTAGGGATATAAGGATGAGTCCAACTAGGGGGCCTGGATGGAAGAGGGGCAACAAACAATCGAGATAGACTGGGAGAGCTCGGCAGGCAGAATATATATGGGCCGCAGATTAATTACAGATGCGATCCAGGCTTGAGACGCCAGATGAATCGAGTTTGGGTAGATTGCTAAGAGGAAGTGGATTTGGTTCGTGGTCCTGCTCATGAAATTAAAAGGAAATTCTGTTTTTGTTTTTTTTTTCAACCTGGACCTCATCAGCGGACATCCGTAGAATGGGAGTGTTCGGGGTAGTACAAATGCAGCTTGTTATAAGGTTTAATTTGCCCCAAATGCCTTAATTTTACAATGTCTATATTCTCCTTGGATTTGAAGAGCCTTGGAAGTGCTTCTTTATTGCCTTCTGGGCCGATTTGGCTGCTTTACGATAAAACAATAATAAAACGCTGACCAATCTGCCGGCGCGGATACAACAGATTCGTCAGCCGCTTTCCATTCTATGAATGTACGCTGATCAAGACTGGATATATAAATACTGCTGAACGGCTCAAACTGTCTCCAAACTTCTCAGGGTGAGTGAAAAAACATAAAAATAAGGTCCAGGTTGAAAAAAAAAGGAACTTCCCTTTAAGTTACAACATTAATTTCATTTTGAAACAGCCTAATGAAATTAAAAGAAGGGCTTAAAATCCAGTGGATTTTTATACTGCTACAACAGTGGTGAAAAATATTTATGTAGGCATATCATAAGTGCCTTAAAAGTTAGTGAAGCATCTATTGAACACAATTTAAAAAACGTCCACCTCTCATAATTTTACATTTTTATAGGTATACAGACAGGGGGGAGTAGGGGGTCCTTGACACCTATTTTGGTAAAAACAATGTCAGGTCATCTAAGATCATATTCCCATCGGAAAATAACCTTTATGAATTTATGTTGCAGGAGAGTTCAAAGTTGACATGCCACAGATTAAAGCCCTGGATTTTGAGTCACCTCCATCATTCATTATCCCTCTAAAGAGACGCACAGCTCCTGAAGGGTACGAGTGCTACATGAGCTGTGCAGTAAAAGGTGATCCGGCTCCACGTGTGACTTGGTACCACAACAACATCAGCCTCAACACAAACACAAACTACCACATAACAAACGTATGTGGAGTCTGCTCATTGCTAATATTACGAGTAGGTCCCAAAGACAACGGGGAATACAAAGTTGTCATTGAGAACAAACTGGGGAACGCAGAGTCCTCTATGACACTAAATGTTAGAGGTAAGCTATTAAATATGAAGAAATGTACTGATATGGCATGATGTAATATTTGAGTGTGTGGTATGCAAATTAGGCAAGCTGAAGATGTAAATGTGCTTCTTTGCAGAATGAAGTGGATCACTAACATCAAAATCAGCCTAAACCATGAGATTCTTCACTGTGCTTAGTATCGATGATGGAAACTTTGGAATGTTAAACAGCTAGTCTTCAATAGTGTAATACACCAGTATCTAAACCATACAAATAAACTAATATGAATCTTTTTGCTTATACAAGAAATCGTAAATAAATAATCTCAGTGATGATGCATCAGTTCTTTCTTTTGACAGACATATTCATGTTACCATGATACATTTACAACCTTCCTCTTCAGTCAAGTACACACACTGTACAATGTGTTTTAAGGACTCTTCCATGCAAAATATGTTTTTAACTATGGTAAAAAGGACAGATGAGTATTAATAACATCTATACTAAATAATTTACATCACTATATATGTATATATTCCATAAATTTCACCACACAAAAATCTTTGTACTTCTGTTACTGAACTGATAACCAGATCTAGCGAGTCTGAAGTGTAATATACACTACCGTTCAAAAGTGAGGGGTCACCCAAACAATTTTGTGTTTTCCATGAAAAGTCACACTTATTCACCACCATCCGTTATGAAATGAATAAAAAGTAGAGTCAAGACATTGACAAGGTTAGAAATAATGATTTTTATTTGAAATAAGATTGTTTTTACATCAAACTTTGCTTTCATCAAAGAATCCTTCATTTGCAGCAATTACAGCAGACCTTTGGCAATCTAGCTATTAATTTGTTGAGGTAATCTGGAGAAATTGCACCCCATGCTTCTAGAAGCAGCTCCCACAATTTGGATTGGTTGGATGGGCACTTCTTGCGTACCATACGGTCAAGCTGCTCCCACAACAGCTCAACGGGGTTCAAATCTGGTGACTGCGCTGGTCACTCCATTACCGATAGAATACCAGCTGCCTGCTTCTTCTCTAAATAGTTCTTGCACAATTTCGAGGTGTGTTTTGGGTCATTGTCCTGTTGTAGGATGAAATTGGCTCCAATCAAGCGCTGTCCACTGGGTATGGCATGGCGTTGCAAAATGGAGTGATAGCTTTCCTTATTCAGAATCCCTTTTACCCTGTACAAATCTCCCACCTTACCAGCACCAAAGCAACCCCAGACCATCACATTACCTCAACCATGCTTAACAGATGGCGTCAGGCATTCTTCCAGCATCTTTTCAGTTGTTCTGCGTCTCACAAACGTTCTTCTTTGTGATCCAAACACCTCAAACTTGGATTCATCCGTCCACAGCACTTTTTTCCAGTCTTCCTCTGTCCAATGTCTGTGTTCTTTTGCCCATCTTAATCTTTTTCTTTTATTGGCCAGTCTCAGATATGGCTTTTTCTTTGCCACTCTGCCCTGAAGCCCAGAATCCCGCAGCCGCCTCTTCACTGTAGATGTTGACACTGGTGTTTTGCGGGTACTATTTAATGAAGATGCCAGTTGGGGACCTGTGAGGCGTCTGTTTCTCAAACTAAAGACTCTAATGTACTTATCTTCTTGCTCAGTTGTGCAACGCGGCCTCCCACTTCTTTTTCTACTCTGGTTAGAGCCTGTTTGTGCTGTCCTCTGAAGGGAGTAGTACACACCGTTGTAGGAAATCTTCAATTTCTTAGCAATTTCTCGCATCAACCCTCCAGTAACAGAATGAACTCCCAACTCTTGCCTACTGCTGCCCCACTAAGGTCCAGACTCTATGGCAGCACACCATGTATCAGAATGTTGTCTGATGCCTAAACCACTCTTTCACAAACTGAGCCCAATGAAGCCCGGCATTGTGATTTTCGAATATGCCTGTGCCATCGTAGTAGAAAAAAAGAAATGATGGAATAACCTGATCATTTAGTATCATCAGGTAATGACCTGACCTAATTCTTTGTTCACATCATAATTTATCCAGATAAATAACTTTCTTGTAAGAAATTAATAGAAATTATATTTACGATTAAATGTTCTTTCTATCTTAAAGTCATCATAAAATAGAACAAAATAAAACTGGAAGTGACATATTAATCTTAGCAAGACTTGCTGTCATTGGATGCTTTGAATTGCCAACCAGAAACAGATCAACATGTACCTGGATAAAGCATTGGATGAACCGCAATGTACGTGTCCTCCTGAAGGCCCAAAATACCGCCTTCAGGTCAGGGAATGCACAGGCCTACAGTACAGCCAGATCTAAGATGAAGAGGGGGCATCTTAGATCACTTCTCAAAAGAACACTTCTCCAAATCCAACCCCCGAAGTATGTGCCACGGTCTCCAGACCATCACAGAATACAAGTCCATCAAACCCTCCCCTGCATCCTCTGATGTATCCTTTCTCAACAAGCTCAATAACTTTTATGCTTGATTTGGGAGGAGAAACCCAACAACTGCAACTACTTTATCCCCCACCAAAGTAGGAGCGGTGCTGAGAAGGATTAATGTCCATAATGGTGCAGGTCTTGATTGTCATGGTGTTACTTCCTACCTGTCTATGTTACTTGCTGTCTCCGTGTGTTTTTCTGTTAGTTGTCATCGGCTGTTACCTGTTTTCCCTCATTAGTCTTCCCATTGTGTCCCAGCCCTATATACCCCAGCATATTTTCTATCCTCAGTTAGCTGGCTGCTGTTGTCCCCCATGTCTTCATCTTCTCTTCCAGTCCTTAGCCGTCCTGTCATCCAGATTATTGCCCTGGTGTAAATTGCTCTTTTGCCACAATTATTATTAAATATGCCTTCGCCAGAGGCGGATCTACTGGGGTGGCATAGGGTGGCAGTTGCCACCCTAAAAGAAAGCCTTGCCACCCCAGCTGCCACCCCAGCCAGCGTCTATGAAATCAATAAATAGTTGTGTAAAATCGGACCTTAAGCGCACGAAGCTCATTTTGCCGACAACATTGAATGCAGCATGACGTAACCGGACCATAGACTGTATACTCCAGACGCTTCTGAGAGGCGGGAAGTGAGAGAGAACTGTTTTGAAAGTATTTGAGGCGATAAAATGTGAAAATCATACTATTTGCAACATGTAAACTAAGTCAGAGAAGGTGAAATCTTTACGTTTGTCAAAAAAAAAAGGTAAAATTAATTTAAATTCTACAGAAATGAAGAGACAACAAGCATCTCTAGTTTTTTTCTCACCAAAGACAAAGGTGAGAAAAATGGAGAGTAACCTGGTAAGTAAAGTGGATGGAGGAGACGATGTGGAAGAAGAGAGAGAGGAGCGACAGAAAAGTGATAGAGGGGAAGGACGAGATCAAGGACAGGAGAGAATGCTAGAACGGCAAATCGGAGAGGAGGTGAAGGAGGGAGAGAATCACCGAGATGAAGAGGGAGAAAGAGATGTAGGGCTCAGCCAGTGACAACATGACACAGTCTGAGACAGCACCAAGCACATCCAGTCAAGTTAGTCCACATGGTAGGGAAACACAGCATACTGACTTACATCTTAATTTAGAATAAATTGGTATTTTGATAAGTAATAATTTTAGGAACACACCGCCTGTGAGACAATAAATTGTATTTCTGTTCTGTTCCAGACTGTACATTTTAGGAAGTTTTGCTCAAATGTCTGAAAAAAAATATTTAAATTAATTTATCCTAATTACCAAGTTTACTTTATATTACAAAATACAGATTTTTTAGTAATATGACGTTAAAAAAAGTTAAAGGGAATTTAAAAAAAACATAATTTCTGGACATTATTCATCCTTACACTGAATTTTCTCCAGGGGGGCTATGATGATGGCTAGATATTAGGGTTGTCAAACGATAATTTTTTTAACCTAATAAATTACAGGGTAGCTTTGAATTAATCCTGACTAATTAAATTTCCTGAATATGACTAAAAAACCTAAAATTTTTAGAATGAAATAAAGGAGAGATTAATATAATTTTTTTTTAACTTCACAATCAATACCACTGCAACCTGTTGCTGCTTTTCTTTTTCATCATATGGTACATTTCCCAACTGCTGGTTTTTCCATCCCGTCTGAGGGCTCAACAACATCTATGTATATATGTAGAGATTTATATATATATATATATATATATATTCGCTACAAACCTGTGTGTCTACACCTGAACCTCAAAACCTGACACTTATGGCATCCCTAGGCATGTTCTCAAAACATGTTTTGTAGAGCTGGTGGGAGTGCTGACGAACATTTTCAACCCGTGCTTGGCCTATGCTGTGGTACCAGCCTGCTTTAAATCCACCTCCGAATAGTCAGAATGACATCAGAGAATTTTCAAATTTTTTCTAGAAAATATGTTACATTAATCTCAGAATATCTCACTTTTTTGGGTGGAAATGTACTTCATAAACTGTTTTGTTTATAATGGCCCCAATACTCCATTATACCGTCATACCAATACTCCGTTGTTCGTAAGTCCTGGTAAATTTTTTAAAGACTTCTAAAGTCTTTCATAAACGTGTTTAAAATGAAGTGGTTTTGTATACAAGTAATACAAAGCCTTGACCAACTATCCTAACCGCAGAACAGAGAATCACAAACTTCCAGCAGGTGGTGGTAATTAAAGGTGAGCAGATTATCCTCCTATTCCTCTGTGGGACTCAGCGAAGAATTATGTTGAATACAGTATTTAAAAGAAACAACTTTTAATTTGGTAAAATGAATTCTGATTTTAAACAAGTACCTAATTAAGTAAAGTATTGTTTATGGTGATATTGTGATGTGTTTGGAGCTGCAGCAACACTGGAAGACTCTTTGTCAGCATACAGGTCTATGCTGAGTATGTGACTGGGTACATTAGCACTTGTGTCAGTAATATTATGCCCACCATACAAGTCAGGAGTTTTTCTAATTAGAAGCCTTGGATAACCACTGAGGTACGACACATGCTGAGAGCTCGCTCGGTTGCCTTTACATCTGGCAATGAGACTGTTTTGCACCTTATAGCACACATGTAAAAGGCACCATCTATAGGCTTCATCTATATGCTTCAGTTTGACACATTAAGTCAGTCTCCACTGCTGACTGGTGCACATTGCACACACTTCATATATACGTATAGATATTTATTGTATTATATTCTACACAATACATATATATATATATATATATATATATATATATATATATATATATATATATAACTTGGTAATCTGTACGCCTCTACGTCTACATCTTCATATTTTACACATTAACCAATCTTTTTGTGAAATTATGTTCTTTCACACGTTCCACTTGAAGAAAGTCCAAGCATTTTCTTTCTTGCTATCTGGCCCTTCAAGACATGCATAACATTAGATAACAAAGAAAATTTAACACATTACAGTTATATGCATTTAGAACAAAATGTTTCTGTCATCCAAACAAAGGGGTGGGGAGTTGTTCCACAAAAGTCACTTGAGCACTCAAATCACATTTCTAAATTGCCTTTTTGTTGTTGTTCCAAGTACTCTTTTCTAACCAGCAGGTGGTGCATGCGTTCTGAGCTGTAAAAATGAAGAAAGCCACACAAATACGAAATATAAATAAAGTATCTGAAAAGGGAAAGAGAAAGCACTTACTTGAGTCCTTCTTTGTATTTTCACTTCTCTTTGGGTTGTTGTATTTCTGTGATATCTACTGGTAATCTGGTGTAATGACTTAGAAGTCATTGCCCTTCTTTTTAAATAACAGCTAGAAAAAAATGTTGGTCTAATATCAAATCTAGCCTCTTTTTTAAGTGTTTTTGTCTAGCAAAAGTATTCAGATTCCTTTTTAAGGAGTTAAAATACTTTTTTGTGAAAAGTATTTTTTTCACAATTCAATACCAGATTCCAATGCATTATATGGAGAACAGAAAGAAGTGGAGTGTGTAACTGTAGCGGTGAAATGAAACATGCTTTTCAGATAAATATCTGAAAATTGTGTAAATAATGTTTGATTAACATCTATTTGCTCTGATACCTGTAAAGAAATTAAGCAGGCAGAAGCAATTAGAAACATTTTATTTATTGTTGTCTTTCTGTGTGTAAATTAATATCATCATAATTCCTTGTGTTCATTGACGGCCTCAGAGGTTGGTTTGAAAACATTACTGAACAAACAGGATAGTTTAGACCCAGAAAACACTATGATGATGTTAAAAAAAGGAGTTGCTTCTCAAGCTTTGAACATCTCACGGAGCACTTTTTAATCTGTCTTCTGAAAAAGGGACTAGGATATTACATCTGAAAATCTACCAAGACATGGTAAACCTAAACTGACAAGAACAGTATTAATATAAAACTAATTACAGAATCAAAGTTTATTTAAATAAATAAACATTCAGATAAATTTTTCTCTTTCTTTACCACAGCTTAAAACATTATGCACAACTTCCTTTAAATGAATGTGTACACACACATAAACACACTTAGAAGCACAGACTACAGCCCGCCTACTTCTTCCACTCCCCCACATTCTAAAACTTGGTTTCTTTCACTCACATCTGATATGTGTTTCCATCTCATGAAAATCAAGCTGGGATTATTCAAACTGAGACAATCTCATCTGAATCCCATCTCAGACTCTGCATTTTTACTTTTTAGAACTTGTCAAGTATATTTATTGCTTTGTTTTGGCATTTTGCATCACAGTACAACTGTATGCAGTGGTTCCAGCAGTGCAGGGGCAATGTCATCTCTGCTTTCTCCTAACAAAGATGAGCCGCTTATTAGGAAATCACCCTCAGACTCTTTTCCAGTTTTATCTGTTGCCAACACCAGAAGCCTGAGGGTAAGGCCTAATTGTCTTTTATCTTTTCTTCGTCTGTTTAGTTAGAGGAAACTGCTTAATAGATTGAATGCCAACAAAGATGTCGTGATGTAATTTTGAGTGTTATGAGTGTTGGGAAAATGACTATTGAGATGTTTATTTTGAACAAAAATATAGTTTTCTGTTATATTGTAGTATTTTGTCCTCAATGCTTCAAATAAGATAATTCAACTAAAGTTGTAGAAAGGCAGAATATCTAAAAGTCGGAGCAAAAGGCTCCTTGAGTTTAAATAAGATATAATAATACTGTAATGAAACTGTGAAACAAATCTGTTACTGAGTCAGATCATGTTGTATTCTTAACACTAGCACTGAGGGACAGAGCTGACATATAGCATGTTTATAAAACTTCTGAATAGTCAGAAAATAAGTTTAAGTGTGTTATTTCTTTATATAATTTTACACACTAAAATGATTGACCTGCAATATAATATACTTTTTTAGACTGATATCTATGAGAAAATTAGCAAGAAAGCTTTAGAACTGTACTAACATACAACAGTAATACTTGATCTTATCCATTGGTGTTTAACTTACTTGCAGCAAAAGACGGAGGGACGCAGGAAATATCAGCATGCGAGAAAGAAAAAGCAAGAAAAGCAAGCGAAGAAAACAGTGTTAAAAATTAGGGTGGTTGGAAGACACAATCACAAAAAAAGAACAAGAGTGTGATAAACGGCAGAGGATTGTGATGCTGGGAACTCAAAGTATTTATAGATGTTTATGTCTCAGCTAATCCTAAGGGAAGCTAATATTTTCCACTCGTCATCAGGATTAAAAAAAGTCTCTCAAGGGATATAGGACTGAAGTAAAACTCAGAGACAGGATACACTTTTAAGCAAAAATGATGGCATAGTTAATTGGACAAATTTATCAGTGTCTGTTAAAAAATATGTCACACAGTTTAAACCAAAGTGTTTGGGACTATCATTAATAACTTTTACCAAACATAGTCAAATGTCATGAGACACCTGTTAAAGGTTGATTTCAGGGTCTGATGAAGATCAAGCGGTTCTGTAAATGTCTGTAAATGAACAAAAGCACTGAAGTGTTTACACAAAGTGTCTTTAACATGAAGAATGTCTCTTCTTTCTAATTTAAACTTGTAGTTAATTCAGCTTGACATAAATCTATTTGAGCACAGATCCCTTTCTGCTTTTATGTTGAGGTTGACTTGTTCTTAAAATAGAAGGGTTCATACTTTAAAAATGAAACTGTCTGAAGTTATCTTTTCGGGCCATTTACATATCTTCAAATGAAAACATAGCTTAAACTTTATCTTTTATAACTCAAAATAAGATCTATATCTGTAATAAGCCTAGTAGAACATATCAGAATATTTTTTGCTTCAATAAGTGTGATGACAAAGTATTCAATGATTAAGAGTTGTTTTTGTTATGTTTCAAAAGAAACACAAGTAAAATAATCTTCAGCCTTTTGAGTCTTCTGGTGAGAATTTACTTCCAAGGGTTCGCTTTTAGCTGAATTCTAATTTCATCAAGCTTACAATAAATGCTGATGTTAATAGCCATGCAATTTTGTATTTATGCAGTGCATTTGAGCAGGATGTCTTTCCTATGGGATAGCTGTGTATCACTCATAACTGAAGAAACTATATTATTCTATTTGGTTGAACTGTGGCTGCTGGTTCGAATCCCTGCTCTGTCTGTCTTGGTGTCCTAGGGCAAGACACTTCTACCACCTTGCCTGTTGATGGTGGTCAGAGGGCCAGATGGCACCTGTTTGTGTGGCAGCCTCGCTTCTGTCATTTTGGCCAAGGGCAGCTTTGGATACAAATCAAGAAGAATAAAATCAGTTTATTCATAAGGCAATTTAACATGACTAAGAATCAAACAAGGTGCTGTAACATAAAAACAGACTAAAAATGCGGTAAACTAATAAAAACAAAGAATTAAAACAGACTACAAAGCATAAAAAATAATAAAGATAAAAACTTGAGACGTACATTAGGACAAACCAAACAGAATGTCATGTCACTCACAATCAACAGTGTGTGAATTTGTGCTTAAACGGGTATGTAAAGTGCTTTGTGGATGTCTGACTGAAAAAACTCTGTACAAATGTAGGCAATTTACGATTTTCAGTCATATCACATTAATATACAAATACTGAAAATCACTTACTACACTCACGTGAAATTTGATTATAAATGAATAACTATAAATGACATATCATGATTAATATTTTGCACTCGGTTAAGATGATTTTGAAACATTTGGATGATATAATATTTAAGACATGTGAATGGGAGCACATGCTGTGCACATAACACAGGCCTAATGGCAATTTAAATGTCCATATGAACCCAATTGGATTATATGTAATGAACATAGGGAGCTAAATGGTAAATCATAGTTGGACTGAACCTAAATAGCATTACTTTTGACATACTAACTCAAGCACTTTTACCCTGCTACTCTCTTTCTCCCTGCTTCATTCAATAATGTGAACAGATGCATATACTAATAAAGATGGTAGTATTAAGCTACAGAGAGCTCAGCGTTTTTGCGGAGGTACGCTTTTCCATGCTCTGGGGGAAGATGGAATCAAACCCTTCATGATAAATATTTTTTTACACTTATCCAGGGATGGGGGTAATACAGAACACCTCAGTCACAGAAAAGCACAGATACTACCAAAAAAAAAACAAAAAAAAACATCCATACAATAATTATGGTTTTTCCCAGGTATTTAACATTTAGAAACTACATATTTTAACAATGTGTGAAACAAAAATCAAGAAATATTTTCCTGTTCGTCTTTCACATTTGGGTGTATTTTCTCATTTGTGTATATGTTACATAATAACCTATGTGTTTCAAAATGTACATTATTTTGTGTAGTAACATGTGAAGCACTTCTTGGAAAAACATATGTGAAAGTTTTACGTGTAAAAAGCAGTATGTATGTAACATATGAAGCATGTGGAGGATACTCCAAGTGTGTGCTTCCAAGTGAAGAACACATTTGGTTCCATGTCGACATTTTCTCATGAAGGTTGTGCATGATATTGCTAGTAGGTGAACACTGTTAAAACTGATTAACATATTTATTATTATTTTTGTATGGCGGATCATTTATTAAATATTGTGTGCGCTACATGTATTAAATGTTTTCCATGCATTTGTATGTTTGCAATATGCACTTGTATCCCTAGATGATATAACCAACACAATGGACCTCTATAGTTTAACCTATTCAAACTGTGTCACTGCTTGGCAAAAACGTTTGCTTGAAATTCTCAGAGGACATAGACCACACAATCTTTCCTTACTAAGCAGGCAACAGTGAACAAAATGTGAGAGTCACTGTCAGAGTTATTACCTTTTTTGGATATGTTTAGCCATCTCTGCTTGTCAGCTTATTTAAGGGATTTGTTTCCCCTCTCTTCCTTTAACTTGCTGTGGTATGTCTGACTGCCACAAATTTTTAGATGGATCAAAAATATCTCACATTATAGGTAAAATCACTTTACTACAAGGAACAATGTGAGCAGAATGGAAGAACATCGTAATTTGATGATCTTAGTAAAAGCATTGCTTTGGATATAAAAGGAAATTCACTGCAGCTGAAACAGATTCACAGAAACAATAAGGTTTGTTTAGAGATGAGAAAAGACTCTCACAGTCACTTTTATACTGCAAATATTCCAAACGTATGATACCATTTTCTAAAACATATTTTCTCTATTCCAGCATGAAAGGTTCTCTAGGTAAGCTTCCTATGACTTGGACTTGGATCACAAGTAACATCAGTATTTTGCAAGAATGGTTTCTAATGTTTAAGAGTAATTGATAAAGAGAAACTTTTATTTCTCTAGATTGGGGTCATCCAGCTCATCTGACCTCTCCAATGACGCATCAACAAACCATGCAGAATCCTACTTTTTACGAAGGGAGAACAGACTGTCGGCAAAGAAAAAGGCAGAAGAAGAGAAGATGAACAGCGACTATAAAAAGGTAAATTATGCAATTTGAATGCTGATATCTTCATGTGCTGCTGCTATTTTACACTAATGTTCAAAAGACAGTATTCAGTATATCAGCTCTTTGGTTTTAATACATCTAAATAATATATGTTATATAACATGATATATTGCACTCTTAATATATCTTAACAGCCTTTACCAAGTTAAGAAACATACATTACAAATACCATCAGGTCATTGATTATTAAACAAAGGTGATGTGGAAAAGAAGGCTTGTAAAAAAACTAAGTGCACCCAAAGCCCCATATGCAGTGAATACCACATTTTTGTATCCTATAAAGGTTACCTTTTTTATTGTCATTGTTTCACATACACTGTAACTAATTTTCAATATGAAACACCTCACAATTTAGAAGAAAAAAATGAATTGAAATTGAAATTAAATGAACACTTTTAAAGAATATGTGGAATAAAAACAAAATCACAACTAATAAGAGTATTTGTCTTTGTCAAGCTTCCATATATATCCACAAACATAATGCAGACATTCTTCCCTTTCAGTTTAGTCTCTAATAGAGAAATACCAAATTTAATTTGCTATAAAATTAGTGAAACATTACTGAGTAATTTTGCGTTAAATCATAACATGTTAAGTACTTTTATCCTAAAAAAAAAACACCTGAGGGTTCCAGAAGAATAACTCATTATAAGCAATTGGCCACATGCTTATTCAGCCAATTTGTGAAACACCACATAATATCACGATAAAGCTAGAATATGTTTATATGGGAACCAAATTTATGTTCTCGGTACAGAAAATAGTTTAAACTACTCCCCAGCAATTTTAAGTGGTATTTTCAATTCAACTCTGTAAGAAATACAATTGTAATTGTTTTATACATTGTTCACACATGTGGTAATTAAAATATTAAAAACTAAACTTTTAAGTTGTTGAGTCAGTGCTCTGTATCTGTTTAATTTTTCTGTATTTGTTATATTATTTAAATTAATTTTAGGCTTTTATTTCACTTTTTTTGTTTTTACTTTATTTGTTTCATTATCAATGACTGTGAATATGGATCTTAGGAGATCAAAATGTGTGTAAATTTTACAGATGTACGAAAAGGCACTGGCAACAAATCAAAGGCTCAAGTCCCGACTAGAGACTAGTAAACAAGACCTGGTTACTGTTCAGGACCAGCTGCAGAGAGCACAGGTATTCCTTTCATCTTCTATTTAAGAAGATGAATTTGTCAGATAAAAAAGTTTAATAATAATAATAATAATAATAATAATATCATTGACTCAGAGGGGGAAACCTGATGACTGTACCTCAAACATGCTTGAAGCAGAGAAAAAGGTACACACTCATGAATCTGATTTTATGTTTTTATGAAGCTGTCCTTATCATATTGAATAAATTATCTTTACAGCAAAGTTGGAGCCTTAAAAAGAGAATATCAGAAATGGAGGAACAGTTAAAGGTAATTTTAATTCATTTCAAAAATAATAATAATTATGAATATTTTTAACCTAAGAGGGTTATTTGACACACACAAAAACTGTAAAATATTTGTGAGATGTGGTGTTGATGATGGGTTTAGCTGGTGTCACTTGTCACCATTATGCTGTGTTGGCTGTGAGTACATCTACACATCAGCTATAGAGAGCAAAAACTCTTCACTGTAGAATCACAACGGTCTGCTCTATTCTGCATTAGAAGATACCGACAAAAGCCTTTTGTTTTCGGTCAATAAACTGTCTTCACAAAACAGATCCTAGTCTGAAAATAAACACTGACACCATTGTGTGTAGATGCATCATTGTTTGACTGTAATAAGTCACTCAGATACATCTAGATCTGCCAGTTCTGACATAATAAATACCAAAATCATGTTTCTAAGTTTATGATACTTACTCATCCCTTTCGTGCTGAGTCATAAGTAGTGGTCTGGTAAGTATACAGTGGGGCAAAAAAGTATTTAGTCAGCCACCAATTGTGCAAGTTCTCCCACTTAAAATGATGACAGAGGTCAGTAATTTTCATCATAGGTACACTTCAACTGTGAGAGACAGAATATGAAAAAAAAATCCAGGAATTCACATTGTAGGATTTTTGAAGAATTTATTTGCAAATTATGGTGGAAAATAAGTATTTGGTCAATAACAAAAATTCAACTCAATGCTTTGTAATATAACCTTTGTTGGCAATAACAGAGGTCAAACGATTACTATAGGTCTTTACCAGGTTTGCACACACAGTAGCTGGTGTTTTGGCCCAATCCTCCATGCAGATCTTCTCGAGAGCAGTGATGTTTTGGGGCTGTCGCCGAGCAACACGGACTTTCAACTCCTTCCACAGATTTTCTATGGGGTTGAGGTCTAGAGACTGGCTAGGCCACTCCAGGACTTTCAAATGCTTCTTACGGAGCCACTCCGTTGCCCGGGCGGTGTTTTTGGGATCATTGTCATGTTGGAAGACCCAGCCACGTTTCATCTTCAAAGCTCTCACTGATGGAAGGAGGTTTTGGCTCAAAATCTCACGATACATGGCCCCATTCATTCTTTCCTTAACACGGATCAGTCGTCCTGTCCCCTTAGCAGAAAAACAGCCCCAAAGCATGATGTTTCCACCCCCATGCTTCACAGTAGGTATGGTGTTCTTGGGATGCAACTCAGTATTCTTCTTCCTCCAAACACGACGAGTTGAGTTTATACCAAAAAGTTCTACTTTGGTTTCATCTGACCACATGACATTCTCCCAATCCTCTGCTGTATCATCCATGTGCTCTCTGGCAAACTTCAGACGGGCCTGGACATGCACTGGCTTAAGCAGGGGCACACGTCTGGCACTGCAGGATTTGATTCCCTGTTGTTGTAGTGTGTTACTGATGGTAACCTTTGTTAATTTGGTCCCAGCTCTCTGCAGGTCATTCACCAGGTCCCCCCGTGTGGTTCTGGGATTTTTGCTCACCGTTCTCATGATCATTTTGACCCCACGGGATGAGATTTTGCGTGGAGCCCCAGATCAAGGGAGATTATCAGTGGTCTTGTATGTTTTCCATTTTCTGATAATTGCTCCCACAGTTGATTTTTTCACACCAAGCTTCTGGCCTATTGTAGATTCACTCTTCCCAGTCAGGTGCAGGTCTACAATTGTTTTCCTGGTGTCCTTCGAAAGCTCTTTGGTCTTGGCCATAGTGGAGTTTGGAGTCTGACTGTTTGAGGCTGTGGACAGGTGTCTTTTATACAGATAACGAGTTCAAACAGGTGCCATTAATACAGGTAACGAGTGGAGGACAGAAGAGCTTCTTAAAGAAGAAGTTACAGGTCTGTGAGAGCCAGATATCTTCCTTGTTTGAAGTTACCAAATACTTATTTTCCACCATAATTTACAAATAAATTCTTTAAAAATCCTACAATGTGAATTCCTGGATTTTTTTTTCCAAATTCCGTCTCTCACAGTTGAAGTGTACCTATGATGAAAATTACTGACCTCTATCATTATTTTAAGTGGGAGAACGTGCACAATCGGTGGCTGACTAAATACTTTTTTGCCCCACTGTACCTGCTATTTAATGTGTGATTATTTTATCAGAAAATCCTTTAGTATATGAACTATTTTAAGCAGGTTTTTTTTATTGTACAACTCTTATAAAAGAAGGGTGTTGCAAATCTGAGAACTATTATGGAACCTTTATTTAGTTATTTTTAAATACAGCTAGTGTTAGGTTTTTGTTTTGTTTTTTACAGCCACCAGGACTGTTGTCTAGTCAAATAACCAAGTTTCAAAGATGAGCAAAACAGAAAGAAGTACGATGTAAAGTTTTTTCATTAGCATCAATGTCATTAGCATTTTTGTACCTCCAGTTAGTTTTTACACATAATTTAGGACACCTTTTTTATATATGTCGGCTAGGTTCAAAGCTCTTCTACAGTAATCTTTTCACAGCAGTTTCTGAAACAGTCGAGAAATGCAATTTATGGCAGAAGTCCTTCTTTTTTTGTGATCTAAGAAGCAAACAAATAAGAGAGTAGTCTCTCTCATGTTTACTTTATTTAGCTCAGCGGGAAAACTAACCTCTGCTGATTTGCTTAAATCCTAACTCTGTGAATGTTAAGGCTTTTCTGTGCTGTTCTTTTCCTAAGGTGCAAGCTGAATTGAAGTTGGAGAACCAGAGGCTGAAGGATGAGAACGGGGCTTTAATCCGTGTCATTAGTAAACTCTCCAAGTAAAACAGGAAGCAGGTGGGGGAGAGGAAGGGGGGAATACAAAAAAGCTATTTTTATATCCTCTAAAAGAATAAACTGACCTCTGAAAGGACAGATGTTCTGCTGATATTCTCTAAACTTTATGCCTTTATGTAATTTTTGTTGTCTAAAGTAATAATAAAAGGTGTCTATAAAGGCTGTTGTTCTGGTTGTCAAGCCTTTCTAAAGTGATATAAAATCCTAATATAGACCTTCATCCCGTTACTGTAGTAACACATTCTGCTCCTTTAAATATCTTCTATACTGCCAAAAAATAAAAAAGAATAGCATCTGAACGTTTTTTTAATTATGTTAAATACATCCCCCAGCTGTCAGAGTAATCTAAACTATGATCAGTACTAATTCCCCATCATAGTACAAATATGAGATGTATTGGTTTGTCATTAAGTTCTGCCCTCCCACTCTGAATTAATGAAAGATGAACTATTCAACACTGTCACCTATTGGCCATAAGATGAATTGCACCCTTGTTATGTTCATTCACACCACATAAGACACTGATACAAAAAATTGTTTTATTTTCTAGGATTACAGTTTGACAATACACAGTTATGTCCTTTTTCCTTGAGTGTTTAATATTTACTTGAGTTGATTAGTTTCTGCAGGTTTTTTTGTCTTTTTATTGATGCAAAAATTGGCTTTTCAATTAAACAAAGTCATGCATGTCACAAAAAGGCACATCTATTGATACGTACTCTTCTACAGTAGACAAAAAAAAGGGTGAAGAGAAACAAATGATCACCTTTTCTATGCATGATGGTAAGTGAATATGATGATGTGTTGGATGTTATATTGACACAAGATGGTCCGATCTGAAAATAATGTTGGCAGTATTGCATTGTGATTGCTGATTTTTGCGCATTTTGGTTCTGCTCTGCGCTTCAGAGGCCCAGGAAGACATGAGATTTTGTTGTCTGCGTTGCAGTGAGAACTTATGTCTCGGCAACAGAACCAAAAAAACAAAATAATTTTGGTCTTTTTAAGAAATGTAGGGTGAAAGAGAAGATAAAGAGGGCTAACACATTTTAGAGAAGCTTTAAATGCGGCAGGTCTTCGAAATAGGACTTTCTAAAACTGACACACTGTGCAAATCATGTTTTATCTTCCTCTTAGCTCCTCAGATGAGTAGACATAACCTAATTGGTATTCAAAATATATTATGTGTAGTGGATGTTGAAATAACAGAACAGAAAAGAATTGGAAACAAAGATATAATTCAAAAGGGTCACAATACCTTCTCATCTCATTGCAGTCCAATATAAAATAGAATTTTCATTTATAGAGTTACATTTGAAATGAGAAGACATATGCTGAGAGAGAAAACAGCATCAATATGGTGTGATGATCAGGAGCACAAATTGTATTCTGAATAAAACATTTATAATGTTGTCAGTTTCGAAGACAAAAACAAGTTATGTGGAATAAAGCAGGAAAAGGAGCTACAGAAGTTGTCTTTTTTTTTCTATGTTTTTTTTCGGGGTCCGACTCTAATTTGGCAGGAATGAACAATGGAAACACTTAAAGATACACTGAGACAAAAGGGGTTTTAAATATATACAGTCTATTGCTAGGTGACAAACACACAGTGCTATCAGAAATTAACATTAACTGATTTTCAGTCAGAATATATAATAACACACATAAAACAATGGAAATAAATCCCATTCATGCAGTATTTTTTTTAACTTTGAGGATTTGGACAATTACATATAACAATCATTCTACTAACCTATTAACTCAGATTATTCAGTCATACACTCAGTCCCAGTGAGAAAAAATACATACACTTTTCAGTCAGTACATACATTTGTTTGTACTTTTATTATCAAAAATGACACTGAAAACAAACACACACACATACACATCATAGTTATAGATTCTCTTTAAAACATGCTAATATTTACATAATTTTGTAATTACATGCTGTAGACTATTAACAACTCAGCATGATGCATAATTTCTGCAGCAGATGGAAGCCCTGTTGATGAACCCAATAGCGTTCTGCTGTTCAACTTTACTTAGATATTTCAAATATTTAAAAAAAAAATGTATACCTTTGGAAATGTTCAAATAAACATAACTCCTTCCTTCTAATGTGTTTCAGGAATTTAATGTTAAAATGTATAAAACTACTGAGTCTACAAATATTAGATTTTTTACAAACAATTAATCATTTTTTCTAAATTTTATTTAACACAATTAAAATGTTTCTGCTGGGAAGAAAAATTGGGTTATCAGTTTAAATTAATTAAATTTCCTGACTGCTGATTTAAAATAGCTTATATTTTTAACTCACTGCTATTAAAAATATCAACATTAGTTTGCTGTAGTAAATAATACACCCAATCTTGTATTTAGAAAATTATTTGTGTGATCCTTTTTTGCCTCCAAGCTTCTGTACATTAACACAAACTATAACTTGACTGACAAAGGTGTAACACAGGACTACAATACTTATGCTTCTGATCAACTTCATTAACCTAGTTCACTGTGAAGCATGAGTGCTAAAATCTGCAGCTTTTTGGTTCAGGTCAAGGATATGTGCACTGTATTGCAAGTATGATGCAGCAGTTGCTATGTTAATAGTCTACAAAGTTGCATTTTATTAATTAACTCAGATTCATTAAAAAAAGAGGCTACATTTTATGTTTTTTATCTCCTTCTCTATACAAAAAAAGTTTTCCCTTTGACAGAGTGGAGGATAAAGAACAACACATCAACCAAAGGCATAAATAGACTCCAAAATAAAACAACATTGTAACAGTAGCATTTGAAAATAAGCTAAATGAATTTGTCTGCATTTAAGTGGTAATCCTTCTGGTGTCTGTACTACTTTCATAGATAAGTACATATTTGTATCCATGTGGTCAGCGTAGTTCAAGCCTTAATTCAAATGACCTGTTCACAGAATTTCAGACAACTTTTCAATAAGGCTCAGCCTGTAGGACATAAAAAATACATGTCTCAACCATTACATTTCTAAAATGTCATTTCAGGAAGGCACACTCATATCATCGTTCTGCATTTGATCTGATAGCTGTGTGCTAATCCTAAATGCATAGATGTGTCTTCATGGCAAGACAATCAGGCAACAAAAAAAAAGTCAAAATGAAATGCCATTCCAGCTAATCTGCAAATAAATGCTGACATACAATTCTTGAAAAGAAACCACAGCACTATTTGCTGCATTTAGTGACCCCAACCTAATTCATTCTACATAAATCTACTAATGCTAATGGATGCAAACCAGCCCTTTGCTCCACACTACCACACTTTCTATTGCAGGGCATAGCACACTTATAAGCAACATACAATACTAGGTATGCTGTGCGCAGAGCAGAGAGGAGGTAAGTAAAGCATGCTCCATAAACTAAAGCGTTTTGTCAATTTTTGACTTGAACTTTATTTTCACCCATTTTCAGCACCCAGTAAATCAGCTTTGTTAAACCCAAAACTTATCATTCATGAACTACTGACCTGATAACCCATTACTATTTTCTCAGGGTAAACTAAGAAGGATGCCTGAAGAGTTTCCATCAACTTAACTGTGTATAATACGTTATCCTAAGATGTTTCTTTTTTGCTGAGCAGGATTTATGACAAGTAGTCTCTTGTTAAGTCATGGGATTCATGCAAAGAGGGGATGATTTTCCGAGTAAGAGCAATAGCTGGTTGATGAGGTTTTTTACTTCTTTGCTGCGAGAGCTGCAAGCTGACCATTAATATCTTCCTCTGGCTGCAGTGGGTGCCACTGGGCAATGGGACGGCGGGGATTAGACAGCATGTCTGACCAGTGCTTAAGACCTAAGCCAGTAGCCTTGCTACCAACGAAGATCTTCCCGATGGCGTCATTCTTACCAATCTTGTCATAATCAAACACTGTGATAACCACCAAGATTTTCTGAGAATGAAGGAAAGGAAGAAACATGAGATTTATTTAACATTATTTGAACTTCAGTTTAATGAATATACTGTATGCACTTCATGTAGCATTAAAACTCAGTGCTTCTTAACTATATATGTTTTATAGGTCAAGCTAGTTAACAAGGAATACATTTGCTTTTTATAGCCATTCAGATTTGTCACTTGGATAGAAATTGTATTATAGTTTTGCCTGCACTAAAAAAGTCAGACTTTCAGAAAGAAAGAGTTAATGAAAGAAAGAAAGTAATTAGCTTGTGAGTTCAGAACAGGATTTTGCCTTTGTGTCAAAAGTAATTTCAGCACTTATGACAATAAAACCCAAAAGCTCTTTGCATCATCGGAAAATGAAATGTCAAAAGAATAAACTTCAAAACTTTCTGAATAACACAACAGTTAAGATGGAATAAAATAACTAAATGCAAACACCTTCGGGGCAACATACAGTATAATGGTACATTTAACTGAAATATATTTAAAAAATTGTTTTAATCCTTTTTAGAATGTCAGATTTGACTTCTACAGTACCTGCATCTGTTCCAGTGGGATTTCAAAGCTGAATGATTCATTGTAATATGGATTTAGGGTGTTCTTCTTTACAGTTGTCTTCTTTTTCTTGAGACGCTTTCCTCCCTGCAATAGCTGGATTTTCACATAAGGATCTGGAAAGCAGATCAGATATTGAAGAGGATATAATTATTATCGGCTTACTATAAAAGTCTCGTTTTCGTATCTGAAATGCTTACTGTAGTTTCTCTTTTTATTGTAACTTAAGATACTTGCTAATATTTTTATCAACAATTTTTTTTTAGAAAAGAAGCTAACTCATGATTTTATAGACACATAGGTCAATATTATGTGCTCTAAGAAATACTCCGAATAATCCTATTAAAAGAAAAAAAAATTAGTCTTACCAATTAGTACTATTCTCGGTTTAAAAAAAATACTGTATTCCACACTTCATATGATATTGGATTTACCAGACAAGCCACAGGCATCCATCTTCTTCAGATTCTTTGCCTCTAGGATGCAGACGGTAAGTTTTCCAGCTGTGGGGACGTAACGGAGGGAGATGCAGATGTCTCCAAGTTTCTCAGGCTGAACAGCCACAGACAAGAAAAGAATGAGGACAAGCAGAGATGTTCATCAGACATCAACAAACTGCAAAAAAAATTTTTGACAAGTTCATACGAAGATTTCTGTCTCTCTGATTCTGCCCTGCTTGAAATTCCCTTTTCTGTTATATTTAGTTCTGTTTTTTGTGTTAATTTCTATTTAAAGTTAGTTTCCCCTATATCAGTATTTTGTAATCTCGTGAAATTTACTTCCTGTACAATTTTCTTTTGTGCTAGCTCCTTTAGTTTTACTCCCACTATCTAGCCTTTTGGATATAACTTGCAGGCAACCACTACTATTGAAGGAGAAGGAGAAGAATGTTCCTTCTTCATTTTATCCCTACCTTTCCAGTTTAGGATTATTATTTGTAACCTTTAATGAGACATAGTTGTTCCAAGACTGTGGTTACCTAGGACCATATAAGAAAAATCACATTCTAAAATTAACTCAATGTTACTCCATAACAAGTTAATACAAATAAGTTGCTAAAATACATGATGGATTTCCCACTGTGTGAAGTTTTCACCCCTAACCGTACATCTGTTGAGAATGATTTATAACACCAATGTTTTTTTGCAGCATATGTACATGGAAGAGTGCCAGAAGATGGTATCAAATTGATATTTTAAACTAGGGATGCAACGATACCACTTTTTTCAACCCGATACCGATACTTTAATCAGAGTACTTACTGGTACTGAGTACCAATGCAGATACTTCTACCACCAAAAAAAGTTAAATGAATTGGAAGACAGATTTTAATTTCTTCTCTGCTTGTTACAACAAATGATGGTGAATTAGATAAAAAAATCAAATATGAATTAAAATGACCAAACAAGTAAAATTTAAAAGTAAAAAAATAACATTTTCTGTAAAATCATTGCAGAGTTTTCACATTTTAAGTATCGTTTCATGGTATTGGTTAACTTTAGCCGATACCGATACTAGTACATTAGACGTTAAGGGGCCGATACCCAATACTAGTATGGATACATCCCTATTTAAAACAGATAATGGTATAGTGGAGCAGATTATATTGTTGTTTGAATCAACTTTTTGTGAGTTTTTCTCTAATTCTTGCATTACTACAAGATTTTAGTTTTTCATGTAATGGCATTTTATGGGATTATAGGAAACAGAGAACATTGTGTTCATGGCCAAATCTTTGAAAGAGTGTCTTAAATAACTACAATTCAGAAAAGCACCTCTTCTTGATCTGCGCTCTCAAGGTCCCGCCATTCTTCAATAGGACGTCCAAGGTCAATGGTATTCATGGGAATCTTCACTTCCCCAATGACGTCATGCTTGGAAAATCTGTCATAGTCGTACACTGACATTGTCAGGATCTTACCACCAAGTTCTTCATAGGGCACCTGAGTGAATGAAAGAGTGTTGGTTTAAAGGTAATCATGTCTTCTTTTTTGAAATATTTGAAGTTCAACAAACATCTGTTGGTGTGATCAGAGTTTACATTATTATGTCCTTAAACAAATATCACAGAATCATTAAATTAGGAAAAAGGAAGACACACATGGAAATACAACAACTGACTGAACTGAAAGTTAGTAGATATTATTTTAGGAATGTATTAATATTGGTGAAGTTGTCTCAAATGCACACAGCAAATCTACATCGAAAAAATACAAACACAGCCTAATATAAATGCTGCTAACATTAATCTGAGGAGAATTTTTTGCTGTGCATATATATAATGCTGTAACAGTTTTCAGCAGAAAAAAAATGACAATTTTGTTTATTTTGGGATTCAAAAGTTGGTACAGACAAACAATAACTCTGTCAATGGACATTTTGCTTTAACCCCTAGGAGACCAAGGACTTAGATCCTGACTGCTTTTTTAAATTATTTTTAAATCTTATTGACTGTATTGTGAAACCCTTAACTTATATTTGCATTTTTTCTTTAATGAGAGTGATCTTTCCTCCAAAGATGAAAATAGCTCATTTAAGCTTTCTCTCTGCTCAGCCCCTTACTAGCTTTATTGGATTTTGCTGAACAAATAATAAAACCAATGCAGTTATGATTTGAGCTGGTACTTTGTTTGATGAACCCAAAAAATTGAACCATGTTAAAGGAAAAAAAGAATCAATGTGTGTTTGTAAAAGGAGTTAATATTTGTTTAAGATACTTTATAAAAAAAGTGAAAACTAAGTTGAATGAAGATTGATTTTCTTTGGATTTTGTGCTGTGTGCCATTCTTTGTATTGTGTTGTTGAGAGAATTTTACTTTACAGATCAATTTTAAATGTATGAGCCTTGGTTTAATTTACGGGTAAAATGGGTAGTTGTACAATATAAGCTGTTGGTTCCATCCACTCTCTTTTTCATAGGACAATTGATACCAGTTGCTTTTGCAAAAAAATAAAATTCCATTCATTCATAAAACATTGGAAACCTACCTTGAAAACAAAGGTCTCATTGAAGACTGGGTTCAGAGTTTTCTTGTGCACCTTGGTGTCAAACTTCTTCTTCTTATCGGGGAAAAGAAGGACCCTGACGTAAGGATCAGAAGTACCACCGGAGTCCATTGACATGAGATCTGCAGCTTGAAGGATGCCAACTGTCAGCTGTGCAAAGATTAAATGATATTAAGAAGAAAAGTGATGAGGACAGAGCTGTTATTCTTTTTTGTAATAACTCAGTAACAAAAATATATTGAAAAAATAATAATCTGACTGTTCCCATAACATGGGTCTTTGAAAAATGTGAACTACTGGAAACTTGTGTGGATTTTTTTCATGTTCTGAGAAAAAAAAAATGTTTTCCTGTTTTTAGACGTCATCGTAAATTTATTTCTAAAAATAAAACTTATATCTGTTTTCAGCACAATTTCTTTAGTTTTCAATTAACTTCGAACTGACAACCACAGACCTTTGTGTTCTCAAAGTCATAATCTATAGAGTATTGGAGTTTTCCAAGTTTTTCTTCTTCTTTCTCCTCTTCTTCTTTCTCCTCTTCTGTCATTCCTGTCTCACCTTCTTCTTCATCATCATCGTCCTGGTTTTTCTGTTGTGGGAAGGTGACAAAATAAAACACTAAATCAAATACTATTCAATTTAGATTTGAACACAGGGATTCCTTACAACCATCAGCATGCCACAGACACTGGAGATAAGGAGTTTTTACATGGGAGATACATGTTTTTGTTAGACATTACCTGCACACAACCGTATGATCAAAACAAAGAATTTACAGTGTAAAAGTGAAAAAAAAAAGGTTTTTTTCTTTGGTTAAAAATGTCTTTTTTAATTCTTTACTCCTCATCCTCTCAGTGTTTTGGAACACTGGATAAGTCTTTTTGACATGCTAGAGCAGGACAGTGACAGCCAGTCAGTGGAGGCATTGCAGGCTAGTTCTGCTAAGGGGGGGTAGTAAAAATGCTGCAACCTTTCAGTGAACGCAGAAAAAATACAGTTCTCCTGTTTGTCAAATTTTGGATATCACCAAATAACGAGGGTGATGCATTTTTAAATAAAACCCCAAAGGAACTAGCTTACAACAGGATTAGCAATGCATGTTATAAAATGCAATTAGGATATACACTGAGCTTTATATTTTATACGCAAAATTTTTAGACCGATTTATAGCAGCCAATGTAAACATAGCCTGTTTCTAGAAACCATGCACACATATTGTCTTAATCACAAACATTTATATAGATAGCAATTGGATTAGTGTCACTTGTCATGATGAAAACATTGTTAGAAACTGAGACATGCAATTAAAAAGTCTTGGGAAATTTGCGGCCTATATGCTACTCTGATTAATACAGCACACAAGCTTCTGGAAATTCTCATCTGGTAATGTATGGCGTCAGATTATTTTCTTTAATATGAGGGCACAATTCAAGACAAAACAAGCTTAAACTCAGGTTTAAACTCAGGGAGAGGATAAATGATTGTTGAGAGTAAAGCTGTTATTCATTTTCTAACAGGGTGCAGAAGATTAAATGTTTTCTTCATATTTCTAAAATATTTTTCACTTTTGCAAAACTGTTTAAGTTTTTTCCACAACACAACACAACAATAAATCCAATCCTGTACTCTAAAAATGGAATACAACAAATTTATAAGATTCTGCAAACAAACAAAAATTATGTGCTTAAAGGCTTACAGTAAACAATTGTTTAAGATGAAGGGTGCTAATACACAAAATTCATTTTGCAGGAGGAACACTGACCACAATCACAGCAAATAATATCATGCTTCGTCTAGTCTAATCTGGATCTGTGGCGTCTCTCCTGAAGAAATCTAAAGTGAGAGAGGAGAGAAGGTGCAGCTCTTATAAGCCAGAGGGCACACATCGAATAAGTAATTGTAAGATTAAGAAAAAACAGAGTTTTGCTAATGCGGAAAAGAGGGGGGGGGGGGGGGTAAAGTTCACCCACAGTCTTTTGTTGGCGACCAATTATCTTTACAGTCGTTTTGACTACTCTGTTCAGTTTATTTCTTTTAGTTAGTGCGAAGTACCAAACCACATAGAAATATTAAAAACAAGTACACACTTATTCAAACTAACCTTGAACTCCGTGAACTTCCTCATTAAAAGCAGCAATACGTTTCTTACATATTTCTTCTGTTTGCTTCAGATGACTGAAGCTCAGCATACTTTTACGCTCCACAATATCATGTTACTCTCTCCACCCCGTTTTTAAGGCTTGTTTTGTTATGAGTTGTGCTCTCATATTGAAAAACATTAGCTGACGCCATAGTAATGATTAAATGAGCTAATAATAATGTGCATATTTTCATATACCTCATTGTTTACTTGTGCAAATATCCATGCTACATCAATATTTATTTATTCTGATTTATTTGAACATCGCGTCCAGGATAAATGACAACAACACGTTGTGGATATTTGTGCTGTTTTCATGCTCATTCTGATATAGACCAAAACAGCCCTATTCAACTGTGCTCCTTACTGTTGAAGTGACAGTGAACACCTTGCTCAAATTAAAAAAAAGATTTGTGATGTCTAAGTGTGGAAACCAGCCATTCTATGATTATTTTCAAAAATACCAGCAACAAGACATTCAAGGCTCAACCTAGTTGTCCATGCTTAAAGAAGGCTCCATGTTCCACATCCATGAAGAGATAGTTATTTACTTATTATTCTAGGATGGTCACTGGTTGTTATTGATCAAGGTTTTAACTTATGTCAAATACCCAAAACCACTGATTATTTTGAAGTTTATTCATGTTCATGGTTTCTAGAAATGTAAAAGTAAAAAACCTCAGCTCGGGCAAACTGGAGATTATTTGGCCCTGGATTAAGGCAGAACCATACTCCTATTATTCATTTGTGATTTGGGATAAATACCAGGCTTGAAAAACATTCAGTCCTTGTTTCACTTTTTATGTTTGTGCCCTAAAGGCCTCTGTTTGTGCTTGTCTTTATCACAGTAAAAGTGTTAAGTAAAGGGCTCAGAAAGCTACTTGCATGCTAAAATAGTTTTTGCTGCAAAGTTATTTTTGTGACTGATAAAAAGCATTCGTGTCAAAGTGACCTTGACTTTATCTTATTTAGTACCATTAGATGTCTCCACATCCTTTCATAAGAGTATCACCGTCAAAGTGTTTTTTTTTTTCATAGCTTGTCATGCAGTTTCATCATCACCATTTCCATGTCTCCCAAACAACCAACCATGCCCTTCATCACATGCATAGATAAATAGCGTTAACAGTGTCTTGCACATAATTTTGTGAGTTACAGTTACATTGTCCAACGAACAATGCATTATATGGTTAGACTCTCCTCTGCTGGGTTTATGGAGGACATCATAGCTTTCCCATTCTTACATTCTCAGGCTATTATAAAATAATTAACACAACAAAAAGGGGGAGACCACGGCAGCAAAGGAAGCTACGACTTTCATTCCATAAAACCCCCCTCCGCCCTTGGGGCAGAAGGTATCAACATGAGCTATCCACCTACCGTAGAACAGGGGTCCACCACAGTCAAGAAACACGAGGCACACATAAGACAGACACAAAGCGGAAGAAAGGAGGAGAGCAGAGAGAGGAAGAGATTCAACTCACAAGACACCCAACACACAACAAAGAAAGAGGCGATCAAGACCACCACAACCACAGTTATGAGGAGAAATGACACACTTGATACTAGGACTGTAGACACATTCAACTTCTAAATCAAAGTAAATGGATTGCAAAAAAACTGGTAATATAAGATGATTGATTAGAACTTGCTTTCTGTTTCATCTAAGCCTTTATTTCTCATTGATAACCAAAAAGAATTTCCCTTCATGGTGTTCACTATTCTTGCCATCTCTTCATAGCATGTGTCATTTTTCACCATGGGGTCACAATGGAGTACGTCACATTAAAAAAAAACAACACAACATCAATTAAATGGAGGGGACGAGAGCTCTCCTTGTGTCCTCTATCGCCTGGCCTAAAAGAGCTGCTGGTGAAAAATCAAAGTTAGTGAGCCATATAATTTTGAATTTACAAGAGAAAATATAATAAAATGATATAAATGAGAGAAAAAGCAAGATTCCAACTTGCTACTACCCTGACTTTCAGGGGTGTAGGAAGCTTGATCTGTCATACCTCGCCGCCCTGCATGTTCTTCATGTTAAAGCCGTCCTTGCCCTTCTTTCCTTTCTTGTTCTTCTTCTTCTTGCAACAGCATTTTTTGATTATGCAGAAGCAACAAGTAAGGACGAGTAACGCCGCCACCACAGCGATAGCAATCAAAGCCCATGGAGGAACTAGTTCAAGAAGCAAAGGTTCAAAATTATAATTCAATCGTAAACTTCTTTACATAGATTTTTTTGTATGCCACTGTAGTGTGACTTACGAGGGATTTTATCAATTTCATTAAAGAATTTGATTCTGATCTCTTCAAACATGTCATTCTTGCTGATCTCTGTGTTGTTGGAGCCTGAAAGATCCGGTGCAGAGGTGGAGATGGAGACCGAGGAGGGAGCCATGGTCACCGTGGTGGCACTAGTCGGCTCAGCTGCCGCAACGGCCTGAGGCTTTTTGAACAGGTTGAATTTCATTGTGAAAGACTAGGGGCTATGTCCCTGAAACACAAAGTATAGGTAAAGGAAACATTATGTACATAGCGACAAGGAGATTAAAGTTGCATTTTATAAACATTTGAGAAAATTAATATTCTTGTTTGTGCTTTGCAGGTTGTTAGTTTCCAACTTTTCAGCTTCCAAGCCTTCTATTGTAAAATTAGCATTTCAATGGCAGGCAATGATTGGTCAAAATAATGGTCACAAGTTAATTAAAAAAGAGCTTTAAAGGGAAAGTACTTTTTGTTTTCAACCTGGGCCTTATTTATAGCATACATTACATTCCTTTACTCACCCAGACAAGTTTGGAGCCACTTGGAGTCCTTCACGAGAAGTATAATGTGTGCTATAAATATATAAAGGTCCAGGTTGAAAAAAATAAAAAATAAAAAAATAAAACATTTAACACACATTGCACACATTTGTATCCATCCTGGCAATAATTTTGACAAGCACATCGCATTGCTTTTATTTATTTATTTTTTTTATTTTTTTTCTGGAGATCACTTAAGACCCCTCCAAGCAGTGGATTTTCATTATCCAGGGAATCATATCCACAGTTGAACCAGTATTGTTGATGATATGTGCAGAATGTTGCATTAAATACTGCATAAAAAAATTCACAATTTCTTAAATGTTTCTGTTTTATTTGATTAATATTAAAAAAAAAAATCTAAGTTGATATTAAAATGCATGCACAATCACAAAACTACAGCATACAAGATTCCCAAGAAGGAAAATTGATAGATGGCGTTTAAATATCAAATAGTAAGTCAAACCAAAGCAACATGACCCAAAGTGACTCAAGGAAAACAGTAAAAAAGAAACTGTCTGTGTTTCAATATACTATTCATTGGGATGGAAAAAACTATAGAACGATGATGGTGAAGTATTCTGTTTTTATTCATACTTGATATGAGAGACTATGTGAATGAAACAGAAGCTTTAGTCCAATATGTAAGGGATAATGGCTGACGAGGTGTACATTATCAGAAAATAATGGACGACGCAGAGGACGGTTCACGCCTCCGCGTCGTTGAAAGTATAGATTTTATTTTTTACAAAGAGAGAATAATTTACATTTGTATTTTGTTTCAGTAGGAGAAAGATTTTTTATTTAAATGTGGTTGTTGCAATTCAAATCATGAGTGAAGAAAATCTTAATAATTTCAACCTTTTAGAACCCATAATCTGTAAACACCTTATAAAACTGCAAAGACGCCACACTTAATTAACCCATTGGAGATGGATTGGTGGATGTTGTCAGGAGTTGTTGTCTCGGTGAGGAACAGACCCAGCTGCAGACGTTGAATAGAGGAAATGATGATTTAATTGGGAGACAACAACACAAGAACTAAAGACTTCAATGATCCGGCGAGGAATAAGGCGCACGCCAGAACTTAAATAGTGGAAGGAAAACAAAGGAGAACAGGTGAGTCTGATCTCACAGGTGCATTCACTGAACTAATAATTAGGCAGAGCCTTGTAGGCTCTGACAGTACGCCCCCCTTTCCAGATCGGATATTTCACCCAGGGTGGGCGGAAAGGGGCACCGGAAGGTGGTTCTTTATGTGAATGCCCCTGGAGATCTGATAAATGGCCCAGAGAGCTGACCCGGAGTGGACGACAGTCAGGAGGTCCATCCGCGTGGCATCATTCTCCAGGACGAGAGTCTGGAGGTCGACCGGGGTGGCGTCCTCTCACGGTTCGGTTATCGGGCGGATGTCTCCCGGCGGGACGTGATTCGGGCGGCCGGCCCGAATGACATCCTTTCACGGGAAGAGAGTCGCGAGGGCGTCTCAGAGTGGACGATGGCGTCCCTTCGCGGGACGATAGCTTTCTTTCACGGGACAAAGGCCAGGATGGCATCCTTCAGCAGGACAGGAGAGGGGCGGACAGCCCGGCGGTCCCCTTTCGCTGATGAGGCAGCGCCGCTTGGCTTGTCGGCGGAGGAGCCTGGTTGGTCGTCGGTGGCAACAGAGGGACCAGGTTGGTCCCCACCGACAGGGACGATAGAACCTGGCCAGTGAAGCTGGGCCTGAGACTGGGGGCTCTGTGGCTGGTGGGCCTGAGACCGGGCCTGGAGGCTTGCATGCTCGCGTCGGGTCCCTCCTGATTGTCACAGGAGGCCCCGGCTGCCCATAAGGAGACGGTGGGTGCTGAAGGGCTGCTGCAGTGATGGCCAGGAGGATTGCAGCAATAAGGATGTCAGGCTCTGGCACTTTCACTGGTTCAGGTTTTGGTTCTGGCAGCAGCAAATCCAGCAGCTCTGGCGGTGGCCAAACCAGCAGCTCTGCCGGCGGGGGCGGCCAATCCAGCAGCTCTGGCGGCAGAAAGTCCTATAGCTCTGGCGGCGGCGGCAAATCCAGCAGCTCTGGAAACAGGGACTGAAGGGAGGAGAACGTTGAACAGGCTGATGTAGACGCCAACTTCGGGGTGAACAGGCTGATGCAGACGGGGCCAAACAGGCTGATGCAGACAGGTTGATGTACTCTGGATGAACTGATCCTGCAGCTTGAGCTGAGAGGAGCTGGGAAACCAGGAATTGGAGGCTGACCGACAGACGCAGGAGCAGCAACAGTCTCTCGGCTGAGGTCTGGAGCTGCGATGGCAACCGGGCCGATACGGTGCTGCAACGGGGACAGAGCTACAGATCGAAGATTCGACAGGAACTGAGCAAGCAGAAGCGGGAACTGCGGCTGCAGCTGACAGGCAGTTAAGAATGGGGACTAGAGGGGCAAAGCCAGGAGATGGCTGAAAAGGCTGGGTTTTGAAGAGCCCATCCGGAAATTCTAACCGTTTCTTTGCAGTTGTCAGAGACGGGACCTTGCTGGTTCCTTCCGAAGGTTCAGGTCGCAGAGCTTATGTGCACCGCCGTGGCACGAAAAGCTGAGCCTTCCAAAGCGGTGCCGTGGTTGGGAGCTGGACACCGCACGTTGCGGGTCTTAGAACCCGGAAGCGATGCTGTGGCATCGGGGGCTGAAGCTGTGGCGTCTGGAACTGAGGCTCGCAGCAGTCAGCGCTGGATGGGGGTACGGAACCCACCATACTAGGTCATGGGTCGGAACCCACATAAGCGGTGTGTGGGACGGGACCCACCAGAGTTGGGAGTGTTGGAGCCGGGGAGCCGTAGGAGGCCGGCAGGACGGATGGCCTCCCCTCTGAAGAATTCCGATGCTCGGCTGCCTGGTGAATGACCCACGCTGTCATCTCCAGGTCCTCCAGGTCAGATCGAGGCAGGGCACGGGCGAATCGAGGAAGGAGCTCGCTGAGGAGTTCCTCTGTACCTGCGAGGCCATCCGAGGGGAGGGGAAAGGCAACCACCCTCAGAAGACGACACCACAACACGTCCTTCAATGTCTACGGGCCGGAAACGTCCGCTGGGTCTTTACGTGGCCGGATCAATCTGTCCGTACTGTCAGAGCCGGATGATTGAAGTCTTTAGTTCTTGTGTTGTTGTCTCCCAATTAAATCATCCTTTCCTCTATTCAACGTCTGCGTCTGGGTCTGTTCCTCACTGAGACAACAACTCCTTACAGATGTCTAAACAGGCTTTTACTAAATTGAGGCTACTCTAAAAATGAGTCCAAGACCAATTAATATGAAATATATTTGATTATGTTGTAATATAAAATTATTTTACTGGTCTTACTGCTACATCCTAACAGCTGACAAAATTAGCTCACCTCCCTGCCTCCAGTAAGCCTTAAATGATTATTAATTCCCAATGGGCATGACAGTATGTGAAAGTGTTACACTATTAAAACTTGCCACTGAGCACGAAGGTGCCAGGTTTCTGCTGTCTAATTGAGAATGGTTGTTTGGCTGCATTGCAAAAAACCTGAAAAGTGCTTCAGATAACTGTGTATCTAGCTGCATTTGTCTTCTTTAACTAAAGCCAGATGCAATAAAAACTGGTTTGGTGCAAAATGAGGAGTTTTTCCTGCTTTAAGTGATCATTTACAGTATGTTCACACAAGCAAGAACATAAATATATATTGAATAGTTTGGGATTATTAAGTACTGTTGACAAATATGTTTATTTTACTAAAGCATGATACATACAGTGAATAGTCTGGCTAAGCAACATGATGCCACCAGTCAGCTTTCATGCTCAACACAGGACTAAAAAAGCAGTGGATAAGTTACAATTAATTAATAGGTATTAAGTATTAATAAGTATTACATTTTCTACAATATGAAAATAATACTTTTTCAAGCAAGCGTAAAGAAAATACATTCTACTCCTTTTGTAATAAGGATCCCAAATGGGTGATTGTATTAATCAAATGAAAAAATGAATTACCAAAATCAATAATTACTTTGAAATTATAGTAGGAATGTATGTACATAATTTCAACTATAAACATGTTTTAACCTTTTGAGGTCTACCAGAAATAGTTTCCCTTACATCAAAGGAAAGTATTTTTGTTCGGATTATAATGTGAGAAATTTGAACTGATTGCAGTTCGACTGGCCTGTCACTTTGCAAGTGGTACATCTGAATTTCCATATTAATGAACAGTAAGGGTTATATCTATTCCATTCTTATTTATATTATTTTCTCAGAGTGCACCACTAAAATTTTGAGTTAAAAATGGAAGCATTCAATGAGTCTGTAGACAGAAGCAGTGTGATGTGGGAGAACATGAAATCAGCAACATAAACTGAACCATCTGCATATGCTAAAAGCAGCCCCTTATTTATCATTAAACACCAGCCATAGATCAATCGGTATTGTATTCCCAAAAAGTGTAATCCTGTGTAAAGTATACCTCACAACAATTCAAGATTAAAAGTTGAATTCACAGTTTTCTTCAGTACAGTATAGACATGTGATTTGGGTTCACAGATCATTGTTGCTAAGCAATCCTTACAGTTTCCATCAGCAAACCAGAATTGCTCACAACCTGCCTGAAGATGGGGTGACCAGCCTGTCAAATAATCACCCGGATTAAGGCCAGAACACCAATCAGTGCCCAAACAGTGGGCATGGAGATTTTATGAATGCAGAGTTCTATCAATTTTGCTGTTTTGTCTCAAGGTTAAAAATTAAATTCCAGGGCAGATCGGCTTTTTTCTAAACAGGTTTTGTATCTTTAGTTTACATCCATCATAAAAACACTGCCTTTAACATTCAGTAAACAAGAAAGGAAAAATGTAATGACCGATCAATTGCCGGAATAACTATGTTTTCATATTTCTGTCACTTGAACCACAAGCTTTTTGAAATTGTATTACAAAAAGTACACACCAAAACAAGTTATAGCCTTTTTTGACTTGTTTTCAGGCCTTATCGTTTGCCTCTTTTTCATTTTCACTCACTCTATATCTTCCTATGATTTCACTGTCTGAGATCACAAGCCATGTCACTCAGGGAAAGATTGAAAAAGCTTATGACACATCTTCAGTGATAAAAATGTTCAGTTATAGAGAATGCAGTATGTGAATAGTTTCAAATCATGTAAAGTATTCTCTTAAATTCTGATTACAATATTGTCATGCACTGATCCCATATTAAATCAAATCAAGAGAACGGTGCCAATCAAAAAATAACTCACCAGTAAAATGAGATATTCCCTCTGTGAAGTGGCCCATTCAATGAGTGTTTGGGATCCAGTTCCTCAGAGCTTTGGTAACATAGCCTGATCTCTCCCATTAACAGAGACTGCAGTCTCCTCTCACTTCTATCCACTGCAGCAATACACCACCTCCTCCTCCTCCACCTCCTCCTCTGTTCAATGCTCGCGATCTCCCCCATATTCCACCCTCCCATCACACACCTCCCCACTTCCACTCTGGTTTGCATCTATGTACTTATTCACGCAGCCTCTTTCTACCCATCCATCTCTGTTTCCCCCAGCCTCATTTGTAATGCTGCTCACACAGCTGATTGCAGCATGCCACTTTGTCTGGGATTGGAGGGTAGTTGTAAGAGATCAATAAGCACAAGCCCTGGAGTGAGGGGCATCTGAGCACAGCCAAGGTTTACAGAAATGAGTGAGGAAAACAAGCAACATGCTATCAGTTGTTGACAAACTACTAAGGACCTACAGACTGTCATGCCACCTCTATAATGGTATTAGATTAAGATGATATAATTAACTGGATTGTAACTATTTGTCTTAGGAATGTGATTTGACTTTCCACAGAGACATCTCTGTGTTATTATGCAAAATAGCTGAATATGAGAAAGTTTTCAGCCAGTCACTCAGAAGAATTGGCAAAAATGTCTGAAAGTGAGCCAACAACTATATCACTTTCTTAAATTACTGCATAAGCTAAATTGAGCAACTGATGTTGAGCTACACAACAATATTTTAAAACTCTGTATCTATGATTAAGAAACTATTAAACTAAAACTTTTTTTTTACTGAAATTGAATGTGACCATGGGTGATCATTGTCTGTCTTCATATGTTTTCAGTTTTAAAAATTGGTGTTTATATCCATCATGCCCAGAGATGCACCAATCAAGCTTTTAACCTGTATGAAAATATTTTATAGGTCTGTCAATCTTAACTTTAAAGGAAACAAATAAGAATGGTGGTGCAGTGGTTAGCACCTTGCAGCAAGAAGGTTGTGGGTTCGTATCCCGGCCCAGGGCCTTTCTGGATGGAGTTTGCATGTTCTCCCTGTGCATGGATGCGTGGGTTCCTTCCGGGTACTCCGGCTTCCAAAAACATGACTTTCAGGTTAATTGAGCACTCTAAATTGTTCTTAGGTGTTGGTGGGTGTGCATGGTTGTTTATCCTCTCTATGTGGCTCTATGTGATGGACTGGCGACCTGTCCAGGGTGTCCCCCGCATCTCGCCCCTTGACAGCTGGAGATAGGCACCAGGGATATGGGATATTTTAAAAAGTTATACATTCCTTAAATGTTTCATATGAGCCCCTGCCTTAAAAGAGAAAATTGTGAAGAGTCATCTTTTCTCAATACCAAAAAGAACAGGGCTCTAAAAAAAAAAAAAAACTGGGAATTATAAGTGTGAGAGTTGCAATCATTGTGATAATATGGTCAATGCTAAATCTTTTATAGACATATCTTCAGGAATAATTTATTTCATTAATTCATTTATAAACTGCAACAGAACATTTGTTATTTATAGATTGGAATGCCCATGTGGTTGTTTATATGCAGTAGAGGGATGACAAAGCACAAACTTAAAGTTAGATTATCAGAGTACAAATATGCTATAAGAACAGGGAATCCTCTATACTCAATGGTATTACATTATAAAGATGCTAACCATGGGAGTTGTCATACACTTAGGTATTGAACATTGAACAAGATTCCATCATAGGAGGAGATATAATTAAGAAACTTTTACAAATATAATTTTATTGGATTTATACATTAAATCCACATAATGTTTATAGGTTTAAATGAAGAAATTGACTTCTCTCCTTTTTTTGTAAATATTTGATGTTTTATTTATTTAATTTTGAGCACTTTGGTGTTCCATAATGGAAAGCCAGAAGCGCCACTATTTTAAAAATAAAAATGCCCCAAAATTGGTAGTCATACATCGGAAAAGGCAAAAAAAGGATCTATATAAATGTGCATTGTTTTTATTTATACATTTTTACTATTTGTATTAATGTTTTCATCATTGCTATGTGCTGAAGATATTATAAATATATTATCTGTTGACTTAAAAAATCAAATCTATTAGAGTAGCTAACGCTAAAACAGAAAAGTAGAGTTTGCCCCTCTGAGCTGTTTTCATCTCATATTCCACCCCCAGTGTTGGGGAGAATACTTTGTAAATGTATTTAGTTACATAATACTGAATACCTGCTTTAAAATGTATTTTGTAACGTATTCCGTTACGTTGCTGAATCCTGGTACTGTATTCTAAATACTTTGAATACTTCCCCTTAAAAACAGCATTTAAGTCTATCAAATGTCACAAAATTCGCTAGTAGCTACTCCCGCAGGAAAACAGAGGGCATATTAATACTAAACATTATGTACTGACTGGGGAAAAAATGAAGTGTTTAATTATTTTTGATACAACACTGCTACCTCTCAGTGACCAAAAACCCACCAAACAAACAAGCAAACAGGTTTTTAGCAGTAACATCTCTTTACATTTTATTAGTTTATATTTAGTCATTTTAAATTAAGTTTTGCTGTTTTTCAGCCACAGCAAATTAGGTTATTTGCAACTTTCTGGTATAAATATGCAAAATATTGTAAACTGACATTAATTGCACTCCAAATAGAAAGCTTTTATCCTTGTAGCCTTAATTTTAAGGAAACCCATCACAACAACATATAATTAAGCTAACATCATGTTAGATACAACCAACACTGTAACTGTGAGAAATGACCTAACTAACACGATATAGGCCCTGTCATATAATGGACAAAACAAAAAACAGTGGCAGAGCAGTTTGTTTTGTTTTTGTATATCGTTGCTGTGTCTTTTAGTTTTGTAGTGACTTTCACACACCTTAAAAGGCCAGCCGGATGCTTTATGTTTCAAGTTTGCTTTTGACATTGTTGATGTGCCGTGGTCTAGTTTCTTGAGACCCGGCAGCAAAAGTTTACACGAGAATTTAAGAATTTTCCCACCTGGATCATCACTAACCTTTGCAAAAATACTTTAAGTGGTAATAAGAATTTGCCGCTTCATTAATTGCTACCGAATTACAGCTAGTGCACCTCTCACTAGAGTTTGTCTGCATACTTCACAGTTTGACACCAGAAGCAAAAGCGGTGCGACTCGATTACTAGTGTTCCCAGACTTGATCTTTTCCCCCGTTTTAACCACCATGGCTTTAGTCGGGCTATTGTCAAGGAATGCTCGAATCAAATCTAACATCACTTGAAAAACATTAACTGCGAGAGAGCGCAATTGAATGCATCATTTCCTTCACTGTTGGTAGGTTGATTTGGCTGCGGTTGTGGCTCCAACCCTCCAGCTCCTTGTCTGAATCCATACCTGGCAACTCACATTAATGTTGGTGCTTGCAGGTCGGGAGTGTTTCGGCCATAGGATCTCTATGGTTTCGGCGGCAGGTTGTTTAGAGGTATTAGGGGATAGTCTAAGACACACACTTCCCAAAACTGACATCTTCATTTTTCAGGTGGAAAGTGGAAAACAAACAAGTATTCCAATGGTATTACGAAAGTAACTGTATTCTGAATACCATGTTTAAAAATAATAACTGTAACGGAATACAGTTACTCATTATTAGTATTCTAAATACGTAATGCAGGCACATGTATTCAGTTTCTATCCGACACTGTCCACCCCTCAGTAAAAATGTGCATGTTAGTAGTTCCCATTCACTTACATTGGTTTATGCTAAGATAAAGCAAATTGACTGCTGCCAAATCAAGGTAATTACTGGGCTGGTTACAAAATTAATTTAATTGACCTTGCGTTGACTGTGATGGACTGGCGACCTGTCCAGGGTTTACCCCGCCTCTCGTCCGTTGACAGCTGGAGATAGGCACCAGCCCCCCAGCGACCACTAGAGGACTAAGCAGTTCAGAAAATGGATGGATGGATGGATGCCTTGCGTTGAAAGTGTGCTATATAAATAAAATTGCCCTGTCTTGCCTTTTATCACTTCTCTAACTCTGAGGAATATGGCAACAGACATATTTGTACTTAGGGTTGGAATATCCCTTTAAAACAGCACCAGAGTCTCTGTGGATGTTAACAAGTCAGATACAGTATGAGGATTTATTTAGCTTCAAGATTAATTTTCCCATTATGTACTTTATAAAACTTGTTTAATCAGCTACCAGCTATGGCCTTTTCATTGTTTATATTTGATCAACACATCCCAGCAGCGGTGTCCCAACAGCAATATTGCACCCCTTCAGATAAAAAAAATAGACTACTTTGGCTTTGCATGGTCCCCTACTAATGACGTTGATATACTACGTCGTGATACTCTATTAATCTATTAATGGATATTGGTTGTTGCTATTCAGTATGATAAACTATAAGTTATGTTGTTGTAAGCCGTTTTAAAATCTTACTATATGTGCCCCTTTTTTAACTCTGAGCCCCGTCCCTCTCAAAGTCACTGCACGGCCCTGTGTTTAAAAAGACAGTGAACAGTTTCACAGACATTGTGCCCTGAAGAAGGCCCTACGCCTATACATGTTTTTACTTTTATAGCCATGGAAAAATAAATGCTTTTTATCTTTTTGATCCTCATGAGTGCCTTCCCCCTACTTCTTATTTATTTCCAAGTTTACCATGGAACCCTAGACTGAAGAGCACCAGAGGAATTCAAATTGAGGTCACACCCAAGTAGCACTCCAGACCATTTTTTTCTGCTTTTTAAATATTTTAATTTTAAATGTTTAAGAATTTCTTTCCCAAGTGTTATAACTTACATCACGTGAAATCATGGACTGTGGACTGTTTGATAGACAGGCCTGGAACGACCATCTGGCGTACCAGACAATACCAGTCCAGGGCTGTTATAGTTTAACTAGAAGCAGGGATTGTTCCTGAACAAGTTCACTGAACGATTGTTCATGAACTCGTTATATTTTCTGTGAACGTGAACTGAACTCACTCACTTTTGGTCGAATGAACGTTATTATTCCGCCGTTTGTGAATGCTGCTCTCTTGCAGTTCATTTTTTTCCAAGTGATGCCAGATATCCATATAGCCTTCCTGCTATAACCATGGTGGTTAAAATGGGGGAAAAGATTAAATAAGGCACACTAGTCATCAATGAATAAAATGGCATCTTGGTATGACCACCTAAAAGTTGTATTTTGTTTTTTTTAAAGGTTAGTGATGATCCAGGTGGGAAAATTGTAGGTTTTTTGTTTAACTTTGCTTGCGGGTCTCGAGAATCCACTCCGGACATCAACAATGTCAACAGCTAACTTGAAACAGTATGTTGACATAAAGCATCCGGATGGCTAGCCTTTCAAAGTATATGTTTTCACTTAAAAAGACATAAAAATAATGTACCAAAACAGATCCTCTACTACTAAAAACCAGATAACTGGGTACAGTAGCAGCAGTTGTGTTGTCTTCATCTCCCAGCCGCAGCTGGAGAACCTAACATTTCAGTACATTGTTGGAGACCTTGCAGGCTTTAAAAAAAATGGAATGCCAGGCTTTCATAAACTTTCATAGACTTTGTAACCCAAGTTCTTAACATTTTCTTTGGGCCAACAGCTCTGAAAATACATTCACATAAATTGAAAACTGACAAAAGATATTTAATGTTTAAATGTTTTGGACTTTGAATATTGTAGGCTACTTTGAGGTCCAGCTTTAGTTTTCAACCCCAGCATGGCTCCTATCTTAGAGTATGTAATAATTCCTCAAAAATAACAATACAACGGTTTTTTTGAGAATATACCGAATGGGGTAAAAGTTGCAACTGGATAAAAGTGTGTACTAATGGGTGGCAACAATTGGAAAATGCCAGTATTCTGAAGGAAATAGCTTTCCGACAAATTATGGGAGAAAAAAGAACTATGAACTAGTTCATTTTTGAAACTGTGAACTGAACTTTGAAGTAGTTTGTATAAAAAGTGAACTTTCCCAAAACTGACTAGAAGCATATTATAAACTGATATATCGACCTATGCAGCCCATTGGTTATTTTCTCGAAGGACATTGGCTAATGATCCAAAGAAATCCTTCAGCCCTCCTCAGCCTGGCCTTCTCTAATTACAGTGTCTTCACGTGGCAGCTTCCACCAGCTGTTCTCTCTGTCACACTGACACAGAGAGTGGGCTGAAAAAGATAGAAAACCAGTATAATTTTTGGATATAGTTCAGATTGAAAGTTCCAAATAAGCTGCAGACTACAGTTAACTGTAAGCAGCCTAATAATGAAAAATGAGTGTGAGTCGTGACTTTTTTTTATTTTAACAAAATGGTGCTGAAATTAGTGTGACAGTGTGTGGGGATCCTGTCACTATACTTCCGATTGATATTGTGCCCTGTCTGCTTGGTCACTGTAATGTCTGTTTGGCTCATTGGTTACTGTGCGTGACTGCCACCCGGGAGTCTGCCGATAGCAACCTTCCTGCACCCTCATGGTGAGTTTTTCCACAGTTGGTACAGATGGACAGACTGTCATCCCGTTTTGATCGAGACTTTCTTAATTTTTTCTTTTTTTTTTACCAAGTTCTGACATCAAAACAGCGGCTGGATCAGCTCAGTGTTTTCATTGCTGAGCAGTGTAGTTTAGAGACAGTCAATAAATTAATGAAGAAATAAGGAAAATATCACAAACTTTTTTGTCTGCTGCTATATGAAGCTTTAACCGCTTGCTTCTGTTGTGTAAAAGTCTGTTTCGCCTGCGTGCGTTTCTGTGTGCACTCTTCACTGCTTCCTCTAGATTTCAGGAGATTTTATCTGACGTGTGGGCATCAGGGAGCTGCTATATAAATGCAGGGGACTTCTGCAACTTGAAACTTGGGATAATAGTGCATTTACACTTCAGCATTTTCTGTGAGAGCGCAGCACAGCAGTCGGAGCATGTTTTCTGTTTTGATCTGAGCGGAGTTGCTCCTTCACATGATTACACATGCGGTATGCCGGCAACATCTTGACAGGTTGATTCAGAATAATGTTATCGGCCCACTGCAGCCCTTTATTATAAGTTATCGCGCTAATAAGATGATCAGCTGATCACTAAAGCCTGAGCCTGACCGAGCCTGTGGACTAAGATAGAAATTAAGCCCGAAACCCGGCCCGACCCATCGAGTCGGGTTCGTGCAAAGATCTTCCGCTCTACACCATACTAACATAAGAATAACAGATAACTTTGCATATTTAACGGGATAATTTCCATCAAATCAAATCAAACATTATTTATGAAGCGCTTTTCAAACTACAAGGCTTTTCAAAATGCTTCACAGATTAAAATGACCCCACACCCCCCCCCCTTCCCAAAATAAAAATGTCATCACAACTATACACCCCCCCCCCCATCACCCATGCACGCACACCCACAAAAGCAGCAATAAACAAAAAGCAACAACGGGCTGAGTACAGATGAGCCAGGAAACGCCATCATGGGAGCCATATGCATAGGCAGCAGAAGATCAACAGTACCAGCCAAGGTACTGACCCAGGGTGCCCAAAGAAGGGAGGGCTGGTACCCCCACCTCCACCCAAGCACTATCTGGAGAGCACCCAGGCAGCCACAGCCGACCACCGGTCACGAGGCAGAGGGCTCCCACAGAGGAAGCACTGGAAGGAAGATTAAAATAAGAAGTTAAAATATTAAAATAAACAGTAGATAATGAGATTAAGTAGTAAAATACTGATAAAAATGTTAAGACTGAAATTATCAAGTGTAAAACAATGAGAAGATATGATCAAATAAAAATGCACAGCAGATATACAATAATTAATAGATAAAATAAATAAAACATGCAGAGCAATTAAACCAAGATTAATAAATAATAATTAGTTGAAGCTCGGTTAAAAAGATGAGTTTGGAGCCCGCTCTTAAGCAGAAAATTTCAATGGATAATACGGATGTTTAAATATATATTTGTACTATATGTATATATTTTTTTACTCTGTGACTTTTAAAAAAAATGCAACTTCCCAATTACATTTTACATTTTATTTTTAGATGGTTGTCTCTCTTTCTGTTTTGAAAATGTATCAATGATATTCTAGCTCTTCTTTGGGCTTCACACCTGTCCACACACGGTGCAGTTGTTTGTCTGCTCATAAACTATACGTTTAGTACACATTTTCTTTAAGCACATCTTTTTTATAACATTAACTTTTATTCCATCATAGGTCACAGTCTAAAATGAATACAGTTTATATTGTCAACATATATTTACCAGCGTGATCTAGTACAGCTGACTTCAACTCAATGCCAGGGCCACTTTTTGGTCCCAATCCAACCCTGTTAATAGATAGAGGATGGATAGCCTTGAAACAAATAAAAATCAAAGAAATACAAAATAAATCTAATTTCTACAATAAAAATATTTATCGTTGTTTTTTTTCCTGTAGTTGTTATTTTGAAAGAAATTTAGGTTTTTCAGTACTTGACCTTGATCAGATCACTGGCTGACTGAGGTGCGTCTTTACATATGGAGAGTCCATTTCTGATCTAGCCTTCACCATTTTATTTTGTTTTTTTTAGAAAGCATTCCTGTCTTTGCTCCCCTTGGGGAAACCAAGGTGCACGCACAAGCACAACTGACAGCAGGTACCTAGAGACCAGCATAAGGTGACATGTTTAATCTCAGGTTGATATAATTTTCTGTCTTTCTGCCAGAAGAGGGCATTAATCTCAAATAAAATTGCTGCATCACAGAGCAGATTTTCTTTATGTACTTATTTATTTGTTTGATTAACTGTTTGTTTTTTTCCTTGAAGATAGATAAAAGTTTCAGATATGTATCATCAATGTTTTCTCTCTAATCTGTTTTCAATCAATGAACGCATTTAATAGTATTGCTTAAAGTGGCTAACTACTTTAATGAAATAAAATACTGAAAATGTTTGCAATATGTTATGCCTCAGCAAGTATCATTAACCTACCGCACAAAATTTAATAATGAATAAAAAATGCAGGGGATGACATAAGATTTAAATTATTTCTGCAGTTATGTTCTGAAAACACTTCACAAGGAGATATAATTCAGTTGCAAGATTCATTAATCCTTTTATTCAGTTTGTGCCAATAGGGAAGTTTTGACCTAAGCAAAATTAGATGCTATTCACAGATGCCACATTACCATTGTCCAATCTCCTTATAACAAACATGCACATTGATGTGCAGAACAAAATAACCTACAGCTACCAAGCACCTGTGCGGAGGAGTGCAGGGACATTTGGGCGGAAAAGACTTGCCTCCTCTGAGGCAGTGGAAAGGCATGTGGAAAATACTGCACCTCTCACAGCTCCTGCAGGGAGTGCTGCAATGCAGTTGAGCAACAGAGAAATAAAAAGCTGCAAGGGAGGTTTTCCAAAAGCCAGCCCCTCAACCTCCTTAAATCATGCTAATTTCTTTGTGATCTTTTAACATTTTGTTTTTTTGTGTTTGTCTTTTAACCTCAAGAAGTCTTTTCTTTATTATTACATACCCCACACGCACTTTCACACATGATTAAGTCAGCACCCATTCACTGGTCAGTCACTACTGCAGTAGTAAATAGGCAAGGAGAGGCAATTTTAATTGTATAGCACGCTTTTAACACAAGGCAATTCAAGGTGCTTTACATGATTAAAATTAAAACACAGAATCACTAAAAGAAGCATCAAATGGTTATATTTGGTTTTATATAGATCACTTCCAGAACTGAACTTGGTTGTTTAATCAACACTTGACAGGTTAATATATGGAGCACCCTGTGAGTGAATGCTCTGTTGTTGTCATTTGCTTTAACATTTTTTAATGTGATTCAAAGTTATGTAGACAGATTCTGATCATTTTTATAACTACTACTCCAACAAACTATGTTATCATATTGAATGTACTAATAAAAATTAATGAAGCTGCTTTTTTTCACTAAATGTATTTTATAAACTATGCAAAAAGAAAGATCAATCTGAACCATAGACTGTAAATACATTAGATAAACCCTCAGATGACGTCACCCATAGTTTTCTGAAGAGCAGAAAAGGGTTAGGTAATGCTCCTCCAATGTAAGGATTAGAAAATAATTTAGGGTTAGGCAATTATTCTCAAATGTTAGGATTAGTAATAAATCAACCAGTCAGCCAATCAGAAACGACATGGGTGGAGACAAAACACATCTCGGGAGGGGGGACACATATTGACATAACAAGATTCAAACGGGTCAGGTCTGCACAGCATAAAACAGGATGGTAGTTTTTCCGTTATCATCTGAGAAGAACGGCAGACATGGGCGAGCTTAGTTTGACAAAACTCCAGCAATAAGCGGTCACAAAGTCATCATGACAACACAGATCCTCTCAAAAGTTAAAAGATTTGTGACTCACCTCACAACTCTGACATCGATCTGTTCATGCCTTCAGCTCCTGGTTTGCATTCCTCAAGCCAGTACTAATCTAACCAGAAGCATCAAGTCTGTTGAGACACCAACTCTGCAGCCTTATAGCCTGATCTAGCCGAATACCATTCTGTGATCACCAGGCTGCTATACTGGCTACCAGCCTTCTTGCTCTCCGACACCTTGGCTCACTGTAGCTTCTCGGGCCTGTCACTCACAGATTTTGCTCTGCCGCTACCCAACCGGTCGCCTGCTCCAACCAGCATGTAGGAGAACATAACAGCCCTGATCGGAGCTCAATTCCTCTTGGCTACAAAAATCCCCCCCACTGCTGGTGAAGCAGAGACCTCTTGGATGGTCTGTTACTGTAAGCAATACCACAGGAAGCATATTTATCCAATAAGTGCATGATTAACATCCAAAGCCGAATAAAAACTGCAGAAGCAACTGAGGTTCAAAAACGTTAAAAATAGCTGAAGTCTTTACATTAGTCCCAGGCTGAAGGCCTTCACCGGAGCAAGCCAGGGGGGACAAATAGACTAGCGCAAGCTGTTAGCTACAGTTAGCCACCAGGGTCAGTTTAGTCATACCTGTCAATCAAAAAGAAATGCCCCTAATTATTCATACTTTCATGATTAAATTGGCTGATGATGTCGTTCAGTGGATAAATTATCTTTGGAAAATTTAAGCCATTGGGGAAAATGAAAGCTGATTTTATGAAAAAATATGTTTTGGAATGAAAAAAACTAATTAACTAATGAAATTAAACAAAAATGACTGTAAAAACAAAATATATTATAAAATACTTTTTTACAATAAAATATTGTTTCTATATTTAAAAATATTGTTTCTATATATATATATATATATATATATATATATATAAATACACTTTATATATTTATGAAGGCCGAATGGAACCTACAACTTCTATTGCTCTACTACTAGTGACATAAATGGCAAACTTATGTTTCAATTTAACTTTGATATTTGGCTTATGAATAGTTTCGTTACGCTGCTGTGATCTAAATGTTGCTAGTCGAAGCCCTACGTTTAAACCCACGCAAAAATGTACATTTACAACACAAAATATACAGCCGACTGATGAGATTCAATCTAGTACTCAAGTATATTACTTTGTCCCTGAAGAGGTCTGGATTGATCTGCTGACAAATATTGATCTTTTCCCTCAAAAGATTGTTGAGATTGGACTTAAACAGGCACTATTCATGCACAGTCAGGATGAAAAATGTCCAGTGTATATGAAGTAGAAATCCAAATAGAAATACTTTTAAAATTGTCAGTGTATGAAGTTGAGTAGTAACCTCTTTTTTCAGAGATTGAGCAACTTTTTTGGCATTTAATTACCAACCGTTTTGTGCAACTGCCTATGTAACTGCTGCTTTTGACATTAGAGTTGCAACAACTATTTACATCTTGTCTATTGTCTAAAGGCTCAACAGTAGTAAACTTTCTTATAGCAAAAAATTGCATCCTTAAATTATCAACTTTGGTATTGTTTTACTTCAAACCTTTTTGAAATGTAAATCCCTGAAACCTGATTCTCACAACAGTGTTTTTTTCTTGTTTATTGTATATTACTCTTACTTTTCTTTGCACCTTGTCAATAGTGTAGACTTTTTTGCTCTATTTTAATTATCTGTCCTACTGGCAGACCTTAGATATTTATCACCCCCCAGCTGACCACAAAAAGCTCAGTCTTGATCAAAACGTTATGACCCTTTGATGGCATTACACTCAAAGTGAATTAGGTTCAAGGAGGATTCATCATCTGAGCTACATGTATTGAAAATAGTTCCTCAGCACCAAGGATAAACAGAAATCTTCTCTACTTTATCCTCTGGGAGTGATAAAGTGATCTGCATTTGTAAAAAAAAAATTATTGATTTCTTTCTTTCTTCATAGGGATGTTTTTTTGGGGGGGTTTCAACCTGGAACTGATTTATAGCATGCATTACATTTAATTACTCACGCAGACAAGTTTGGTACCATTTCAAGTCCTTCGGGAGATGCTTAGATGCATTCGCAATCAATGTATATCGATATAATGTGAGTTGTTGGGGCAGTCAAAGTGCAGCCTCTTAATAAGGAATTATCTGCTATAAGAATTCTTCATTTCATAGGTGTTATGTCATGAATCACTACAAATATTCCCCTGTGCGTTCAGACGGTAGGTGCTTTCTTGTTTTTTTCTGGGTTATTTTACAGGCTTTTACTTCAACTACACTAACCTGCGATTCCAATGACATCACTGCCAAATCTAAACATCTCACATAGGACTTCAAGTGGTACCAAACTTGTCTGGGTGAGTAAATGAACTTAATTGGATGCTATATATAAGGTCCAGGTTGAAAAAACAACAACATCCCCTTCATACGCGGCCAATGTATAAGTTCAAAACCATTTGGTGTTTGTACATAATGTACAAGCAGGAATAATTAGATAAATATGTAGTTGATGCCCATATACACTACCGTTCAAAAGTTTGGGGTCACATTGAAATGTCCTTATTTTTGAAGGAAAAGCACTGTACTTTTCAATGAAGATAACTTTATACTAGTCTTAACTTTAAAGAAACCCACGCTATACATTGATAATGTGGTAAATGACTATTCTAGCTGCAAATGTCTGGTTTTTGGTGCAATATCTACATAGGTGTATAGAGGCCCATTTCCAGCAACTATCACTCCAGTGTTCTAATGGTACAATGTGTTTGCTCATTGGCTCAGAAGGCTAATTGATGATTAGAAAACCCTTGTGCAATCATGTTCACACATCTGAAAACAGTTTAGCTCGGTACAGAAGCTACAAAACTGACCTTCCTTTGAGCAGATTGAGTTTCTGGAGCATCACATTTGTGGGGTCAATTAAACGCTCAAAATGGCCAGAAAAAGAGAACTTTCATCTGAAACTCGACAGTCTATTCTTGTTCTTAGAAATGAAGGCTATTCCATGCGAGAAATTGCTAAGAAATTGAAGATTTCCTACAACGGTGTGTACTACTCCCTTCAGAGGACAGCACAAACAGGCTCTAACCAGAGTAGAAAAAGAAGTGGGAGGCCGCGTTGCACAACTGAGCAAGAAGATAAGTACATTAGAGTCTCTAGTTTGAGAAACAGATGCCTCACAGGTCCCCAACTGGCATCTTCATTAAATAGTACCCGCAAAACACCAGTGTCAACATCTACAGTGAAGAGGCGGCTGCGGGATTCTGGGCTTCAGGGCAGAGTGGCAAAGAAAAAGCTATATCTGAGACTGGCCAATAAAAGAAAAAGATTAAGATGGGCAAAAGAACACAGACATTGGACAGAGGAAGACTGGAAAAAAGTGCTGTGGACGGATGAATCCAAGTTTGAGGTGTTTGGATCACAAAGAAGAACGTTTGTGAGACGCAGAACAACTAAAAAGATGCTGGAAGAATGCCTGACGCCATCTGTTAAGCATGTTGGAGGTAATGTGATGGTCTGTGGTTGCTTTGGTGCTGGTAAGGTGGGAGATTTGTACAGGGTAAAAGGTATAAAGGTATAAAGTTGAGAAACTGGGATACAATGAAAGACCAAAACCTGTAACATCTTTGAAATGTTATATATGTTGCTTTCTGAATTGTAAGTTTAAAGGAAACATTTGTATGGAATTTAATGTTTAAACACATCAGGACTGGATAATTCATTTGATCATGCTGTAACCATCTCACTATAACAATTTCTTTTCATATTAAAGGATTACCTGGCGATCAGGGAAAGAAACATACTTTTTTTAATGTGTCACTAAGTTGTCAAAGCTGGGCTTCTCTACGTAAAATGTGAAGCAACTTAAAAAAACGCTTAAGGTTGACTATCTGACCCTATTCTATGATATAAAGTTGGCAATCTGTCAGAATTTGTATGTCCCTAAATCCGTCCCCTGGCCTCTAAAGCAAAACAAGTAATTTATGCCAGCCTAGAGGATTGACCAATAGATATGCATACCCACAAGAGAGCTGTCAATCATCAAAAATATGCCCCAGGCCACAGTGACGCACAACCACAGGCTCAGTCAGCTTAGTACACCATCAAAGTTAAATTAAATAGCTAAAATTATTTTTAAAGAACATCCTTTCATCAGAAAACTCCATTGTAAAAAGTGTGTCAGTGGAGGGTCAGTCCCAGTAAGCTACGTATCTGATCGTTTTCACACCTGACAGTCCAGTTTACTTGGTTTAACTGGGACCGAAATTGCAGCATTATTGCTTTTTTAGCTGGTGCGGTTAGTTTTCCCAATGCACTTTGTCAAACAAACCAAAGTAGTTGAGCAACATGTTTACCTTGCTGCCTCTGGTGGCGCTGCACCAAGAAGTGCAGGGGGACACTTCTTGTTCCATGAAATGTAAACAAACATGAAGTGGCATCATATTTTAGTGTGTATGCGGAATAAGGCATGACTTTTAGCTCCTTGTTGGGGGGTGGGAGCAATAGCCATTGAAATTAAAATTAAAATCTCCTTCTCCTCTCCCAGAAGATATCACGATACACACTACAATTTTGAGTCACTACGAGACAATCAGTTAGAAAATACGTCAGGCCATCAGTTTGACGCTTGGATTAAAGTATCCGGCAGATGATGAAATTGTCTGTATGGTGAGGTTAAGTGATGTTACTATTGTGTCATCGCTGGAATGAGTTATTGATTCTGTTGCAGTGTTACATCTGTGCTGTTTACATGATCTATGAGAGATGTGCATTCTTGTGGCTAAATTTTCTGTCCAAAAAATGCATGTCAACCTGCTTATGAGATGATCAAACTGTATAGGTTACACAATACACTATAGTATGACATGGGCTATGATAATCTCAGAGGTAAATGTTTTGAAAAGCCAATAAAAGTATTTTTTTTAAATGCTTTGTAGAAAAGCATATTTACCGATTGCAAACCATCCACATTTAGCTTGACAGCATGCTAAAATGTGCTGATATTAAAACAAATGTGCGTCAGAAATCGTTGGAAGATCAGAAAATAAAACGATTAAACTTTAAACTGATGAAATCATAATCAAGGTGACCAGAACACGTCTAGCTATGCATTCAACAGATCTTTTGCTCAAAGATGTGCGAAAGGAACTGACGTGACACAAAAAGATCCCTCACAAATCAGAAGAGGGTGTTTTAAATGTTTCACAGGAAAAGTAAAGAGCCTGATTTGCAGTGTCCTCATATTTCATCTTCAGTGCACGAGAAGCTTTACACAAAATATATTGGAACTACATCCATCATCAAAAAAGCTTGCTACTTGTACAGCTTCAAACACACAAGAACACACAACAAACAGTCAACCCCCACCCCCATCTCAAACTGAGAATAAGATTGAGAATCTGGATGAAAATAACTTGCATTTAAGAATCATACCACAGCATATTCATATGTATGCCTTCAGATTATATAGCAACAGCATGTATTGGTGCATTAATTGTGTGAAGTACAATCTCTACTGAAGTAACACTACTGCATAACTCTGCTCAATGGATACGCTGGCACTCATGGTAGGTCAGACTTCTGGCAGCATTTAGATGGAGGCTGATGTAGATTTCCGAAAGCATTCCTATTAGATCTATGTGCTGAACTGGGTCCAGTGTTAGATCTACCTAACTATAGATCTACCTATTATAATATTTAGAGCAGCACTTTTTAAAAGTAGACATAAGACACCTCTGTCAGACTTTAAAAATCTAGACGTGATCAAACCCATAATGTTCTGCTGTAAACTAGTTTTTATTTTTCAATTTGCTTTTATTCCAATTTTATTGTTGCTACAAGAAGTGATCATATAATCAAGCTTCAGATTTATTTGTCTTATGTGCTATCCCTTGTGCTGCTGCCTTTTTATTTCATTTTTTTTTTATTTTAGTCTTTTTACTCTTATCTTGTTAGACATTTTCCCTATGGCTCACTATATTTTGGTCTTTTAATGTGAAACACTTTGGTTGCCTTTTGGTAAAAGCTCTATAAAGATAAGCTCAATGTTAATCGGTTGATTAAAATAAATTGTTTTTCTGTCCCTCTACATCACCCATAAACACATTAATTTCAGTCTCAGTGGGACGAGTTTTCCCTGCCTCTTCGTTGCCATGATTACCCGTGAAACGCTCCATATCATCTAGCTCAAGTCAATGCAGAATATTCACTAGTCAGTGATGAATTTTACAAAGAGATCACATTTATCTTGTTTTAGCTTCTCTTCACTGGAATTCTAGAAAAGAATCCATGATTCTCCTTCTTGCATAAAAAGCTATTAATAATCAAATGCCATCATACATCTGAGATCTGATTGTTCCATATAGTCCTAACAGACCTCTTTGCTCTCAGACTGCAGGTTTACTGGTAAGTCCCAGGATTTATTAAAGTAGAATGGGAGGCAGATCTTTTAGTTACCAGGCTCCTCTCCTGTAGAACCAGCTCCCAGTTTTAATCAGTGAGGCAGACACCCTGTCTAATTTTAAGAACAGGCTTAAAGCATTCCTTTTTGATAAAGCTTATAGTTAGAATGGCTTAGGTTATCTTGAGTTATCTCTGTAGTTAAGCCGCGTTCACACCGGTCAGCGTGTCCAGGCAGCAGGGTAGCTAGATTACTTGCAAAGTCTATGGTACCTACGCAGCAAGTAGGCATCAAGCTGCGGTGAACTGGCACTCAGTAAGTCGGGCGCATTGGCGCAGCAACCATTAGCGCATCTGCACAGCTGCTGGTCCGATGGTCCGTCAAGGCGTCCACACAGCTCCTGCATGAAGTTGGGAAATTTGAACTTTGGGACAGCAAATGCGGGGCAGCAACCAACCAGCAATGAGATGCCTGCTGGAGCAACTCAACAGGGTGGGGGGAAACGGAGGACGAGAGACCAGCGGTAGCTGCTTATGGCGGGGGGAGGCGGAGGATGAGATGCCAGTGGTAGCTATTGGAGATGTCGGGGATATTGGAGTGCCAGGTAAGCAGTGTAGTGGAAAAAATATTTAAAGATTAGTTCCTTTTCAGTTATTACTAATTATTAGAAAGAGCAGCAGAGGAATATTCCAGAACTTTGCAGAGTCATGTACATTCTTCTTAAATGTCATGGACATTTAACCTACACTGATGTAGTTGAATGACACAGCTGTAATCTTTTATTTTGTCAAAACTAGAGCTGATTTAATACACACTCACACAGCAACTTTGTTTTCTCTCAGTATTTGTCCCAGCACAGAAGCTACACCTGGACTGGCGCTCTCCTGTGTTGATTGTTGGAGAGGAACACTGACTTGGATAATGCTCCCAGAAACTGAACGTTCTTCATCTCTTGATATCAATGGAACCTGCTAGATTTCCCTTAATACAAAATGTTTAAACTGATTGGAATAATGAATTGAAGAATTAATCGGAATGTACGTATGATTGAGTTGAAATTATTTTTCTTGTGACGTGCTATGTGTTGTGAATTGGAACTATATGACTAAACTGAACTGAATTTAAGAAAAAGCATAGAGGATGACTCCCTGGATCTGAGGACAGAGTTTGGGCTGCAGCTGTGTTGATTTGGTTCCAGTCAAAAAGCAAAATCTCCAATCTGGTCTTCCTGATTTGGAAAGAAACTACTTATGAAGTAAGTACCATAAAAACTCAACCACTCAAATCCAACTCAAACCCAACTATCTGGGGGCTCCTAAATTATCTTCGGAAAAAATTCCATATCATGAGACCGAATCTCTGCTCTGTGTCTCCTCCTCACATGCCTTCATCATCCAAGTCTCACAGGATGACCTATCCATCCAATTCCATTCTTTACTTCAACAACCCTTTAAATGTACATCATTGTGACATGTATTTTGTCAGTGAATAGAAGAAAATAATATATTTTAACTGTTTTCAACAAATCTGGTCTGTTTCAAATGGATTTGCTTGAAAATGAACTCTTCCTGTGTTCTATGAATATTTAACTGCACAAAATGGTTTTGTTCACTGCACTTGGAAATAGAAATCATTACTTGACTGTGGTTAAAAAAAAAAAAATATGTGAACCCATGGAGTTAATGGCCAGTTTGGATGTGTTAAAAAAAACTGTATTTGAATACATGATCAATGAATGCACCAGACAAGTCAGGTAAACTAATGTGGATTTCCAAAAGTAACAGTTCGGTTGGGGGAATCTATTGACAGGGCAACTATGACTCTTGCACTCGGCAAAAGTAATCTTTCTAAAAGAGTGGCACACAGAGAACCATTGTTACAATAAAGTCATAATAAATACAGTTTGCTGGGGTTTTTTCAACCCAATTAGAGGCCATACCTGTATATGGAAACGTGTTGGCGCTCTAGTGAAACCAGCACTGAACATTTTGGCCAACATGCAAATTGCTGTGTGTGGCTTACAACAAAACATTTGCAAATTACTTTAAAAGCAGAATGCTAAAACACTATGGTGGAAGGTTTATGTGGTGGGGATGTTTTTCTATAGGAGAGACAGGGAATCTGTTCAGAGTTGGTGGGAAGATGGAAGGAGCTAAATACAGAAAAATCATGACAAAAAGACATGAGACTGGGACAGAGCTTTACCTTTTAGCGGAACTGTGACAACAAAAAAAACTTAGATATACTGTACAATAAGACAGCAACATAATGGTTTAATGTCCAAATGAAAAAAATAAGGGTTCTAGTTATTGAGAAAATGTAGGATGTGACTGCCTTTGCCTACAACTTTTAACTTGTCAAATGTAATGTAAAATATTTCATAAACTTCATTTATCATTCTCTTTATAAACATACTTTAATATGAAGATAATGTTATTTCGACCTCAAATTCACCACACACCTTGGAATTTATCTGCTTCTAATTAACCTCTGCTGATGCAAAAAAGAAAAGAAAAGTTTTTTATTAGGAACACCCAATATGGGTTGTCCCAGCATAAAGAAACCACTGCGTCACATGGCTACAGCTGAAAATAATGCTCAATCACTAACCATTTAAAAACTGGTGGCAATAAATGCATATTTTAGCTAAATAAGAAATAAAAAAGAAAAGAAAAAGGAAAAAAAAATATTTAAAAAATGAGGAGGTAAAGCAAAGAATTTGGCTGTGTTTGTTCCAGAATGATTCTCTTATTGGGGGATGTATTATTGAAAAATTCAGGCTCAAACTTTTAGTAAAAATGTTTCTTACTGGTAGAATCATTGAAGGAAATATTTTTGCTTATTTGTGTTTAAATAAAAGGCTGCAGTAAAACATTCCAACAGAACCGCTGGGATTTATTTGAGTAGGGAGAGCTCAGCAGACTAATTTGGACTACAATTACTGGCTCAGCAAATTTGGCTTTGCTCTCCCTCTCTCTGTGTTCTAATAGTGAAATGACTTAAACAATCTATCTAAAAACTTGAGATACCACAGATAAATCCAAATAGAAATAAACAAAATGAAGGTTTTCATCAACTTTCAATTAGGTTAATGTTTAGAAGTCTGTCGTATTTTCTGCCCATCTGATATATTCAACCACCAAGAAGTATGTTTTTTTCTTGCCTGTTCTTGCCTTACACATCCACATTTGTTTTTATTATGTAACAATATACTGCAGTACTATGAGGCTACATACCAGGACGCACCGGCAGGCTTTAAAAGTTGGCAGATTACTGCAGGACCGTCTGCAGTAAAATTGTTGGGGACTGGTATAACGTGAACACCATCTGCTCTAATTACCTCTGGACCATTTATCGTCTGTGTTTCTCTCTGCAGAGCTTTTTTTTTTCTCACATTCAGGCAGGATGTGTGTAATGAGGCTAGGTGCCTCTGTGACAACCTGCCACGCAGAAAAGCTGCAGTAATAGATTGATGCAGCGCCGTACAGAGAAAAAAAAAAGCTGCTTACCTTAAGGAGTAAGAAGTGGAAGCAGAGAACAGGATTAGGTACGTGCTTCACAGCAGATAAACAAAAATCTCAATGGTCAGCTTTTAGAATCCTCCCACCCTGGAAACGCATTGTAAATGACCAGAAAAGTAATAATAAACTGCAGTACGGACAATTCCCACAATCACCTGCGGTCTTGTGGTCGACACTAAAACAAACAAGATTTCTTGGCTCAGAGTGCTGCTGATGTAAGCTCAAATGAGGAAGAGAGGACAGGAAACACTCACGTAGATTAACATAGTTCAAACACTGAAATCAGCCCCAGCATCAGGACCGGTGAAGTTCCACTGCTGTATTTCCCGGCACTGATCACTGATTGGCTGAGGAGCTACTCAATAAAAAGACTCTGTGTCATCAACTCGGTAGGGAGGGAGGCAGTTTTTCTTTGGCGCACTAACAACTGTGCTCCTCCTCTTTTCTTTACATGCACTATCACTTTTTTCCCCCCAGCACATGCAGACAAGGAGTGCTGAGCTTTGAGAATCAGATGCAGGAGTAAAAAGAGGGAAGTGCAAGGAAGGAAAATCGATGAGTGATGAAAAGAAAAGCAAAGATGGTAACCAGCAGCTGGCAGTTGTTCTCAAAGAGCTTGGTTTAGGTCTCCTACCTGCTGGGTACCATGAAACTGCAGAAACCTTAGGCTCAGTGATATGGGATAAGCTAAAAGGCTGGTTTTACTGCAGCAGGAGGGAAAGTATTTTTTTCAGCTGCCTGAAAAAAAAGCATGGGTAGTTTTACCATTGCTTGTTTGTAGACATTTAACCTGCATCTCATACATGATATGAAAGAAAAAAGTAGAAAACAAATGATTGCAGGCAGTTCCCTAAATCAGAACAATTATTTTTTTTAAATGTAAATTGTTGTTCAGACAAAATCTGAAAGTCTCCGTAATATCTTTCTGTCAAATCACAGTTTTAGAGAGTTTCTGTTTTGTTTTGTTTCAAAACGTTTAATTTTCTAACTGAAACTAAATTGAATTAACTCAACCAAGCCTCATTTAGTTTTAAATCAATAAAGTTGACTTTCAGCTCTGGACAGGAGAACAAAGCTCCATCGACCTGACACTTAATATTTCAGTGAAAAGGGAAACAAAAACATTGAGTTATGTTGTGTAGCAGTAAGGGCACTATTTTCATACAACTGATCTAAAATACTAAACATGTCATGGAACATACAGAGTGGATCTCTCTTGTACTATTCAAATGTAAAGAAAAAGGAAAGTGCGTTGTGACAGCCTGTCTAACTGATTTAGAAGTGAAACATTTGTTAATGGAAAACAATATCTGGACACTGATGTGAGTGCCAGCTTCCCACTTATACTTATTAGGGTTTTGGGAATGATGCCAAATCTCTGGGGAAAAAAAGCAGACCAGGCTACCTTCAAAAGGGGCACTCAATTTCATTGCCTTTGGAGTTCCCCTTGATGAAGCAGTGACCAGGCACGGCTTGGTGCATCACCAATAATCACAGTGAGTCAGAAAGGCTGCTCATTCGAGGACACCTCCATTTTTTTTTAACCATACCTCCCTCTGGTGCTGTTTCATATAGAACTTAGAGAAACTGAAAGTATTTAGTCAGCCACCAATTAAGCAATTTCTACTACTTAAAAAGATGCGAGAGGTCTCTGATTTCCACCATAGTTATACCTCAACTATGAGAGACAAAATGAGAAAAAAAATCCAGAACATTTTATGGTCTGATTTTTAAAGAATTTATTTGCTAATTATGGTGGAAAATAAGTATTTTGTCTTGTGGCTCAGGAGTTGGGCGTTTGACTTGTAATCTGAAGGTTGCCAGTTCAAACCTCGGCTCCGACGGTCTCAGTCGTGTCCTTGGGCAAGACACTTCACCCGTTGCCTATTGGTGGTGGTCAAGGGCCCATTGGTGCCTGTGTCCGGCAGCCTGTGCCCCAGCTGTGGCTACAATGTAGCTTGCCATCATCAGTGTGTGATGATGGATGTATGACTGAATGTAGTGTAAAGTGCTTTGGGGTCCGTAGGGACTGAGTAAAGCGCTATACAAATGCAGGCCATTTACCATTTAACAAAAGTTCATCTCAATACTTGTCATATACCCTTTGTTGACAAATGCTTTCTCTAAGTCTTCAAAAGGTTTTCATATAATGTTGCTGGTATTTTGACCCACTCCTCCATGCAGATCTACTTTAGAGCAATGAAATTTTGGGGCTGTCGCTGGGCAACATGGACTTTCAACTCCCTACAAAGATTTTCTGTGGGGTTAAGATCTGGAGCCCGGCTAGGCCACTCCAAGACCTTGAAATGCTCCTTATGAAGCCACTTGTTCATTACCCGGTGGTTTGTTGAGTAGTAATTGTAATGCTGAAAGACCCAGCCACGTTTAATCTTCAATGCCTTTGCTGATGGAAGGAGGTTTTCACTCAAAATTTCATGAAACATGGCTCTATTCTTTCTTTCCTTTACACGAATTGGTTGTTTTTGTCCCATTGCAGAAAAACAGTCCTAAAGCATGATGTTTCCACCCCCATGCTTCACAGTAGGTATTGTGTTCTTTGCATGTAACAGCATTCTTTCTCCCTCAAACCGGAAAACAAGAGAATTTGCCTAAATGTTCTGTTTTGGTTTCATCTCACCATAAGACATTCTCCCAGTCCTCTTCTAGATCATACAAATGCTCTACAGCAAACTTCACACAGTCCTGGAAATGTACTGGCTGAAGCAGGGGGACACATCGGGGGTTGCAGTATTTGAGTTCCTGGCGGTGTAGTGTGTTACTGAGGTTAGCCTTTGTTACTTTGGTCCCAGCTCTCTGCAGGTCATTCACTAGGTACCCCCGTGTGGTTCTGGGATTTTTGCTCACCGTTTTTGTGATCGTTTTGACACCATGGGTGGGATCTTGCGTGGATACCCAGATCTAGGGAGATCATCAGTGGTCTTGTATGTCTTCCATTTTTCTAATTATTGCCCCCACAGTTATTTCTTCACACAAAGCTGCTTACGTATTCCAGATTCAGTCTTCCCAGTCAGGTCTACAATTTTGTTCCTGGTGTCCCTTGACAGTTCTTTGGTCTTGGCCATAGTGGAGTTTGGAGTGTGATTGTTTGAGGTTGTGGACAACTTTTATACTGATAAGGAGTCCAAAAGATGCCTTTAATACAGGTAATGAGTGAATGACAGAGTAGCCTCTTACACCAGCTACTGTGGGAGCCAGAAATCTTGCTTGTTTGTATGTGACCAAATACTTATTTTCCACCATAATTTTAAAATGTGTAAATTGAATACGTGTTCTTGGTTCTGATGGGAAATACAGTATAAAACATTACTTTGGGATGTATAAAATGTATTGGTGACTTTATTATAACCAATTTGAAGTGTTGTTACTGCTTAAAGAGATGTTTTGTCATGTGCATACAAGTTAGTTAGATAAAAACAGGAACTTTAGAACAGGATGTTAAACCTTTGCACCCAAACTAGTGGAGAAAAACAGGATATGGAGGATGCCGGGACTGCAAAAGATTAGGGCAATAGATTAGGACATGTAAGAAATAACGGTCAGCAAAAACTCTAGTTAGAGCTTTTCATATAAATTGAATAAATCAAATCCTTCAGTTCATGTTTATTTCCCTTTGGTCTTGATTGATTTATTAATTAACTTATTATTTTTTATTTCTCTTATTTGTGTCAATTTATTATCTATGATCATTTACTGGTTATAACATGTTTGAAATAGACCATTAATAAATCTTTAAAAATCAGACAATGTTATTTTCTGGATTTGTTTTTTCCACATTTTGTCTCTCATAGTTGAGAGAAATTATACGCCTCACTCATCTTTTTAAGTGAGAGAACTTACGCAATTGGTGGATGACTAAATACTTTTAAAAGCCTTCAGTTGATCCAAAATGCTGCAGCAAGAGTTCTGATGAATATTAAAAAGAGAGATCACATTTCTCCTTTTTTAGCTTCTCTCCATCGGCTCCCTGTTAAATCCAGAATAAAGTTTAAGATCCTCCTCCTTATGTATAAAGCACTTAATAATCAAGCTCCATCGTACATCAGAGATCTTATGCTGCATTCCAGTTAACCTTTCTGAGTTGGAAAGTTGGAAATCTCACAGTTGTCTCGGGTCATTTCACCGAGACACGCCTCCATTAGGTCGAAAATTTTTAGCTCCAACTTGGATCAACTTGACAGTAGACCGAGTAGAGCGTAGTTGAGATGTATTTTCTTTTTATTTGTACTATGTTGGTCATTCCAATGTTGTTTTTAAATGCTCTTACACACTTGACTACATTTCTGCTTTAATCCGGTCACCAATTTATACATTGCACGGCCTTGCTGTGCGTGCAATACAATGCACAGTTTTGTTTTTCATGCTGGTCTGCTGAAGATGCTATGTCGCTAACAACAATAAGAATGTGTATCCTGCCACCTTGACAGCTGCTGCCCCAAAAGTGTCCATGTCCTTTCTGACTTAGAGTGTAGTGTCACAAACTGGAACACTTTAAGTGGGGAATTACATCACATTCTCGTGTTCAGCAACTCGGATGCCCGAGTATCCGAGACAAATGGAATGCAGCATTATTGTTCCACATGTTCCTAACAGAGTACTTTGTTCTCAGGCTGCAGGTCGTTCCTAGGATTTTAAAAAGTAGAATGGGAGGCAGATCTTATAGTTATCAGGCTCCTCTCCTGTGGAATCAGCTCCCAGTTTTAGTCCGTGAGGCAGATACTCTGTCTATTTTTAAGACTAGGCTTAAAACCTTCCTTTTTGATAAAGCTTATAGTTAGAATGGCTTAGGTTATCCTAAACTATTTTTTTAGTTATGCTGCTATATGCTTAGACTGTTGGAGGACAGACTGACTACTTTTCTTCACTCTTCTACTTTTGTATTCTATTACTCTCAAGATATATTTTATTGCGATTGTTATCCCTGATTTCTCTCAGTGTCTTTCTTCCCATAGAAGCTCCATACAGTCTGGTATCCTGCTTAAGTATAATGCCCCCTGCTGGATGGGGAGCATCGGATGATGCTAAAAGTCACCGAGCCTCTTCCATGCTGTCTCTTCTCTGTCTTCTCAGACCCCCAGACGGTCGTGGCAGATGACCGCTTGAACTGAGCCAGGTTCTGCCGGAGGTTTCTTCCTGTTAAACGGGAGTTTTTCCTCTCCACTGCCGCTACATGCTTGCTCAGTATGAGGGATTGCTGAGGAATTGCTGTGGTTCGAATCTGCATCATCAGGGAACAACCTCACGTCAATTACTCAACGCAATCTGCTGGGATTCCTTACATAGAAAATGTTTGAAATGATGCTATATAAATATAAGGGAATTAAATTGATTTTTTTGCCCTTCTGTAACTCTGTATGAGGATTAGAGGGGTAACATGTGTCTGAAACACTAATGCAGCTTTAGTTTTATAAAAAACATAAAGCTCACATTAAACATAAAACCTTGATAGTATGAATGCTGCATGTGTTAGGGGTGTTGGATTTCTGGAAGGTTAACCTCTCCCTAGTCTTGAGTTTTTGAAGCTTCTAGCAAGTCTTCTATCACAATTGTGCTGTATTTACATCCATCTTTTACCAACTCTCACCAGCATTCCTGTTATTGCTTAAACATCCCCAGAGCAATTTATTATATTATAGTTATAGTTACCACTCTGTATAATCACAAGGTAAAACTCATCTGGTTGAGGTATGCTGTTAGTTTTCAACCACACTAAATTACAATTTAGATCTGAAAAAAACATTATATTACATACTTTTGCTTTATACTCCACATGGCTTGTGGTAAACTCCGCACCGGACTTCTTTTGACTTACTTTCAACAATGCTTCTTCTGTAACCAAAGAAAGTATCTTCTCACTTTAAAAAGGAGATGACTGTAGCCCAATAGGTGTTTATTTATATGTATTAAGCAAATCAGCCCTAATCATCGTACAGGGTCGCAGAGCAAGGAAAACGCTCTTCCACACCATCTCCTTCCTCCAACTTTATGGTCTAAAGTAAACTAATAATAACCTCCTCACTTCCTCCTATGCTATTTTGATGTCTAGTTTCACTTCACACTGCAGAGCAAAAAGGAGCAAGGTGAGAGGGCCTTCGGAACAAAACTGCTCCTCCCCGACATCTGTTTAAACATTCTGATTATCATTACTTGACGTTTTTTCTTAGATGCATTTACTAAAGTGTTTCTAATCAATTCATTAATTCATCACAGTTCTAATATTTTTTCTTAATGGGGAGCCCTGCCAGTTTAACCATGGAGGTCGCTACCACTTTTGTCATGGTGAGCGGTGCTACTGCAGCCTTAAGGCTGTACTGTGGATACCTGCCTAGCCGGATCAGGGGAGTCCCTGTGGTGACTCTTCTGTGGCTGTGGGGTTTTCTCACAGTAGTATAGATGTGTTTTCACCTAAAGAGATAGGAACGGATTGAGTAGTTGTTTTGCAGTGAGGGGTTGGGGGACGGGATGATCATGTGTCTTGTTTGTGCTGTGAGTTTGAATGTTTATGTATGATAGATTTTTGCTTTAAATGTGTTTTGTTGTATTACATTTCCATTTTTATCGTCTAAAAAACGTTGTGCTGATTTTATTACTAAACGTGAAATACAAATGAATTTTATTGATCATAGAGGCCAGATTTGTATATATATTTGGTTTCAACATACTATTCACATTAATATATGGTGGATTCCACAAAGTACAGTATAGTAATATCTTAAGTATTTTAACTATCTTAAGTATCTTAATGATATGCTAGTGTGATTTTTACATTAACTGGATCCATTTAGAAAAGAATGAGAGTAAACATTTATATTTTTGTCTTCCTTTTTTATGGATATTGCAGATGCTTCCAAAGTAAAATATTAGTTTTATGAAATATATTGCTTCTTATTTCATGTAAGAAAAAAAACATGTTAAAATAAAGTTTAGATGGAGTCAAAAGAAACCTGGAAACAATATTTGCCAGCACTGGCATTAATTATTCTCACACAGATGCCAAGAGAGGTTTGAAGATTTCTCATCTTTGATTTAACAGATGTGAATGTGACAGAAATTGTGAACAAATTGAACCGTACTGATAAAAACATATTGATCATAATGTACGGGCACTTAAATGAAACTTCCTAACAAATAGGCACTACTCTTGTTATAGGTTTATCAAGATAATTGTTAATAAATGGAATTTGCAAAACAAACTCTAATGCAAAGGTGAATATTTAAAATATCCAGAAATGCTGTCATAATCTTCTTCCCTCTGGGTAAACAACGAGATATTGTTTGGTTTGTGAACCATGTAACATTTCTGTAGAGAATCTATAAAGCATCAGAGCTATGTTATCGTTCTTTTCACTGCTTTAAACAAGCCACAAACTACATTGGCCCTTAAACAAAATGATTGCAAATTAGTTTAACTGCCGTTAAGTTAAAAGTTATCTACAATTTAAAGTGCTGTGAAATAGTTGCTCTGTTACAAAATTTGTTAGAACTGGTGGAGTTTGACGTTTCCATCCTGAGTTCTTGAATGTAGCTTTTTTGACAATATTTCCAGAGTCTACTAAGTTTTTCTGATTGTTTTCAATGTGTTGTCGGATTAACCTGTTATATTAACTTGCCTGTTGACAATGAAGTAATCACCTCTTCCACTATGTATACGCAATGAATGGTGCAGTTTTTAATCAGTGCTTAGTTTGTTTGTTTTTTAATAGCTACTTATTGTAGTTAATTAAATGTTTTAAAGTATTTATTTTTGCATTGAGATTGCTTTCGTTTTTGTTTTTATATAAAGATTTTGCTCTGATCTCCTCATTTGCAAAGTGTGGTGTCTTACTCCTTTTTTAGCCTTTCTACTGTGCAGGATCTAAATTGGCAAAGAAATCTCTTGTTCTGTGACCCTGTTTGAGCATGTCAGCATCCAGGGACTCATCTGAAATAGGCCTGAGACCTAATATGGATCATACCCTACAGGTTAAAGCTACACTGCTCAAGTTATGTGCATAATTCAAAAGGGTAAAGTTATACGATTATATACCACCGAGTATAATTCGGCTGTTTAAGATGCACAATATTTTGTCATCTTTTACTAATCTTTATATCAATTTTGTATGCTGACATATATATTTTTGGCTGATAGATCAGAGGGCTATTCCACAAAGGGAGCTAAAAAAAAACAGGCTCATTTGTAATAGCCTCACTTGAATTAGACTAGCAGTTTACTCCAGGCATATTTGGTTCCACAAATAAAGCTCAGGTGGATTCAATCCTCACAAATCCAAGCGAGGTTTAACAAGCCAGGCGTCCTCGTTACATTAAAGGCAGCCCCCGTCAATCGATACCAGATTAGTGAGAATGGAAGGAAAGGCTGAAAAAAGAGTCATTAACACTTATGCCTATCAGCATCACAAATATGTCACAGCCAATAACGGGAACACCAGCTGCATAAAAAAAGCTTGTGAGTCTGCATTGTGTAATAATGTGCTATGTGCTAAAACTTTGAAATTCCTGTTATTAAATCATTGGGTAGGGCAACATAATCTGGAGTTTGTTGTGAATTAACACATGATAGAAAGAAATTGACTCCTTAAATGTGCTACGCAGTACTTACTACATCAGCGGTTGAGTAGTAGTTGCTACGTAGCATGTAGTAAATACTAAAGATTCAGATGCAGGGTAACTCTCTTTGGCTATCTGGAGTTATCCGCGGCTCTCGTTCAAGACTATTCTAAGTTCGCTTTTCCACACAATCATAGTTTTTTGTAGAGATTTTTAATGAAAATGTAAATTAAAGTTTTGTGATGAAAATGTAAACTAATCAAAATCTCACACTTACTACACTAAAAATGCTAAACACAGCTGTGCCTTAATTCGGTGCAAGATGTATGAAAAAACTGTACCAATTTACCCAGCTATGTGCAGTGCAGGCCAGTTCCAAGCAGCAGGACAATTAACAGAAGTCAACATACAAACTTTCTGAGGCGATAAGAGATCTGCCCTTACTTGCATCCTGCTTGTTTAGCAGCCTCGATCTATGAATTTATTCTGTCCAAGTTTTTATCAAATTAAAGTATGCCTATACCGTCACTAAACTATAATTAAAATATTCATCACAAAACTCTCCAAAATAAACATGATTATGTAAAAAAGGAATAGAAATTGACCAGCCTGGATTCAAGCCTGAAGTTCCCAGCTCAAAGTAGGGATTCTTAACAAAAAGTCAATGAATGTATATAGCATTTAAAAGGCCAGAGCATTTTATGAATCTGAATTTCACACCATCAATTGGAACTGTAAATTTGAAATATAAATAGTACCCAATTATTAGTCTTATATTGACTCGTTTTCCTTTTGTTGGTGGAAGGAATAATTCAAAAATGACTTAAATAAACCAGCTCATAGTTTTCCCTATCATTTTGCAATGACGTTTTGCTGTCGTTGAGAGGCTTTTTAGCCTATCTGAGTCAAGGAAGGCGGGACCTGACCCCACATAGTGATGTTCCTAATATTCGCGCCCCACTGTGTGGCATCACATGGTTTGTCTAATCATATTCATCAAGCTAAAATAAGCGTCACACCCATAGACCGGTCACACCTAACCTGTAACAGAGATTAAAAAAAAAAACCTGTAACAGAGCGGCCTTGTCCAAGAGCATATGTTTCCAAAGTGAATGAGCTGGGATTTAGGTTAGACTCGTTTGTGGAACCGATTTTTTTGGGGGGGGAAATTAAGCCGGGATTGTCAAAATAAACCCGGCTTTTGAAATTGGCTCGGTTCGTGGAAAAGTCCTCAGGTGTATTAAATTGTATACTAGTGTAATTACTTAATTAAACCACTAGAGGACGCCAAGTCCATAGAGTCTTTTTATTATAAGCTCTATCTAAATTCATCTTTGTTCTTTCTATTGTTTAATTTCTAAAAGACTGAAACAGTAATGTGTCAACAGTTCTGAATAAAATAAGTCTGAGGAGAAGAACATTTTGTTCTTTAAAAATGACGATTAGATCAAATGAAATTAAATTATCTTTCTAATTGTGCTAGTTTCTAATCCTTTATTTGTAGTTTCCCCTCTGAGTTATGGTAACTTACACTACAGAAATACATTTCAGCAGCTGAGCCACTTAGTCCTAAAATAACTTCAACAAGATGGAGCAGCAGGGCTAATTTTGTCAAGCCTCTGGGTCAACGCTTGTGTTTCTGTAACCTCGATATCTCTGGCATCCAAGCCCTATTATATTACTATGCTAGTAACTCCAAGATGAAATAGTTACAAGGTCAGTACTTTAGATTGGAATTTTTGTTGTATTCCTGGGATACTGAGGTGGATTATATAACCTACTGAAGCTAAATGATAATTGATCTTTTGTCTCTAATTGTCTGCTAAAGGATGACACCTGATCCAGTCTGCAGCTGAGTTAGGTTACTTGCAGGATTTTAGCCAGGTACTTAGTGTTTACCCATTTTAAGCCAAATTAGTCTCAATACCTAATTTAATGTACCAGAGATATTTTAGACTTTTATCATCTCCTTTTTTATTTGATTTTTTTAATGAACTTGGCATTTGATAGATATTAAATTTCTTTGTTATATTTGTAGTAATTAGGACAACCAGATATCTTTATGTCTGGTAGTAAACTGATGTGTATTTCTAACAAATATGAGTGCAGCTCAAAATATTAAAACATTTTGAAAAAGTTGTATATTTTTTGTCATTCATTTCAGAAAGCAAAACTAATTTTGATTCATTACAAAGAGGGAGAATTCCCAACCTTTATTTCTTGTTATTTTAAAGACTTACAGATAATGAAAACACAAAATTCAGCATTTAGAAAAATGTAAATATTACATAAAATGAATAGTAAAGGATATTTCATACCTATTCCTGCCTTCTGAAAAGTACGTTAATTTCTATGCACTCAGCACTTGGTTTGAGAATAATTTTGTACTTTAGTTACTGCAGCATTTGCTACATTTGGCAGTGTGGGCAGGTACCAATACCTGCTCTAAAATAAAGCAACACCATCAAATCTGAAAATTCAATTCCAATTCAACACTGGTTCTTTAAAATTACAGTTTAGAGAATCACCATTCAGCAAGACAACATCTAAAAGTTTCAAGGCATGTCAGAAATCTAGGTAATGGACCTTGATCTAAATTCTAATAACCACATAAAGACTAATTTAAGATGCTGACATTTAAAAATAAATCTTTAAAATTTATCATATAGTTCAAAACTAGACACTGCAACATGTACACATGCCTTGTAGAAAGTGTTACTTTTAATAATATCCTTAAAGACATAAAAACAGTCAGCTGCAGTTTATCCCAAATTCTGCTACTAGAGTCTTAACCAACTACAAAAGTAAGTCTTTAACTGCAGTGTTTCTGTGATTTATCAGTTTATTGTATTAACTAAATCTTTTAAATTAGCATTTTACTATATATTTATAATGATACATCATGGATTGCTTTTTATTTTTTAAAGTAATTTCTCAGTGTAACAAACTTTTAAGTGACTTATTAACAAATTATGAAGTATGTGTCAATTTCCCTAGCTTTTCCAATGAAACAATAGTGCTACATGCACGATTGTCTCTAACTTTAATTCATCGGCCAGTGCAGACTTAATAGTAAATAAGTAGTTCAACACTTAGATAATGTGTTTTTGTTTAAATTATCCTAAAAGTTACACAATTTTACCATAATTAAAAAAACAAAACAAAACCAGAAATTAAATTATTTATTGATATAAACACAGATGTTAAATGTAGTTGTTCTATGAGGAACAGTAAATTAATTAGAGTAAGACTGACAAGTCGTTTAAGTAGTACAGTGTTTGAACATGTCATAATGTAATGGTTATTAATTTGACTCTTGTTGGGGAAAAACATAATTGTGGACATGGATATGGACTTGATATGGTAGTGCTATGCATGAAGCGATGACAAAAAATGTTCATCCTAACAAATGTTAGAACCCCGTAAGACATCACAGGCTAAAATCCTTTGGCAATGGAATCCCCAGCCATAGACAGATGTTCTTCAAGGAATCCAACCGATCCTGTGATGACAGAGAAATAAATTGTTGTGGACACTGGCTTTGAAAATGCATAAAGTAACACACATCTTAAACTGCAAAGACCTTGTACCCTCTGCTCCTAATTTTAGAATGACAAAAAACAGGTGTTAAGTGAATTTTCTGTAAAAATTTTACATAGTATCAGCTCCTGAAACACATTTACCTAGACGCCCCAAAATGTTCCATGTGTTGGTGATTATGAAAAGGTCCTCCACATTAAATTACTGTATGTTCTGAAATATGTTCTTGTCACTGCTGCTTTTGCTGAGTCTTGGAAATGTGATGAAGTCACCTGACTGAGTGCAGCAGTAGCCATTACAGATTTGATTTATGGTTGCTTTGCTGAGACCCTCTGAGTGGCAGAGGCCAACCATTCCAAGTTTAGTGAACTCCATGTATAGAGACCCTTCTCCATTTAAGTCAGAGGAACCTAAAGCTAGCTCAGTCCTTATGTCACTTGAAACAGATGGAGTTTTACTGTTAAATTATCATAGAATATGAGTGATAAACACCAGGTACAACTGCAGTACTACCAAGACCTATTTTGAACTCGCTTCCATAAATAGTGAAAATACAAATTAAGCAAAAACAAGTATCATTTTGTCACCTGTTAGTGAAGAAGTTAATCTATTTCTTCTCTGCATCTGGAAGCACTGGCTCTGTTAGACAGAAGGTTCAATTTACTTACATTTGAAACTTAAACAATAGCACAAAAATCTGCCAAAAAGTAAATAAAAACTATGGTCATGGTAAAATCTAAATTCTGGTTTTACGTTTGACATCCAGCTTGCAGCTGACGACTGCCTCTCCAAGATCATTCTTGGCTCTGCAGGAGTAAACACCACCATCAAAGTTTCCAGGTTTCCGGATCTCCAGAGAACAGATGCCCTGGACGCAGATCTGCCTGTACTTGGGGTCATCTCCGATAATCATCTGGTTCTTCATCCATTCAACCTTTGGCTGTCAGAAAACAAATTAAGATAATGTCACACTGTAAAACCAACAAACAATTTGCTTGCTTTTTAAAGGCCTGAGCCAGATGGCAAGACAAAACAAGCTTTGATTGAAGAAGACACAGCACACTCCTGGTATGGGACTTTTAATCACAATGATATGCTGAGAACCTCCTGGGGCTCCACACAGAATGTTAAACATCCATCCAAGCTTCCCCATCCCCCTGCTTCTCCTCTTCCAATGTCTCAAAAAAAGAATCGTGTTCACATTTCGCCCTGTTGGTAACGCAGCCGATTATTAGTGAAAGGCTCAGGCGACGAGCTAATGAAGTCAGGTGAATATCCTCCACATTGTCAGGTCAAAGCCTGTGCACTGTAAGCAATGCTCAAGTAAAGAAGGGAATGTGTTGATGCTGATAAGTAGCCAGAGTATATATCTGTTGGATTTGCTACCCCTGATGGTTGAGAAATCCTATACTGAACAGATAATTATGTTTTCAAAACGTTTTCGTGGCGGCAACGGATCTGATGAAGTAATAACTTATTTACAGAGTATCTTTACCAAGATCTTTTCTAGCGCTGGCACTGACGATGTAAAAAATACTTTTTTTAATCAAACCCATTTTCTCTCATTTGAAAGTGTGATTTATGAAATAATTTTATCATAATTTCCTAACAGAGGTAAACAGACTGCAGCAGACAAGACATTATTCTGATGCTGCATTCACACTGCACGCTTTGTCGGAGTCAAAAAATGCCCACAAAGTGACTAGTTTGACGTCTATACTAGGTCTGTATGATTTTGAAAAATAATCTAATTGCAATTTTTTTTCTTCAGTATTGCAATTATGATTTAATTTGTGATTATTTGTATGATGCTTTTCGCATGTATTTTTTATCTAATGTAAGCAAAAACATAAATTATTCTATTCCATAGGCTAGACTTATTTTAAGATAAAGGCAAAGGAAGCATTGCTGAAAATAAACAAGATTATTTATCTACTTAAATCACCACCATTAATGTAATGTCCGTCGTTATACAAACAATGTTTGTTTTTCCTGCAGATCCCAGCTGGCAAGCCTCTTCTCAAGCCGACTGTAATGTTTTCATTCCTGGGTTCATATGGTGGCTGGTATTTTAGCCTTGCAGCTCTCATATGTCTGATGTTTTTTAGGTGTTGATAAAGGTTCCTAGTGTACATCGTGAGGCAGCAACATAATAATCTGTATAATACCTGGTGTTGTGCAGCATCATAATTTTTATAGCCAATATGATTTCCCATGTACTATTCCTCTTTGGTGCCAAATTTTGAGCAGCGTTGGCTTCAATCAAGCTGTAGAACATTTTATAACAGGTTAAAGCACAGCGTTTCCTTCTCTCCCTGCATTGTTTGAGCTGCTCACAAGTCATGTGACTTTCCCAGATCTCATGCTCATGACCAGTCAAATTGCAGCCTTTGCGATTAGAAAATCAGATTTTGTCATATTGCGATATTATTGCATATGCAATTAACTTTTCAGCCCAAGTCTATACATTTCTAAGCTTCAAAATTTGGAACGCAGGATAAGTTTCAAAAATTGATGGGACCAAAGCACACAAAGCACCACAGAGACTCTGGCGTCCCTCTGACAGCCTCAACCATAGACTTTACATGCAATCTTGAACGCATCATGAGATCTATAACAGCGGAAAAATCATCTGTTTTCTTCTGTGTGCTGTTGAAACAGCTGATAAAATTAATACATTTATTATAGGATCAATAAAGTATTTACAATATCTACTAAATAAAAACAGAAAAAGGAAAAGTTTTTATATAAGTGCAAAAAATGTGAAGTTTATTAACTTGAATGGATTTCAGCTTTAAACCTTTTGGGGGTTTTGGTCATGCCAGCATCATTAAATCACATGTTCAAAGCACTGCAACACACTAGGGATGCAACGATACCACTTTTTTCAAATCGATACGTTACCAATACTTGTATCTAAGTACTTGCCGATATCGAGTACTAATGTCTATACTTATACCACACACAAAAATGCAATAAATTGGAAGACAACTTTTATTCGGCTTGTTACAACAAATGATGGATAATTAGAAGAAAAAAAGAAATATTAATGAAAAATGACTGCAAAAGTAAAATTTCAAGTGAAACTAAAAATTTTTAGTAAAAGTATTGTAGTTTCCACATTTTAAGGTTCATGGTATCTGTTAACTTTAAGCGATACAGATACAGTACATAAGAACAGTATTGGCCCCGATACCAGTATGTGTATCGGTGCATCCCTACAACAAAACTCTTGTGTTAACTTCAGTTGAAAATGTAAGTTCAGCCTTTACCAGATTTCCCCAACATGATGGCAAGAATACAAATATTTCCCCATCTCTTGATCTCTTTTTTTGTTTGTTTTTTTTACTTATCAACGTTAAGATGTACCATGAAGTATTGTAAGGGTACCTTAGGGAATCCTCTGACGGAGCATAGCAGCTTGGTGTTGTAGCCGACAGTGGTGGATCTGTCGCTCAGAGATGTAGTGAACTTGGGCGCTTCGCTGAAGTCGTGCTCCTTATATTCAGGAGGCTTGTAGTCGATACCTGAAGAATCAAGATCAATTTATGGTTTACCTTACTTTACATTAAAAGGTTATTCTCAATATTTGACTTATGAAGGAATAATGCAATAAAAAATACTTTTTGTTCTAAAAAACACAAAGTGAATTATTTAATGGTTAATAGAGTTATCAATATTTATCAAGTTTGGAAGAATTGCTCCTTTACACATTTGAAACAAATAAGTGTCCATTATTTGTGATATTAGGTATTTTTTGCTATAACTAAGCGGTAACATGTTATCAAAATCCAAGTCATTAAAAAGCTAGAGAAAATGAAAATCCTTTGTCCTTCAGCAGAACATTTTTTATTTCATTTTTTATCTCACCATTATTCACCTGGGATTTTTTTGACCCAGGATTAATATTTTTAGACTGGTTTAACAGTTTCTGGACCAGTTTTTTTTTTTTTTTTTTTTAAGAGAAGAACAAAAAGATGATAGGGAAAGGAAGTTAGCAGATTAAAGTCAGAGAAACCCAACAAGTCTTTTGGATGTCGATTGGAATCAGTTAAGAAACAGGTAACACCACTGTCTGGACATATGAAGAGGCGTTTGAGCCACAACAATGGGAGCATGAGCTACCAGAAGCTGATGCCTGGTTGGTATGATGCGTTTTTGGTAAATGCTAAGGGAAAAGCTCAACGAAGCAAAAATCAAACAAATCCCAACAATTTTCTTTGTGTTAGTGACGTGGATGTTGTCCTCCTTCAACATCAATTTTCATATATAGCAGGGATGAGCATTTTTACATGTCTCAGAATACAAAAAAAATAGTTTTAGTCATACTTTTTCAAAACTCTTGTTCATTTAAATTGTGTATTGGAAAAATAGCATATACATGAGATAGGCATCTTGTGTATAAGAAAATAAGAAGAAAAAGCAAACTGATGATCTTACGTACTTACAGCTCATAACACCAAAAAGAAAGACATGATAGGAAATACAGAGCAAAAATCAAAAGCTGCCAAGTTGTCCAAAAATAACTGTGTTTTATATTAGGATGAAATTGACACAAAGTTCTATTTAGTTCATTTTTTTATATATATATTTATCTTCACAAGTTTGAAATCTGTTCTGCTGAGTCTGAAGTTTGATGATAGTTATTGGCAAAATATATTAACAAAATCAGTTAATAACAACCTGGTATGAAGAAAAGACCAAATAATGCTGAAGTCAAAAAGGACTTGCTGCTAATTCATTCCTCTTGATGCTTTCCATATTGCATCCATTTTTGTTCTTTTAATCCTGCTAAAGGTATAAAATGTAATATTGACATCTTGTGGTCAAATTTGAGTACTGCAGTCCATGAAGAAAAACAACGTAGTCCACTCGCTGTTTAGTGTTGAAGACTTGGCAACCTTGCAGGCTCACATGTAATTTTCCCTGGAACAAGGAAGTATAGTAGCGGGACAGATACGGCAAACAATGACTACACCCCATAGCAGTGATTTAAAAATGACAAAAACTTACAACCACCCTGAGGTCAATATCTGTTTCAATTTAATCTTCCTTCCAACATGTTTGGGACGGTAGGCTGTTGTATGATTAGTTCACCGTAAAATTCATATAAATTGCACCTTTAAGTTCTTCTCTTACTTTACTGGTTTTGCAATTTAAAAGAAGTCATGTTTCTTCAATATTTTTGGTAATAAAAATTTTTTCATAATTGAACAAGAATATAATTTGAGGTAGTAAAGACTTTTAACCTGGGCAACGTGATAGCCTTTTGTCCAGTCAACACATTCTTACCAGCGAACCCTTCAAATATTCATGAAATACGTTTTTCTCATTAAGATAACTCTGTTCTGCTGTGATGGCCTGCTCAATAATCCTGTGTTTCAGGTTCATGCTGCAGCGTTGGGAGCCGAACATTTGCTGATTAACAACACCTGGCAAGTGTCATCCTCCCATATATAAGGTTCTCTCCACCTTCTGGTCAGGTCAGGGGAAGAGTTTCTCTTCATCCCAGACCCATTTTGGTTTTGTTTATTGGTTGGTGTGGGAGTTTTGCGCCCAACTCTTGCCTCAATTTTTTATTTTTGTTTAATTTTTAGAATAAACCCCTTTAACTTGTTTTCAAGTATGGAGTCTCACCTTAGTTTTTTTGTCATGGCTTTGAGCCAGGTCATGACACTGCAAAGCAGAAACACCTAACATAGGTGAATAAACAGTTACCGGTCTTCAAGATCTTGGCCTCCTCCTTTGTAACAGCAGCGTCCTCACTCATGCCACATTTGTTCTCAGAAAATACTCTAAACTTGTAGGTGTTGCCCATGATGAGGTCAGAGATGGTGGCATTCAGTCTGTGGTAATGCTCCAACACATTGAACCAGTCCTGGAAAACAAAAATACAAAATTGATAACATACAGGGTCATGCATATCTACAAATTATGTGTATGTATTTCTTTTCAGAAGTCTAACTCTGATACACCTAAATAAAATTCGGCGTGCCCAAGTTCCTTTGGAAATAACCTAATTGGTAATTCTGATTCAATTAAAAAGTACTTTACCAAATTCTATAAGAAAATTACATTTAGTTGTATGTCATTTTTGGACAGGAAAGCTCTTCTGTATGTATCTGTCTTACAGTGGGTCTGAAGAAGTCTCTGACTCACTTGTTGAACAACAGTCTCATGAAGAGGATGCTGGAGGCCATCTTTAAGGTTCTTAATTTTATGAAATGTCCTTTTTTGCGCAGTCTACAGAAGCACCAGGGCAGTCCCAGAAAAGAACTAGTCTTTTTTATTGGCTTGTTGATCTTTTTTTAAGTCATAGGTTCTAAAAGTGCCACACAACAAATGATGGGACTTAACAGAATTACAGAAGATACTCTGCATATTCAAGATAATCCGCATATTGCTCCAACCACAGAAGGACCTAAACAGTCTGCAAAAACAGTCCATATATGTTTTATTTTATTATAAATGTAAGTGTTCTTGGGAGACCTTAGATAAAAAATTTATGGTATGGTAAAGTTATGGAGAGGTTTAAAGCACAGGATTATGTTATAAAATCAAGCTGTAAACTTTGAAGATCTACTGGAGAAACTGGTGAAGAAAAGAAAAACATTGCACTTCTGCAAATGCATGTCCTGAAGTGACAAACTATGCCAGGAGGGTATTATTAAAGAAGTAGCCAAGAGGAACATGGTGTCTCAGGAGGAGCTGCAAAGAGCCTTTGCTCATGTTGGAGGAGTCAGAAACTATTGGTCATTCAATCTACACAGCTATTGTTTAAAGAAAGCAGTAAGAAGTACCATATGCAGTTTGCTGCAGGTTATGTGGGGTAACCCCACAAACATAAAAGAAGGTTCCCTTGATAAACCTGTACATAAACAATATGATGTGTGGTATATATCACCTCCCTGAACAACAATGTCACAATAAAGGAGGATAGGAAGGTCATTGTGTGGAGATGTATTTCTTTTGCAGATAAATTAAAGCTAGTTTGAGTTTATGGAAAGATGAATGGAATCCTGAAAGAAAAAAAATGTTAGAGGAAAACTGCTACAGAGGCATCGCACCTATAATCAAAACCAAGGTAGGTGGCTCTTAGGGGAAACTAAATGCAAACTGCGCTTGTTTTCTGATTTTTGTTTGTAAAGATTTTTTTTATTTGATCTTACTACTCGTTGATATTGAGAACTTACGCCAGTCTTTTTGTCAGCCTTCTGGATTGTATATCCTGTGATCTCAGTGTTTCCATTGTCTTTGGGTGGAGTCCACTCCAGAGCAACATTGAATCCCCAGGTGTCGACAATCTTTACGCTCGCAGGAGGCCCTGGCAGCTCTGTGGGTCATGATAAACAAATTCAGCATCAGATTGCACTGTTTAAATTCACATCCTAATATGTGCTCATTTTACTCACCAACAATCTGAAGGGTCAGTGAAGCCTTATCTTCAAAGTCCTCCACCTTCACGCTCATCTCATACACTCCGGAGTCATCTCTTTCGGATGAACGGATGAACAGGATGCTGTCTCTTTCGGTGCTGCGGATGTTAACTCTCTTTGGGTCCAGTGGCCCGCCGTTCTTTGTCCAGGACACCACAGGTTTGGGTTTACCCTAAGAAAAGAAATAGAGAGAGCTCTAATCTCTGATTTATTATGTGTGTTAATTTGCAAGTAGATATTGTGAGCTTACTGTGAACGGGATGGTCAGGTTGATCTTTTCCCCAACTTGAGCGACATATCTCTGCCTGAGGAAGCGTGGCAAACGGACCTTGGGACGATCTAAAATCATGATAAAAAAGCCCATAAATTATGTATAAATAAACTCATGCAGAATTTAGAATGGCCTTAGTTATTAGAACATGTACTCTGCTGTTTCTAAGACTTAAATACTGCCTTATAACATTGTTTAGGTCAGCAGCCAGAACAAACTAAAGTTTGTACAAATGACAACCAAACGTAATCAAAACTGTACGTAGGAAGCACAAATAGAATAAGAAAAGCTCTGCATCATATATGACTGTAAAACTGAATTGCCCCTCGGGCACTGATAAAGTTATCAGAACTGAACTAAATATTTCATTTGATGTAACTGAGTCTATATCCATGCATGTGTGGGTACCTACAAATCAGTGAGCATGAATGAGCAGAAAATAAGCAAATCTATTTTGCTGATGATGACCAGTCATGATGAAATATTTCTCTCTCAACAGCTAAAGATAACATTCTTTATCGATACAAATTTATGTGAAATGCAGCGTTTGTAGCTTTGATTTTTACCTTACTTTGCAGATTAAACCAATCCAGATATTGATGTGACCATAAAAAAAGACATGTAACCTTTTTTTCTTCAATTTACGATAAATCGACAAATATTTTATGTTATGATTTAATTAGGATTAATAAAATTACTTTTGTCTAAATGTCAGAATAATGAGATAAAACCTTTATAAACAGTATTGTATTAAAACTTTCAAATTCACAAGATTAAAACAATATTCTTAACATTTAAATTGTATGATTTGGGCCAAGCACTTAATGTATGCCCCCAGAAGTTTATCAGTAGTTTACTGGAATGTCTGCCCCTAAAAAAAGTTTTAACTTTGTATCTTAAAAGTAAACAGCAAAAATCTGATGACAAGCGTATGAGTAGAGACTGCTTGCTTTTTTATGCTTTTTCTGTGCAATGTTTTATATCATCATGATGTGGTGATTTTCTCAACCAAGCCTGTGCATAGGTGCGGTCTTTTTCGATGCTAAATATAGGTTTAGACTTCGAATTGCAGTTTTAATGTGATATTGACTTGTACCTGGATGAAAGGGAATGGATTAATTTTACCTGCCCATGTTCTGCTGATGTTCCAACAGTTGTTCTACACTCTTTCACCAAAGTTTGTTATTCGAACGAGGAGGCACACCATAACAGAAATGCAGTTTTCATGATCAATCTTGTTGCAGTAAACAGTTTTTTTATGTTTGTTTTAATTAGTAAGCTACTTTTCTAAATTCTATATATTTTTTCAGAAAATATTGTAAAATCAAAAGAATAGAAACTGAATTTTAACTATATGATGCTCCAATAAGAGTAAATGCACACATTATTCATCCAATGTTTTTGGCTTATTCTTTTAGGGGTGATTCAACTCATTTTATCAAGAATAATCTATCATGCACAAAAAATACCAACATCCCATAAAAAGCACAAATTCTGCACATATGGCATATTTCAGTGTAAAAACTGCTATTTTTTCTAAAATCAACAAAATTGTCTAGGCAAGGGAATCGAAGAAATGCAAACTAACATGAAGCTTATTTTCCTGCAAGTGTTCAATATTTTTCACGCAAAGAAAAAGAAACCTGTCCCAACTGATTTTGCGTTACTAGCTTGTGATCTCAAAAACGAAAGTTTTGTATGCTTTCACTTTACGCAGCCATTCCTCATGATTTTAGGACTAATTTAGAACTGGTGATTATACAGGAGAAAGTGGAAACTCACAATGTTTATATAAGGGTAGTTAGCCACTACGACTTCAAACTTGATATCAAGGCCTTGGAACTATCTTGCTAGAGCTCACCACCTGCTGAGTGCAGCATAGCTACATTTATCAGGACTCTAAATAAAGAAGGGATACTGTAGCACTTGCTATGTCAGCTCTCTCCTTGACATCAACTTTGCAGATTAAGTTACTTAAGAAAGAATCAAATGCGTCAATGAACTGTAATGTTAATAATAATGAAAATTAGTATAATAATATTTTATTTTAGCTAGCGTACAAAAGCAGCCAATTTACCGTTATCAAGTCCTATGTAGAGTGAAGAAAATTATGTATTTTAGTATCTTTATAAACTTCACAGAACTTTACACTTAGTGCTTATTGACATAATACAAATAAGGATTAGGCTTAAAAAGCATTTACCCTGTAAAGTCTGTAGCACTTTGCAATATAAACAGTGAATTGCAAGAGCTGCCATGAGAGTTTAAGGCCATCTGAGAAGTCGGACACCACCCGCTTTCTTGGAGACGGTGCCCACTGGAATTAACCACCCCACCCCCCTTCAAAACCCCCACCTGCTTTAGGTCCAATCATTTGACACCATCAACACTGCAGACATTAGCCTGATCCTTCCCTCAGCATGAATCCTGGCAAAGACCCTTATTCATTCCAAACTCTCAAAGAAAACTATTTGTAATCAGGAGATATATCGCAGCTATTTTCCAAAGATTTGCAGCAATTCTGCCAGAAACCCTTCACAAAACTGTTGCTAATTGTGGACCATCTGGTATGATGAACACTGACTGCTGCCAGCTGAGCTGGGATCATGTTTCCATTCCAGCCACTTTGCCTCCACTTAAGCATAACGACAATCTGAGAGATAACCAAAGTGACACAGTTTATCCTTTTCAAATCCTGAGGGTCCAATCATCATGCTACCAGAGATTGCTGCAGATTAACACTGGTAGGTGTACAGGATCCTGAAAACCCCTCATTCTATCACATACAGTAACTCATCAAGGTGTTTGAACTCAAACTGGAAACAAATTAGTGGGAAAGAGTTGTATGCGATAAATGCTGCAGGTATTAGCCAACTGGAGAGGGGAAACTGAGAATAAAACATTGATATGCTTTTCTCTACTTATAACGTCATCCATATATCATCACCAGGGGCTAGTGCCCATTTCCAGCAGTTATTGGGCGAGTGGCAGGTTAGACCTTGGACAGGTTGCCAGTTCAGCGCAGGGTCACAGAGACACATGAGAATTTAAATCTTTCTACTTAATTAATTAATGTAAAATATGTTGGCCAGACCTGTTAATAAAAGGTATTCATTAAGCACTTAAGCACAAGAGAAAAAGCCTTTACACAATAAAAATGTTCAGTTTTCTTCTCTGTAATAATGATTTTTGTATTATTTTTATTATGTATCTGTCTAGTTTTTCTTGTTGTCCTTACTACTGCTCTAACATCTTTCCAGACAGCTTACTTTTTGCTGAAAAAGAATGGCGAAATGCAACTAAAATGTAAACAAAAGTGTTTTATTTCTTACCCCCCCACACACACACACCCCCCCAAAAAAAAAAAAAAACTTTCTTACCAGCGACCTCTTTCACCAGTACCGGTTCAGGCAGGGTGACAGGGGGGCTGCGGCCTCCTTCATTCACCGCCAACACACGGATCTTCAAGCGGTCACCCGTGGTCTGGTTCTTGATAACATAGCGACAGGACTTCTGCAGAGCCTCATTAACTGCTTTCCAGTCCTCAGCTGGATAGGAACACAACATATAGAAATGTTTACTGAGCTGTGAGAGAAGTCTACAAAAGCAAGAATATTTGTTCAACTGTGCAGACCAATGTCTGAAAAAGTATGCTGTTGATTCCAGGGCTTTTTCCCTGATATCTTATTAGGATACATTTCTTTTGGAAAGCCCAAAAAACATATTTAGCAATAAGTATATTAGGGTATAGTTATTGTTAAATCTGTCTTCAGTAGCACACACATACAAGGAAAGCTTATTTGTACAGTACACGTTAAGCAGCAAGGCAATTCAAAGTGCTCTGCATGATTTGGGGAGAACAACAGGAAAAGCATAAAATATGACATTAGAGACATACGACACATTTAAACAGATTACATTCCAGCGACTAATAACCGCTTACTCAAAGCTAGCTCTGAAAAGAGGGTGTTTTAGTTTTGATTTAAACAAAGTCAGTGTTTCAGTAGCTTTGCAGTGGTCTTGAAGTTTGTTCCAGATAAGGGGAGCATAGAAACTAAAAGCTACTTTCCAATGTTTTGTTCTAATTCTAGGGATGATTGGTAGACTAGAATTGGAAGACCTGCATGTTCTAGTACTCTGAAGTCTATATGAGCTACATGGAGCCAGTGTAAAAACTTTAGACTAGGTTGATGTGTTCTACTTTCCTGGTTCTAGTGAGGACGAGAGCAGCAGCGTTCTGAATCAGCTGCAGCTGCCTGATTGACTTTTTAGGCAGACCTGTGAGGACACTTTTGCATCAATCCGACTAAAATTAAGTGAATGGATCAGTTTTTTCACGGTCCCGTTGCGACGTTAGTCCTTTAATCCTAAATATGTTCTTCAGGTGATGAAGGTGACTTTGTTTCTTTCATAAAAGCAATTATGCAGTGCTATAGCAATGGATTAAAACTGATTCAAGTTTTAGTAAACCAGTTTATCTTGTATTTTTAACGTTTCAGTTTTTTGCAAGAAAGACCACCCAGTAACTATGCACAACATTTAAGAAAACACATTCACAATGAACTGCTAGAAATGCAAAGTGAATTAGAGTTCCATTTTCAGTTGTAGTGAGGTATTCTTTTATTACTGAAATTTAAAATGTTTTTTATTTTAAAATAAAAGCACTTACTATTTATTTATAATATTTTGTCAATTTTTGTCTCAGCTCGGACCATTTCTTCAACCGTCCTGTTTTCGATTACCTTTCTACCAAGCAGTCCAAGTTGTTGCCCTGGGATTTACCATTCTAAGAGCAAGAGTACAAGACATTCTGAACTTCATAAACAGGTCATAAACCTGATATAGTCTGGTATTAGATACTGTCTTAGCACAGCTTTTCGGGACAATTTAGGTAGCTAATGCCTATTAAGAGGTAGCTTACTGTAAATGTTTGTAATGGAACTAATACCACATTTGAAAAATTGAGTATTTTGCAACAAATCACTTTGTATGCCATTGCTCATTGAAGCCCTCACTCAACCACTGCTGAAATTAGCTTAGTACTATAAGTCTAAAAGCAGGACCTCCAGCAGGACCACCGCAGCCCTAAAATGCCTCTTCCCTTCTAGGGAGAAGTTAGGTAGCACATGATATAACTGTGAGACTGACACGTCAGGGACAGCTGCAACTGATATGGCTGACCCATATTAAAACACCAGTTTCACATTTTCTTGAATAGATCTAAAATACTTTTAGCCATTATGTTGAAAACTGACTTAATATATCTGTACATGTCAAAACCAGAAATCAACTCTCTACAGAACAGTTTTCACAACATAATTCAAAGGTCAACCTTTTAGTGCACATGGTACAAGGCAGAAAAGGACTTACTTCCATCCTTGCAAACTTCAATAACATATCCGTCCAGACCAGAAGCTCCAATGTTCTCAGGCTGGCTCCAAATAATGGTCACTGATGTGTCATTTTTATCTTCAACAAACAGATCTACAGGGGCACTTGTGGGCTCTAGAAACAAACATTAAAGCATTAGTTACTTAGCTAAAGACAGGGCAATTTATAGCCACTCATTTATTGTAGAGCAAAGACTCACCTTTGGGTGGAGGAGGAGGAGGAGGAGGAGGAGGAGTGGGTGGTTTAGGCTCTTCTGGTGCAGGTGCTTCCCCTAATGGTGAAAAGACACTAAGTATTTGAAAAATAATAAATTTTATTTCAGTTTTTACTTTAAAAAAAGTATTGTGTCCATTTGTACTCATAATTTTCGTAAGTTTATGAGCGTAAAAATACTTTTTTCCACAATGGTTTACCATCAGCAGGAGCTTCAGACTCTGCAGCAGAAGCAGCATCCCCAGTGCATCTAATTAAATATCATATATTAATAATTACAGCTTTTAGCAGATGGGACATGTTCTGACAAATGATGATGCATGTCTTGCGACTGTAGACTTGAGAAATCATCATAAAAAAGCAAAAGATCTAGCTTAACTTTATCAAGAATCAGATGAAAGTTTATATATTTTTTTATTCAGTTTTTGTATTTTGCCATCAGCAGGGGCATCAGCAGCAGTAGCTTTCTTTTCCTCTGCAGCAGGAACAACTTCCGATTTGAAAAACTAAAGGACATTACAAATTGGGGAAGCTAGCTGTCCTGTAGCAGAAGGTGGTTTAAGTTTAGATGCTCCATTTGCTGTTATACTTTTAGCAGGTACCACAGCTGTTGCAACAGCAGCTGATGATTCCTCAGTAACAGATGCAACAGCTGATATATGGAGGACCAAAAGTGCTACATAAAAAAAGCAAAAAACAAAAACTGGTTAGTGAAATTTGTCAAGACTTAAATAAAATAGAAACACATGCTGACATGGTGTTTTAGATAAACAGATAAAATAACAAGCATTGCAAAAAAAGGGAAATATTTTACTGAGTACTTTTTATATTTCATGGTAGTATGTTGCACCACATTGTTAAATTTATGTTATCTGTAAGTACCACCTCTATAATTTTGTGGATGAGTCTAACACTACTCTAGTTAAGACAATTGGTTAGGATTAAAGTTAACTTCATTGTGCACTGTAGCTAAAGTCACTACTGGACAACTGAACAAATGTTGAAATAAATAAATATGACTTCAAACTAAAGGTCACATTTTGATATTTGATTATGTATTCAATATGTTAAAAATGTGCCCTGCAAAGAGTGGCGACCTGCTCAGCGTGTACCCTGACTTCCACTTGATGACATCTGAAGATAGGCACAAGGATAGATATATTGAAAGGGTTTATTTTTACTATTTTAATGCAATTTACAAACTAATTTAATATATTCTATTTTCTGAAATGCTTGGACACTTTTAGGAATCTACGGAATTGCAAGGTTAGCGTATGACAATTTGGCCTGGTGGTTCCTAAGATGTGTTCTACCTTAGCTGGAGATCACAACCATTTGCTATTAGAACTAGGAGCAAGTGGTTTTACAACTAAAAATAGATTTTAAGTAGCATACAGAGCAGTAAATAGCAGGAAACAAAGAAAACTAGCGGCAGCTCAGTTGTATTAGTGTAAGCAGGATAGCTGGAGTAGAATCTACATAATGCAGTTTCTTACTAAAATAGTTGTGCATGAGTTGCATATTAGGAAATCTTTGAACAGGCTACTTATTAATGTTCCATTAAAAGCAACAGGTTTCACACAAATGCGAAGCGGATAAGGATTCACTTTAAATGTAATTATGCACTACTTAATTCTCTGGGGTGAGAAGTTTAATTTCAATTCACTTCTTTCTTTTTTATTCTAAACGCTGCAACTTCTGATGAGAAAATTGAGGTTCCCTTACAGGTGAGAAGGTAGAGGTCTTACCAAAACACAAACATTACGCTTAATTTAACAACACATAATCATATCCAAGGTCCCTCCATCGAAAAAAAACAACAAATAAAATAAGTGGTCTGTCTGAATTAAGCGGTGCGCTGCTGAGCGCCGGACATTACCCTCTGCAGGGGCAGCGCCCTCCGCAGGCGCTTCTCCCTCTGCTGGGGGGGCTTCAGCAGGAACAGCCTCGACCGGAGCAGGCTCTGGGGCGGGTTCAGGAGCCGGCTCCGGGGCTTTTTCCTCTTCCTTTTTGGCTGGTTCTTTCTTGGCCGCCTTCTTGATCGGGGCAGGCTTGGACGGCATGTTGGAGGTCGCAGCGAATTCCCAACTCAGTTAAGTCCCTCAGACTGTACCCAATGCCATCATTCCCTTGAGGGATACCAGGCTTATATATGGCTCAGCACGATAAGTCACCGCCCCTTTAATGAGCTGCATGTAACATATACTAAACATAACGGATGACTCTGGCCATCAAAGGCTGCCTGCATTTTAACATCTTCTTTTGGTCGTTAATATATTTCATCAAATTGTACTTTCTTTTCCTGTTACTTTTACCAAATCTGTCCAGATACTTCTCCTATGTTGTATGATAAGCGACTCAATGTGCACACATTAGGACAAGAAATAAATATGACATGTATTTTTATTAAATGCCAACAGTAATGAGTGGATGAAAGACTTCATGAGCACCATTTATCCATCTGCTGGACCCAGCTCTAATGAAACATATATCTTTTCTATGAGATGCTTTCTATTTTCTCCCCTCTCTTCAACGATTGTTGCTGCATCCAGAATGTTGACCAACTATATTTACAGTCTTTACATCGATCTCCTGTACAAAGTAGATAAAACAAGTTTTACAAAGTATTATTTTAAAAGAAAGAAATATCAAATCTTTGAGTATTTAAAAAAGAAAATGTCTAATAGGATTTTTTTTCTAAAGTATGTGTTTAAGTGAACATTGTTTCCTCATCACACAGCAACTTTACATGCATGTAAATCTATGAACCTATGCACATCTGTGACATTACAAACACCATATTTTTTAATCATAGTTTAGTCCACAAACAAGCTTTGCAAAAAATGACTATTCAGCAACCTGTATTGGCCTAAGAAATCAGATTAAGAGCTGATTTAGGCTCACGGTTTGATTAATTTCAAATTGTCTTTGACAATTTGTAGCTTAAGCAACATTTCATAGCTTAAGCAACATTTCTTCTCGTCATTTATAAACATAAAATGTATCAAACAGTTTTTTACCTTCATGTTGAACCCTGTCTTTAAACTCCACCTCCTTTAAGGCTATGTCTGACTGGCTGAAACAAACTTTTGCCACTTATTTTCCTGTGATGCATTTTGATCCAAATCAGGAAATCCCAGATGAGAACAAAAAGTAAGTGCATCTAAAGTCTACAACTCTGCCAATTGCCGACACCAGTAGAAGTTGCTGCATAGTCCTGATACACCAGTAAGCAAACACAAATCACAGCTTATACAGAGCAACAGGCACAACAACCAGAAAATGAGATGAAAAGCTGGACCTGATGGCTTTAGTCAGCTTGTAGTAACTGATTGAAGTGTGGCCACTGGCCAGTAACACCATTTGATACCTGGAATATTTACAGCAATGAAGCTAACTTACATTGGTTTTCTCTTTAATTACTTAATTTGTACCAGCCAGAGTAGCAGAAACACAATCTAAATCATTACACTTCCTTATCCTGCTGTCATTAAGGTGGTTCCACATTCAATCAGCTAAAACAATGGCCAGTTTGGGATGAAGAATATTGCACAACCATATAGCCCACATTTTCATGAATTTCAATAGGCTATCTTTACATAATTCTACATCAAGTACCTAGTAAAGTTTTCATTTTTATCCATATAACATTACTTTTGCTGTGTCGCGTACCCAGCATATTCTCAAGCAAATACTGTATGACAATTGTGAGGGTAAACACGACACAATGTCTCACGTGACTTTAGAATGTCTTCAACACTATTTAACAGGTCATATTTGCTGTTTGACAGAAATGACACCAAACCTTTTGCTAGCTACTCTGCAATACAATCTTAAAATTGTTTGGGGCATTTTAAAGAGCATCATATGAATCTAACCAATACTAATATGCATGACTGGTGAGAGATTATTCAAAGAACTGTCGTGGATGAATTCACTACTGTCAGCTTTAGAGTCGCTCTGCTCAGCCAATGTGAAACCTGTTTTACAGTTGTACTTTGATAAGGCTTCTTTTTAAAGCACCTACTACATCAAACTATTGTACACTTAAGTGTTTCATAAACATTCATAGCTGAACTTAAACTCCTAACTTGACAGTCAATATGCAAGGTTAAAGTAAAATATTTGGTTCAGTATATGAGATTTTTTTTTTTTTTGCACCAAGTAATGCAGATAAATAAACTGTAACACAGGCTGATTGTATGTACACAATATATACACAATGTCACGGGGAACATTTGAAACAAATGTGGTCTTTCTACAAAAAATTACAATATGAATTGGATTCAGTTAGCATTCACTCATTTGTTTTCATCAAACAATGTTTCTTATCTTATATTATCCCTGTGAAGTAAGTATCTCATACCTGATATTTATGGCAGCCTTAGTGGCACTGCTTGTCTTCTATGAAATAAAACAGTGTTACGTGCTTCATAAAGGTGGTGGGTACAGCCATGGAGCTATCAAAACAAGTTTCTGATATTTAAGCTCAGTTTTATATAAAAGAGTATGACAGCAACATTTCCTATAAAAATCAAAATTTGAAAGTTTAATATTTTTATATAAAATAATGATGAACTGAAATAACAAAATATAGATACCAGGGGAAATAAATAATTCTTGACTTAATAGTTGTGATAGTATTGATGAAAGCACCAGTAAACTCTGCTGAGGTTGATGTGACATTAACATATCTGCTGTTAAGGCATATTTCACCTGCTTGAGTTGTAAAGTGCAGCATTGCATATGTATTAAGAATAAGCCTTCAAAGGCTTTCTGTATACAGTAGATATGTAGCAAAGATTTTTGCGTCAAACAGTAGTGTGTGTCATGCTGTCATACTCTTTTCCAAAACATGGTAATTATTATCAGGACTAGAGTCATTTGATGAAGACCCTCTATCCCAAGATGCACTTAAGGAGAAAACAGGATGGACGGTGCGCAGTTTTGTAAAAATCCCCTGAACTCAAAGTGCTAACACCAATGGATTTCAAAGTTAACAGTTAGCACCAATCTAATGGTATTGGGGGCTAATGTAGTAGTAAAATGTTATACATTTACTGTTACAGAATGTAGCTTTCTATTTGTTAGAACTTTAGTGTCAATATTGTAGTAATAGTGTTTTAATAATCTGAATCTAAACTGTAAAGGTTTCATCCTCACACTATGGTGATGATAGTTAAACTCTATCCAAAGTCATTCTCCAAAGTCTTTTCTTCTACATCCAACACTGCTCCAACACAGTGAAACACATCAAATTAATTAAAATCTTTAGTGCTGGGTCATTAACTCTGAGTTTTCTGTTCAAAGCTTAGGCAGATCTTCTTTGTCTGGAGATTCAATGTAATTGGCAGCCTCTTGAAGTTTCAGAAGCATTGCCATCTACAAAAAAGAGACATTGGTTCAGAAACAAGAAAACTCATCAGAAAAGTTACTTTAAGTTCATGAAAAAAATGCTGTCATGGCACTTTCATGGCCTACCAGAGGATCAGATTCCATTGAGCTGGGTGGAGTTTCTTTGTGAGGCCTGTCCTCACTTGACTGACATGGGCTGCTTGAGCTGATGCTCGGAGGAGGTAAATGGAATAGCTTTGCCTGGTCTTGCTGTGCAGACGGCCATGGCAAGGTGCCCCTCACCCACTCCACTGGGTCCTCCCATACAGCTTTTTGGCCATGGACCTAAAAAGTGCAAAAATCAATCAATTCAACTTAAGGTAGATTATTTAAGATATCAACTTTACACTATACTGTACTAAAAATAAAGAGGTCCAATAGTTTTTGTAGAATCAGTTGCTTTTCTGTACCACCTAATGAAAATCAGTGTAACCTATTGTTCAGCAGTTACTGTAATTTTTGTGTAGTTAACTACTGTTCTCTGCAGTGCTGCTGTTGCAGTTTTGCTGGAGCGCAAAACAAAGGACAGTAACATTGAAATGAGGAAGACCTAAGCTTGGGGATATAAGTTATCTTCCTTCACTGGGTCAAGGAAATTATCCTCTAAGACAGTAAGCACACCAGAGTTCATTTTTACCTACAACATACTTTAAGGAATTTCCTAAGACGTCAGCGTATAACGACTCTTTTGGCAGTAAATATTTAGCACCATCTGCCACATCGATTGCATCAGCTTTCCTCACTGCTTATCAATGATAACTATGTCCGGTTGGTTGGCCATTACCAGTTTGTCTGAATCTAAAAGTCCCATAGAATCTTGGCTTGGTCATTCTTCACCACATCGGGAGGTGATTCCCACATTGACCTTGGGGTCTCTAGTTCATATCCTGCACAGATGTTTCAGTACACTAAACAAGCCACTTGATTATGCCATTTCATGTATTCCTTTCCTGCTAGTGTCTTACACCCTACTGTGATGTGCTATATTGTTTCTGGGGCCTCTTTGCAGAGGCTACATCTTGGGTCTTGTCTGGTGTGGTAGATCTGAGCCTCTGTCACTCTGGTGCTAAGAGCCCTCTTCTGTGCTGCCTGGATGAATGCCTTGTGGTGTCCCGTAGGCCAGCCCTCTCTAGCCATTGGAAGGATTTCTTAAGATCAGCTACTTCAGTTATGTTCAGGGGTACATACCATGTAGGGGCTTGTCCTCCCATGTTCGTCCCTCCTCCAGCACCTCCTCATCTCACTATTGTCTCAGGCATTCACTGAGTATGTCATCCGCTGAAGCCTTGTCCTTGATGTACTCATGGAGCTTGGATGTTTCATCCTGGATATCGGTTCTCACACTCAGTCCTTGGCCTCCTTCCTTACCACTTGCATACATTCTCAGGGTGCTGGATCTGGGATGGAACCCACTATGTATGGTGAGGAGCTTTTGTGTCCTAACATCTATCGTCTGTATCTCATCCTTTGGTCACCTTATTATTCCAGCAGTTCCATCAGGGTTATCTTATCACTAGGAGGGCATAGCTGTTTATTGCCCTGGACTTGATTTGGGCTGGAGTCCACTATGCATGATGGGTATCTTTAATGTTTTAATATCTGTGGTCTGAATTTCCTCCTTTGGCAAACGTGTTACCTCAGCAGGGTTTTTGATTTTTGGGATTTTTTGCAGGGCACAGCTGTTGATTGCCTGGACCTTGTTCTTGCCATTTAGCTGATTTATAAGAACTAGTCTTACTTGCTGTAGGTATTCGGCTCTCGCTGTTTTCCTTGTGGTCTATTGATTGTTGCCATTTGCCTGTGGTATTTCAAGATACATGTAGCTCTCATTAATATCTGCTTTTCTCCCTTCTCGAAGTGCAATTCCATCTGTGTGGAATACTTTCCCTCTCTTTATTACCATGTCTCAATTACTCTTATAATACAGCTTGATTTCATCAATGTAGAGGAGTTGACTGATAGCGGACCCATTTCTGAGGCACTATCCATAGCTAGTCTTGTTGATTATTTGGCTGAGGGTGTTCAGTCCCATCCAGAACAGAAGTGGGGACAGATCATCTCCTTGAAAACTCCACATGTGATGGGGACATGCAAAATTGCAAAATTGCAACCAAGGGTGGTTTTCCAAGCTTCATGGAGTTTGCAATGGAGACTCTCAGAGTGTTGCTGATCTTGTGCAACTTCAGGCATCCCAGGATTTGGCATTGAGTCATAGATTCAATGCCAAATGTAAACAATCAAAGCAATTCACATGTTTTTTTTTTCTTTTTTGTCTGGCTTTGCAGTCTCAAGTGACTTTCCTGTCGACGAGCACCTTAAATTTAGCTCCTCTGGTGTATTTTTTTTAACCAATACCATTCTGTGCCCTTGTCATGTATTGATTCATGTGCCTGATTATCTTAGCTGATATGATGTTTGACAGGAGCTTCCAAGTTGTGGAGAGACAGGTTATCAGCCGATAGTTCAGGTGTCCCCAAATTCAGGCCTCAGGGGCCGGTGCCCTACCAGTTTTAGATGTGTCTCTGCTCCAAACCAGCTGATTCAAATTGTCCAACTTCCTTCAGCATGGCAAAGTTCTGCAGAGGCCTTCATTTGCCATCATTTGATTCTATTGTGTTGAACCAGGGAAAGAACTAAAACCTGCAGGATACTGGCCCTCGAGGCCTGGAGTTGGGGACCCCTGCAATAGTTGGTTGATATTGTTCCCTTCAGGAGGTCTTTCATTATCCAGATTTTTCCGCCCTCAGTCAGCCATTAGGGTGGGTTCCATTCAGCAGTAGTTGGTTAATTTCTGCTGCTAGGCGCCAATGGAGAGAAGTCAAGTTCTTGAGACAGTAGATGTTTATCATGTCCTGGCTTGGTGCTGTCCAGTTCTTCATACATGAAACTCTTTGTTGGATGTCTGCCATTGTGATGTTCACTGAACTTGGTTCAGGAAGATTAGAGTGGTCTGCTCTTAGTTCTATTAGCGACAGTGCATCGTTGTTATGTAACGCTTCTTTCTCTCAAATACCTTTCCAGTATTGACCAGTATCCAGCCTCGGTGGATAGGCTGTATTTTTATTATCCTGCACTTGGGACTACACTTTAGGTGGTTTGGTGGAGAAGAACCTGTTTATTTGTCTGATTTCAATCTCCTTTGTGTATTTCTTCAGTCTGGCAGCTAAGGCTAAGAGTCTTTATTTGGTTGATTCTAGGGCTTCAGGTATGGGTATATATTTCAGGTATTTTTATTTCTGGATGAACTCTTCTCAAGTTCAGAAAACTCGATCACTTCTTTCTGTGTTGCCTTGCACTGTCTGTCTATCTATCACTATTGATTTTCAATGGAACCACTGCCCTTGGTAACTTTCTTTAAACACACACTGAATTCTGAATTCAGTGTGGGTAACCTTAGAATATCTAAAGTCCCAGTGCCTGAAGAGATCAGTTTTGTTTGCGATTTCAGAGTAAGCCGTGTTTGTTTTGTTTACTTTACAACTAATCATTGAAAATAGATAGCAGATCTTATGTGGATTAATAACAAACTTATGATTTCAGTGATACTAGATTGTCCTTAAAATCATTCCATTTTAATTGATGTGTAATAATAAAGCTAATCCTGGGTTACGTGTGATAAAGACTGCACAGTTCAAAGGTCAAGAGTTTACACTTATTATTAATTACTTATTAATTACATTTAAAAGACTGATTTTGATAAATTGTGAGTAAGCTAGGCATATAACCTTCAAATAATTTAATTGCTCTTGCTACAAATAACTGCTGCGCTGATAATCTGATGCCATCAATGACAAATGTTATTTTCAAATGATGACCTCTCACCTTAACACCATCTTTTGCTCCTTCTTGCAGATATGGAATAATAGAGTGATTCCACAGATCAATAAACCAAGACCGAAACTCATCAACTGAAACGGGGCATGACAGGAAAAAGCAAGGGCCTGAAGAGAAAGTGAAAAAGAGGATAAAACGCATAAATCACGCACGTAATTGGCAAGAAAATGACATTCAATGATTCTCCTTTTTGTGTTTTTCATACCAATGAGAAAGTCTGATGTGCTGTGTTTCTCAAGGAAGGTGTGTAAATGATACCACAGTTTGGGAACCCAGTCTAAAACCTTGATGAGGTCTTCGTTGGTTAAGCTCCTTTCATCTTCTGACTCCATGAGCTTCCGGTGTAAATATCGTGTTAGGAAGCCATTAGCTGGCTCCACGTTGTTGGAAAAGGTCACCATTCTGAAACAAAAAGAAATATGTGTACAAATCCATGACACAATAAACACAAGTGTGATGCAGCTGTGTTGCTTCTACCTAGCATCCTTTATCAAAAATAAAATAGTAAATAAAAGACATAATCATCTTAATTTTTTTATAATTTACAGGGCAATCAAGTCTTTAACATTGTATAAAGGCTCTTATTTATTTAGCTTTAATTTAAAACTAACCTGAAGCTTAGATGCAGGCTGTGGTTTGCAGTCATCTTCACTGGCTGATTACTTGTTCCAATAATGTAAGGACTAAATGTAGAGATAAAGTTACATATAACAGACCATATCAACAATTATATACACAAAAAAATCTCCAGAATTTGATTTTAGTCTGTTGTAATTTTACCATTTGTGATATTTGCAGGTGAGAGCACCATTAACAAGTTCACTGATGGAAACTGGATCATGAATGTCATCTAAAATAACTACCAACGGGATTTCTGATGCGTTGGTTTCCCGATCTATTTGATTCGCCAAGTTAGAAAGATAAAGCTGCAGATCCTGGGTAAAAGAGAGAAACAAAAAGAAACATTTTGGTAAAATGGCATCTTGGCAAACTAAACAAAGAGCAAACAACATATTGATCATAATAAAACATCAGTTTCTGCTACCTTGCATGACTGCCGGTGCATGTTGAAAGTTATCACAATCGCATCCGTGATTTCGCGAGCACTGCGGTCCACCAGGTACTCGGCCAACCGGGAAGCTAGGTAGGTCTTTCCTGTCCCACTCGGTCCAGACAGGATGAGACGGCGGTGTTTGAGTAGAAGGCTAATGTAATGTTGCATCATTGGTTTAGGGATGAGTGTTTCAAACACAAGGCTGTCCACACACTTCTCTTTCAAACCTGGTTTTAACGACAGGAAGCGAGAATGACCTGATGAAGACCTGCTGTAATAAACAATACAGTTGATTACTACCTATTAAATGTGTGAGAAATATTAAACAGAGATGATAAAGAGCAGTTTTACACATCATCTGAAATATTTAACACGTGGAATATGCATTACAACATGTTGTGCTTTGCCAAAATGATGTTTTGAAGACAGATTTTTATCACCTCGAATATCCTTCATAAGCCTCACTAAACTCAAGCACTTCACTCTGAAAATAACTCTGGTTCAAGTGTGGGAAGTCTGTGCAAGCCCAACCCCCAGGCTGGAGAACAGCGATCTCAGCGAACACTTCTTTGGGGCCCATGTGTCTAAGGCTGGTTGACCAACTGGATCAGACAGCATTAAGATCATGTTGCTCAAAGCTCCTGCACAGTTGCTACCAGTACAGCTCACCAACCAATTCTGCATGCAAAGACGGAGGACGAATTGACTACCTAAAAACCCACAAGTAAATCAAAAGTAGAGTTTGCACTTTGAGTTGAATACAGACGTGGACAAAATTGTTGGTACCCTTCATTAAATAAAAGAAAAACTCATAATGGTCACAGAAATAACTTTAACCTGACAAAAGTAATAATGAATAAAAATTGTATAAATGTTGACCAATGAAAGTCAGACATTGCTTTTCATCCATGCTTCAACATAATTATTTAAAAAATAAATGCATGAAACAGGCCTGGACAAAAATTATGGTACCCCTAGAAAAGAATGAAAATAATGTGACCAAAGGGACATGTTAATCCAAGGTATGTCCACTAATCAGCATCCTAGGTGTCTACAATCCTGTAATCACTCAGTGGGCCTATATATAGGACTCCAGGTAGTCACTGTGTTGTTTGGTGACGTGGTGTGTACCACACTCAATATAAACCAGAGGAAGCAAAGGAAAGAGTTGTCTCAGGAGATGAGAAAAAAAATCATAGACAAGAATGTTAACTGTAAAGGCTATAAGACCATCTCCAAGCAGCTAGATGTTTCTGTGACTACAGCTGCACATGTCATTCAGTAATGTACAATCCATGGGACTGTAGCCAACCTCCCTGGACGTGGCTGCAGGAGGAAAATTGATGACAGATCAAAGAGACGGATAATCCAAATGGTAACAAAAGAGCCTAGAAAGACTTCAAAATAGATCCAAGCTGAACTTTATGCTCAAGGAACATCAGTGTCAGATCGGAACATCCTTCGCTGTTTGAGCCAGAGGACAAATCATTAAAAAAAACAGACTGGAGTATGCCAAACTACATGCTGACGAGCCACAAAGCTTCTGGGAGAATGTCCTGTGGACAGATGAGACAAAAATTTAACTTTTTGCCAAGGCACATCAGCTCTATGTTCACAGACGGAAAAATGAAGCATATCTAGAAAAGAACACGGTCCCTACTGTGAAACATGGGGGAGGCTCGGTTATGTTCTGGGGCTGATTTGCTGCATCTGACACAGGGTGTCTTGAATCTGTGCAGGGTACAATGAAATCTCAAGACTATCAGGGGATTCTAGAGAGAAATGTGCTGGCCAGTGTCAGAAAGCATGGTCTCAGTCGCAGGTCACGGGTCTTACAACAGGAAAATGACCCAAAACACACAGCTAAAAACACCCAAGAAGGGCTAAGAGGAAAACACTGGCCTTCTATGAGCCCTGATCTCAATCCTATTGAGCATCTTTGGAAGGAGCTGAAACGTGCTGTCTGGAAAAGGCGCCCTTCAAACCGGAAACAACTAGAACAGTTTGCTCATGAGGAGTGGGCCAAAATACCTGCTGAGAGGTGCAGAAGTCTCATTGACAGTTACAGGAATCATTTGATTGCAGTGATTGCCTCAAAAGGTTGTGCAACCAAATATTAAGTTGTGGGTACCATCATTTTTGTCCAGGCCTGTTTCATGCATTTATTTTTTAAATAATTCCGTTGAAGCATGGATGAAAAGCAATGTCTGACTTTCATTGGTCAACATTTATATAATTTTTATTTATTATTACTTTTGTCAGATTAAAGTTATTTCTGTGACCATTATGAGTTTTTCTTTTATTTAATGAAGGGTACCAACAATTTTGTCCACGTCTGTATAAACATTGCAGGACACATCTAATGCAAATGTCTGCCTGCTGTAACTAATTAATGGTTTCTGATCTAAATCTTACATTCAAAATCATGAGTTGATCAACTCTGCAGACCTTTTAGAGCCACTGTGATGCTGCTAGGACTTCGTGACATGCAACGAGATGGCTGTGTCCCAGGAGCTTCGCCTCCCAGCACTCTTTTGATGTGGCCCATGCTGTAACTGTAGATTGAGTCTGTGGAAAGACCCAGGCTGGAGGTGGGGTCCACTTTGGCTAAATAGACCTGTAATGAAAACCATCGAAAACCCCCAAAAAGGTAATTTAGTTTTGAATTTAAATGTTGGGTTTGCAGATAGAAAAGAAAAACACTTCCTCAGAATAAAGTAATTCTTGTTTTAATTAGGTTGAGTGGTATTCAAGAAAATTTGATTAATCAAAAACAAGATGTGCTATGAACTGAACGTGTAGGAGGTCTTTCCTCCTACACGTCTTTTCTTGTTCTTTTTTTGTAGAAAATACAAAAACTAATGATGCAATCCTTTAATCACAATTTAGAATCCATGCTTCCTATAGAAAAAACTGGCTGTCTGATGAGGGTATCTTACTTTAAAAGCCTGGCTGACAGCAGAATCCAACATGACCCAGTCCATCCTGCCATTCACCCTGACAGTACCAACAAAGAAATCCTGCGTTTTAGCCTCCTGTTGAGTCAAATTGCAAGACTTATGTGATACAGAATGTGTAAGGTTACATACAAACTCATTAATAGTGAAAGAATAACATACTCACATCTTTAAAAACCCGTATATCTGCAACACAAACAACCACTCTGACACGATGATCATCTCGCAGCGAGGAAAGACTGAGAGACTCAGCAGAATGGACATCTGCTAAGGAGTCAAAATAACAAACAAAAAGACAGAACTCAAACTCAAGAAACTAAGAAATGTCAGAAACCTTGTTTGTGTATTTAATGAGGGCCTCCGAATTTGTCTAAATAAACTTGAATCTAAAACTTTTCAAGTTGAAAGTTGCATAAGCTATATATAGATTCCAAGAAATATATACTTTTTCAGTGTGGCTGTATTTTTGTAAGTTGTCCAGTCTATTGCTATTCCTTACATGCTACCCTAGAATCCTGTTCTATTTTAATCTTCCTGTCAGAGACTTGTCTGTACCTGAGCTGCTCCCCTCACTTAGCCCTCTGCTGTAGCTTTTGGGCATGTGCATGGCAACTGACTGACGGGGGGATGAACTCCCCAGAGCTGTGAGACCTGAGGACTGGGACACAGAACTGGAGGGTCCAGGAGACGAACAGGGAGACTGACTACCTGTCTTCAGCTTATCATTCTCAGTCTTCAGGTTCTCCACTGTCCTCTGCAAAAACAAAATCACAAGAGCCTAGTTATTTAAACAATGTGCAGTGAATACTGATGGGAGTGCTGATTTTTGCCTTGCAAAGATATTTTGAAACCTTTAGTTAAAAGTATATCCTTAAATATTAGTGTATTCAGTAAAAAAAACAAAAAACAATCATTTACCTGCATGCTAGTCATGGCATCTTGCAGCTGTTCCAGCTGATGTGCAGAGCTTAAAGCCTCCAAACGGATGTCTGTCAGTTTTCGCTCTTTCTCCCACAGCTCTGAGCGCAGATCTGTTACAACTTTATCATCTTCCACATCATCTCCTTCACAGAGTCTTTAAAAAAATCACACCACAAATGTTACTGGAAAAAACAAGCAGAAGTGAGACTGATACTCATAAAACCCAAATGTTAAGATCAAGACTTTATAGTTTATGAAGGCTTACCCTGCCGATGAAGCAGAGGCGGAGGATTTCATTGGCTGCTGAGGGTTATCTCCAACAATGTTGACCTTTGGGGAAGAGGGTGCAGAGGACTCTGGAGTGGTGATCTCTTCGATGTCAGCATATGGCCCTGACTTAGAGCCTTTCTTACTAAAAGCTTTGTTGAAGGAGCTACGCAGCTGTTTGGAGGAGGTAGAAACCCATATCAGTATGTGCTTTGGTTTTGAAAACTTTTAAAACAATCAAAAATGTTGAATATTTAATGGAGTGCTAAACTGCTTTAATTAAATGAATCATTGATTAATTTTTGAAAGCAGTTTAATGAGAAACATTTTTTGCATGTGCATATGATTCTGAGGAAATGGTGAATAAATTGAAATAGATTACTCAGAGCTGATGTACTGCAGAATTTGGTAGTGTGTTATCAAATTAAATAGAGTTTGTAAAAAATGTAAAATAATTTACAAAATTGTTAAACAGTTACAAATACATGCAGATCAATATATCAGCTTATGCGATGAGATGACCTTATAAAGAGTTTAATGAGTGGACAACCATTTCCTAAGTATGACTCCTTAAAAACATGCAGGCTGGAAATCCAGGAGAGGATTTAGGTTTTATTAAAGGTTGCAACATCACTCACCTCAAAGACCTAAAATAAAAAAAGGGAGCACGAGGGAGAGAATAGAGTCATACTTAATACCATGTGGAGAAACACAGGAAGAGAAATCAAAAGCATGCGTGATAATGCAGGATCATTGTCTGTTTTCATTTTAGGATTTAGAGATGCTTTTTCTTAACTGTGCTGGATTTTTTTTATTGTTCTGGTTTCTATGATTTTGTCATTTTTATGAGTCAGTCAGCTATTTTCAACTGTGCTCATATTTTTTAGGCTTCGCCTTTCAGTTCAACCTAGTTTTGTGGGTTTCAGCTGTTGTTGGCATACTCTTTGATTAATAAGCTTTTTTCCAACTTTCTAGTTATCTAATTATGATTGTGTGTTATTTATTTCTCCCCTTCACTATGTCTCATTAGCATAAGCCTGTTTCAAACGACACCATGGCAACATATCAGGGAAATATTTCCAAACTTTATAGTAATATTACAGCAATACTAGAGTTTTGAATGAAGATAAGCCTTTGCACCACTGAGGTTGGTGTCATGATGTCACAGTGTTTAAAATGCAAGTAAACATGGGGAATCATTTCGCATTTGGAATCTATATCAGCTGAGATGGCAAAGTGGAGCGATGCAGGGATCAAGGAGCTTCTGTTTGCCACAGACTCTTCTGTTTCACGGTTTATATAACCCTGCATGTTGATAGCGCAGAAACCATCCCCACACCCTCTTTATTCCACCATGGGGTAATATTTTGTCGAAAGCAGTTGATCACGCCAAATTGCAGCCACACGCTGAGAACTTATGAATGACCAAAGTTTTATAAAAGTCAAAGGCTAATTTCAAGTTTCTGTGTCTAAGGTCATGCTCTCCTCCTGAAAAATGATAAAAGTTAGTTTAAGTAATAATTGTTGGAAAAGAAATACTAAATCGGTTGAATTTCATTTTATCTTACTGTTGTACTTGGCTAGGAGTCATTAAAAAGACTAACCTGTTTTGAAGACTATCGTATAACTGATCATCTAAATAAACTTGATAGTCTTTGTGTAAAAAGAAAAAAGAAATAGCTAAAAATGTTACTTAAAAGTTCTTATTGGTTTATAATGAGCTACGTGTATGATTTGGATTCCTCACCCAGCTCTTCTTTTTCTTCTTCTTGGCCTCCTGCTCCTTGAGGCTTCCCATGCTTGAGTGGCTTGTTGTGCTTGTGAGACTGGAGATGCTCTCTGATGAGTTCTGTCGATTTATCAGCAGCTCTGGGTAATAGCAGGAAACAAAACTGTTGAAATACTTCAATAAACGTTTGTTTTCGGTCCACAATGGAATCACATTCTGTACCTTTAGGTGTGATTTCTGGGTTACTGAGAGCAGTCTGAATAATTTCTTGGGCTTCTGTATTTTTGGCCTTTAAAACCTCAATGGTCTGTTTCAATTCAGTGAGCTCAGAGTCCTGGAGAAAAAAAATATGTCAGTTCACATCTGTTCACAGGTTGAACAGAGTCTGTATTAAGGTTTCAGGTTGTGTTTAGTGGTTGATAACAGCACGGATTATTCTGCCATGTAAACTCTGACCCTTAATTATTTTCCTGGATACATTTATATATCTCAGATTTTGAAGGCTGTACATTGTAATGGTACAAACAGAAAGACTCAATTATTGATTTTTTTTAACGAGTTGCAAGTTTTACATAGCTGTATGTAAAGAAGAACAGAAGCTTTGTAAACAATGTGGTTTGGACAGAAGAGACCAAAATAAAAATGTTAAGCAGAGTGTTATGTTAGAGAAAAGCAAACTCAATATATTAGCACAGACCCTTCATACCAGCTGTAAAGCACGGTGGTGGAGGGGGGATAATTTGAGCTTGTTCCACGTCCAAAGGACTGTTTGAGATAGTTCAGTGAAAATAACAGTTTATTATCAATTCTATGAAATGCTTCACTTTAATTCACCACTTGCTTCTTGACTTCTAATATGTATCGCCTCCTGATGAGGCAGGACAGAATTAATTTGTGGCACAATATCAACAAGTTACCTTTTGTTCTGAGGAAACTGACAGTGTCTGCAGGCGTGCTGTCATCAGCGCCAGACTCTGCTCAAACGCTGCAACCAGATTAGCCTGTAAGAGGAAGAAAAAAGAGGTAAACAGCCAAAGTGACACACTGTGTGCAGATGGGAGCGAGTGACAGGTATGAGTCATAAGCTGAATTAAACCAGTCTGCTGCTTCACTCAGCACATCAAACAAAGGGCTTTCTGTGGTTAAGTGGGAGAGAAAGGAGGGGTGTGGCAGTCAGACAGCTGAGGATGATGTCAGAGTTGAAAGCAAACATTAGGATAATGATGGTGAGGCTGAGCAGTGATGTGAAGCTAACCCTAATATAGCATGTGTGACTTGTTGAGGAGATGACTGATGAGAGCTAGAAAACACGGAGTAAGGTTTTGTTACTTCATAAAGAAATAAGAAAAATACTTCAGGACACATGCTGACAGTATCATGCTGAATTAGCCAAGAAATTGGAAACTCCTTTAGGATAACAAGCTTATAATTTTTGTTCATAAAACAAATAGACCAGCCTTTTGACCGGTTCTAAGACATAACCCGCCCCCCCAAAAATACATTTTAGTTGAAATTTAGTTTTTTATTTAATTTTTTGACTAATTAGAAAACAAAACAAAAATTATATGATTTTTTTGTACCTTTATTTAATAGATATTCCTGGATCAAGAAACAATGCTCTGACCTTAGAGCCTAGGTATGCCACAGCACGCAACATTCACTCAAAGCTTAGATTTCACAATCTTGCTTTCTTTTAATCTGATGTCTCTGACCTTCTACCGTATTTCAAAAATGAGAGTGTTAGGTTCACCCATAAGATGCTGTTGATTCTGTTATAAGGTTATGTACTCCTGCATTTCTATAAAGGCTTGTTTAAACATATCTGTCAGACAGTACTGCTGCTTACTTTATAGCATGTTTCTAAAGCCAAAGTTTTTGTAATTTTCACTTTAAAAAGTTGTATTAGTTAATCCCCTGCTAAAAATATAAAAATAAATATATGGTTATTAAATTAATCCTCCTTTTAGAATTTGATATGAATTTGAGTGCTTAGGATGTCTTTTTGTCACTAACATATTATGTTTAGAGACTGGTAACATGCTCTAACTTGTGATTGTTTTCCTTATTCTTTTATAAAAATAATAGGACATTGAAAAGTGGGAAACAAAGGAGGCGGAATGGCATGCATCAAGACTCCGACCAGCTGAGAATTGTGCTGAGGAGTAAACGCTGAGGAGATTTTTTTTTCCGATCAATATAGTATGCTTCATAAGAAGAAGCCACAAAGCCAGCAAAGAAAATCTGTAAAAAACAGTAATGAGGCGGTTACAATTTTTCACAGCAGATGCTTCACTGAAAAGGTGATTAAAAGATGTATGACAGGTGTGTTATGGAAATTATTTATTACTGTAGCTAAAGCCAATGAGATGCAGCACACCATATCACAATCCCAACAGAAAGTTACAGTTCAACACAGAGTTATGACAAACCTGGCCTAGCTGCTACACCCAGCATCCAGAGGTGTGAGTCATTGGGATGCAGGCAGGGGGCAGCAGTGAGTCCAACAGTCAATACAGCCAAGGTATAAAGAAGGGGATAGTTGCATTAGATGTGGGAACATTTTCCTATGTAGTCATAAAACCACAAACACACACAGACACACACTCTCTCTCTCTCTCTGTCTCTCTCTCTCTCTCTCTCTCTCTCTCTCTCTCTCTCACACACACACACACACACACACACACACACACACAACTGGGCTTTATACACCCCTTAAACTGAAACACCAATACCAAAAACAGTTAGTAAATGTGGGAAAAAAAATAAAGAATAGCTCATTTAATAGATTTGTGTTTCAGAGAAAGAGACAACATTCTGACTTGGTTTATGTTTAATTTGACAGATTCATGCAGGAAAAGCTGCAACAAGAAATAATAAGAAGAAGCAGGGATGAAAAAACTTTCAGGTACAAATGATTAAAAACAGAAAGTTACAAGTAGATTTAGGGTTAAAAGGGGAAGAACAGATGTTTTGAATGGATGACTTACACAGCTAGGAGTGGTATTATGTTATGCCTGTGCTGAATTCACTTACTGTATATAAGAATGGGCCAAAAGATTTTCAGCATTTATCAAAAGCTCATTCACAAAGTCCAAAATCTCGGGTCAAGTTACTTGTGACCGAAAGTGAACGAAAAAGAACATTAACAGCTACATACATTGGCAGAAAGCTGCATCGTCAAGTCAGCCACCTTTTCCTGGGAAGACTCCAGCTCTCTTCTCAACTTGCGGATTTGCTGCAGACAAATGTGAAATCAGGTCTAAGATGCAAGACAAATTGTTCTTCTGTCATAACTGCGAAAGTATCAAAGATCTTAATTTGGATATAGAGTCCAATGATACAATGGGGGGGTTTGTACAACTCACTACATTGGTTTGTTTATAACTATATTACGCAGACAACATAATATGGAGGATACTGCACCACAAAGGAAGAAAACATTTATTTAAAAAATTTATTTAAATGCATTCTACGATCAAAGTATGGCGAGCATGCACCGAGAGATTAATTGGTTCTGGACTATCTTTATTAGATTTTGGAGAGGGGTGCTGGATAACAAAAATATTAGAGATAAAACAAAATGAGCTATGAGCTGCTGAGATAAGGATCCATGGACTTCCTGGAACACTTTGAACACAGTCGGATGAATGGAACCATTCCAACAAGTCTTACAGATGACACAGCAGATAGGTATAACATGAGCCTTACCTCTCCTTGTATTCTTTCCTCATTCTTATGAAGCATTGAGACAAGAAAATGGAATTGGATCCAAAATTAGGTCTTATTACATGTGCAGTAACAAATAACCATTAATCTATGTTTATAGCCATTCAATTTAAGATATTTAGAGAATATGAATCTTCCAAAAGTAAAAAGCTTAGTTTTTATTTATTTTTTATCTGTCAAATAATCCTCTAATTAAGCAGCTTTTAGCATAGTGAAAAAAAACAGGACTAAACTTCATGAAAACTTTGGTGATTTTATGAAGATTTTTCTATTGATTAAATCATAAGAATAAAAATATGGCAAATCTTATATGTATATAAAAAATGTTATTTCTACATATAAAAAAGATGTGTTGACTCACCGCAGAATAGTTAGATGAAGCATTGGATGCCAAAGACAGCACAGAGCCATGCACTGAAAAAGACAAAGTATACTTATCACCTTTTGTAAAAGTTAGCAGTATTTTATTGACATAAATAATGCTTTATTTAGTTAAAAAAAATTATCTGCATAAAAATAATAATACATTTATCCTATGAAACAATGTAAAGGTATGACTATAAAAAATTTCAGCAAATAATTGAGAACAGATGACTGTAGACATGGTTTAAGAAAATGACTTGCTTTATGAATATTAAAATAATGAATAAACCTTGACTATTTTTTTTCTTATTGTGTTTAGCTACACTTGAGAAGTTAAAGCAGTGAACACATAATATAACCAACCACTTAGAATAGCAGGGGAAACCATTTGGATGTTTAAATTAATGTTACAATGTGTGTTACAAAACTTGCCTTTCATTTAAATGACTAAATTTAACCACAACTTCAGAATAAATCATTTTAAACCTTGACTTAGACTGACTTGCTATCAGTCTAAAATGACCATATAAGCCCTCTCTCGATTGTCCCTGCGCATGAAAACAAACTGTTTTCATTCACCATCCTCTCCTGGTTCACGGAAGGAGCCGGATCGTAGCATACTTCTTGGCCGGTCAGCCAGAGACATACTGCTGCCCAGGGGGGAGGATCCATACAGATCGCAGGCTGAGTCACCAGAGGGGCCTGTGCTATTGGAACGTGATATCCTTGGGGAGCCACATGAAATTGGGGCAACTATTGCGCAAAAGAGGAAAATAAAAGGACAAAACTAAGTTTCACAAACAAGCAATTATGACTTGACTTATGTAAAAAAAAACGTATTCTGTAAAAGGCAGCATCCCCGGTTCAGTAAAAGATTTGAAAAATGTTCTAAAAGGCTGCAGGCAGGGAATTATCATCTTTTTAGCATCACATTCTCAAAGGTTTCACACTATTTAAACGCTAAGATTGAATTAAGACTATTAAGTAAGCCTGTTGCGTTCACAGAGTGAACGCAAATTCCCAGTTCTTAGTGAATCCTTACAATTTAAGGAAATGTTTGTCAAAACGGAAACAGACACACTCACCGATGTTTGTTAGAGTAGTTTTGCTGGAGGAAGGGTGGAGAAGGCGGGTGGGTGATGGTAGCTGAGGAGGGGTGTTGCTCTCCGTCATGCTCACTATAGTGTGAGAGTGGCGCCTTCCCGGATTGCTTCCATCACTGTCTGAGAGGCTTGAGCTATAGCGTCTAAACACAAGGTTGTTTCAAGTGAAAACAGTAATATCACATTAAACTCTAAGGATTTAAAAAACACGCAATGCTATTTGGACTCACTCTAAGCCTTTCTTTGGCAAAGTATTCCGGTCTGTTTGCAAACTGTAAAAAAGCAGAGTCAAATATTTCGCACTGGATTCCTCAATGCAAAACACCGTCTTAGTCTTGCAGAATCCCCATAACTACATACACAAGTAACACAATGCATTTGTCCATTTAATAGACTAAGTACTTCAGAATGCAATTTGTGGGATTGTCTAAATGTGCAGTTGTTCGCAAGAAAATAGATTGGAGGATCTTCACCTTGAGAAAAGAGCAATTCTGGGATGGATCCAAACCTTCACCTCTTATTCAAAATGACAGCTCACACTTTCTGTTACCATAAAAGCCACACAAAATTAAAATGGATGTTTTCTGGCTGCCAAGAGAACCAGTATGTATGCTTACTTTACAAAATAAGCACACAACAAATTATCCGAGACAAGGACATATGCAGCTCTTTCTCCCAATACTGTTTTAGTGCCTATAGCATAGTCATTGGTCCTTGGATGTGAACTTTGTCCCACTTTATCCATATTTTATTTAGATCAGTCGAAATAGCAGGGGAGAGCCAGGCTTAAAAGTAGAATATAACCTTAGGGACTTATATGCTCTAAAGTTGTCTGTCCCTGCCTGTCAACACATGTAAAAGTGCTTGTATGAATAAACTTAACTTTGGGAGATGCACAGCCCGATTCAGACCAACAATAAGGAGTTCATTTTTTCTATATAGCTGTCAGAGGTGGGACCAAGTCATTGTTTTGCAAGTCTCAAGTAAGTCTAAATTTTTTATCCTTGAGTCCTGAATTAAGTCTCAAACCAAGACAGGCAAGTCTTAAATAAAGTCCAAAGGCTGAAGTTTTGAATTTCAGGTCATTTGAAGTACATTGTTAAAACAACATTGCAATTTTATGTTCAAGGTTAATCTTATTGGCTTTGCTGCAGCTCTCACACACATACATACACAGAGACGGTCTTGTGTGTTTATACAGAATGAATGAAAACTTAAAAATAATATATTTTTTGTTTTTTGTTTTTTACTTTAGATATTGGGTAGAATATCAAGTCTTTTTGAGAAAACAGGTTTAAAGTTCTTTTTTAAAGTCATTTGTGTAAAAGTCCAATTCAAGTCACAAGTCTGAACATTTTTTCAAGTAAAGTCTAAAGTCACAAAATCAATTACTTGAGTCCAAGTCGTGTGACTTTAGTGCACACCTCTGATACCTGCTGTCTGGTTCTAATAATTGAAAAGGGTCACAGAAGTGCTCCTGACATTTAGATCCCTCACTTTTTTCTCTCTCCTTCTGGATAAGCTGTGTCCAAAATCAGTTGTGAAGGGCCAGAACCATGCATGTTCTAGGTCTCTCTCAGGTTATAAACACCTGAATCAAAGCATGGTTCGTTAGCATCTTCTGCAGCACTTTGCGATGCTGAGGAAGCAGTTCGGCCATTTGAAACCGCTGTGTTGGAGCAGAGACATCTAAAACTGGCAGCACAGCAGTCTCAGAGTTGGATATCCTTTTTTCTAGACTGAGATTAAACATTAGAAGTGGAACTGGGCCACAAAAATAAATCATTTAGTCCCTGGAAAACCCTATAAGCTATAAGCAGGTATATAATGGCTTGTAATTAGATTAGATAATTGTATTTTGAACATTAATTTCTAAATTAAAGATATTTCTCTCTTTAATCCTTGTCTTTTTATTTTATTTTTTTATTATTTTTTTTTTATTTTCCCTAGTGAATGGATATTGTTTTATTCAATGAATTAGAATTGCTTTTTAATTAATGTTTGTTTATAATTGCAGTCATTGAGCTTTGTTTAATCTTTATATTGTAATTGGTCTATGAATTAACATTTGTATTGATTTCAATTGCTTGAATTTATTATAACTAACAAGTTGAGACATTGACTTATGAATATGTATATAATTTAATAGCTTTGTCTTGCTCTATCTTCCTTCCAGAGCATGTATTCATTTGATGAGTTTCCGAGTAACTGCATCTGCAATTTGCTTTATGTAAGAAACTGAAGATACTGAAGAACAAGATCAAAACATATTTTTCATCTAGTTCAACATAAAAACTAAAAATATTTTTGCAACTTGCCCATCTGAGAGGTTGAGTGACGTCCTACTCCCACCTCTCCAGGTTCCTGAACCCCTCTCTTCCTTTTCGCTTGTATCTGGTGGTAGAAGCCTTACACTGGAGGGTACACTCATCTGGAGCGGTAAAGACTCCAAACTGCGGTGCATTCCAGAAAGTTTCGGGTAGAGCATGGGGGACCCACTCAAGCTCAGGCTTTCACTGGTATATGTGGGAGAATCAATGTGGAGGACAGGCGCCGGGCTTGGAGTTAGACGTGTGGATGTATGGGAAGCAGCCAAGTCTTGAAGCTTAGAGTACGGTGGTATTTTAGGTGGAAGGTCCTGGATGGTTACGCAGGAGTCAAGACTGTTTGAATTCATCTTGTCCAGGTGAGCCAAGCTAGGTGGACGACCAAGAGACTTAGTATTCAGCATCCTAGAAATCAGAAGGAAGACACAAGATGTCAAAACTGAACTGTGGTTTGGATTATCCTTTCAAATTAGTGTTTTTATCCAAATTAAAACCAAACTGTCTATTTAAGGGAGTCCATTATAGCTGCACTTTACAAGGTCTCCGTATAAATGTTTTTAATGCAGTATAAATCCACACAAAGCTAGTTCTTATTACTCAGATTTCTAGAAAATACATTCTTTAGTGAGGCCTGTTAGTTATTGTTCTTGATATTAAAAAAACCTGGAGCACTTTTCCTTTATACCAAAATTGCTTCGTTTTGCTAATACAAGTCATAAAAATGCCAACCAAACTTTTATTTATTTATTTTTTAAATGTTAGCAATGTTTTTTTGTGATCTGGGTGAAATGTAGTTTATTGACAGACCTTGGTGTTGTGGGAGGGCATAGTTCAGGGTATTTGCTGCTGCTTGTGCGTCTCAGGCCGTGCAGTTTCACAGCAGACTCTCCTGCACACTCAGACTGACTGCCTTCTCCCTTCAGAGAGCCACAGTCCATTTCGACACCAACAGCCTTGGCCTTGGCCCGTTCCTTTTCCTTTTCTCTGTCTGTCTGGTTCACAGGACCTGAACTTGTTCTGTTCATCATTTTACCACTGCAGCCGCTTGGGTCTTTAATCCTGGGCCCTGTGGAGGCCATTGGCACAGGTTTCAAACTCAGCAGAGTGGGGTCCATAGCTCCACTGACAGGACGAGCTGCTGGGCGCCCAATCACACTCAGAGTGCTCGACTTAGCTGGTCGAGGCAGGCTGCGGTACTGAATGCTGTTTCTGGCGATTGGTCCCAGGAAGCCTTGCTCACTGCTGGCGTCAAAACTGTTCTTTCTACCCAAGCTTGTTCCTCCACCTACAGGCTTGACAGGGATGCCAGTTGACTTGGGGGTTTTCCCCAAAGTAGCAGAGCCTCCGGGGATATGGGCGCCCCCTGCTGTCATAACAGTTGCAGTACCGGTGGCTGTGGATGGTTTCTTGTAACCAAAAGAGCCTCCGGCAGATGGTTTGACCAAACCTGATGGGGGCTTGCGGTGCTCTCCATGAATATCTCTGCCAGCATCTGAACGGGACCGTTGTAGACCAGAGGTTTTGATGGAAATTTTAGATTTGTCCAAAGGCTTCTCATTTTTAGGTGCTACGACAATAAACAAACAGAATACAACATTATTTTAGGGCTAATGAAAAGTGTAACATCAGTTCTAATACTGTCCTTGTGTGCCTTTGCACTTGTAGACTTTACTGTAACCCAAGCCTTTGCCAGCATATACTTGGTGAATAAGTTAATGTTCAAAACATATTTCAAACCAACTATTTTGACTCTATTGGGATTTCATGGTATAACACTGACATTGGCATTAGATTTTATAAGATTTTATAACAGACTTGATAAAGACAATCTAGAATACTGATCCATATTTCAGAGAGATGTCAAAGATGAAATGGACCGTTTTAAAAATCTATTTTTCAAACAAGAATATAATGTAGATGGAAGTGGCTTAAAATGTGAACAGGGTACAAAAATACACAAGTCAATTACCAGTAATCGCTCAAAATTAGTCACATTATTATGGATCACCTCTTTATTGACCTGGAATGTTTAAAAGATGACATGATGTACATGATTTAAATAAAAGGCAAAGACAGTTAAAAGTTTGACTGAGAGAATAATTCAAGATTTTGAATCTGAGCCAGACTTTCATTAACAAACACATATTTTCAGTCTTCCAGATAACAAGCAGACATTTGGCTTGATTCTTTCATAAACATATGTTTCATGTTTGCCTTCAGAAGTCGGGGAGATAATTGATGACATGGATTTTCAAGTTAAAAGTAATAGCAGTGGGCAGAATTCCTAAGAGAAGAAAAGCAGGAGGCATTGTAAGAAATCTAGATGACGAAAATATTCCAGAGTCTCACCTGCAACTTTGAGCATACTCTGAGAGGTATGGGTGATAGGGGAGGTCACGCCCACGGGAGGATTTCTCCCCTTTTTAAAGCTTCCTGGTTGACCCAAACTCTGAGGCTTCTTCAAATCCCCTTTAACCCCAAAATCTTCACTGAGACTCGGAGGCTTCTTTCTCCACTTGCTTGGGGCTTCTGATTTGAGGCTTCCTGAGTTGAAGCTGCAGCTGTCAAGTTTATGGCTAGTTTTGCCATCCTCACTGTACCAAGAAAGGCCACTTTCCACCAGGGATCGCTTCTCTGCATCAGTGCGGAGCTTAAAAGAGAAATGGAGGAGGCACAGTGTGAGTAACAATCAGATGCAGCATTTGTTATGTATGCAATCAACTGGCTTTTCTGTTATCTGTTTTGCATCCAAGCTGCATTCCAGAATAAGAATAGAAAGATAAACTGATATACCCTATGAGAACTGAAGGCAACCACAGATGAACACAAATGAAGTGGAAAAAATAATGGATTTACAACATTTTAAAACAAAATGAAAAATCTGAGTTGAAAAAGTGTAAATGTGCTATTTTTAGAAAAATGGCAGTTACACATTAATAGATATCATGCGGTGCAAGTGGAGGTGGCACTAAGAACAAAATCAGGCATGCTGTTTCTTGGCACATTAATAAAGGGATATAAAACGGCAGATGGCTCATAAAGTGGCAGTAATGGCCATGTCGTTAAACATAGCATCCTCTAGTTATGCAAAAGCAAATCCATTGTTTGTCTGCAAGACAGTTAGAAACAACACTGACTAATACAAAGTACCATAAACAATTCACTAAGGTTTATACATCTCCAACACAGAATGCAATATTTTGTTTTTACAGATTTTGAATTTGAAACCAGATCATTTTAAACACTGTATAAAAAATATTATTTTTTAACCCTGTCTGGTAAATGAAATCAAGGTTAATGGTTCCCAGTTTTGGTCACTCCACTTTTAAAATGTTTTAAAATAACATTCATTACAAATGATCCTAGTCATATTTGGAATTGAACCACAGTTTCCCCTTATCAAAATAACCAAAAAACTTGCACCTGACACCCCATGCATTACATTTTACATGGTGTTCTAAGGCTTGCAAGCCTCCCCTTTTTCCCTCTAAATGTATATTTATGATAATTACAACAAAAATCTTTGAGTTCAGTTTGGTCAGAATACAGGAAAAGAGTCCAACAAATTTTGGGGTTATTCCCTGAGTGCATTTGGAAACAGTTACATGGATTTTTAAGATTAAGTAATGGCTTCTTCCTTCACCGATTGCTACTTAACTCCGGTACTTTCTAAATTTTTCCACAATAGCAAGACTGCAAAAAAAAAATTGATATATCGCAAGAAAAAACATCATTTTTATTTTATACAGATTCATTATAAAGACATTTTAGCATCAGAATATCTGAGATCCTTTAAAGGCATGATGTAATGTTTGTATGATGTAATATTTGTATACTGCATGATTTCTCTTAACGACAATGTGCCAAATAAAACTCAAGATGAATTATGCTTATGACTGACTTATGAATGGTCATCCTGATATAGTCATACCAATTTAAAAGTATATCTGAAGCACAACGTGGACAATAATTTGCTTCCAAACAATTACTGTCCCACCCAATGTCACACAGCCAGTATTTGTGCCAAACCAAGATTAAAGACATGTTTAACAAACTCAGTACAGCACTATTCATGGAGGAGTCTCACAAAATAAAGGCAATCAGAGCTGATTTTATTAGAAGGAACATTAATCCACACTGGAATGAAGTGAAGATGCATTTTCACAGCTCACCATAACTGAAGAACTACGTCTCGATCCCAAAGGTGTGCTGGGGAGGGAGTTTAGAGATGAGCTGGCATTGAATTCCTCTGAGCTGAGGTTCTCTGAGCCATCACCGTCACCATCGCTGAGTCCGCTGCTGATGGAGCTGCTCTCATCCCAGCTGAAACCAAACAAGATAATCGCTTAGAAAAGTGTGTAGTCTGCCTATTAAGAGAAGAAAATGGATGGTCATACAGCACTGAAAAGGCGGGGATATAGCTTGGCTCTTAAGTCAAAGAAACTGCTGCTTTATGGAACTTTACTTCAGCTAATCCATCAATATGACTTTATAATTTTCTTTAATGTTAGAATTCTCTCACATCTTTCACACACAGACCCACAAAAAAAAAAACATTTAAATGTAAAGTTTTTATGATATAGACAAAAAGTCAAATACAAACTAATGATAGCGGGAGATTGTTATATGCAATTGAATATGAGAAATACAGAATTAACAACATAAGATTATTCTATGAAAAATAAAATCATTGATTATCTCAAACTGCAGAGAGGAGTTTAATTTATTGGAATAAGATGATATACATCATAACAACTGTGTAGTGTAACATATTATAAAGAGACAAGATGAGTAAAAGATGAGTGAATGAAGCAATCTATTTATCATAGAAAACTTTCAGTCAACCAAAGACATCACCATAGGATGAAACCATTCTTGTCTAATGGAAGGCCATAGTTTTCTACTAGATATTTGAGATCATAAAGGAAAGTCCAGCTCAGATTCTGATGATTATGTTCTCTACTATAAACCACTGATAACCACAGGTGGTAATAAAATTTGTAATGGAAAAGGTAGATTAATATGATAATTTCGAGCTGAGTTATTACTTGAGCTGAATCAGTTTTTCTCTTCTTTGGCTTCTCCACTGAGCTGAAAATGCTCTTTGTGGGTCTGAAGTCTGCAATTAGCAAAGGCAGGGAACATGGGATCGCACAGAAAAACACAGAGACAAAAATGGCTTGAACACGTTCAGAATTGGATATAATCACATGGCAGGAAATGAGTGCAGTGGTTGAAGTTGTAAAACAGAGAAGGAGCTATGAGCTACATTGCTGTAAGGTGCTGATTTGAAACATTTATATAAGTAATAGTTTGGAAACTGATTTTACGAGTAGATAGTTTCAATGTATGAGTTAAAAAACAAGAGGATAAAGGTTTAATTTAAAACTTTCAGAAAGATTTCCAACACTGTCAACTCTTAGATTAGTTTAACGATTCCCACTCAGTGCAAATTTTTGTGGTATTCTCAGACAATACCTCCTCTGTGAGGGGCGACACAGAGGGACTGTGAATAACCCCACAGGGATGTCAGGTTTTAGAGGAAGGCCTGTGGGTTGTTGATATTACAAGCCAAGTTGTCTGCTCTGTGAGGTAAAGCTCAGACTGGGAGAGTGTGGGAGTACAATAACGAAGTACATGCTTCATGGGGCAGTTAAGTTATTTTGCTTTCTATGGCCCCCCTCCAGAGTCTTACTAATATGCTAGTCTAAGATATGATTCACAAAAAGTTTAGGAATGGGGGGCTAGAGAGCGTAGGAAGTTGAAGGCATTCTCATAACTTTTCAGACTTAAAAAAGTTAAAGGCATTGATAGGCTTTCCAGATATAAACAATGTAGGGTTGTTATTAATTTAACACTTTATTTTAATAACACTTTCTGACTTTTGTCTTGCCTCTCAAAGGTATGAGCACCCCTGTTAAAACTGTGGGTTCTTGTGAGGTAAAGAAGGAATAGTTTTTTTTGTTATACCACCTTTAAAGTGAAAAGAAAATATGTTAAACTGAAAAAAAATCAGATGAAAGAAAAAGGTATAGCAAAGGCATAATAAATGAGTTGCATAAAAATAAACAACCTTAAATAAACAGTTTGTTGGAGTGCCTTTGATTTAATTTCAGAATTTGGTCTTTATTGGTATTAGTCAATATTCTTCATCTCAGCCAATATTTCCCCACTCTGCTTTGTAGATACTCTTCAAATGTATTAGGCTGTAATATATATCTCCAAAAGCTAATTTTCTCTCATCAAATCATTATGTGGCTGTTTTGAACTTTTTCTTTGACTCGTTGTGATGCTTAAAAAGTTAAATCTCTCCTTGTCTTAATCTTTCTAGCAAACACCAAAAGGTAATACGTTAACAAAATGAAATTTGTTACTGTTCATATTTGTCTTTTTTTTTAAAACACATATGTATCTAAGTAACCCAGATCATGAAGAGCCCACTACTCCATCCAATGTCCGGTATGATGTTCTTTTGGTAATGTTTGGTGTTGATTTCGAGACAGACTTATCTTCTACCCATTAGTGCCCAAAGTTCATATTTTGTTTGATCAAACCATGTCACATTATTCTACAGGGGTTTGAGAAATCTTAGCTAATTATTTTGGCATTTGTTCATTTTTTGGTTCATGTAGGCTAATGCAGTGGAACAGAAATATTGTAAAGAGTCACTGCAGCACGCCAAATTGATCCAAACATTTGCTTTGTTACCTGCAAATCAAAGTTTAATTAAATTGGTGAGAGCGGCGAAAACAAATTATTGCACGATTTTTTTAGACTAATATTCATTCTTCTGTTAACCAATTGCCTGCGTAACTGATTTAAGATGCAATTAAATCGAGCACATTAAAGTAACAGTAATAGTTTTTCTTATTGTGCTCCTTTAGAAACTCCATACATGAAAGGCACGTTTTAATAAAGATGTAGGAAACATCCACGCTGCATTGTCCACCGAGAAAATTTTTTTAAGCGTTTTGGTTCATTTTAATTCTTACTTCATAATCCAGCAGTCTTGTGGACGGCGCGTTAAAAAAAAAAAAAACTCGAGCCAAATACAGACAGAAAGCGTTAAAAGTGAAGGCTTTAAATGTGCCGGGGGGAAAATAACATGCAGGCAGAGAGTTACCTTGGCGTAAACAGTAAAGTTCTCCTTGATCCCGTCGCTGAACCGCTGCGGAGGCGCTTTAACAACACGACTGTTTATTTGTGCCTTTTTACTTTAAGCGACTGCAAATCCCATTAATTTTCCGTAAGCGAGTCCTATTCATACCCTCAATCGAAGATACATTCTAACCAACCATTCAGCCTGCAGAAAGGAGCCAGGCTACACCCGTCCCCGATGGAAAAGAGCGTGTGTGTGTGTGTGTGTGTGTGAGAGAGAGAGAGAGAGAGAGAGAGAGAGAGAGAGAGAGAGAGAGAGAGAGAGAGACTAATATTTAGCTGAATGAGAGAATGACCAACAGTGACGTTAGCACCGCCACTAAGCATACTTTTAGGAAACTAATGAAGATTTCATTAATTTGCCGTTTTAACTGAAACATTGTATGAATATATTTTTAAAACTCTTGCTCTAAAACTGTTTGAATTAATTTAAAACATTCTGTGCTTGAAAATGAATGTGTTGGCATACCTGATAATTGTCGATCTGAAAGATTGTAACAAAGTCTCTCAGCTATCACCTGAAGAACGTTTCCAGGACTGCCTGCTTTCTGAGAAAGAAATACTCATGCATTTATCTTTGGTCAAACTCATTTGGAAACAGCGTCTTCACAGCTCTGCCTTAAAAGTATGTTAGACAGCTGCAGCTGATCCAGAATGCGACTGATGTTGTTTTGAGATAAAGAATGTAGAGCCCATAAGCCCAGTTCTAGAACTGGCTCCCTCTATCTCACAGAATAGACTTAATATTCTTTTTGTTAGTTAATAAATCTAATAATGACTTTGTGCAAACATACATTAAATACAACAATTCCCGTTCAGTGGATATATGCTAATCGCAAATATATCTACATATCTCGCAAAGGACCATGGGTCGCACTAAAATTGTCTGAGTAAATTAACATATTATTAATAACAAGGTCCAGGTTGCAAAAAATGGTACTTCCCTTTAAATCAATACAAAAACCTAACTGTTTACACTTGCCTTTGACTGCATTACTTAGAATACTGATAGAAACAGTATTAATTTCAGCCCACAGTTCAGCTTTTCTTTACTTTCCTTCTTTATGCCACTGCAATGTAATGTTTAATGTTTGGCTCATGTAAAGCACTTTAAATTGTCTTGTACAAATAAACATGCCTTGTCTATTAAGAGGGAACTATTAAGTCCATTAATATACCATCTACATTATCCCAGTGTTATCATTAACTTTGCCTCTAGATGAGTAAAATCGTGTTTTTATTAATATTAACAAACTTACTGTAGGATTGTTTTTTATATCTGATTATAAAGTCTTTATTTATGCGAATGATCCTTGACAGTCAATTAATTCCCTCAGGCATATGCTGTCATTATATTTTAGAAATTATTTGTAGCTCATTGGGAAGAGTTGTCTTATGATCTGGAAATTGTGGGTTAAATCTCAGCTTCCTCCTGCAATATGACTACGGCAGCACATGAATAAAATACACAAAGGACATTTGACATAAGGGTGCCTCCTATCCAACTAAGTTTTTTGTATGAAAAACATATTTAAAAAATCGATAAATGCTAAAGAATACATCAAAGAGATATGAATTTATGATACTTTAAGGAGATATTTACTGAGAATCCAATTTAAAAACAAATCAATAAAAACTAGGTCAAAAGTCAGCTTAAATACACGTGCAAATAGTTGGACTTTAAAGTTTTCCAAAGAATGATTTATCTTATATTAAAACATTTTGTTAACTGCAGTTTGGGGTAAAAAATGCTGTTCAAGGTAGAAATCTAAATCCCTGCAAGTGAAACCACAAGCCCACAGATGACACAAGGATTTCCTGTGATGTACGAGCAGTCTTGGTAAACCCAACCTCCCCCTCTCATTAGTAGTGGAACAGTTATATTCATTGCAGTTTCTAGTGATGTCAGCTCAGTGAAACACTCCAGGAGGTCAAAGTTTTGGGCCAAGATGGGTCTGCACCGCGTCCACATCATCCGTCTTGATTTGCTCATCCACTAAGTTATTTAGATTGAAAAAGAGTGTGTTATACTGTATGTGGTCAAACAACACATTCAACAAGTAAGTAAAAAGAAATAACAATTGCACTTATTAGTTATTTATTTTTATACAAAGCTAAATTAGGTTTGCTGTTTGGTATAGTTATGTTTGTTTTTACACAGTGCTCCATTTTTAAAATAAAAACTAATGGCTAAAAGTTAATAGTGAACTTTTTTATTAGAATACAACAATTAGGGAGAGGGCAAAGTTTTTTTTTATAACAAACCCATTGAGATGCTATTTTGATTAATTTTGTTGTCTGCCTTTTCACTTTTCCCATCTTTACCAATTTCATTTAATGAGGCCAATCAACCCCTTCTACATTTATTGCTGTAGCACAACCTCCAACCAAAAAATTCAGACACAGAAGTGGTTTTTGCAAGACAATTTTAACAGAAATATTAGCACTCAGAAGAATTACTTTCAGATAAAGATTAGATGAACATTTCCTAACTAGTCTATTTTTCTTATTTAGTTCATCACAATATCAGATCAGAATGTGCAGGGAACAGTTAGTTAGAAACCTTGAGATTTTTCTTTCTCCTTTTTCATATAGCCTATTATAATATAGGGATATGTATCTATATTATCAGGCGTACTTAAAAATGTAATGATTTCGCATCAGTTTGCAAACTCTTCTTCATATTTCATATATAAATTATGATGACAAAGGTTCTGTGTATTTTTTGTGTAAGTGATAAGGAGCCATTACAAAGAGGCTAAAGTCTCTGAAAATAGAAAATTTCTTTTGGGTGACACATAGGCACATTTCTCAAACGTTTAAGACAAGAGAATATGCTAATCAGTCAAGACATTCAACAGTAAAATAGGTATCACTGCTAATCTGTTCCTATATTAACAGTAGGGGGAATAATAAAGAAGTATAAAACAACTAAAAGATTGTCAAACATGACTTAAAAAATCATGAAGTTTGCAAACACAGTCAGGGCTAAAATGTATCAAAAGATTGACTGTTGCCTGGAATCTAAAATAATTTTGGGTTGGACTGGCTTTTGGTGATGATTAACCAGTTGTAAAATCAGAAATCCAAATGTTTTTGATCACCGATTGCATCATGTGACAGCACTAATATGTAGCACTATTAGCACTGTTTGGTATGGACACATTAAACGACTGAAGAGGACTCACATCTAGGTGTGTTTCTGTATCTGTTACCTACTAAATGAGTATCAGAAAATGCACAGAGTTAAGAAGCTATTTCTCTGACATGGTTGTATCAGATTTATTCAGAGTTTGAGAGAGTGAGAGAGTGCATCACGGAAACTAGATAACATAAAGGCTGAACAAAAATGCTCCTTTTACCATTGTGTGCTTTTAACAAAATGGTCATATCAGCAAGTCATACCTTTACAAACTGGAGGCCAAAAATGTGTTAAAAAATTATGGTCTGTGCATCTACAATGCTAAGGGAGGTATAATCTCCAAAGCTAGCTGTAGAGAACTTCTGAAGATTGTCATCTTATGATAACGAAGTCTCCATGACAAAAAATATTTCAAGGCGTTTGTACAAACCTTTACTTGGTATTCCAATTCTAATGGAGAACAAACTCACTCCCAATCTCAACAATCTACTGCCTGTTGCATTGCTCGCAAATACAATAAACCACTTGTTTACATAGTTTTTGGTCATGTACGGTATTCGTTTATCCTGAAAAATGCATGGATATTTGTCTTCCATAAAAGGTATTTGATCTAAACTGTTTACAGTGTCGAAAAAAATAGTGTCATGTTCACATATCCTGTTTATCTCATCCAGACCACACTGTTCCACAAAAAAAATAAACTGTCATCCAAACAGCCTTCAAACCATGTTTGCACTTTATGGCAACAACTGAACTACACTGATAAGCAAATGGGTTGTGTAAGAAACATCCTTTTTACTTTTGTAAAGCTGCCAGCATGGAGTTATGGGACATTTATACTTGATAAAAGCAGTGGGATATCAAAGCATTTGGCTTTGGCAAAAAAAAAAACATAAAAAAAAACAAGATTCCCACACAGTATGATTTTCAATTATTGTTTCTTTTGCTCTCTTACTGTTGTTGTCTCCCTACCCCACGCCCTCCTTTCTGTAAACTGGTCTTGAAACACATTTGATTGGCAGGCCCAGTGTTATTAAAACAATATAGGACAGAGCAAAAAACTGAAAAGACTACTTTATTTTAATAAAGACCTCCTTATCACTCAAATATTGTTTAATTTATATTAGGAGTGCAAAAAATCTTATAGCTAAACTGTCTGGATAACAAAACAAGTTAAAAATTATGTCAACAAATGTGTGTTTTTTAATATATTATAGACAATGAGGACTTGAAAGAAACATCAACATATAATCTTACAAATATAGCTTGTAACACAATGTATGTCCTGTGGGAGACCAGACTGTGCAGTTCACAGGCATTCAAAACGTCAAGCTAATTGGCAGTTTACTATAAAAAAGTTTTAAAATGTATTATATGCCCTGCATCTAAATACAGAATATTAATATCTGCCGTTTAAAGCAGTGTTATTAGGTTTCCAGCAGGGGGCAGAAATAATTCAAGCTCACTCTGCCATAAAAATATACTGTTCATCCTTTTTCTCACACAGTGTATCAAAATGAAGTACAGCACCACTTGGCATTCAGGAAAACTAAATGTCCTTTAAATGTCTTAATGCATAGGAGAAATAGACATTGTCTGTTTGATTCAGTTTTGAAGCACAGTGTGGAACATTACTTCAGAAGGAAAGCATCACAGCACACCACCATGTGCAGGGGATTTATGTCAGCATACATATATTTCATTCCAAACGAATAAAGATGAAAAGAAGCACATCTCATATCTTCCAGGTGCACGATCTTGATTTGTATCAAGGCTGACCATATCCAGACAAATAGAATTGGGCAGCTTTCATTGGAAAACAGCGAAGTAAACGGTTCTGAGAAGCTTCAGTGACTTAGTATCAGAGTGTACCCTCCATTAGGGGCCTAGAAACATAGACATGGTAGTTGATTATAGGCCTAGAAAATTTATGAAAAGTTAAGAACGGTTTGATGGGTCAAATAAAACCCTGAATCTCATGCAGCCATCCGACAAAGAAAGTCTCACGTTGCACCAAATTTAGGGGACATCAGTTCAGTTTCTATTTAATATGGCTTGATTTCATAAATTAGTTTTAATCTGTGTTCTTGTTCCAAATGCTTTTCTGCTGAATAAGTGCTTGCTGTGTCAAGATTCTAAAAGATAACAAAAAAATTACCTAAATCATTAAGCCACAAAAACAATCTGACATTTCTATACCAACTTGAACAAACAACAAAAAACAGATGCCGTATGATTTACAAATGTAATCATATTATCTAAAAAAAAAAACTATTTCCACCTGAGGCTGAACGGCAAACACCACATGCGTATCCAGACGACCACACGCAGACATGATATAGGGGTGATTCATGCTCCCTGGGGTGCTGCTGTAATGGTTTATTATTCACAGCACTGAGGACTCTGGTGAATGTGGAGGAACATTTGGTTTTAGGGGAGTCTTTGTAAGTCATTACTTCAATGACCCATGTTGAGAGCTCCATATTGACCCCAGATGTGTTTTAAAGAAACTGTTGGAGAGTGTGTGCTCTGTGGGTTTAACAGTAACCAATGTACCATAACAGACAATGGCGTTATCTCTGTTAAACAGATGTAAAATCCAGATTTGCATATTTTAAAATTATACAGTGATGGTTAGAAGGAATCAGGAATCAGAATTTTTTTGCAGTGAACCTCTTAAAATCTTAATCTCTGAAGTGACCAAGGACCAAAGCGGCAACTTTTGTACTCATTTAAATGGGTCAGAAAAACATGGGAGGCGTTAACAGTCAGGGAGGTACAAAGGGACTAAGACCAGAACTTAAACAGGAAAGGGAAATTGGACCCAGACTGCTGAGAGAACTAATCCAGGATCGGATGACTGCAGCAAACCTTTGGTGCATTAAGGAATGCATTTGTCAATACTCAATTTCCATGAGTAAGCAAATAAGTATTCTAGCATTTCAAAAACTAACCTAAACATGGCACATGCAAAATATCAAAGAGATTCACTAACTACTGAAGGAAAAGCTTTGTTTCAATCCCGTGCCAATACCTTTGCTGATGTTACAAAATTTGCCAAATCCTTATCCACAGTTAACAAAAGCAATGGCACAATGTGTCACAATCCGGACTTTACAGTGTACGTCTCTGTTTTACCATCTATTAGGAAGAGGGACACGTTTTGCACCTGATCTAAGCTAACTAAAGTTGTTTTTCGTATTTTCTCGCTATTGTTGTCATTACTAGTCTGGGGAATCCCATCTATCAAATATGAAAAAGTATAAATATAAAAAATAATAATAACGTGCAGACAGTGTTGTACTTCAGAGAGTCACTAAACAGTCTAATTAATCTGTCTCATAATAGCCTCTTTATAATAATCTACTTGAAGAATTGCTTTTTCTCTTGTTTTTTCCATCTACTTTTCACACAAACCATAAGCTGAATCTCACACATACAGCCTCCACACATTCATTTGCTCAGCCGCCACCACACTGACACACAAGGCAGCCCATCACTGGGTCAGTGGAAGACGGTTGCCATGGCAGCCCATGCCGAGCTTGTGTTGGTGCACGATTGTGATCAGTAGTGATGCTGTTGCTGAACCAGCCTTCTTCCACTGCTCTGCACTGCTGCCTCTGTGCTACTGTGTAGACAAAGGTCCATAATGTCTGCACATATGAATAAATCTGTGTAATATATGACGCTACAAACATCTTTTGGTCTATAATTAATTTAAACTGATAAAAGAACCATTTGAATTATTATTAAAGAAAAATCTAAATATTGTACTTTAATTTGGACAGTGGAGACAGCAGCTTTGAACAAAATAAAGAATCTATTGTCTAGAATGGCAACCTGTCCTGGTTCTATCACAGTGACCACCAGAAAAGGCACCAGAACCTCAACAAATACCAGTTTGTTTGAATAACAGATAGATGGATGAAACTGTACTGCGTTTAAAAACACCATGTATGAAATATACTTTCTTTACAGTGAGAAGAGAATTGTTGCCTTCCCTGCAGAGAAGCCTGCAGAACTAGATTTGTGTTCAGATTGTCTTGTTGACCAATTAGGCAAGCCAAGGCAATGCAATTTTATTTATATAGCACACTTTCAACACAAGGCAATTCAAGGTGCTTTAATTAATAAATTTTTCTTTAGACAATTCAATCATACCCACCAAAGTAGAGCTAGTTTTGGTGCAGTAAACCAAAATCACCGGAAATGACATATAAAAACAAGCAACCACAAAAAAAAACATGTTCTTATGTGTCTTGACATACTCAGGTCTAGGAGAAAATTAAAAAATAAATAAAACAGCATTGTTTTTGGCAGCCTCTTGCTTACTTTATGACTTACCTAATATTTCCAACAACAAATACATTAGAATGGTTTCTTTGTCTTTCAAACAATTCCATGTTGTCTTAAAATGTCTAAATGTACTATTTGTAAAAAAAAATGTATTCCTGTTTACTTTTTTAAGTGCTGAATAAAGGATTATAAATGTACATCACTGTGTGTTGTGTATGCATAATTCCAGTATTTCTGATTGAAATACTGAACAGAGGACAACGCTAAGGTAATATATAGTGTGCTGTATCAGCTACGAATTTTGAAGACAAGCAGTGATTACAGTCATTCAGCGCACAGCTATTGGATCTTTAGACAGACAGTTATGTTGAACTGAATAAATCAATACTTATTACACAACGTGCAGTGTGCTGCAGTTGAGAAACTTTAAAATTGAGAAACAACAGGATGCTGATTTTTATCCCCACATTTATGCAGAATCATTGTCTTCTTAAAAGGTTTTGCAACGAATTGCTATTCATAAAAATTAAAGGAAAATAATTTCGTCGTCTCATTTTAAATCACTGAACTGTGTAAAACTGAGAAAAAACTAGGCATACACTAAAAAGGCAACAGAAACTGCACCTCCTCTTTACAGTCGACTTTCAGCTGGTTTCCATGGTTACCATGCAGGAGCCTGGTCTATTTTGAAAACCGGGAAGCTAATGGTTCTCAATGAGCTGAACTGTAAGTGTGTGTAGGGGGATGTAGTAAGAATGCAAATGGCTCACACATTTTCCCAGAGAAAACTGGAAGCATGGGATTCTGCGCTCGCCTAAGAAACTGGATTAGCTTTTTATCTGCTCCTAGTGTTGCAGGAATATTTATGAGGTAGAATTAATGCTTGTTACATTGCACCAGCACATTTTCTACTCATCATTTGTAAACGAGGATGAAAAAAGTATTAGAATTTAGGGCTGAAACAGTTTCCTGGTTAAAGCATGTAAATCACACAAGATCATAAAGAAATCAGTGTATTTAACTTGTGTGGCCTGGCACAAACCATGATGAGCTATTCCTAAAAAAATAGACTCTTCTTAGAATTATTTACCTAATATCTTCGCTACATATAAACTCAAGTCAAAGGGGTCATATTCAAGCTCTCACATCAATCCAGCAGGAATGATGTGTTACAGATCAAATCTAAATAGCCTGTAATTAAAATGTTTCTTTATGCCATTTTCTTTATATCCACCTTTTTCACCCTTTTCCAAGACACCAACCTAACATGCTCCAATTTAATTGTTCTATTTTTTGCTCTAATTCCAAATAACTTCAAATGTGTGTCATCTCTTTCCTTCTTCTTACCACACACAGCAAGAATGTGACCTGGCACGCCAGGCCTCGAGAGTACTGCAGAGGCTGAGCTTAAATCCCTCCACATGTTCAACAAAGATAAAGCTTCTACTCCACTCTAGAGAACTGTCCTTGATTCTTTCTATGTCACTCCACAGGTCTCACCATCTTCTATCCAGTTGTGGCAGGAAAGTAGTCAAAGACACAAAAGACGATAAATGAAAAGTGCAGAGGTGACAGGGAGGAAAATTGAAAGAGGCAGCTTTTTATATGTGGGATGAAAACTATTTAATACATTTGCCACTTGCTGAGTGTTTAGACCTAGGGAGGGTCTATTTACATTGTAACCTGATGGCCACCTAGCTCAATAACCAAAAATATGTTATGTTCTGCAAATATTCAGTTTTGATCAATGTGTAAAGGACAGGAAGATATGATTTCCTCCAAAGTCTGCAAATGAAAATTGTTCAATAGACCCAAAAAAAAGCATTCGAGCTCAAGCTGTACGCCAGGTACTACTATCAAGCTATAATTAGGTTTTAAGAGTCACCATTTCAAAGCAGCTAAGAAAAATCATCACAGTGATCTGATTACTTCAAGTCATTTCAATGACGTGACCGAGATAGTCACTGAGTTTCCCCTGTCTCTGGCATAGAGTAATATAGTACTGCCTATCCTCCCACATGATGCTACACACTGACGATCAGCTGGCTAAAAAAAGCTATTAAGCTTTTCTCTCACTTAATAGAAAGACTGTATGTCTGTATGTCTGTGCATACATTAGGTCATAAAAAACATACAGGTATGGTGTGGAATCTTAAGGAGGTCAATCTTATTAATGTAGGGTGACGTCAGATAAATTGGGCCATCAGGTAAAATGAGCCACTTAAGGTTTCAACTTCTTAGCCTTTTAAGTTTTTTACAGACAATGGTCACAAAAGCTTCAAATTATTGACAGAACTATACTGAAAAATAAACAATTGGTTTGATTTGTCTTTAGCTGCAGTAGTGGATGGGGTGATGCTTCAAATCCAGTTTTATGGAAAGAACTGAGCGGACAGTGGCCTGGGTCTCTCTTGCTTGAAATTGCTAAGGTTGATAAAAAAAAGTAAAGAAACAAATTTCATTTTTTTAAATTAGTTAATAATACATATTGTGATTACTTTCACCTGGATAAACTGTTTTTGCATTGTTTTGCTAACTTTTATTAAAGAAAAAAAACAAAAAATCTTTTAGGGGTGCCTCAATTTATCTTAACAGACTGTGGTAAATTGGGTCCCGTCTCATCTTAAATGAGCCACCTTCACAATTCAATTTTGATGGTTCCTTTAGGCAAACAACAGTTAATCTGAATACATGTCAAATTATTTACTAGATACAATTAAGATATTTCTAATTGTGTCGATCCAGTGGCAGCACCAGTCTGTGGACTTTTACTCCATTTCAATGCATCATGCTGTGGGCTATTTTTACTCCTTCTGGCAGCGTCATTCTTCAGGGGGTTTTTCTTACTGCCCACAGCAGCATCATGCTGTGGACCTTCTATTACTGTCTGTGGCAGCATCATGCTTCAAATCTTTTTTTCTTCCTTTTTTGTACTGCCTGTGGAAGCACCCTACTGTTGACCACTGGTGAATGAAAGATTCATTCATCATACTGCAGCAGTATCTGAGGTGCTCCCACTCATACATTCTTGGATACCAAGTTGGTATGGCTTTTGTTTCTTTTGCTGCTCAGAGAGAGGTGGTAAAAAACCACTTAGTTTAAAATATAGTTTGACTCAGAAATGCCAAATTTTAAATACTGTAAATCCCTATCAGAAGTTCCAGATGAGCAGCTGCTTGACATAAAAAAGTGACTTTCACCCAATACAATGTTTTTTTCTTTTTTCAAGCTTTCAAAACACCACTTGCTGGTGTAAATACAACATCCTGGTGAGGTTTTTAATAATTTTTACTCTGGCCTGATTTATTCAACTTTTTCAACACTACGTTACCAGAGAGGTTTGAAAAGTGCCATTTTTTTGTTCTTATGGCTTGTTGTACTTTAGCCCTCATTAGCTTATGCTGTAAAGGTAAAATTATATTTTCTCACCCATTAGCCAAGTTATCATCATCATCATCTGGCAGGCTCTTTCCTTGAAGGTCAGTATCACTCAGGTAACCAGATTTGAGGTCAGGATCATCGTCGAGACCTTCAATTAGTTCAATGCGAGACGTGCTGCTTAGACGACTGGAGCAGCGAGCAGGCATGGTGTGGGCTGTGTACTGGGAGGAGCTCTTACTGCCCTGGTATCCTCCACCTGTGGAAGATGGGGCATCGCCAGCCTGAAGGCGAGGACTGGACTGACCATGGCGCCAGGACAGAGGCGAGGAGCGGTTAGACATGCTGGAAATGCTGCGGGCATTGGTCTCATCACTGTCGTAGCCCACATTACTGCTATCCAGACAGCTTGAAAGACATAGAGGAAGAGCGTCAGAGGTTTGGGTTTGACTCAAAAAGCTGACTACCTGCAAAATGTCACACGTGTTGATGACAAAAAAGTTAATTTAAGTTTCTCCTGAGAGTGTCCGTCAAAGAAACTCACTTTAAGTTGCTCTTGAACCAGATAAAATGTCAGGCAATCTTAAGGGAATAAATCATGAATTTTTACCGCATGAGGATACAAACAAGGGTGACCTGATATTGTTGTCCTAAAATCTTTAAAGGCAATTAAATGCAGCAGTGTGAATCTTAAGGTTTACTTGTTTTATATGTAGGTCAGGGTTAAAAACGGCAAGCAAATGGCCTTGAGCATTTGCTGTTTTGTTGGATGGCATAACTGGATGAACCCAGTCACCCAAATAAATAATGCATTGTCTGTATTTATTTTTATCTATTCTTTATGGATAATTTATCATTATTGAGAATGAGAATTCTTATTTAATTTTCCCAGTGAATTGTTGTTTACTATATTTTTAAGTGACATCTGCAGGAGACAGATGGAGGATTTTACACAAGATTTTGGACAAAATTACAAAGTGAAGGAAATGAGCTCAGCAGAACAATTTTTTTCTCTCCATTATCTGACATTGATGGCTGACCAACAGTAAAATAACACAATAAAAATATGCAAAGGATTGTTTTGATTGGGGCATCTGTGGCTTAAGTAGGTAAAGTAATTGTCTTGTAATTGGAATGTTGTGGGTTAGATTACAGCTTTCTCCTGTCGTACGTCAAAGTGCCCCTGGGCAAGGCAACTGAACTCCAAGTCGCCTGCTGAGCTCTGTGTCAGTGTGAAGAGGTGAATGTGGTTCTTTTGTAGTGTTTTGATAGGTCAATATGACTAGAAAAGCGCTATTTAGTCAATTCACCATTTTAATTTCAGTCAGGAAAAAAAACATCGATACAACTTACCTTGATTTATTTTTTTATTACAAACAGCATGGCATGTGTTTAACTGATTTTCTACTTTCCAATTAGGACCTCACATTCTTTCTGCTGTAAACTGTTTTTGTTGTTGTGATAAATTCACGTTTAGACCTTTTGCTCATCTGCCAAAAACTAAGATTCCTGAAAAGAAACTATGAGCATGAAAGAGAGACGGCCATTTAAAAAGAGATGGAAGCCAGATGTGCACCAGCTGGAAATTCCCCAAGCAGCTTCGGCACAACTGTTTACTATTGATTATGTTATGCATGGTTTCAGTCAATGAGTTAATCTTTTTTTCAGTCCAAGATTACTCTTTCAGTATTACTCCTGTCTTATCACATAAAAATAAAAAAAAATCATTTTGTGTTGGCGTGCAACACGGACGCTCACACCAAAAAGCAAATGTACTTCCAGATGTATTTACCTGTGGGTCAGCTGGGAGCCCCGCAGACTCGACATTGTGTCTTCAAGATTCTGGCGAAGGTCAAGAACATTCTGCACTGTCCGCTTCCTCTGGGAATCTGGATCTGTGTGGGAAATAACACTAATTTAAAAGGTGTCTTTTGTTTCATTCAGTTTGATTGTGTGTTTATAGAGAGGCCGTTCACATGTACACTCGTGACCTGCAACGCATAATAACTGGCTCACAATAATTTGCGTCTGCACTTGTGTGTCAGCTGTTTTCCATGCAGGAACTCATGCAGTGTATGTTCAGGTCATTAGGCAGAGTAATTTCACTCAATGGGCTGTTTCACCATTTCAGACTACACCCCTCTGAACTGATGTGGTACTTCCTCAAGTTGTCTGTAACTTAGATTGCCCAGCAGGGTGATTCCAACCACACCCGTGATCTGTTTCAGATGTTTTCCTTCTAAAGCAGATTTTTCTGATCCACTGATCATCAGCTAAGAATCACATGACTCAACTTCCCCACCAAGCTAAATTACATTCACAGCAAATTTACTTCATGTCAGGTTGTTTTCACCAAGCTACATGCATTGTAGAGTCACTGGGTTATGACCATGTCATATCATTGTTACAGTGCAATTAGGGGTCTTGTTGTGTTAGCTGTAAAAAATGTCTCTATATAAAAAAAAACCACAAGGGTCTGGGGATTTCCACTGCACAGCTGAGGCAAAAAACACTCACTTCACAGTAATGTACTGCTGTTACAGGCTGATGTTTATATCAATAGGATGTCCAAAGAACATGAATTAGAAAAATCTGTTAAATTAAAACAGACTTTGTATTTAAAACATTTTGTCTCATCTACTTGTAAGCAAGGAGGTGAAACAGTAAAAGGAAATCTGCTGTTGAAGCCGGGCCTTACATATAAACTGTCTGATTCAGTTCTTGGATTTAAAAAAATGCAACTAGTAGAAACTGACAGCAGTAAAACATTTTTCTAGACTGCATTTGTAAACCACTTAGTAGCTATGTAAATTCAAAAGCTGTAAAAGTGTTTTAAAAAAAATGCTAATTTAATCAGATTTTCAGTGCATTTAAGTTGATTGGTGACCTTTCCAAGACTGCCAGCCTCTGCCCAAAGAAAAATGGAGTAGTCTGATTCTGTAAAGGCTAAAGTTAAAATAGTAAATAAATTAATGTATTAATATTGTATAACCAATTTTTTTATTAAATACCCAGCAGTTACACTTCTATTTTGACCAAGTAGGAGTTAACCAACTATTACCTAGACGTATCTGGAAAATTTTTAAATCTTACATGGGTTTCTTGTCATTTCCTATGTAGTAAAATAGTATCATTTAAAAAAGAAACTATTATCAATTGACTAAAATTGATTAATAATTTTAATTCTAGTATTTTGTGTATTAAGGGTTGATCAAAATGATCTGTTCTTTTCCAAAAAAGGTTAAACCAAAATGGGGATCAACATTGCAGCAACACTGCAGATGTCTTTCCTTCCTGGTATTGTTACCAAGGAAACCTTTGTGTCCCTGAGCAACAAACTACCAAGATCATTACATTTAGAGAGGCCCTCACATCTGCTAATGATTAAAATACACATTTTCAATCAGAAAGCAGGAAAAATTATTAATATATTTTTACAAACACAACTTCAGACTTTTGCATTGTTTTTCTTTTTGTAATGACAACTTTGAATCATGTTTTTGAACCAGATCATTTAATTCTTAATACATCAAAATTAAGTATTGAAAAGGGCTGTATATTTCTCTAATGACTTTATATAGATAAAGGATAACAAAAATGTTGCACCAGCTAACAGATGCACTCTGTTTTATATACAGTTGTCAGGATTCTTTTAGCTACAAAATGCAAATATTTTAGACCGAAATTGAATGTGTCTATTCACTTAGCCTCTGTTCCATAAATAAGCACTTCTATTTCAAGGTAGAAGTTGTTTTAAATAAATAAAAAATGTGTAAGAAATATTATCCATCTTCCCTTAGACATTAAACATAAGTAGTTGGAAATATATAGTTCTCATTATACATTTTATACACTCATTTTTGTCAGTTCCTTCTTTGTTGAGTACCGAATTCATCTTTCATATTAATTTAATGTTATAATGTATCCAGGCCATTCTGAACAGGCTTTCTATTGGATTTTAGATGAAAAAAACTAATGAGCCTTATTCAAGTTTTTCCAACAAAAAGAAAAGCTAAAATTCAAATTGTTTTTTGTGGAATATTATAGCACTTTCTTTAATATGCCACCTGTCACTCCAAAAACAGTTCAAGGCTAGCCCTTTTTATTAGTGTGAAGAGGGATGAATGTCCTACAAAATGAAATTGATCCTAGGGAATTCTCTGAAGAAGGAATTCTCAAGATAAGACATGTTTGAATCTCATCAGTTTTTAATACATCCTGTATGAAGTATGCACTGAACCACTATTTAAAAGCTGGAGGTTTAAAACCTCCAGAACCTCCAGCTAAAAGTGGGGCTGCCCCACAGTCTTTCTTTGACATCCTGCCCTGCAGCACTGCCAAAAACAGACAGGGCTAACTTGGAAATAATCGTAAAGCAGATACAAAATAATCTGCGAGTAACTGTCTACTCTCAGATGGTCTTGCTCAAAGTTGAACATTTTTCTACACTTGGTGGTGCCACAGTCTGCATGATATGAAGCAGACCGAAATTATAAGTATATTGTAAATGGCAAATAACTTTAGACAAAGTTCCAACTCATAAAGGAGTAAACTGATGCATGTCAAACTTCACAAGAAATAAAAAATGGCAATTGTAATTTAACTAATCAAATATGGCAAATTCATATAAAAGTTCTTGCACACTGCATGAATTAATTAAGATAAAATAATAAATAATCAAAGGTAGCAAAGAGAAGACGTTGCAGCTTTAATCAGTTGCCATGCTTACTTTCTTAACTGCTTTGTTACATTTTCCTATAAAGAAAACACTAGCTTTGTTATTTAAAACATAAACAGACGTTTATTGTTTATTGCAATGACAGGTTAGTAAACAAGCAAGGGAGATTTAGATATCCTAAAGGCAAAAAATGGTCACTGTAGGTAATAAAGAGCTAGGAGCGACTCTGCTACAGTATACTGAAATCCTTTTCACTTTCAAAGCATTACTTTTAAAATGTATTTATTGTTCTTGGACCAAATGCTTTTAGTGTTGGCCACAGATTAAAACATTAATTTATGTGTTAGCTTTTTAACACTGTAATTCCCTCTAACAAATTATTATATTGACAACAATGTACAAAGACTATTGATCTACACCCAGTTTCCTCCCTAAGATACTCGTAAAAAATGCATTGACAAAAACTAATGTTTCAAATAAAAAAATGTCGCCTTTACCTTAGTTTTTGTAAGTAAACATTTGTGACTCTTGCATGTCTGTAAGGTTTGAAAGAATGCAAACTATGACCACTGCTTGTTCCATTTTACTTTCCACTATAATGACTAAAGGCCATTACAAAATCTTCAGATATCTTGGATGACAGAACTCAGACAATTATTATGAAATGAGGTTGTTCCTTTTCTCTTTTTTTGTATTCAGCAATTGGCCTGCTCTATAATATACACATGATTCAATGACAAACCTATTAAAACAGTGTCACTTTGAAAATAATGTTAAACTTCTGATCTGAAGCAAAGTGAAATGTTACAAATGTCAACATGATGTTTTGTCCCACTAACTAACAAATTCAACTTTAAAAACAAAATCAAAAAATCTGTTTACATCTTTGGATATTGGCTTTGGATATTATACTGTATATACGCTATCCCTGTCCAACTTGAAGCATAAACTTACATGGATAGTTTAATAAATGAGACCATTAACAAATTATATCATTCTTTATGTTGTGCTGGAAAACAAGAGACCTTCTAAGTTCAGGAGTAAAAGCATTCGTTTAGTTAGCTCATAATAAAGTATGCAACCAAAGTAGCTAAATATAAAGCATTTACAAGGCCTTGAATAAACAAGATACAATAAACATGAAGCAATTTAGAGTAACATGCATGCTGACTGGACATAAACGTGTCAGCTCCAAAAAATTTACTTAACCCTGGCTGATAGAGTCAGTAATAGAAGAAAGGATCCTCAATTTCAGAAGGGTCAAATTTATTGCTTTGCTTCAAGGAAACAAAATACAGACACTAATGAGAGTAGATAATATATAAAAGATGTTTAAGCATGGTGATCAAATTGAAGATTTGATCAAATAATGTGTAAACAGAAACTCTTTTGTCATTTTAATGTAAGGTTAATCAAGGAGTAGATTTAACTTCCTAAAAGTGCAAAGAGAGGTTTCAAAGGTAAAAGAAAGAGGTCTTGCTGCTTAATGTGCCCAGCTGTACTCCAGGGTGCTGGGCACATCAGGGTCTTGTTATGTATACACGCAATAAGGTCAGGAGACTGCATAAACATTTTGAACAGTCAGTGTGTTCAGATTTGGATAGTCTTGATTTGCCAAAAAGAGTTTGAAACATTGAGTCAGTTGAATCATATTTTGTTTGTGTTCTGCAAATACAGGCATGTGTTGTTTCGGTTTTTCAATTTCTAAAATTAAATAAGTTACAGTAGTAGCAGTTTAAAAGTTCTAATGTTTCCATGATTGGTCCTTGACTGGCCCTTGACTGGTACGTGCCTGATCCGTCAAAGGTCCCTGACAGGTCCGTGGTGGTAATGTAATCCCCCGCTATGACGTCGTCAGTGAGGCCTCGCCCCCAGGGAGCCTGAGTGAAAACCAGCTGCAATGCCTCTTTTGTCCACGGGGAGGAGCAGTGATTTTAATGTTAATGATTTATTGATGTATCAGACTCAGGGTAGCCTATATAAATGTCATTAAAAAATGTTCCCCTATCTGTTCCTCAATGGTTTGCTGGTTTGTATGTAGCCTAAGTTGGAATGTAACTCAGAAACTCAGGGTTCAAATAGCCTACCACTGTAGTCTTATACTCAGATACAGTAGTTTTATAGCATAAGAGTGCTCTGTAATGTGAAACGTATGACAGTACTGTAGGCAATTAGCCTACTTTTTGGGTTTCATAGGGTTAGGGAACCTGGCCAGGTTCGGGCTTAATTTCTATCATTGTCCACGGTCTCAGGACGGGCTTTAGTGGTCAGCTGATCATCTCAGCGCGATCATTTATACTGTAATAAAGTGCTGCAGTGGGCCACTAACATTATTCCGACAATACCTGTTAAGATGTAGCAGGCACACTGCATGTGTCACGATGTGGAAGACCCACTCCTCTCAGATCAAAACAGAAAACATGCTTCGACTGCTGCGTTGCGCTCTCACAGAAAATACTGAAGTGTAAATGCACTATTATCCCAAGTTTCAAGTTGCAGAAGTCTCCTGCATTTATATAGCAGCTCCCTGATGGCCACAAGTCAGACAAAATCTCCTGAAATCTAGAGCAACAGTGAGAGCGCACACAGAGACTCACACAGGCCAGACAGACTTTTACGCAACAGAATCAAGTGGTTAAAGCTTCATATAGCTGCAGACAAAAAAAAAAAAAGGTTATAAATCAACATGCCTTGAAATTATTCTTATTCATTTATAATTTTAAGTTTCAGGTAACAGATCCTTTTGACCGGAGTTTCAAACATTTGTCCAGTAAATTGAAAACAGGTGTCAGTTTTTCTAACGCATGGATTCGTAGTCCTGCAGGAAAGTACTATATGAGTCTTTGTAGCCGGGGTGGCCCTGCGACAGACTGGCGTCCTGTCCAGGGTGTACCCTCCCTTACGCCTGTTAACTGCTGGGATAGGCTCCAGCTGCCCCCGCGACCCTGAATTGGATAAGCGGCTAAGATAATGGATGGATGGATGGATGGATGTAGCCGGGGTAATATTTATAAATTACAGTTTTTTCCCAACCACTTAAAAACCTGATAGTTTTTTGTTTGTATTTTTAAACAGTTTGTCCACTAGCGCAATTTTCATCCAGTCAGTCTCCAACTTTTAAGGCCAGATTACAGCTCTACTCTGAATCAAAGTGTGATTCACAGATGTGATTTACCTGTGACTAATAATGGTCATCTACCATTAATAATAAATGAAACTGTGAAGCTATAACTTTTTTTTCTTCCATTTTTATTTAAACTAGCAAATTTCACACAACACAGCAAACAAAAAACAAAAAAAATCACATTTTGAACGTTTTTTTTTAACGGCAATAGCCAAGGCGCTGTGCCTCAGGGTCAGTCTTGCGGGGACTTCTCAGCCTCTCATTTATTTTGTTTCTGACTCTTTGCCAATGGTCCCCAGACAGGTTAGGGAAGCGCTTTGAAACCTGTTGGTGGACCCGCTCCTTTATAATTTGAGGCAGTGGACTTTTTCCGTTTGAGCCGCTCCAGTTTGTCATCTTTCCCCAGCTCTTGTACATATTAAATGGAGTAAACTATAAGTATCCTTCGCTGGTCCACATATCCCAAGATTAATTGCGGGCTGAACGGGAGAATTTACTTCGAGCAACACGGCAGAGGAGCACAGTTTTAGATGTAAGTATATTAAAATCTGGCGGTTCAAAAATGAAAATCTTAAAGCGGTTGTGTTGTTTGCCTTTTATTCTTGGCTTAGACATGTATTTTAATATTTTTTTGTAAAGCATCGCTCGTAAACGAGCTCGTATGGTAGTGTAAAAGTTTCTTCATCTTTACGCAGCCACTTTCTGCTTTGGTAAATTAAGTAAAAAGTCAACTCCTCTTAGGAGAAATTATTACCTCTTTACAGAGTAAAAATCGGGGCACGGTGGCTTGGAGGTTGAAGATTAAATCCAGTTACACAGCTTATGCTAGAGGACTCTTATTGAGCCTCATACAACACAGAACCTGTGATCTGCTGTGAAAACTATAGTTCTGCATTCTTAAATCAATACAGTTGTCACGTTCCTCTGGTATTTATTTTCTATCTAATGAGGAAAATTCAGGAGGAGTTGTATCTGCAGGAGAAATTAATCCCTTGCCGGAAAAAAAAATTGAGAGAAAAAAATAAACCTACTGTATGTATATTTGCAACAGCGCAAATACCATAATTTATGACTGATCACTTTAACAAATATAGATTTCATAAATGTTGTTGTGTTGCTATTTTTGTAAACTGTGTTTATTGTCTTCTTGTTTAGGATAAGAAGCAGCAAAGTGAGACTGGAGAGGAGAGCAGGGACCGAATGGATGGACTGTTTTTCTTTTTCATTCATGTTTTTGTCACATTTTTTATTTAGGTGTTCGATGGTTGTGAATAAATGAATTTCAAAAATGTTAAATATCATGAAGTCATTTCATTAAAAGTTGTATTAGTGTTTTTAAAGAAGCTTACGTTGAACAGTTTAAAATAACAACATATTGGCATTAGGATAAGTTTTTTTGCAGTTATTTATATCTATATAAATGACCTATTTAAGCTTAATTAGAACAAACGGGCAGTGTTGCTGGATCAGTTGAATACAGATATTTTTTTTAATATTTTCTGGTTGACGAGGGGAACATCATACATGTTGGTCTGCAGAGAGAGTTCAGAGCAGCTTCGTCATGCTGTCCACTGCATCCATCATCAGGGTTTACAGTCTGCTTAAGTCGACGTGCACAAAAGACACGTTTTTCCAACCAGAGAGCCCCACAGACCTCCAGCAGCTTCATCTTCAAGCTCATCCCAAGAGGCAGCTGTGGAGAAAAGTGTTATGACCTGCAGTTTTGTTAAAACACAATGTTAGTTGTTGTTGCAGTGGTTGTTTACAAAAAACAGTTCAGTTTATTTAGGAAGAGCCAATTTGGAATATGCTTGGTAAAAAAAAACATAGATATATAAAATCAAATTAGAAAATACTGTTTTGATCTAAAAGGCATATATTTTAAGCTCACAAAGATTTTCTACAGATAAAATGAATATAAAACATGTAATATTACAAATTTGTACATTTGATCACTAGTCATTCAATTACAGAAATTATCATGAGAGTAGATGTCTTAAGTATTAACCTGGATTAAATAAAATTATCTTGATATGATCACCTCTTAGCCAGAAATATAAAACATTTGCGCAGACAGTAAAACTTGTTGTTCCTCTAGAGTAAAAAAGGTGAGTAAAATACTGCGAAATATTTCTTGCTTTACCAGCTGGTTTAACGTGATCGCGGTTGCTAAGAGACAGGACGTTCGGCAAAGTGGGAGCGGGAATTCAACTGAAGGCTAGACCGTCCAAATTCACAGCCGTTAACATCCGGTCTACCGTATCCACGAAGGACCCAGCCCATAGACCGAGTAGACCGGGTCCTTCGAAGGATCCAGCCGCTGGATTCGGACACAGCCTCTGCTTTCTTACTAGATGAAACGTTGACTGTTCATAGGATTGAAAGGATATATCAAAGTCTAAAAATAATTTTGCCGCTATATATATATATATATACTTTTGTAAGATTTTAGGAACTTGTAATGTAACGTTGGGCCTAAAAGGCAGAAATTTTCTGAACAGGGCTTACACATTCACACATTTAATATTCACACAACACTGTCTGGCTAACCTATTGTACTCGCTGATGATCATCCTGAATGCATCCCCAACTTAACAACACACTATAGACTCCAGATCATTCACACCTCCTAAAGAATTACCATCTCCAAGCATCCCCCCACCAAGCTTTCGTGACCATCCCTACAGCATGTAACCATGTCTATTCTGTTGTTATTGTGAGTTGTTATATGATTATATTAATATATAATATACACAACAACGTAATTAAGAGTTTATTATAAAATATATAAATTGATAAATATGATAAATACGCTATTACGTTGTTTTTGCGTTGTGTATCTCATTACCATCTTCAAGCATCCCCCCACCAAGCTTTGCTCCCCATCGCTACAGTATGTAACCATGTCTATTCTGGTGTTGCAAACATTCCGTGGTGAGCCGAATAGTCATGTGATTGCATAAATATTATAAATAGGCTATTAAGTTGTTTTGCGTTGTGGAACTCTGTCATTTTCATCCAACAACAATAACATAAAAAACCACGAGTTTATCACAAAATTAAAGGAAAGTACATTAGGTTTAAAAAAAAGATATACTTTAGGTTCATAGAAATAAATCAAATTGTTTACAGATTGTCATGCTTGGCACTGTGTGTCTTGTTTTTCTCCTGCTCACCAGCCTGCTAATTGGCTGATTGGTCCCACCTGGGCTGCTCCCTATTTAAGCTCCTGCCCTGCAGCAACTCAGTGCGAGATTGTCTGTTGCCACTACCTGTCACAGCTATCAAGCGTTCATGTCCGACTGCCTCATTGTGTACCTGACCCCCCCTGTTGTCATCTGACCTCTGCCTCTGCCCTATCCAAGGATTTACACTGCCTCTCTGGAGATTAGACCTGGACTGTCTTGGGACTCTCGAATTTGGATCTTGACCTCTTGAACTCCTCCCTGTGAAGTTAAGTTATTTTTCGATTCTGAATTGGACCATTCCTGGTCATTTGAACTTTCCTCCTACCTGCTCCCAAAGCTTTACTCAGCTGAAGACTCCTGAGCAGCTGCCCTTGGGTACATGACCTCGCCGTGCCCGCTCTGAAGCTTCCCGACTCCGGCGTGCACATTTTCTAGACCTTGTAAATAAAACCCCTTAACTGAACTTTCTGAATTGTGGTCTTGTTTTGGGTCCAAACTCTGTCAAGCTCTTTTCAGTACAATCTCGCCATCATGGACCCAAGACCTGACCAGAATTGGGTTAAAGCAGTTGAATCATCTCTTACTCAGCTTCAGGATGACATGCACAAGGTTCTTAAAGGGTTATCAGATTTAACCGTCGTTACAGCAGCACGATTGTCAGATAGCACAGCTGCCTATATCCAAGTCTGTAGCAGTTAATCCAGGATATGAACCTAAAATACCGGCTCCTGAACGTTTTTCTGGCAACGCTGAGGAGTGCAGGCCCTTTATCACCCAGTGCTCCCTGCATTTTGAGTTGCAACCATCCTCCTTCCCTTCAGAACGCTCCAAGGTGGCCTATGTCATCTCTTTGCTGTCTGGCAGGGCAAAAGTGTGGGGAACAGCTGAATGAGACAACGACTCCCCCATCTGTTATTCCTTCACAGTGTTCATTGAGGAGCTCAAAAGGGTGTTTGACCCCGTGCGCCCGGAAAGGGAGGCTTCTCGCAGACTGTTTACCCTCGGGCAAAGAACCAGACCAGTTACTGAATACATCATTGATTTCCATGCTTTTATGTCTGATTGCAAGTGGAGGCCTTAACAGAGGCCTTATATGATGCATTTTATCAGGGTCTGTCAGAGGACCTCAAGGATGAAATTGCAACAAGAGACCCCCCAAGGACTCTTAAGGGGCTAGAACAGCTAGCCACAAGGATTGATCTGAGACTTAGAGAGAGAAGAAGGGAGAGGCTCAGAAGTAATCAGCCCAGATCCTTTTCATCCTCTGTCTTTACCCCTCTGCCTGCCACAACTTCTCTTGATCCAGCTAGGTCTCCAGAGGAACCAATGCAGATTGGGCGAACAAGGCTATCCAAGGAGGAACGAGAGAGAAGATTCCTCCAACGTCTTTGTTTTTATTGTGGAGGAAAGGATCATCAGGCTGCCCAATGCCCAGTAAAAACCATGGCTCAGTAAAGGTAAGGGGAACTTTGCTGAGCCCTATTTCTAATCGTAAAAATTTTGCCCATCCCGTAATGCTTGCTGTTTTCCCCTCTTCCTCTGTTAAGGAGGTCCCAGTATTTATTGACTCTGGGGCTGACTCAGAGTTCATGGATCTGGAAATGGCTAAGACACTTAACCTCTCTGTTGTACCTCTAGACAATCCAAGAGAAGTATTTGCTATTGATGGTCATAGGATTCATTGTGTCACTCACCAGAGCTCTCCTGTCTCCATGGTTCTTGCAGGCAATCACCAAGAAGAGGTTTAATTTCTCCTTATCCATTCGCCTGACTTGCCTGTCATTTTGGGTAACTCATGGCTTAAACGACATAAACCAGTTATTGATTGGATCAAGGGAGAGATTCTCAGCTGGAGTCCATCATGTTCCTCCACGTGTCTGTTAGAAGCCTGGTCAAGTACTAAGACTCTAACTGAGGACGACTCAATAAAAGCTGACTTATCCTTGGTTCCTGTTGTCTATCATGATTTGAAGGAGGTTTTTAACAAGTCCAAAGCCACCTCACTACCTCCTCACAGGCCTTTTGACTGCCCCATTGAACTGATCCCAGGATCTACACCTCCCCGGGGTAGGTTATTTTCTCTGTCAGGTCCTGAGAAAGAGGCCATGAATAGTTACATCTCAGAGGCTCTTAAGGCCGGACTCATTAGGAAGTCCACTTCCCCTGCCGGAGCTGGATTTTTTTTTGTTGGGAAAAAGGATGGTTCCCTCCGGCCATGTATTGATTACAGAGGCCTTAATAACATCACGGTCAAGAACCGCTATCCACTTCCCCTAATGTCTTCCGCGTTCGAGCTCCTACAACGGAGTTCCATCTTCACTAAGCTTGATCTCAGGAATGCCTATCATTTAGTGCGTATCAGGGAAGGAGATGAGTGGAAGACGGCTTTTAACACACCCTCTGGTCACTATGAATATCTCGTCATGCCTTTTGGGTTAACCAATGCCCCAGCAGTGTTCCAGACTCTAGTCAACGAGGTGCTAAGGGATATGATTAACAAATTTGTGTTCATATACCTAGATGACATACTAATTTTTTCCAAGGATCTCCAAAGTCATATTTCTCATGTACGTCAGGTGCTACTCAGACTGCTTCAGAATATACTTTTTGTTAAGGCGGAGAAGTGCGAGTTTCATAAAGAGTCAGTCTCATTTCTGGGTTTTGTTGTCTCACCAGGGGAGATTAAGATGGATCCGCAGAAGGTTTCTGCAGTTACCAATTGGCCTAGACCCACTAGCACCAAGGAACTACAACGGTTCCTTGGTTTTGCCAATTTCTACCGCCGATTTATCCATAACTTCAGCTCTGTCGCAGCCCCGTTACATCAGCTAACGTATCAAGGTTTGGGTTCTTTTGGACCAAAGAGGCCCAGGGGCGTTTTGAGGCCGCACCAAGTCATGTTTTACGTCCACTGCCCTGTTCTGCGCCCTGACCAGATCTCCTCAAGGCCTTTGTATGTAGAGGTGGATGCATTAGTAAGGTATTGGCGCATCCTCTCTCAACGCTCTGCTGTGGACGAAAGGCTTCACCCATGTGCTTTTCTGTCTCATAAGCTATCCCCCTCAGAGAGGAACTATGATGTAGGCAACAGAGAACTGTTGGCTATCAGATTGGCATTGGAGGAGTGGCGACATTGGCTTGAGGGGGCCAGCCATCAATTTGTGGTATGGACTGACCACAAGAATCGTGAGTACTTGAGGACTGCCAAGCGACTCAATCCCCGCCAGGCCAGGTGGGCTCTGTTTTTCAATCGTTTCAACTTTACTTTGTCTTTTCGTCCAGGTCACAAGAACATTAAACCAGATGCCCTGTCCAGGGTATTCGAGGGAGAGACTGTTATCCAACCCACCGAGACTACGGAGTATATCCTGCCTAAGTCTGTGCGCCTAGCAGTCACTAGGACTGCCCTTGAAAGACTGGTCACTAGAAGTCATCGAGACTCTCCTCCACCGCTTCTGTGTCCTAAGGATCGCCTCTTTGTCCCTGAATTCCTCATCTCCAAAGTGCTTAGTTTCTGCCACAACTCTAAACTATTTTGCCATCCAGGTATCACAAAGACCACTGCTGTTGTGCAGTCCAGGTTCTGGTGGCCAACCCTCCAAAAGAACACAGAGAATTTGTGTCAGCCTGCTCTCTTTGTGCCAGAACTAAGCCATCCCGACGACCCCCTGCTGGTCTTCTGCTTCCTCTGTCCATTCCGCATCGGCCATGGTCACACATTTCCATGGATTTCGTTACAGGCCTTCCTCCCTCTGATGGTAAGACTGTCCTGTTGACAATCGTTGACCGTTTTTCAAAGATGGTGCATCTGGTTCCATTGGTCAAAATGCCCACTGCAGCTAAGATGGCTGACATAATGGCTAAGGAAGTCTTCCGGCTGCATGGTTTCCCTCGAGACATTGTCTCAGACCGTGGACCACAGTTAATTTCCAGATGGAGAGAGTTCTCCATCTCTGGAGAGAATTCTGCTCACAGCTGGGCATTAACATCAGCCTATCTTCTGGTTTTCACCCACAGTCAGATGGGCAGATGGAAAGGATGAACCAGGAGGTTGAATCCAAACTTCGTGCCTTATGTTGTGACAATCCTACCTCCTGGGCCAAGAACCTTCCCTGGGTATAATATGCCATGAACGGTTTGCCATCTTCTGCCACAGGTTTATCACAATTCCATGTTGTCTATGGTTTTCAGCCCCCAGTGTTTTCTAACCAAGAAAGGTCAGCCTCTGTCCCTGCAGCTCATGTCGCGGTCCGTCGATGCCTGAGAGTATGGCGTAAGGCCAGAGCTGTGCTTTGTAAGACATCGGCCATCTATTCTCGCTGTGCCAACAGGCGCCAATCAATGCCCCCCAGATACGTCGTCAGACAGAAGGTGTGGCTTTCGAATAAGGACCTTCCCCTCAAGGTGGAGAACCGTAAGTTGGCACCCCGTTTTGTGGGGCCGTTTCCAGTTAACAAGATTATAAATCCAGTGGCTGTTCGGTTAAAGCTTCCCTATTCCATGAGAGTTCATCCAACCTTCCATGTGTCCAAGGTCAAGCCAGCTGTCTCCTCCAGCTTAAACCCTCCTTCCAAATCCCCTCCACCCGCCCGATTCCTTGCTGGTGGCCCGGTCTTCACGGTTCGGGGACTCCTGCGTTGGAGGCGTGGGGTACAGTACCTGGTGGACTGGACGGGCTATGGGCCAGAGGAGAGGTCTTTGGTTCCTTCTCGCTTCATTGTGGACAAGTCCCTTATCGGGGATTTTCATAGTCGGCTTCCGGATCAGCCCCGTGGGGCGTCAAGAAGCCCGCCTTCTGTGGAAGGGGTAATGTAATGTCTTGCTTGGCATGGTGTGTCTTGATTTTTTTCCTGCGCACACGCCTGTATTTGGCTGATTGGTTCCTCCTGGGGCTGCTCCCATTTAAGCTCCTGCCTGCAAGCAACTCAAGTGCGAAGATTTCGTCTTGTTGCCACTACCTGTTCACAGCTATCAAGCGTTCATGTCGACTGCCTCATTGTGTACCTGACCCCCCTGTTGTCATCTGACCTCTGCCTCTGCCCTATCCAAGGATTTACACTGCCTCTCTGGAGATTAGACCTGGACTGTCTTGGACTACTGAATTTTGGATCACGGACCTGTGAACTCCTCCCCTGTGAAGTTAAGTTTTTATTCGATTTCTGCATTGACCTTTCTGGTGATTTTGAATTCCTCTCCCTGCTCCATAAGTCTTTACCTCAGCAGAAGATCTGAGCAGTTGCCCTTGGGTACATGACTCGCCGTGCACGCTCTGAGCTTCCAGACTCCGGAGTTGCACCTTTTTATGACCTTGGTAATTAAAACCCCTTAACTGAACTTTCTGAATTGTGGTCTTGTTTTGGGTCCAAACTCTGTCAAGCTCTTTTCACAGATATAACGTTTAAGGCTACTTGTTATAATGTTTTACAGAACTCATTTGGTGAAGTTTGGCCTGTGTTAGGAGAACTTAAGTTTATGGAGCCTATGATAAACTTTGACAATAGAAGAAGCAGGTTAATTACAAAAAAGTGAGCAGTTTGTGTTGTTACATCCAAAATGGTTTGCGCAACCAGCTGGGCTTTTTCTGCAGTGGACGTGCATACTGATAATAACATCATGTCGATGAGAATTCTGTGAGAGAAGCGCCATCTCCTGGTCATACTCTGTATTTCAATTAATGGGTGGAGTTGCAGTAAAACTTTGACACTCCCACGAGAAAGAGGGAGGCCACTCCGGCCACTGGGATTTGGAGGGAACTCTGCTGTTAATGGGCTGGAAAGGGCACGCCATTCGTCCGGCGTTTACTCTGAATGAGAACTTTTAAACTGCTACTACTGTAACAATTTCAGGTTGGTTTTTTTTATTTAGAATTTTAAGGATACATTTTCCATTATTTAGTAAAATTAAATTTTAAAACAGTATTACTTGGTTCACACATTTTGGGTATCCTTTCACATAGCCTCAGATAAGATCGATGTAGCTAAGCGAGTCACCTTGTGTGAATGTGTGCACACAGCGTTTTAGATCTACATCCCTTTTTCTTTGGGACTGAGATCAGGGATTTGTGATGGCCATTCCAAAAAAACACTGATTTAGTTGTCTTTCAGCCAGTTTGTAGCTAACTTGGTGGTATATTGAGGATTGTTAATGTGACAGACCCATTATTTACCCCAGCTTTACCTTCCTGGCTGATATCTACAGATGCTGCTTAGAAATGTCTAAATAATGTTATCTCCTCATTATGTCAGCTGTTTTATAAAGTGCATCAATCCCTCCCGCAGCAAAACAAAAATACAACCAGGGTGGCATTTTGTTTTCTTTCCACTGGTCCAATAGAGTAATATTTCCTTTCACGTGAATTCTGAAACCCCTGTACTTCTGCTGACAGACTTATGGTGCATTCAGACTGCTCACTTTGCGTCAAATAACGCTCCCAACGCATCTACTTTGATGTTTATAAATTTTTAAGCTGAAGCTTGCAAAGCACATGGATGGGCCTTTCTCTGCTGGAGGTTTTAAACACTAGCAGATCGTGATTGGCTAGACAACGGCGACATCGGGAAATGTGACTACAGTGAGACACTCTGATTGGTTGCCACACTGCTTCAAGTCCATCAAAAGTTTAGCTAGCTGAACTTCTGCCTTTCTTGCGTTTGCTACATTGCCGCTTGAAACGCAAGTAACGCTTCAAAAGTTGACGGAGCCAATGCACACAACGCACTGCAGAGACTCTGACGGACCTCTGACGGACTCAACCATAGACTTTACATGTAATCTTCCCTCAACTGTATTTGCCGTCTAGGACGGTGTGAACGCAGCATTAGGCTGCATTCGCACCTGACAGTCCGGTAGACTCGGTTCAACTGGGGACCAAAATTGCAACGTTGTTCCTGTTTTTAGCTGGTTTTGTTCCCATTCACACTGGCTTTTTATTATCAGAAAGTCCATAGCTTTGAGCTACAATTTCACCTCTCTGCCGGTGCTACAGCTATTGTATCCTGCTGCGGGGGAAACTTCCAGTACAGCTGAATGAAAACAAACATGGGGGAGCAGCAGATTGTAGCAGTTTTAGGACTGATCTGTTGTGTTTGGAAAATGTGCCTGATAAGTACTGTGGCAGTAACTCAGGATGAACATAGAATGAAGCGGGGGAATATGAAGAATTTTGCTTTTTATACAAGAGAGCTGAGACAGCTCCATATGAGCAGCCTGCAATGAGTAATACCGCCTGAATACAACTTCCAGAACAGATGTTCTCCTTATACAGACACTGAGCAAGGTATGTGCAAGATCCAGCATTTATCTATCCAGCATTGATGGTGGTTTGTATTTACCCAGGATGCCCTCTACAATAGTCCGCTTACTGCTTTTGGTGTGGCCCCGGTCCATTTTTAAGTGGTGGGGGAAACACTGTAATTTATAAATATTATCAGGGACATGTCTCAATGTCTATACTTTCCTTCAGTACCCAAAATCTTTGTGCACGGTTTAATAAACCGAGGCTAGAAATTTCTTTCACCTGAAAAGTATTTCTGCACCTGACCCTTGTTGGGTCAAATATGCAATCAAACCGAAGAAGGGTTCATTTCAATCGAACCGAGACCTCCCCAAACGTACCGGACTTTTCGGGCAAATGAACTAGAGTTTGTTTCAAGTGGACTTAACAGGTACCCTTAAAAACATGGGTGAACACCTTCAAAAACTGATGTCTGCAGTTTACACATTCCATCTCCACAGCAGTGTGAGAGGGGATTCAGCCCAATCAAGGCAATTTTCACAGACGAGAGGAATAAAACCATTTAAAACGCACAACAATCTTCCCTTCATCTCTGCCTGGGGTCAGGTGCAGAAATAATTTTGAAGTGTAAGAATATGTACCTTCAGTTTAATAAAACGTGCATATGGATTTGGAATCCATGCGCATGTTTTATGTGCTCTTGGATTTGGGCATCGAGATGGACCTTTTCAGAGCTTTAAACTGAAAAAAGGGCATTATTCCTTTAACTTGTAAATAAGATGACTAAGCTATACTTAAACTCACTAGTGACCAAGTTAGTTTCAACTTCATGCATAACAAATCTAATATTAATTTTTATACGGCTTCAAAGACAAACTGATCGCAAATTTTGTGCAAATCATCTAAAAACCCCACAGTGTATGTCCATCTTGACTCTGGGATGCATGGAGCTCGTGGTGCAGCATAATAAGAACACGTTGCATTAAAGAGGTACGAGCTAATCAGTTACCTGTTGAATGCAAGTCTTTACTGAATTTAACATCCATCTTTATAAAGAAGGCCACAGGATTTGCATATAGAGAAACTATATAAAATAGTGGAATACCAGTTAGTTTGGGTACTGATTATATGAAAATAGAGCTTGTGGATGCACTGTAAAAAAAAAAGACATCAGGTTTTTAAGTGGTGGGGGAAACACTGTAATTTATAAATATTATCAGGGACATGTCTCAATGTCTATACTTTCCTTCAGTACCCAAAATCTTTGTGCACGGTTTAATAAACCGAGGCTAGAAATTTCTTACACCTGAAAAGTATTTCTGCACCTGACCCTTGTTGGGTCGCGGTCCAGAGGTTTACTTTTTTTCCCCACAGAAAAGTGCAGAGTTTTGGGTCTGAGAGGGCGGACAATGATTGGATTATGTGTTTATATGAAGCCGTTCAGGAAGTTAAACAAATACAAATAGGGAAAGATACGTGTTGTGCTACAGTTCCAAGCAGTCGCACAAAGGACATGGTAGTGTGGATGATACCATCTGTACAGTGATGTTTACAGTCCACACTGACTGGTATATTATTTGTAGCAAAGTAGAATGAATGATTTTTTATACTGGTTAATGAGGCATCGGTAACATGTCAAATTGCATCAAATGTGTTCATTAAAAGGCACGAAGACCCATGTTGATGATACAAAGTAAATCACATGTGAGCAAATGCATGATGGTCTTGCCAAGATTTAATGTTACATATTGCACATAGTGGTGCTTGAGATTATCTAAAGCAGTGGTTCCCAAATTTTCCAGGCTCTGACCCACAAAAAAAAATGTAAGGGGCCCATGCCATCAACTCTTGCTGAAAAATGCAAAAAATATTTTCTGAGTCACGAAAAAAGTGTCAAAATGGCAACAGAACCAACACCAACAGTCAATTTATATTGCTTTTACCAAATGACATTATTTTCTCAAGAGAATCTCAAGACCCCACACTTGCCTGTGTGTGAACCCAAGTGGGGCCCTGACCCCAACTTTGGGAACCGCTGGTCTAGAGTGATCCAGGTTCCTCAATAGTATTGAAATTTCAAAATCCACTCTTGGGTTATATTTAAAGGAAAGCAAATTATTTTCATGCAAATTTTTTATTGTAGCATGAAGTAATTAAGTAACCTAAGAGATGCAACATCTAGTTTTCAGCAAAGACAGAGTGGATATAAATCCTTATGAATGCAGAATTTGTGCTGAGTGATGTCTGGAAGATTTCCAAAGATAATGCTTTGTTGTCTTAGGTGATTACAGGTGATGATGTTCCCCTTGCGAGTGAATTCAAAAGACCCTGCATGTATAAAGATAAAAACAACATAAAAGAATCAGCCACTGGAACCCAAATGGCCATACTGGATAATTAAAATCCTCTTTTCATGAAGGAAGCCTATCCAAAAAAACTGACCTATTCTTACATTTGAACATCTTTATACTTCGCAGCACTGTAGTAGAGAGATTGCAAACTAGCTTTCAGAACCCTGGAGATGAGAAGAGACTTCAAGCATGTCTGTAGAAGCGACTTAATATGTAATTTCCAGCATTATTTGGTTATAATGCCCAGACGATTGAATGGAGCCTTGAGTGCATCTAAACATGTTCCAGCAAACAAGGGCTTTAGAAAGATGGTTGATCTCCTGGTAATAATTACAGAGCCCTCCAAGGCCAATCTCTACTGTAATGATAGTGAATGAGCATATTTCACATATAATAAACCTTTAAGCATCAGACGTCTGAGTCCTACGTTCACAGAGTAGGAACAATGGAGTGTCATGATGTTCAACTATATGCACATTATTATGTAAAATAGCTCAGCTAAGATTGCGTTCAATGAAACAATAGGATGTCCAGCATGCTGTGCTCCCTCCCACCTGTGAACTGCATAAAACCCACTCAGAAGAAATATCGACCTGCAGCAGAAGCAGGTGCCGTGTTGCTGTATCAAAGGGGGCGTGGTGCAGAGAAGGAGACAGCATGATGAGGTTTTCTAGCTCGTAGTATGAAACCCAAACCTACATTCGGGGCTCTGCTGCACTTACCTAGCATCTGACTGAAAAGAAGCTGCTCCAGGTCTCCGAGCACTGTCACCACCAATTCTGGATCCACCTTCAGGAAAGGCTTATCTCCCCCTACCTCTCCCTGGGCTTTGGAGCTGGATTCCCCTCCAGCTCCGGTTCCAGCTTTCTTTGGGATCAATTTTGCTTTGCTGGAGAGGATTTCATCATCTGATTTTCCATCCTCAGGTGCCTTGCTCAAAGGTTTTACCTCAGCAAAAGGACCACGAGGTATGCGGCTCTGCTTGTTCAGGGCAGAGGGAGCAGCTAGGGCGCTGAAGGGCTTGGGTTTTCCCTGGAACAGTGAATGTTCAGATTTGGATAGGTTGCGAGAAAGGGGGGCACCCCCGCCGGCATTGCTGCCACCCCCTGTGGTCTTTGGCTTGTTGGTCTTGGTCTGCCCTGCTCCAGGCTTGGCCATGTCATCACACCACTTTGGCTCATAGAGGTGCAGCTTCTTCTCAGCATCAGTGAGGACAGCCAGGTTTGTCATCGACCTCTGCTTACGAAGATTGGAGGGCACTGGTATTCTGCCCTCAGTACTGCCTGCCCGATAAACCTTCAGCTCCCCACGTTGCGTGCTCTGGGGCACTCCAGACTTGGCCCTCTTAGCTGCCATGCCTACTCCTTTGCCATCTGCTTGGCCGTATGCCTTAGTGCTGTCCGTTCTTTCCATCTTCAAATCTCCTTCTTTTCCTTTTACACTATTTCCAAGCAACTCCCCTGGATGAAACCATTATAAAAATGCATCAGGAGGGAGAAAAAGGTCTTCCTTCTCTCCTTGTGTGGAATCATACATGTAAATGTCCCCCTCCAAGTCAATCCTGCTGATTTCTTTTCCTTCCCTCTGTCTCCTTCTATATCCCTTTTTCTTTCTGACAGGCTGCTGCAGCTGCTGCAGTTGCGGTGCTGCCCAGGCGCTCCCTTTCTCTCCTTCCCTTCTCTCCTCCTCTCCCCCGTTTTTCCACTCTCCTCCCTTCTGCACGCCCTACTGCTGCTGAACCGCGCAGCAGCAGAATGACAGCGGAGGCACACGCAACAGCACTCCCTCCTCCCCCCCTGCCTTTGCTGTCTCTCCTTTGCATCTGCCTTCCTTCCCATCCTCCTTCGGCCCATCCCTTTTCTTTGATTTAAAGATGCTTTACCTTCTTTCACCAGAGTAAGTCACAAGTGTGAAATGAGAGAATGGATTTAAACACCAGAATGCAATTATCCTCTAACACATCATGTTTTCCCACTATTTCTGTGATTCCTTTGTTCTTCCCCTCCCCCTCTTCACCTCAAGGGTTCACTGTTCAATACTTCTGATGAATGGTTCAGATTGGCTGTTTTAATAATAAGCAAAGCAATACTCATTCAGAGACATAAATACTAAATATTGCACGCATTCTAATCATAATTCAACACAGTGTAACAACTGGAGCATCCAGATTATCTCTTGATCCTGTCTGAGCTTCCTTATGATATCTATTCCAGAGTTCCTATTAGATAAACCATTTGCTGACCAATTCTGCAGTGTCGTCCAGCTGTTTTTGTAAATAAACACAGGCAATGAAAGATTATGTATGTAAATAAATAAAAAATGCAGCCTGCCAAATAATAGTGAATGACAAGATGTCCCAGCGTAAGTAAGTTACATGCCTGAACACCACACTTTGGGGGAAAAACTGAAGTCACTTTTAATGCATTTACAAACAAAAATCCAGTTAAATCATTATGGCAGGGAATTGCTTGCTTTATTCTTTTTTAATGATAGATATTCCCCAGTGTCCCACAGGGCACAGGGAGATTCCGGGGGCTCTGCAGCATTCAAATGGGTGACTGCTCCATGGAAACAACCTTCTCTTGCAGCCTGCATGTCATCTGCTCCATCCTTCGGAGCTTAAAGACAACAAAGACACATTTACCTCTTCACATTCTTTGTCAGCAATCATGCATACATTTTTTTTTTACATTTCTAAATTCAAAAGGCATTTTATATCAAGATGAAGTAACGCTACATGTTGAAAATGTATGTGGTTTTATTAAACTGCTAGCTGCCATGTCCAAAGGCAACCTTTCCAACTCTCACAAGAGCTTTCACCATACCCCATTGCCCTCTTTATTTGGGCTTTAAGGCACCCGGGGTGACTTAGGCTCCACCAACTTAGTGATCCAGCAATTAGTGTGTGGAAACAATGTCAAGACTTGTTCCTCAGCATCACGGGTTTGCGCTCATCCTGACTCAAGAACACTAACGTTACCCTACATTCATTCAGGCAATGAATAAGTGATTTGTTTCAGAGTGTGGGAAGAACAAAATGCATTGCAACATAACTTATTTCTGCAGGAATTGTACATAAAATTTACACAAGACATAATAGTCCCAAATCATTTCCCCTTTTAGCTTTTTTCTAATCATTTAATGGACCTTCAGTTCATATCTACAGCAGCTACGATGTTTCCTCCATCTCTTCCAGTGGTGTCCCACAGCTTTACTTTGACCTCCGACATGTGGAGGACGTTTAATGACAGCCACAGGATTCTAACCAATGAAAAACATGAACCTAGGGGTAGGAAGATATAGAAATTTTGATATGTGGCCCACCCTGTTTATCCTACAATTCAGCCTGAACTGCATTCAGTGACCCCTTGTAAGCACCATGGCAGATTCAAACTGCATGCACAGTGAGCGTCTCTTCTCTGTCGCAGGCCTGAGAGAGGCATTATCAGTCTATGTCACTCCCTGTTTACTGCACGTTAAGTCTGCAGAAAGAGACACAATTAGGTGTTGTAAATGATCAGAGGAAGTAATTGGAATGAGCAGATGATTAAAAATGTAACAATCTACAGCGACAACTTGACAACAGGTAAGTCTTGGCTAACAAACAAGCTAAACATTAGTAATCAAACCACTACTAAAGAAGAACAAGCTGGATAACACGTTTATGCAGAACTACAGGCCAATCTCTAATCTCCCTTTCATCAGCAGGATTACTGAGAAAACTGTGTTTCAACAATTGAATAAATTCCTAACAATAACCAACCGCTTTGATATTTTTTTGTCTGGTTTCCGTGCTCACAAAGCTAATTTCTCCCAAGGGAGTAAAAATAATGGGACTTTGCGGTAGAACCACAGTGCTGGTTCTGTTGGACCTCAGTGCAGCGTTTGACACTGTTGATCATAAAATACTACTGCAACGACTGGAGAGCTAGGTCATACTCTCTGATACAGTACTTGGCTGGTTTGGATCTTACTCTAACAACAGGAAATTATTTGTGCCAATAAGCAATTTCTCATTAGAACAAACAGAAATCGCATGTGGGGTTCCCCAGGGTCCATCCTGGGAGCCCTCATTTTCAATATCTACATTCTTCCACTAACCCAGATTGTAACAACAAATAAGATTAGTTACCATAACTATGCAGATGCCACTCAGCTATATATTAAAATGTCACCAGCTGACTTTGATCCCATCCAAACCCTAAATGAATTTATTGAACCAATCAATAGCTGAATGTCCCATAACTTTTTCCACCTGAGCAAAAACAAAATTGAAGTAATATTATATTTGGACCTGAAGAGGAACAATCAAGAGTCAGCACACAGCTTCAATTGATACAACTATAAACTACTGACCAGGCGCATAATATGTAATAACGGACTCCCAATAAAGGCCCATGTGTAAATGTGAATGTGGCGTTCAAAATAAAAGTTCCATGTATCTCTTCTGCATTTCCTGTAAAATAAAGAACAAAAGCATTTGGGTTTATACTTAATTTACACCAAAACTTGTAGTTTTTCAGTCATCTTTAGGAAAGTTAATGAATCTCGATTAATCATGTTTAATTCACAGCTACCCTGTGATTATTTAGATTAAAATCTTTAATGGTTTGACAGCCCAATCTTATAGATCTATGCTTACTCGCTGTGCTTCATGTGCATCTGAAACCGAATAAAATCATACAATGCAAGCCTTTAATTTGGTAGGTCAACATTCTCATTCTTTATAACCATGTACCAGCTTTCTACAATGAATACTAATAGATTGACCACAAATAATCCATTAAAGAACATTTGTAACATTGCTTAAGTAAATAGAATATAACACAGCACTAAGAAATAACACATGCTTTAACTTATATCAGTTAAAACACATCAGTTAAATACAACATAATGCAAAAATGCAAGTATAATTACAAATTTCTGAAACTCTAATAACTCCCTCAATGTGAGATGTTAGACACAAAATGTTTGTAACACAACTTCCTTTGTAATTTTTTGCTTTGAGAGTTTAACATATTGTAAAGCATAAAGCATCTGTTAAAATGTTGTGCTAATTCAGTGAGAACTCTCAGTTTTAGTCAAGCCTCAGGAGACAAGGGTGGGGTCGAAATTTTCATTTCTCTAAAAACTGGGATTGATTTACGTTCTCCAGCTGGCCATCCATGTGACTCTGGAACATTTGTGCATGTCCACACACAGTCACACAGATTTCTGCAATGCATTTCCCTGGTTAGCAGATGAGATCAGTTTTGTGCCTCTCAGCTGCTATGACGTAATGTAACATTAGGGAGACCTCCACGTGTGCTCTAAGGGGGAAAACCCAACAAAAAAGTTGTGAATGTGCTCTTAGTACACTGTAAGTGTGGAAGTCTAAGAGAGAAGACCATTAAGGATGGATTGGAAACTGATTCTACAGGAAGGCAACTACAGCACTCATTCAGCCAGGGTGTGATTCTGTACCTATATTTCTAACATCATTTAAAAGTCTAAATGATTATTAATCACAGGATAGGTTTTGGATTAAATGTAGCGATGGATGGGTGACCTATCCAGGTAATTCCATGCTTCCCACCCAATGGCTGCTGGACATAGGCACCAGCAGTCCCACGACCCCGCAAGGTTAGGCGGGTTTAGATCATGGATGGATCCTTTCCACTTAAGGATTTATGCTGAATGACAGAAATAAAACTTTTAACTAAGAACAGATATTAAGGTATATCATGACAGTGTTTAAATAGTTTAGTTAAATTTGTGAATTTTAAGCATTTTATGAAATTGATCCCAAGTGGAGTCCGATTTCATTGGTCTATTTATATTTTGATGTTGATCACCCGGTCCTTATGAGGTCTTGATTGGATTTAATTGTTGAGTTTCTAATGGTTTTTTTTTTTTAATCTTCCTAAAATATCCTTAATCTCTGTGTGAATCATGTCACATAAAATTAAAAGCTCTGCCTGGGGGCATTGCTCAGGACTCTGAAGTGTGTAAAGACTTTTCCCTCTTATTTTCTAACCCAACGTACTTCCACTGGGACAAATTATGAGGCACCATCAAGAAAAACAGTTAAACCTCGATCATTGAGTCTGACAGCATGGTTCCTGTAAGTAAGCAATGTGTCAGGAAAGCAACAGAGCAAATGTTGATTAGTTGTTTTTTCAGTCAAAATTATGGTCACCATGAATAAATAATTTTTAAATCAATTAGTTAAATTTAAGAATGTAAAAGAAAATTACTTAAGATAAAATTAAGGTCTATATATAAACAAGATGATAAAGGCAGGATTTTTCAATTCATATGCAAAAAATTATGTCTGAGTGTTTTTTCCTTCCCTTTCAGGACAATAGATAAAAAAAGCCCATATTTCGTTCAGCCACTTCACAGTTGGCACCAGATTGATGGTTAACGGACAAAACATCTTGCCAGTTAATTGTGAAAAACAGGCTTTTAGTCCCAGACAGGAAATCCGATCTGCCCATCAAAATAGTCAGTCTCAGCCGTAAAGCTGTCCATCCTCTTCCAAGGACAGTTCAGTCCTTCTTCTGCTCTCTCCCAGAGGAGACTGGCTGGAGGGTTTCGTCCCTCAATCACTGAGATAATTAAGATGTCTGTTAAGCAGGTTTCGTGATCCACAGTGCAAAGATGTAAGGTGATCTGGGACAATTATTATACCAGAGATCAGTATTTACTACCTCTATTTTAATTACCTCTATTTGTAACGGTGTTTAAAAGCTCAATGTGGTCAGTTAACTGTATAACTGTACAACTTAATCTAAAGATATTGTTAATTGGGATATTATATGCCATTCCTATTTTTGACAGACATCCCAGGCTGTACGTAGTTCTAATGGTAAAAGAAAAAACAACAACATGCAAACACAATCTATCATAGAAAAGGTAATGCTTATACACCACTTTAACCCCCCCCCCCCCAACCCCCCCCCCCCCCCCCCCCCCCCCACACACACACACACACACACACACATATATATATATAGATATAGCAACAGGATTCTGGATGAAAGTAAATTATTCAATGGAGTCACAAAAATGCTAGAGAGGGTTTTCATTGCTGACCTCCCTTTTATATAAAATATACACTTAAAACTAACAGACATTTGACCTGAATCTCTGCAGTCAGCACTCAAAAGACACACCACACAGGTCATCAAGTAAAGGAGTCCTCCATCACCCTTTTAAATTATTGACATCTTATCATCTTACTTGCCAGTCCAAACCTATTTTGCAATTCCTTATATGCTTTTTAAAAATTGCTTCAGGGTAGTTACAAACTTTTTAAATCACTAACCAACTCATTGGCTCATTGCATCCAACTTACAAGTGTGTTTTTTCTATTTGAAAGAAAAAATATTTAATAGTTGTATGAAGACTTTTTCATATCTTAGAGCTTTAATACTGCTATATTTTATTTTTTAATTTGAAAAGAATCTGACTTGAGAGTAATGCAAAAAACTGAGTGTGCCCCAATACTTTTTTAATTAGTCAATAAAAAATAAATACCTTTAAAAAAGGTATTTCCAACTGGGAGGTTTACTCAAGTAATGTGCACTGATTTATTTAGAGATTTGCAATTTAATCATAGATGGTTGGCCAAATGGAAATTGTCATCAAATCAATGTCCTTTTATATGCAGTAGATTTTTTGGCTTTTAATCTCTCACACCAATTAACTTTATTGAAAAAAAAATGTCACAGTTCCCTCTGCTAATGTTGATTTGAAATTTTTAAAGACATTTCTTATAAATAGTTGATACAAACTGAATTTGTAAAAAGGTTTATAAACTGTTGGGAATACAGTGTTGAAGCACTGTTCAAGTCGAACACCATGTTCAGATTTTAATATTGTTCACAGCCATGACAAAAAAAATTACCACAACAATAGTCACACAAAAGGCTAAAAAAAACTGTTGCATCGAGAGCACTCTGTGGTTTGGAGAAATGTTCCATTTGCCAGGAGTATTTTTTCCCCCTTTTCAAGTACAAAAAGAAGTGGAGTATTTTAGGAAACCCTGATTCACAAAACAGACAGCACATACTTTGTGAAGCTACGGCTGTCTGCAGAGGCAGACTTTGTGAGAAAAACTGTGGCACTGATCAGTCAGTAGTCAACCTTGTAAAAGTTTGGGTGTTACAGGATGCAATAAAACACATATGGAAAAGTATATTCTTCATAACGACTTGGCTGAATTCAGTTAAACTTCTTTAAAAATAAGTTTGTTTTCTAAAACTGCTTGGGATTACTACAGAAAGGGGGCGACTGTGGCTCAGTGGTAGAGTAGTTGGCTTGCAATCAGAGGTAGGTTCAATTCCAGCTTCCTCCAGTCACATGTCGATGTGCCCCTGGGCAAGGCACTTAACCCCCCAAAAAATTCTACATTGTCCTACCGAGCCATGTTGGCTATCAGGGTATGAATGTGAATGTGAATGGGTGAATGTGGCTTCAATGTAAAAGCACTTTGAGTGGTCAGCGTGACTGGAAAAGCGCTATATAAGTTCAGTCCATTTACCATTTACAATAAAAATCTGGTGGGAGATTTTTAAAGTTTATAGAGTCACTAATCGTATTTCTTACAGATTCCGGATATTTAAAATGTGCCTTGCAAAAGTGTTCATACCCCTTGAACATTTTCACATTTTATCACATTACAACCTCAATATAAGTAGAACCACATTTCATAGCAATTACAGATTTTTTTTAAGCATTTTAAGTTTAGAACCTCGGATTTCCACATTGCAGTTCAGCTTGAACTCAATTAGAATACCATCAGTGAAAAGCCAGTTTCAAAGCATTTCTTGAAAAGCAAGTGTTGTCAACACATTCTTAATTGAATTTTGGTCTATATTTTGACTTGGAATTTTTTTGACATAAATATAGTTAAATAGACATACATATAGTTATCATAGTAATTATACAGAAAATAATAAAAACTGTATGTAACACTAATATTGAAAAACCTAAAAGATATTTATTTAAATATGTGGAGAAAATTCTCTTTTTTTTAACTAAGAAAACCTCAAAGTTCTGAAACCAGACAGACCTTTCTTGCTGTCCTTCAGGGAGCTGAGATCCAAACCTTATAATGGAGTGCCTCATAGCCTCAAGCATGCCAAACAGTCCCTGATATGAGAGATCAAAAGCTGCAGACTGACCTACATCATCACAGCAGACCTCCATGGAATCAGAGGAGCAGTCACTCAGATCATCAAGGGTAGCATCAGTGTCCTCACTGACCTGAAACCTGCAGGGAAACACAACAACAGGTCAAAAGACAAATAAAATAAATCTGAATGAAATTAAATGTATTGATTTAAGGGCAAAGGAAGAGTTAAATCAGCTTTCAATAAAAAAATTTTTTTATATACTTATCTTTACAATTTAAAAGGTGAAATAGTGGCCGCACCTGAACCTAAAAGGAGCAATAGCAGCCATGTTCATTTTTCCTGGCTCACTCCCTCTCCGTTTCATGTTAAGCTTCTGGTAAGAATCTCTTGATTTATTACCAGGAAAATCTCCCACAAAATCTCCCATGCCCTGGTTTGAGATGTTCCCCTCTTCTCCTTGCAAGTGCTCCAGTCCAGCAGAAGAAGGACGTGATTTTTTATTCCCATTTGTACCTTTGGTATAAAGAAGACGTCCTCGTTCTCGGTCTGAATGAAAATTAGCTGATAGCTTTAGCAAGGTGTCACCCTCTCTTGCGTTGTCTAGACTCCTTAGACGACTCTTTCCAAAGGTCCAGTTCTTATTGGTGTTTCTCCTTAACTGTATGTCTTTCAAAGCCTTGTGTGTCAGTGCACTGTTCCTCAGGTCTAACGTGTCTTTAGAACGTGGAACATCCTTCTTTGGTATCTGAGGGCTGCTGTATGCCGAACATGTCCCATTGGTTCGCTCTGTGGCGGCAGGGCCTCTGTTAGAACACAGGAAAGTGTTTTGCTGAAGTAGGCTTGCTTTTAAAGCTCTACCTGTCACCACGTCTGCAGGATCCGAGGAAGCAGACAATGAAGAATATGCAAGTTGTTGTCTGCCAGTGAGCTGATACTGCACTGTGGGAATGGGGAGGCCACTATAATATTTGGAATCCATCTTTGGCAGAGACATCATGGTTTGAGGTAAAGTTTGACTTGAACTGATGCTTGCATCACTCTTCCTCTGGGATAAAACCTTGATGTTGGTTCCATTATTCATGATTAATGGCAGTCACTGGGGTGATATCTAAAGAAAGAAGAAGAGAAACTGATAATGGACTGACTGGAACAACACAAACTGCATTAGGCCATCACACAGCTGTAAATGTAAAATTAGTCAATAATTTGATTACTAAAGAAAAAAATATTCTCATAACATTAAAAAAAGCAGGTGAAATATGTCAACATGCTTTGCATCTGTTTGCATTATTGTAGTAGGCAGACAAGGCTCTTGTCCCCTCTTGTGGAAATGATAGGATATAACAGCTTTACAAAAAATAAACTTTACTCTTAACTAAATCTACAAAAAAAGTGTTTTATTATTGTAACACCTTGCTAGAGATGCTAAGAATTGTTAACTAGAGCACTGCTGTACAGGAGAATAAATACTAAAACAGATAAAACCAAATCTCCATATAGTTATACAGTTTACATATAAGTTAGCATTGGCACTGTAGCACAGCTAGCTCCTGCAAAAAGTTAGACAAGTATTAGTTTAAAACTAACATCTTAAACCACTGCTTCGAAAGTAACGTCTGGGAATGTCTAACGTTTGCCGATTAGTTCTTGTCATATGTCAACCCTACTTCAGTTATTTTAGTTTTACTTCGTTTTATGACCAGGGTTGTATCAAAGTTTTTTGTTGTTTTTTTGTTTGTTTTTGGCAGATTGATAACCAACATGACTAATACATCTGATGCACTCAGTTGTATGGTAATTAAATAAAAATCATATTACCCTTCTTGAAATATCACTTCAAAAATTCCTATTGCAATCACTTACTTGATAGCCTTACAGTGCTAAATGCGATGGCTTATTTTCTACAGAAGCAACGTAACTATATGTCAGCAGTGCATTTTTATTTCTACTGCTGCTCCGACTAAAAACGTTCTTTTAAGAACAAGTTCTAAAATACTGATATCTAAAGAACAACTGGCTAAAACAACTGCTATAAGTAAAGCCATGTATGTTTGTGAATCTTTTCAGCTACCAGTTGAATAACTAAAAGCTATAGTCCCTTAACATGCTGACATACAAGTCCAGGGACATAACTATTTTTCTTCAACAGGGCAGGCATGTGAATGCCTCTCCATCATCCGATCCGATAATATACACATCAAATGAATGAAATGAACACCTGGACATACCCACATAAAAACTGGAGTAAAACATTTAATTATTTTCATTTAATCTTTTTCAAATTTGAAATGTGGGTAGTCATCAAGTTATATTGTTGGCAAATAGTGTGTTTCAGTCCACAACTACCTACTTTTGCTATAAGCATCTTCATTTTCACAAAAGAAATTTAGGCGAGGACAAATGTTTTTTTTTCTGTGAGTACTAAAGTGACTTGTTATCAAACATATCTGAGTGATTCTGACTGCGTTGGTTGAAATTATAGGTTTCTACCTTTACAAGGAACCCAAACATGTTTTTTTAAACTGAATGACTAAGGATAATCGGACCATAAAGCCCTCGCCTGTATGGCTGTAAAGGCGAGGTTCTACCTACTGGTCCAAACAGAGCTGGCATAGCCTGAAAGGAGCTGTTCCCCCTGCTGCACATGCCAAGTGGTGTCAGCCTACCACCAGCCTTCACAGCATGTTTCACACTAGAGATGTGGACATAGGACCAAGAATACATGAGGCAAAGCTGTTGAAACATATGGTGTCTTTTTAGATAAATAATAGAGTTTTGATTGATTGACTTATGTTGGGCTTTATGCTGATAAGATTTTATTTTAAGATAAAAATACATTAAATTAATTGTTCAAAAGAGGAGTTTATTTAAATGTAAGTTAATATGTTAACTTAGGTTCGTGAGCTGGACCACGCCTCATATTCAGTATTCTCTCACTAATCTACTCGGATCCGACTCACCTGGCATCTCACACCTGAATTCCATTCCTAATTACTCTGTGATCTATTTAAACCCGAGCACCTAGCCATCAGCGTCGCTCAGACTGTGGTCTCGTAAACCCCACCCTCCCTCCCCCTGATCCTTTATCTCGTCTCAGTATTACATCCCCATTTTACTATTCCCTCATCCCTTCATCCGCTCCCTCATCCCTTCATCCGCTCCCTCATCCTTTCATCCCCTCCCTCATCCCCTCCCTCATCCCTTCATCCCCTCCCTCATCCCTTCATCCTCTCCCTCATCCCTTCATCCCTCCCTCTCCTTTCATCCCCTCCCTCATCCCCTCCCTCATCCCTCATCCCCTCCCTCATCCCTTCATCCCTTCATCTCCTCCGTCATTCCCTCTCTCATCCCCTCATCCCTTCATCCCCTCCCTCATCCCCTCATCCCTTCATCCCCTCCCTCATCCCTTCTCCCCCTCATTCCTTTCATCCCATCATCCCTTCATCTCCTCCGTCATTCCCTCTCTCATCCCCTCATCCCTTCATCCCTTCATCCCCTCCCTCATCCCTTCATCCCCTCATCCCTTCATCCCCTCCCTCATCCCCTCCCTCATCCCTTCATCCCCTCCCTCATCCCTTCATCCCCTCCCTCATCCCTTCATCCTTTTCATCCCATCGTCCCTTCATCTCCTCTGTCATTCCCTCTCTCAACCCCTCCCTCATCCCTTCATCCCTTCATCCCCTCCCTCATCCCTTCATCCCCTCATCCCTTCATCCCCTCCCTCATCCCCTCATCCCTTCATCCCCTCCCTCATCCCCTCCCTCATCCCTTCATCCCTTCTCTCCCCTCATCCCTTTCATCCCATCATCCCTTCATCTCCTCCGTCATTCCCTCTCTCAACCCCTCCCTCATCCCCCCTTCATCCCCTCATCCTTTCATCCCCTCCCTCATCCCTTCATCCCCTCATCCTTTCATCCCCTCCCTCATCCCTTCATCCCCTCATCCCTTCATCTGCTTATCTGCTCTTTCAAACTCCAGCTCTAATATCCGTTTCTTTCAGGTTCTTTGTCTGGGGGGGTCCTGAGCAGGCTCGAGAAGAAGACCGACTTCCGAAGACTGCACCCCCACACAGAGTCAACAAGCCTACATCAGTGCATCCTTCCAGACACATCATCTCTCTAACCTTTGTCAATAAATGAACTAATCAAAACTAATCTAATCTCCATAGGCGTGGTCCATGCTAATGAATCTTTATTCAAATGAGGGACAAATAGTTGCTCTTATTCCTTCAGAATAGCTCATTTACATCATCCAGCTGACTTTTCAGAGTGTAGGAACTTGAAGTGGTGGCTAGTTTGGAATTCAGACCTTTAAGCTGCTTTAAATTAGTAAACTGTACATGAGATAATTTTTCTTTACCTTCTTCTGATCTCTGCTCTTTCACTCACTTTTGCTTGCATTCACTCAGCTGGTCATGGGGTTAGGAGCTGTCTCTGTTAAGCAGACATGCTGGAATGTGCAGCTGTTTCACTGCATTTAGCGCATCATAAATCTTCAAAGATAGCTTGTTGTTTGTCACAGAGTGTAAAGCATAAATGGATATCTAGACACACTGAGTTACAATTGCTGCACACTACATTCATATGAGAAAAGTTACATGGATTTGTGTAAAAACTTGAGTTAGAGTGTATTGTGAATAAATATTTTAATGCTTAATCATATTTCTTTTTTCATCCATTCATCGCATTGGCGTAGCCACGGGTGTGCCAGGGTATGCTATATATATATATGGAGAAAGCGAGGGAGAGAGAGGGAGAGAGATGGAGAGAGAGCGGTGACGAAAAATCTGAAGGCTGTCTGTCATTTTTACAGATTAGTTTTTACACCTTCCTTTGACCGCTTTATGTGATGCGCATATTATATATTTTCTTCAACTTCCTGGTAAATTCCATCCAGTATTTATCCCGCTTCTCCTTGAAGGGTTGCGGGGGTCGGATGCATTTTTTCCAGCGGTTATCTGATTATGGTGCGTTCACACCACCCCAAAAGTCAGCCTCTGGCATAGCAAGATTACATGTTAAGTCTATGGTCGAGTCCGTCAGAGGTCCTTCAGAGTCTCTGCAGTGCTTTGTGTGCATTGGCTCCGTCAACTTTTCAAGCGTTACTTGCATTTCAAGCAACATAGCAACATAGCACACACAAGCAACGCAGAAGTTCAGCTGAACTTTTGACGCACTTAACACAGTGCGCCAACCATTCAGAGCGTCTCACTGTAGTGATTTCGCCTGATTTCGACGATGTCTAGCCAATCTGCTAGTGTTTAAAACATCTGTCAGAAAACAGGCCAACCCCCGTGCTTTGCAAGATGGTGGCGCAGCTGGTAGCACTGCTCACCTCACAGCTAGAAGGTCCTGGGTTTGATTCCTGCCGGGGACGCTGTGGGTGCTGAGGGTGTGTTTGTTCCTCCATATCATCAGCACCCACACCCTGGGTGGGGTTGGTGAAAGGGCCTTTCTGTGTGGAGTTTGCATGTTCTCCCCAAGCTTATATACTGCCTCCTCCTAGCTGACTGAGCCGCCTAAAGGGTTGGGGAGGATCTGGCGGGAATAACGTGATCCTTCCACATGCTATGTCCAGCTGGGGAAACCCTGCCCACTTCAGGTGAAAAGAAGGGCCCGCCCACTCCTCAGGCAAGAAGGAGGCTTGAGCTTCAGTGCAGGGCCCTCCCACAGTATGGAGAGGGAGAGCAGAACTGGAACTAGGTAGGAGCACTGGGTGATAAATAATGGGGGGGGGGTGGAAACTGTGGGATAAAAATATATTAAAAATATAATAACAGTAATAGAGCCCTGTGTGCGCCACAGATGTTGTGCGTCGCCTGCTGCAGCTCTAACTGCGGGCTTTACAGCTCAGGAAACTTCTCTTTCTGAGAGTCCGTACAATGGGAGAAATGTTTCCTCATGTTAGGCTTTTAACCTGAAGTTAACAATGTAATTGCAGTATCTGCAGATCAACAGCTACAATTACCCACAGGGGTAAAATATTCTGTCTGTAGAAAAAAATCCAAAACCTAATGTCAATAACTTTTGCAACAATCCGACTATTAGATTCCAAAGAAAAAGATGAAACAAAGTGAGCATTTTCAATCCATGCCTTGCAGGAACTGCATCAGATATTTTAATAATAGTGCAACTGTTTAATTTCACTTTTGTCTCAATTTGTATCTCCCATTTCCTGTCAATCAACTATCAAACAAAGACCATTAGTGCTAACACATTTTTAAAACTTATACATAAAATACATGGCTAACATAATTCATGTGAGTATTTTTTTTTTCAAATGTAGCCCTGATAAAGAGTTTGATGCTTTAAATTCATGTTAAAATTTGAATCTGATCCAGGAACAACATCCAACCACAGTAGAGTACCTGCTAGTTCCATGTGGGCTTTGCTAATCATTTTGGTGCTAGCTGCAAATAGTTATACAACATTAAAAACAATGTACTGTAATTCTTCCCAGATGGAAAACATCCAATTCTTTCATTATTTCCAAAATGAAATGCTTTTACACTCCTCACCCTCACTTCCAAATATTTTATTCACAAACCATACTCTGGTCAACATTTTGTCAATGTCAATGTCAAGTTTATTCATAAAGCACATTTATACACAATCGAGAATTGCCCAAAGTGCTGTAAAACAATATATAAAAAAACGAAATCTGACCCTAAAAGCATAAAATATCTAAAAAAGGAGATAACAGTAGGATCAGGAACACTTAAAAGCAGGATTAAAAAATTTAGTTTTGAAGAGAGATTTAAAACAAAGATCACAGTTTGTAGACTGGATCTGTAATGGTAGACTATCCATAATTTTAGAGTAGCTACAGAAAACTCTCTATCGCCCCAAGACTTTAACATTGACAGCAGAACTGTCAAGAGAAGTTGTGAGGAAGATCTCAAAGCTCTCGTGGGAGTGTGAACAGTTAAAAGCTCTCACAGATATGAGGGGGCAAGGCCGTGCAAAGCTTTAAAACACAGCAATAAGATATTAAACTGTATCCTGTACGCTATAGATAGCCAAAGGAGGGCTGCTAGAACTGGAGTGATGTGTTCCCTACAGTTCATCGCTGACAGCAGAAGGGCATCTGCATTTTGTGCAACCTGCAATTGACGAATAGAAGATTGGTCGAGATCGTAGTAAAGAGAATTACAATAATCTAATCTTGACATAATGAGCAAGTGAATAACCTTTTTAAAGTCTTTCCCTGGCACATAACATTTAACTTTATTAAGCAGTCTTCAATGAAAAACACATTTAAACAACAACGCTAATCTAATCTGTAATCTTCTATGTTTTTTTAGATTTCCTTTAACAAACTTTGGATCAAAATTGGGGACTTTAGACATTTCAGTTTTTATTGCATTCTTTTACATAACAGGTATTAAAAGCACTCATTTTCACCCAGTGTTTTATACAGTCATGAAATGTCTCTCAATCAAGTAAATCCAACCTTTAATTCAACACTTTTCAATTTAGAACAAATACAAACAAACAAAAACAAATATGACTACATTCCATGATTAATAGCATTACTTTTGAAAATGGATTTAAATAGTTTTAAAATGAAAGTTAACATGCATAATTTTGGGAATGATTTGAATGTGAATGTTTTCTTATTCAGAAAACTTAGGGGAAATAAAATAAAAAGTTAATTTTCTTATCCTACCTGGTCTAATAATGGTCCAACATCAGTCAGTATTCCATGTAGAGGCAAAAAGGAGGCACCAGTATGGTGCAGTACAGCCAACCCACACTTAACAGTGGGATACATCTTACAGTAACACAATTTAGACCCACATGGAGCTTTGCAGAGGGTGGGGGTGGATCGATGCTGGGAGACAACCAGCAAGTGATGCTTCTAATGTTTCGTCCAGTTTTCCCCCTTTTCTTCTTGAAGTCATTCACACATTTCGCCCATTATGACCAGACGGATTATGATGACTCATATTTCAGTCTGTCTGGTGACATCATGCATAGTTTTCCCCTATGGTGCTCATGTTTCTGTCACAGCTTGAATGTCACTTCAGATCTCCTTTTTTTCTTTTACATACAGTGAGAACATGCAGCCAGAGCTGCCAGGAGCCAAAACTGCTCAATTTTCCTACACCCTATTTGGTTGAACCAAAGATACTTTTAAGAAGTTGCAACAAAATCATCCTATTTCAGCAAATCTCAGAGAGCACTTGGTAGCAGAAAATCTAAAATGTAAGCAAAACATTACAATATTCACACCCAACAAGTTCCCCATCTCAACAACAGTCCACAGTTTTTGTTGTTATTTTAGGTCAACGTTCTTAAACTTGTGATCACATTTGAACAATACATCCTTTTGTTTTTTATCTTGCCTCTGTTGATTTTTTTCCCCCTGCATTTTGAAGCTCTACTTACATCCCGGTTGTGATCGATCAGCATGTCATTTCTTCTCTGGTTTTAAGATTTAGATTAGGACTATAACATCAGGTCAGCTGTTTGAAAGCATAAAATATTATCCCTGGTTTTGTTTAGACCAGAGTCCAAATATCATATTTTAAAATTGCCACCTTACTGTAAATTACACTGCAGACATTTATTCACTGGCAAAGCTTAATTTTTTCATCACATGAAAATGTACACCAGGACCAAGAGATAACTGAGCTGAATATGTAGATCACAACATTATGAACATTATTAAATTTTTTCAAGCCTTTTACCCTATGTATTAAAAGAGTATTGATCTTATTTTTATATATAGCACCAAGCCCCAGATTCTTCCTTTCCCAAGTACCTCATGCCCTGGCTTTGTCATAGAGGAAAGCCATGGACTGATGGGACACCAGACTGGTTAATAGACACAAATTCAGGAAGTCACAGTAACAATAAAGGATGACATGGCTCTTCCTACATTTTGTGAAAAACGTTTCCAGTCAATGACACTTCTTAAGCTGTTCCTTGTCTTGTATTGAAATTTATATTTACTAATCCAATTTATTTGGATTAATTGTTAATTGTTTTTAAAGATGCATACCAATGAATAAAGTGCCTCACAAACAAATTTAAAGCAGAAATAAACAAAGTTGCTCATTTTACTTTTGCATTTGCATTAACTTGTTCTCAATATTTTGCAGCTGTCCGTTGCCAACTATGGATTTTAGCCAGATTTTCCTAGTCATGTTGTGTCTCAGATGTCAATAATAGTCATTCTCCCTCTCTTTTAGTCTAACATAGATGCTAACAAAATTACAGCACTCTGCTGCAGCACTTATCTGCAGTGTGTATCTGTTTACAACTGAAGGGATGTGCACATAAACAATGTCTTGTTCCATTCTAGTTAGAGATTAAATCAACATCAATAATTAACATTGTAGCTTTTTTATTTTATGTCTTTTTTTTTTGTTTTTTTCTGGCTCCCAGGATTAGATTTTGCTTTCAGAATAGTGGATTATTTTGATGTGTTATTAAAGGGATTTAGCCTTTATAATGAGTCACTTTAATTGATTAATGACTTGTAATGCCATAAAATTATCAACAGTAGGAGTCATGTTAGCACTTTACAAACTCCGTAGGGATAATTAGGCTAAAAAAAGGCTAATCTAGAAGGAGCATAATTCACAATAAATTTGATATTTATCACCAAAGTTTTCATCCATTGTCTACTTAGAGCCAGTAATTGCTTTTACATTCAGTTATATGTCTTTATCGTTTAATGCATTTATTAAAGCACATTAATCAGTTAAGTAAATTTTCCAGATTTGTCAGCAACTTTCAGGGTCTCCATTTTCGTCACATATAACAGCAAGCATTGCGAGCAGTTGAGATTTCTGTATAAAGCCAAAAATATATATTTGTAATTTTGTTTTATTTTTATTTTTAATCTTTGGGTGGTCTTGGTTTCATCAATCATTTCATACTAGGTCATAATTTGATGATTATCAAAGATTTTACTACTAAAGTATTTTATGAAGTTTCTCTTTTTTTATTTAGTTATGATGTCATATTCTCATTTTTGTTTTCTCTGTATTCAGATTTAAACTTTTCATGTCTACCTGATTTTTTTAAAATTATTAATCTGAAGCTGATGAGCTATCTTATTTCTCACTCCTTGTACATGACAGTATGGGGAAAGGAAAAAATTAGATTAGACTGAAATCAAACATTAATATACAGTACTGTAAAAAAAGATATTTAATCCCACACAATATCTCTAATTTTACACAAGATAAACTAGATATATTCAAAGGGCTTTTATTAGGGATTTCGTTGTTGAGGGAAAGCCAACTTGTGTCAGAAAGCCACTGCTGGTTTTGTTACACATAACAGCAACAACTGAGCTGATGCAACACTATCTCAATTGGATTTAGGTTCAGACTTTGATTAGGCCACACCAGAACCTTCTTTGTCTATTTCAGAGGTAAACCTCGGATCAACGTCCAGCTACATATCACAAGTGTCCTTCAACAGAGGGTCAACAATTCATTGCATGCATGACTGTCAGCATGATTTGCTTATTTTTGCTAATACTTGGTGATACAGGACACATATTTCAAAAACCTCTGCATTTGTCTTGTCAAGCCATAAAATTGTTCAACAAAAGTGGTGAGGACCATCAGCAAGATGTCTTTTGGGCCTTTGTGTTCTTTTGGGTCAACGGTTTTTAGCCTTGAAAGGTCTATTTACCTTTTTTTTTGCCCTGCCTGTGGATTCATGGACTGTGGAAGCTGGAGTACCCGGAGAGAACCGGGTGCATGGCAGACCCCATGTGGAACCACCACTGACCATGATACAAATCAGGGATCTTTTTGCTAAGAGGCAACAGTGCTAACAACAAAGTCACCATATATGTCCTTATATGTCCTAAATATGAAGTCTGTCTAATTGTATATGAACTGGTCTATTACTAATACATTTTCTGTAAATTCAGAAATCCACTAAAATCAGCCGAACGCTGATCTCTGCTGGTTCCCATTACAGCTTCTTTCATGATTTCTTTGTAGATATGAAAACCGGCATTTTATGATGACCGTGGATCAGGAGGTAGGAGCTTGTATAGTAACTATATAGTTGCTGGTTAAAAATCCTGCACTGTCTTTGTTAGTTGGTGCGTCCTTGGGCAAGGCACGTCACCCACCTTTCCTACTGATGGTGGTCAGAGGGGGACGGTGGTGCCAGCATTCTATCAGCATTTTATCTCAAACCGCTTAAATGTTAAAGTTTCAATCAGTCAGTATTGCTAGTGCTTTTACAACCTACTTCAAGCTCCAGCTTTCCTTTGAGAACATAAACTATCATAGCTGTAAAGGAAGGAAGCTTCTGCTTGTGCACTGTTTAGAATCATGGTCAAGAAGTCCATTTCACATTGACATCGTCAAAAACTAGTTTCTGCCCACATAAATTATTTCACCCAATCTGAAAACAAAAGAAGACACAGGCCCTGAAGGATAAGCATGGAATCTTAAACGGTTCAGAAAGTTGGATGCAAAATCCCTAAAGCACACTGCAACAGTCTGCTGCTGCAGTTATGCTGCGCTTATGCAACTGACACAGTTTTCTGAGGTGAAATCAAGCCTGCCCAGAAATAGCCAGCATTGACATACTCCAGCCAAGTGATGTCTGAAAGTTTGGTGAGTTTTTCATGTTGGATTTTGGGAATTGGGTATTTTAAAACCAAAAACTGGAGTTGTACTGTCCTCATTTCTGCAACTCTTAAAATAGTATAAGTGGTTTCATTCAGGCATAAGTAAATGCAACATACTTAGTCACTTACATTCAAGATGCCTATGCAGCAAAGACTGAAGTTGTGCAGCTATAAATGTTGTATTTAAGTATTTCCATAGGTAGTGTAACGACAGCCTGTTGGATAGAAAATTGGAACTCAATATTGGATAAATATTGATTCCTGACTCATGACATTTTCAGTTTGTTTTTTTCAATTGGGTCAAGAAGATTTATTTATTTTTTCCAACAGGTTTATATTAGAAATTTAGGCGGATATCTATGTCGATAATATTTCCCTTCATGGAAAATGCTGCTCTTTCATTTTTGCTTATTGTGTCCTGGCTGACCAACTAGACCAGAAACAAGTTGCTTCAATGTCCGATTTGTGATTTGTTTGTGAAGAAAAACAAAAACAAATTTAGATTAAATTTTTTCAGATTTTCTCATAAAGGGTTTCTAAAAAATGTAACGCAAAGCCAGCAAAAATATGTTTGATCAGAATCTTCTAGAAGTATAATTAGCATTTCATTTGGGTTAAGGAATAGCACCGATAAAACAATGACGTATAACCAGCGGTTTCATTGAGATCAAAGAAGAATTTCCATCGGGAGTCCATCTTCGCAAAAGTAGGCAGATTCTTTAAGTGATATTTTTCCTCATAAGTTATAGCAGTGTTAGGTGTTCTGGTTTACAATTTTCAGCCAACAACCAACCTGCAACTTCAACCATTTACTTTGAATTTATAATACTACAGTACAGAATAGATCTAGGGTTTACTTCTTTTATCTAATTATTTACTGTAACTTAGAATATAGCCCGTTGTACCACCCTTAGAGTTGCCTGAAACCCACATTTTGCCTCCAGATGTTGAGAAATGGTAGATTTTTGTCACGCTCAGCATGGGGTTTGTATTTTCATGAGCCTGTCATCCAATGTCTGATTCATCTTTTCACAAATAAATCTTTGTACAGTTTGTCAGCCTCTTAGAGTTATCATCAATGCTGTTTATGTTCTTCGGTCACTGTATGACTTAGCTTTGCTTCACTTGCATTAAAATGTCAGCAGTTGGGTCAGACACAGAAGCTGGAATATGCACCTCAATATCTAACCAAAATTTTCCTATTTTTATCTTACATTGTCAATATGGTTATTTGTTTTACATTTCATGAAGATTTTTTTGGTGTTGTCTCATTCTGATTGTCTGTCTTCTCATAGTTTTTGTTCTGTTTCATACAAGTCTTGATTTTTGTTGCTCATTCACACCAGATCCTAGCTTTCTAATTACCACAATTACAATGAATCAGTTGTTTCTTCACCCAGCATATTCTGTACCAGGTCTTCCATTTCTTTGTTGTAAATTAACACCAGGACTGCCTAAACTCTAACATCACAAACTTGACTATTTGATAAAGGAATTATTTAGGCTAAAGCAGCCACTACATTCAGAGACAATCGTTCTAATGCCATTTTTACACACAATAATCTCTTTGGTTTACAGAGAAGCTATCCATTGAGTGGCAGCTGTGAGGACAAAAAAGCCTTGTTGAAGTCGGGGTCAGCAGAATAATGAGCAGACAGGACCAAAATTACAGAAAAACAACAGTAGCCAAATAACCACTTCTTACAACTAAATAAAAAATAAATTTCAAGCGTAGCCCATCTTAAAGCTGATGGCTCAGGATTACTCTGACTGTCACTCCTGCAAGTTAAGAATAGAAACCTAAGGCTAAAAACTGCAAAAGCTCACCAAAATTGAACAAAAACAGTCTAGTAAATTGTTGGCTAATCGGAAGAGACTACAGAGGCAACATTTAGATGGTTGTCAGAATTCGTCATAAATTACATGAAAACGTGGCTCCATTCCGGTCTTATGGATCATATTTGAGGGATGGATTCTTGTCACCCGTTTGGCTCATTTTTTCCAAAGGAGGATTTTTTAAATGCTAAGGCCTACTTAGGTTTTGTTGCTATCCTTGTCCATCGTTTGATGACCTCAGCTTCACAAAGCTCAAATCATCCCAAGCTGGCTTTACAAACACTGAACACGTTCACCAGGCTTCATCCCATAAAACATTTCAGGGATGTGGAACAGGGAATTTTCATCATCGATGTTCAACTGACAAAGCTGCAGCAACATGACATGATGTTATGCCATCATGACAATATGAACCAAGATATCTGTCCATCTTGCATCCACTGATTATGTTTTCAATAAGGTATTTCTTTGAAAAAAATTAAAATCAAGCTCAAAAGTTTACCCCTGACATTTACCACAGCAGGTATTGTATGACAATCTGCCTCTGGCAGCCTTTAGATTCTGTATTAAAGCAATATGAATCCATACCCTTTACAATAAGTCATCCACTCCCCATTACATAAGTTGTCTCTGATTCTTAACAGATTTTTGTCTTGTTATATAATGGTTAATATAAAATATGTATCAGGCTTTCTGTGGTCGGCATACATGTCATTTTGGGTTTGCCGGGAGGGAACATGTCCACCAGTGGAGCGTGTCTGTGCACTAGATTTTCCAAACAAGACAAGCCACATACACACAGTTTGATTCAGGACACAAACAGACGTGGCATTTACAAGAAGCAAAAATTGCCCTTTGAGTATGAAAACCTACGGCATTTAAAGACAGCATCATAACATCTCTGTCCATGCTAGTCCTTTTATAATTATGAAAATGACTTTTCATAAGAAATTTTAAATTAGCCATACTACCAAAATATCTGCATAGCTGTGTCTGTGAAAGAATGATATAGGATTCAAAGTGTCTACAAAATGTCACCAAATTCTGCAGTCAAGTTTAACTGTATCTTGAACAGAATGCATAAGACAAAATTGTGCTTTAGGCAGCACATTTTGTTTTACCACCGACTCTTTCACAGGACATGCTGATAGACCACAGCGAACTATTTATGTGTTCTCAAACCTATAATCTAGAATGGCAATTGAAAGTTAAGTTCCAAAGTGGAGCAAGTTGCACACATGATGGATCTTTTTTATTGGCACTGACTTCACCCAACATTAGTGGTATCTGCCTCAGTTGTGCATGTACTGCCAGCACTAAGTTGAATTACTTTATGGCTTATATATTGTGCATTAGTAGCTGCTTTAGCCATTTATGGTACTTCAAAATGTTTTTGATGCACAACATATCTCTATTGTAGCAAATTATACAGAATTACAAGAATAACTTCATATGACTATAGCTATTCTTTACTCAGCCTTTTAGAATATAATAGATTGGTGTAATTAAACAAATGTGCACACACTGTTGGCATAAATGTTCAAAAAAAGATCTGGCAATCAACAGTAACGTTGAGAAAATGAGTTTGTGAATTTGCAAATATTTCAGCCAAATTTGAGAAAATATTGGGTAAGAAGCATGACCACTCTACGTGATTTAGACATCAGACAGCAAATTACTCATTATTTATTTGAACAGCAGCAAAAACAATCTCCTTTTCTGCAACATATACATAGTTTTATATATAGTTGCATAAGTTTAATAAAACTGGTGCCCTTTTTTTCTTTTATTTGACACATTGTTTTGTTCATTTGTTCACCACACCTGTACCTCACTCAAAGACCGGCAACGTTGCTCCTAAAACCATTTTTCTAGCATGGTTTAATCTTGATGATCTCAATAAGCCGATAAATATTTCTAAACTACCAGATCCGTGCTGTTTTTATTGTGTTTTTTGCTAATTATGTTTTTTTTATGATTGTATGATTAAAATGAATTTTCTTTTAAAGTGCTTTGAAATGACATCTTTTGTGAGTTGGTGTTATTAAAATAAATAGAGTAGAATTGAATTGAGATCTCAAGGAAATTTCAATCAAACGCAACTGGACTTGGTAATTTGTCTTGGAAGACGTTTCACCTCTTATCCAAGAGGCTTCATCAGTTCATGCTCGCTGCTGACCAGGCTGGGACTGGTCCAACGACTGGTTGGACCAGTCCCAGCCTGGTCAGCAGGGTCATATAAACATGACCTGGATGAATGAGAATATTCACAAGCTAATTGAATTGAGAACATTTTTAGTTGTTTAGAACTGTCTTCTAGAGAATTTTAATAGAAACAGTTGCTTGGATAGATTTAAACAATATACATATGTATATATATACTTTCTAGGCTTAGCAGAAGAATGAACCTAATGCACTAGGCTCTTATACTAGCATATACAGTAATACTCAGCAAGTTCCTGACAATTACTGAACACATGATTCCACATCCACATGAGTCCAGACGGGACGATAAAATCTCAGCACGGGACAAAGATTCCGCTTGCAACTTGACATTCAGACAATGTCATGTCCCTAGTATGAGGTTCCAAATGTGCCAAGAATGTTTGTCTATGTTCATACGCACCACGCACATATCAAATTAACAAGTAAGTTAGCATTTGGGAGTGTATATGTAACTGGCCCTAGCACGTCGAGGCACATGGCCTCTTCTCCAGTACCTGGTCCTGCCGGAGGGTTCACCCTGGAGTCTTTATTCCTTTCCACTGTTTCCTTGTGGTTGTTCAGGATGAAAGAGGCAATCAAACTGAAAATGTAATGCAATCTGCTGATTTCCTTTTTTATGATTTTGTATTAACCAAATCTAAAAGTATTGTAATTAGATATAATCAACAGCAAATATAAATGAATTTGAATCTGACTGTACTGGAAGGGCTTGAATTGTACTGAATGAATTTGGTCCCAAATGGATTCATTAGAATTGAATAACCTGTTTGCCTTTTAAAGTACATTGTACACATGGTTGTGTGCAAATTTTCTCCGGTTTGTATCTATTTGAGTCATCCAAAACATTAACATCCATCCATTGTTTAGACTGCCTTGGCCAATAGTGCACATGCTCAAGTAAAGGATTTTCCACAAGATAAGAAAAGCAAATAGCCACATCAGTCTGTTAAGGCAGCAGCAGACATTTTTCACATATTGCTTATTCTTCAGCTTCCCATGCTTAATTCAGATCAGCCTGCGAAGGTGAACAGAAGAGCTGCAGTGCACATGTCATATTTACAATTACTACCAAATATCATGATAGAATGAAGTATCCTGTTTTTCCAAAAGGCACCATGATTAAAAACAGCTGAAAAGTTTTATTTTATTTAAGTTACAATTTTTCCAGTGGACAGTGTTTTTATCTGTTATTCCTAATTGTGTTTGCTAAATAGTACATTACAGTGTTTTATAAACTACATAAAGATTTTACTTCAAAAAAAGTAAAAAAATTTGCATAAAGTTGAAAAATAATCTTTAGCAAGCTGAGAAAAAAAATTGCAGCTCACTGCTATGGACTAAAAGGGTGGAATGGTACAATTTGTGTAATTATGCAATCTGTCTTTATATTCTAAATAGGTGATCATGTTTTAAATGTATGCACACCCTATGTTATTTTCTGTCTTTTAATCTCTTTAGTAGTTCATACTTCTAAACTGTTGAAGTGATGCATGGTTCAGCCTTGTGACACTTTTGTAAAAAGGTGTCAGGGAAGAAGCCTCATGGGATAATTCACACATTAAAGTCAAATTGTTTCCTTGCCATCAGTTACAAAATAAAGGTGTTCATGCGTGAAAAAAAATCTTCCAGACTCCCTTATAGCCGTATCAAACAATTAACAAATAAATAGATAACATTTGTTCTAAGAATTCAGTTAGAAATTCACACTCACCTGCAATAAGGTTGACAAAACTTGGTGTGGTAAAATCAAGAGTAAATGCAGGTCAAATTATTTGAGCAATGAGCAATACAGTTAAGTGTCCATCATGCTGTCCTTCGGAAGAAAACCGAAGCCTTGTTCTTTCTGATGATGAGGCACCAAAGAGCAGCTTCCAGCTCTAAAGCATCTCAGCTTCTGTCCGATGTCTAGATCAAAGTGGGGCTGCTCTCCTCCTGCTTGCATAACAATGCTCTAGACATATCCCATACTGCAGTTGCTGCATGTGGATCAGACCACTTTAGCCACTAGGCACGCTCTCTGCCTTGCAAATGGACCTGGCATTGTTCCAGTCTATTTATCTCTGACCAGGAGTGCTGAGCTGAAATTTGGGCCAAATACCTGATGAAATACTCAAATTGTTTTCCCTTTTTCTCTTTGATATTTACACTGAAGCATTGCATGTTGCGTATGCCTTTTGTCCCTCCTGAGTTACTGCCAGAGCCAGTGAACTGGACTAATTTGAATTGTCACTGCATGTTTGTAGCTGGCTGCCTACAGGGTACTGGCTGCCTGAACGCGAACCTCAGTGAGAATCTAGGCCAATGGGAGCAGATTCAGAGGTGTCAGTTCAGGAATAAAACTGACAGAAAGTATGATCTGTTGGATTCACACTCTTTTTCTTTAAACCTTCAAAGCAAGCATTACGATCTGCAACTTAAGGAAGTCCCTCGTGAGACGCCTGTGGTTAAATATTATAAAATGACTCAACTTTTAGGGCAGATTAAAGCAAGAACATGTGCTGGAACAAAGTTAGAGTGTGCCAAGAGCAACAAAATGACACAGACGGTGGTGTGAAGATAGAAGCCAACGGGTGGCTTTTTGGTGTGACATCATATAGTCAAAGCTCAGTCGAGGAATTTGCTTGTACATGAGGTTTAATCACTTTTTAGGATGAGTAAAGTCCATGGAGATGGTCGACTTGCAATTTGAAATTCATCTCTCTACTTCTGACAGGAAATAAGAGAGGATTACAGATAAAAATGTGCAAAAGATACTCAGAAATGTGAAAATGATCTGTACACACTTTACACAATTTCTAATTGACCTTGGCATACTAATTCTTGCCCTTATCAAGGAATCTACACACAGGCTGCAGCTAAATCACTGCCTAATTAAAGGTACTCAGATAAGTACGCAATCAGCAGGTCTCAAGGGAGGTACAAGCTGAACAAGTGAACTGATAAGAAATCTGTTAAATCTCTGTTCTCTCTCCATCCTAACTCTGTTTTTCAGGCTGTGATGCTTGTATGTTCTGCTTTGGTTAATAACCCTTGTCGCCTTTTGAATCAAAACAAGTAACACACACCAATATACAGGGAGCTGGATGAATTAGGATACAGGGTGTGTCTCAACACCAACAAAACCTACTGTAGCCCACATGAGACCTCTACTGACTTATTTATGGAACTGCATTCATGTCCCACTCAATGTACAGCAGAGGAGGATAAGTTAAACAGAGCAGACAGATTCAGAAAAAGATAAACATTACGAATCATAGTAAAAACAGAACGTGAGCTGATCTGCAAAAAAAAAGCCTGGGGAAAAAAGTATATACCTACTTAGTATGCTTGTCTCATTTGTTGTACTTTTCATCAGAAAGACAGAAGAATAAATTTGAGATGGTTGAGTTTAGATATTTCCCTTTTGATATTGCTAATTGCGGCAGTTTGTGCTAAGAAATTTGAAGACATTCAGCTAAAGCTGATATATTTGCACTTAAAAGAAAACAACAAACACTTTATTCTTTGACAAAAAAGGACAACAGTTGCAGTAGAACATTAAGCATGAACAAATCACACCACAGCTTATTAATGTTCTCAAAATGTGAAGTCATCTCACCTCTTTAAAGCTCCTCCTACTCACCTGGTGACTTGGCAAAGCTTTAGTGAAAAGTGCTTTCAAAAGTAGAATCATTAGCAGAGAACTGCTGACTATAATTTAGGATAAATGTTGAGAAAAAGAGCTGAATTCCTCCATAAAACTCCACTGATCAACCGGTTCTCCTTGTTGATTGATGGACCAAAGCTCCCCCCGTTCTTGCATCTTTTCTACATTTGCCTACAATCTTATCCTTTTCCAGGGGATTATTTAGCTCAGTTTCTCTGAGTCAACCTCTCTCTTTGACTCGTATCTCTCTTTGTCATGAGGTAATCACATGTACGCATACTCTACAACCAAGCAAGGCGGATGTCCACATAGCAGAGACAGAGGGCTAGTGTTGGCCATCGCAGGCTATAAATAGGCGTCTTGAGTTCATCATTGTCTCTTCCTATGATGGTGAAGAGCCTGGAGGGCACAGAGAGGGAGAAAGGCAAACCAAATAGCATCCTTCTCTGTCAAAAATCCTTTATTTAGCTTAAATTCTCATCATTATTCTTTTAGTGGGGGAATAACTCATCCACTTTAGAAACACACGTTTGATTTTACTGGATGACAAAGAGAAACAAGAAAAACAATCAATAATCCAATAGACACAAGGTTCTCTGCATTTTCTTTGGAAGGACAGGGGTCAATGAAATGATGAAAAGTCAAATACGTAATGCAAAGAGGGTGAATGCCTCTGAAAACTGTTGAATGTCACAGTGCAAAAGATCACTTGTAAAATGTCTGCATTGCTTTTGATACTGAAATGAGTTTGAGCTCCTCTTGAAGCTCAAGAGAATGCAAAGCAGTAATCAGAGCAAAGGGTGGATACTTTGAGGAATCTAAAATTCTGTGTGGCTCTATGTGGTTCTCTCTCCCGATGACCGCTGGAGATAGGCACCAGCTCAGCCCAGCCCTGTCCCCTATGGTGTTCCAATGCTGTCAGGCACACACGGTAAATAAGCCTGAATTTTGCCAAATGCAGTGGAAAAATTACTGGACAAATCTCCCTGCAGGCAGATGACTAGTTCATGAAACATTACATTACATATGTGTGTGAAATAACAGTGAATGAGTGAGACTTCTGGCTTATAATTCAGTTTCTTAATTTGAAGCCTTAGGTACCCATGATTATATAATATTGACCTGATGATAAAAAAATTACTGGTTTGGTTTGATGTTGAAGCTTAAAAAGTTTGATTAAATCTCTGATTCTTATGGTCTTTAAGGAGATTTATAGTTAACCAAAATATTGTTCATCAAAGTGGTCTAATAAACGTGGTCTAAAAAAATTAATTACCAGTAAATGTTCCCATAAACTCCACGGCATGGCACCAAATTGAATGTTTGCAGATGACATATGGTTCAAGAAAGTCTTTCCACTCCACAAGGTAGTTCTTGTGTATGACTTGAAAATGTGAAAACAATGCTGTGTGTGGAAACTTCTTTGCGGTTTTCAGAGTAAAAGTCAAGCAATACATCTGAAGAATTATGTAGCTATCTTTATAATTTGAATTTCTACCACATCATTTCAGTAGTTATGAGCAGAAATGTCCCGATCTTAAGATTTAGGCCGATATTTTCACATCTTTCATTGATCGGAGATCGGCTATATGAAAGGGTGAGTTGTGCCAATTTTTACAAAAAGTACTTCCGACATACGCTTAAGAGTAATTGTGCAATAATTCAAACCTCCACAGCAGTTCAAACAAGGATTCTTAACTACAAAAAATCAATAATGCAGATTAAAAACTATTCTTATTTTTTTATATAATATTTAAAAAATATATATTATGTGTGTAAACCATAACAAATATGCTTAACCTTAGTTTATATAACAAACCCATAGAAACTCACCTTCTGGCATTGACACACAATAACCAGAAATTAATATAGAAATTAATATGTCTCCTGACCTTCCAAGTTTTTCTCGTTACTTCATCTTCGAATAGTACTTTACCTGCTTCTCTCCTCACCAGATCTACCTCCTGGATTCTTCCTGCTCAACTCCAGTGCTCCTCTTGTCGCTCAACATATACTTCTCGAGCAGATTGGATTAAAGATAATAATAATAATGATCATTAAAATGGAGTGCATTTATACAGTGCTTTACAAGACACTCAAAGCGCTTTACAATTAAACTATTCATTCACTCTCACATTCACACACTGGTGGAAGCAAGTTACTATTGTAGCCACAGCTGCCTGGGGCAGACTGACAGAATACCGCTGCCATATCAGACCATCGGCCCCTCTGGCCAACACCCTTGTGTGGATTCTCCAAAAGCCCCCCTTCCCATCTACATACCTCGCATCGTCTTGGTGTTTCTAACAATGGTATTTACTTCAAACTATAGAAGGAATGCCATCCCATGACAGTGGAGGGCAGCATTGCGCACACCGGCCTATAGCCTGCCAGACATACTTTTCTTTATGATACTGTACCAAGTAAGTGTTTTACTTTTTACTTTTGTCTGAAATATTAAACTAAACCAGACCTTTAATTCTCTGTAAGATTTTGATTTCATGGGATTTACAACAATGATGGTAATGCAAATTAATTAAATTAGTCTTATGAAAACTTTAGTTGGGTTACTTGCAAAAAATGTGTTTCAGTTTTATCAATTCCAATACTAAAGGTAAGACATCAATCCGGGACTAAAAAATCTGATCAGATTTGAGGTTAAAAGATCAGACCCAGATCCCGCCTAAAATCTTGATCAGGACAATCCTATTTATAACTATTTAGAGCAGGATGAAGTTCTCACTTTTAGAATACTTACTCGCTTTGTAAACTCTTTACTGATTCAACTCAAAGAATATTACCCAAGAGGTCTCAGAGCAGATTAAAGTTGTTTGGTAATTTTTTTTTTTGGTCAAACAGTTTAAAATAAAAATCTCCCCATTGTCCTTGATTTATTCATCCATGGCATTGGGATTTCTTTGTGTTGCCTTACAACAGTTTAGGGTTTAAATGAAATTCATATTTTTATTTTCATGCTAAAATATTTTAAGTCAGATTTTAGACAGATAAAAAAAATTTAAATTGTTTTACATTTTATGGTTACTTTACAGAATAACATTTAACATACATGCTGGTGCTACTTATTTTTGCGTTGACTATTTATATGAATATTTCTCTCTACAATTTCAATGACTTAATTAAAAACGGACTCATACAGGGAGTGAATTTTATTATTCACCCCGTCCCCACCCTCCTAGACCGCACTCATTATCGTCCTCCTCTTGTTTTCCTCCCTCCACCTCTCCCACTGTGTCTCTCTGTCCTGTCTCCTCCCTTTTTTTAGACTGGTGTCCTCACAGCCTTCCTCATCCTTTCCTTATCAAACTAAATGTCTGTTCTTAACAGAACTGTCTATTAGCCAGCAAAAAACTCAGACAGTAGCAGCGCTTTACTTCAGGACAGGTAAGTCTGGGGATGAACAGCAATGAATCGTCTTTCTTTCTTTCGTTCTTTCTTTCTTTCTTTCTTTCATTCTTTCTTTCTTTCTTTCTTTCTTTCTTCCTTGATCTCTTTCTCTATTTCTTTCTTTCTTCTCCACCTAAATATATACATGTGTTACTACAATCTTCCAAAGGTTTTTTTAAATGTCATGTATGTTATATAAATCCAGGCTTAACACAATTAGAACTTTGACGTTCTCATTGTGTTAAGTGACGAAGTTACTTTGACGCATTGGTGTAGGTCAGTTTGTTTGGTAATTGAATGGCATTTAGCAGGTAACTATAGCAAGATTATTATTAAAACAGATCAAAAACAGACTAAAATGGAGGGAATGTTATGTTTTAGATAAATCTAAGCAGAAATTGTCTACCTATGTTAGCCACACACTAATGACTTTCCAATTTTTGTAATGTAATCCTCAATAATATAAGATAAAACATACATATTGCATCCTGTCTGTCTGACAGCTTGTCCAGGTTGTTAAGATGCTATCTGTGTCATGCTGACAGCTTCTTTGCATTTTACAATATTATCTGTATAGCTCTCTAGATATCCACTGCTGCTGGCAGGCTAAAGCAACAGGGTGGAATAGAAAGCAATATATCAAAGCAACCCGACACTTTTCCTTTTATAGTTATTGTTATATCAAACCCAGAGTGTTGCAGATGTTCTCTGTCTGCTGAAGGACAAATCTGAACATCAGATATACAGTGTGAGAGGAATGTACACAAACCAGTGATCTGTGTTTGCAGAATGCCTTTTGGAGGAGGAAACAAGTGTGGCTGCTGCCAGAAAACTGTCTACTTTGCTGAGGAAGTGCAGTGTGAAGGGAAGAGCTGGCATAAATCCTGTTTTCTGTGCAGTAAGTACTTAAAATTTGCAAGTAATCTGTTTATAATTTACTTTGACTGCTTTCACACATACCAAATAACATGCAGGAATGCAGAGAATTTGGCACGAGCATCCCAAGGTTTCCACTCAGGCATCTCAGACCTTATTTGGATCTAGAGTAAACATGGCATAGGTTTTGTCTTCCTTTTACAGAGAAAAATGTTACACGGCACAGATCTCATCTGTATAGGCTAAAGGCACTGCACTAATATAATTTTGTTGTTTTACCTGTCACACAAAATTAGGGTTTAGTTGGTTTTAATTGCACTGATTGTCATAGAAAGAAAGTTTTAAATAACATTTTATAATAAAGCCTTACCAACAACTAAATAACTAAAAATACAAGTAATTTATTTTCTCTTATCATTGTTGTAAGTGGTCTGCAAGAAGAACTTGGATAGCACAACTGTGGCTGTGCATGGAGACGAGATCTACTGCAAATCATGTTATGGCAAGAAGTATGGGCCAAAAGGCTACGGATTTGGAGGGGGAGCAGGCACACTGAGTATGGACACAGGGGAAGGACTTGGAATCAAGCCTGAAGTGTGAGCAAAATATTATTTCCACCTCCTGTGTGTGAAGGGTGAATGACTGAATATAGTGTGGGGTCCTCAGCATTAGATAGAGTGTTATACAAGTACAGACTATTTAACATTTACCATTTTACCTTTGAGTTTAACATAACTTCAAAATCTTCAAAAGCAGGAGGAAACAAATTTACAATAAATGTTTTGTAGATAATTATAAAAGTTTGTCAAATCAATAGTTATTTATATTAATACATTTCCTGCCTGAAAGGAATTTTACATCTCTGCTAGACAAACCAATATTTTTCTCCTGATAGACAAGCTCCTCATCGACCTACATATAATCCTAATGCCTCCAAGTTTGCCCAGAAAGCATCAGGATCGGAAGTGTGTCCACGATGTGGGAAAACAGTGTATGCAGCAGAGAAAGTTATTGGGGGGGGCAATGTAAGAAAACTCCTAAATATTATGTGAATGTCATATTTTAAACCTAAACAAATGTGAAAGATAGTCAACTGTTCCATTTTATTTGAAACTATTTTTCTTTTCTTTTCTATCAGTCGTGGCATAAGGGATGCTTTCGCTGTGCCAAGTGTGGTAAAGGCCTGGAGTCTACAACACTTGCTGACAGGGATGGAGAGATCTACTGTAAAGGTCTGTTCATATCAGCTGGGAGTAAAGCAAGCATTTGATTACATGTCAGGTGGAAATTTGCATTATTTATTGTTTCAATTTAAGCAGAGAAAAAGGGATGTCCATATTCTTTTTGGTTTTCATCCCAGAAAATCATCAAGAGTATCTGTTTATGTTGTTTAATCTAAGAGCACAGAGAAATGTACTAACTCTTTAAAGATGTAATTGATAGAAAACTCAACAGACACATCAAACTGTGATGTGTCTTTGTAGTCATACAGTTATCCTAACGAAACAATTTTGGATACAGTATAAAACTACAATTTCCATTGTCATAGAGAATCTGTAAAGCCTGGTTTATACTTCTCCATCTCTGTCAAAACGGATAGACACAAAACTATTATCCATCGACGCAAAGCCTCTACATCACTTACGCAACGATGGACGAAGCAGAGCCCAATTTTCTAACAATCCGTCTCCGTCAATGGAGAGCGCATGCCTGTGACTGATCAGCTCAACAACAGCCAAAGATAATTTCACAATAAAAATGCTTTATGGTCAGTGTAATGCCGTGTTTGGTCCGTGTAATGCCTATATGCTTTGTTATGAAAGGACAGTTTATCTAATATGGTCTTTTGGCAATTTTGAACACAACGAGATGTAGAGGACAACAAAACAGACTGATGCGTTTTTTTTGCATGCGTTTTAGAGTATTCATTGAACTGCAATGTTAGGCAGACCCGCCAGAAAAAGTCAGCTCTCTTGGGGAAGTTATCAAAGTGAACTCATTAAAGCTTTGTTGATTAATCTCCTAAAATTGTTTTTTATTTTTTAGATTTTACACTATCCGTGATCTTAGTATCTTTGGTTTATTGGGAATGTGAGATAATTGATGCTCCACAAATATTAAAGTGTTGCTTGACCAGTCTATATTAACTTTGATGTAATGTGAATGTGCATGGATTCCCCAGCCGTGGTCGCTTTGTGATGGTGTTATGACTTGTGAGGTGTTCCCTTGTTTACGTTACGGGGTTACATTCTGAAAATAACCCGTAACAGCCAAAATCTGCAAATTTGTCATGTCTGTTTTTTACAATTATATATGTTTCAAGGCTGTAAAACTCCTCCCGACAGTCTTTACACACTTTTCTCAGCCATACTTTAAGATTTAGTTACAGTTCTCACTAGATAAAATACTCTCAAAGTCCAAACCTTCGTGTTTTTTAAATATTAAAGTATTAATATAATGAGGCGTCTCTGCCCGTGCGAGGCTCGTGCGCTTCTTTTTCCTCTGAACATCTCAGAGCAGGTGTCTCTTTCGGAGTGACGGACATAGTTCTGTGTAGCTGTTTGTGCTGTTTTGTCTTTTGGATGAGATGATGACATGATAAAGTAGGCAAGCACACGAAACGCAACACTCTTGACAGTTGTCTCCAATTAATGAAGATGCAGAACACAATGCGCTTTAGTACCCTGTAAAGAAAGCATGTAAAATTGAACTATGAAAAAAATCTGCTTAACAGCTAGGCTGCGAAGGGGCCGAAGGGGGTGAAATGTACAGCCCGCTACTGTTGTATATTTTGGGGGAGCACCCACAGACGGAAACGTAAATCTGCACTTCTGAGTCTGGCTGAAGTGAACCGACATAGCCTAGTATTAACAAAGCTAACACACCCAGAAGAACAGCCCATTATCAGCCTAGGCACTTCCAATGCAAGGGGGAATAACAACAATGGTAAGACAACAACACACTGGTAACGAGTGTAACACAATCAAACAGTAAAATACTTAGGAAATTTACTGTGCCACACCGTTATTGACATCCATTTCCTTGCTTATTGTACATATCCTCCTTTTACTCCATCTGCCTCACTGCTGCCAGCATTTCTTTACTATCCGTGTGGATAGCCTCTATGGGCTAACTGGAAAAATGCTAACATGAAAGGGAACATTTTGCCACGTACTGTCATGGAGTGAAAAGCACTTCATTCATCCATCCATCCATTTTCTGGACCGCTTAGTCCTCCAGGGGTCGCGGGGGGGTAGGTGCCTATCTCCAGCTATCAACGGGCGAGAGGCGGGGTACACCCTGGACAGGTCGCCAGTCCATCACAGGGCACACTTCATTCAGTAATTCGATTTTCTGAGTGACATAGCCAAGGTATTTTCTTCTTGCCAAATAATCTATTTTAGATGCATACTGTATGTAAATGTATTGAATGACTGACTAAAATAGTAAGAACTGTCAAATATTAAGAGGGACAAAGTTATCTCAGCACATGATTAATAAAACAAAAAAGCCAGCCTTGTCACAAACCCTTACATTTCAATATTGCTCTGCATCTGTATAAGTTACTAACTATTTAAACCAAAAATCTGACTGGCCTCAAAAACATTTGATGCATAGCTTAAGTTTATTATTATTATTCTGTTTGTTTACAACATGTCATTTCTTCCCCAGGGTGCTACGCAAAGAACTTTGGTCCAAAAGGTTTCGGCTTCGGGCAGGGCGCAGGAGCTCTGGCTCATTCACAGTGAAGCTGGAAGCATCAGCCAATGAGAGACTGACATCTGGTGTGCTCTCTTATCGCAGCTTCGGGTCTTTGCATCCGTATCTAACCTTTCACTTTTCACTGCAGGCATTAGGTAATGATTCACCATATAAATGGCTTTTCCAACACGTTAAGCAGGCAGATGAGGGTTCTTTGAAAGAAGTTTGTACATTTGCTCCACATTTAAAGAAGCTCGATTATTTCTGTATTTGAATGAGCATATTGTTTTCTTCAACTAAGTGTTTAATGACCTGGCATGCACATTAAAGGTTTTTTGCTGCACTAAAAACATGTGTCGATTTTTATTGATATTGTCAACAAACAGAAATCCACTTTTGTCCTAAACTGATTCAAACTGGTAGATTATGCTTGAGATGAGATCAAAACAAAGTCTTTCCCTGTTAATTAGTGTTCATTATATTCACAAATATTTCTTATTAAGATTTATCTACATATTTTTTTTGACTAACAAAAAAAAAGCAAAACAAAGGCATTTATTATCTTTCTTTCTTGACATCTTTAGACATAATATCTTTTGTTGTGGCTCATCTGTGAGTGCTTAAGGGTTCTTGGATGTGCTTGTGGCTCTTCTGAATCTTGATCCTTGAACTGACTGAAAGCAAGCCATTATAGCAAAACCACAAAGTCATAGTGTTCCGCTTCATCTCTGGCTGTGCTGAAGAGTTGGCACATTGGTCGCGGTGCCAGGCAGCAGTGGTGTGGGAGGTGGGTGTCAGGGTGGAGGGAGTTATTTGTTCTGATACCGACATCCACATACAACGCGACAGCTGCAACAGAAACTCTTTCAAAGAGGAAAACTTTATTTCTAAAAGTGGGGATCTGTTCTAGGGTTTATATGTCAATTTATTTAAAACAATTCATCAAAACGTATGCCAAAGTCCTTGCTGTTATCTTTGAGTTATGGCTAAAATTCTTCTTACAGCTTCTTATCAAAGAGTCACAGCAATTTTAAATTAAAAAAATAAAAAACGAATTATTGGAATTTGTTTATCATTTATTTAAAGCCACAGTCCAGAGTATTTTAGGGAGATCGATTGTTTTTATTTTTTTTTATCCAAAGTATCAAGTCCCCTCCAAAAACATTCATTCTCCCCTCCTCCACAAGCTTCCCGCTCCCTCTACAATTGGGCAAGAGCATCACCTGTAATTTCACAGCATCTCATTCTGTACTTTTTTATTTGCTTTACTGAATTTATGACTGTCTAACCTGTGCTGCAGAAATTTGGCCAAAGCTGCGTCGCATTGAAGCCTTTTAAGATTCGAAGGTATCTCCATTGTTGAAACTCTCTCATGTAAATCGAGAGGGGGGACATATATCGACATAACATCCTACTTCGGTCTCTATAAGGAAGTTTTCACAGTGTGAGTACCGTACTTTCCTTCGTTTTTCATTCTGAAGTTGATGTAGCCCTGGGTAGCCGGGGAATTAACTATTTAGCAGAAGCTTTCTGCAACTTCTACATGACCGCTCTCTCCTATTTTGGTGACTGTGAACAGGAAAACACGGAGCAGCCTGTGTGTCTGGCCTCATCTCCACGGGTTTGTGCGATGCACATGTACTTTGTTCCACAGCCAACAATGCGCAAACTCGAATTCTACTGTATGAAAAAATTAGCCTGTTAGCAGCTAAATTATTCTACAGGTTCACAGCAGCAACTTAGTGTTTGATCTCCTTTTTGGTGTAGATCTTAGAACATCAAAGAGCATGCTGTTTGACCTGAGCATTCCTCCTGAAGAGTGAAAAATCTTTTAAAAGATTCTGTCAGTGAGATAGGGTCACGGCACCAAGAACCAAACCATGAAAAACATCAACAAATGCTCAAAGCAACCTTAGGACATAGAGGTCACCAGCAGAGTGAGGTACACACTGGTGTTATAAAAAGTTCACAAGCAGAAATGGTGGATACATTTAACTTTTTAGCCCCAATGAAAAGCTGCAAATATTACCATAAAGCGCTTGAATAGTTTACCAATCTCTGGACCGTAATTCTCTAGTCCAGAAAAATATATACTTTTTAATTTTTTTAGAGACCAGCTCCAGATAATGTTGCAATGTTCACAAACACTTCTCATCATGGCATGAAGCAACTATTTAAAGAAACTGGAAACTGGATATTGGAATTACAGATCCAAAGACTCAGTTCAGTCCATTAAAAGGTGAATCGACTAGATCTGGACCACACTATGGCTTTCTGCCTCTTCTGCTGTGGTAGTTTTCTGGCGCTCATGACATAGCAAAGGTGGTTTGAAACTGTTGTAAAGGAAATTTTCCTTTTTTAACCAGCCTATTCTTCCTATGATAACTATTACTATACTATAGTTACTATACTACAATTCTATTCCATTGCACAGTGGCGCTGTAGGTAACACTGTTGCCTTGCACCAAGAAGGTCCTGGGTTCAGGTCCTGGCCCAGGGACTTTCTGCATGGAGTTTCCATGTTCTCACTGTGCATGCATGGGTTCCCTCCGAGTATTCTGGCTTCCTCCAAGAGTCCAAAAACACCAACAACTGATTTCTGTAAAGTGCATGCATGATTGTGTGTCTCCGTGTTGCCCTGCGATGGATTTGTGTAACCTGCCTCTCACCCAATGACTGCTGTGATATGCACCAGACCCTCAAATGGATGGATGGATGGATGGATGGATGGAAGGGTGGATGGATGGAAAATTCTCTTATAATAATAATCATCTTAATTTATAGCCAGAAATTTTCCTGGAGCAACATCTTAAACACAAAAAGAGTTTTTCAGTAACCAAGGCATTTTAGTGTCTGTTGAATAATTAACTGAATTAGATAACTCAAATAAAATGGTCAAAAATTAAATAATAATCAGTACTGAGAAATTTCATTCAGACCTGATGTGAGTTATATACATTAACTCTTGTATAATTTCTCTATAATAAACTGGCAGCCCAAACAGAGCATGTTCAGGTTTGGAGCTCCTGCAGTCTCATCTAGCCCACTAGAGGGCTCCCAAACTGCTTCCAAATGTGTGGCTCTGGCTTCACAGAAGCATGATTTGGAGGCACAAGACAAGTTAAAGTATTTCACAGTCATACAAAAGACTTTATATGTTTTGCTGTTTGTGCATTTATTGTGGACTGTGCATATGGAGAGCTTTTAAATTGGCAAGGCAAGTTTATTTGTACAGCATTATTCATACAAAAAAGTAATTTAAAGAGTGTCGCATGGAAATAGACAGAAATAAGCCAAGCAATGCATTAAAACTACACAGCGACACAAAAACTTTCCATATAAATAAGTCCAGGAATGTTGTTTCAAACCCATCCATTCATTTTCTAAACCGCTTAATCCTCAAGGTGTCGCGCGGGGGGGGTGGGGGGGCTGGTGCCTATCTCCAGCTGTTAACAGGCGAGAGGCAGGGTACACCCTGGACAGGTTGCCAGTCTATTGCAGGGCAACACAGAGACAAACAAGCATACACGCACACACTCACACCTAAGGACAATTTAGACACAGCCATGTTTTTTGGACTGTGGGAGGAGGCCGAGTACCCGGAGGGAACCCACGCATGCTAACATAAAAAAAATCCTTCTATTTCTCATTATTGTACACTCAGTATTCCATATTGACAGAAAAAATAATGAAATGTAGACGTTTTTGCGAATTTGTTATAAAAGAAAAACTAAAATATCACATGATCGTAACTTTTCAGACCCTCTTCAGAAACACTCAAATTTAATTCACATATTGTCAATTTATTCTGATCCTCCTTGAGATGATGATCCTTCTTCATTGGAGTCCAGGTTGTTTAAATAAACTGATTGGACTTCTTTAGGAAAAGCACACACCTGTCTATACAAGACCTTACAGTGCATGTCAGAGCAAATGAGAATCATGAGGTCTAAGGAACTGCCCAAGGAGCTCATAGACAGAATTGTAACAAAAGCTGCAAAAGCATTTCTGCAGAGCTCAAGATTTATAGAGCACAGTGTCCTCAAAAATCCTCAAAGGGAAGAAATTGGGACATCCAGAACTCTTCCTAGACCTGACTGTCCATGGGAGAAGAGCCTTTGTGAGAGAGGTAAAGAAGAACCCAAGATTACTGTGGTTAATCTCCAGAGATGCAGTAGGGAGATGGGTAAAGCGTCACCAAGTCAACTATCACTGCAGCCCTCCACCAGTCGGGGCTCTATGGCAGAGAGGCCCCACAGAAGCCTCTCCTCAGTGCAAGACATAGGGTCTGAATACTTATGACCATGCAATATTTCAGTTTTTCTTTTTTTAAAAGCTTGCAAACATTTCTACATTTCTTTTTTTTCTGCAAAGATGGGGTGCTGAGTGTACATTAATGAGAAATAAAATGAACTTTTTTTTATTTTAGTAAATGGCTGAAATGAAAAAAAGAGTGAAAAAACTGAAAGGGGTGTGATTACTTTCTGTACCCACTAACAGTATCGTTTTGTGACCTGATTTAAGGGGACAAACTGTTTCTACATAGTTCAGCTTTACAGGGAGTCTCTCTAAAGCTGAGGAGTATAGACAGTAAATCTTCCCTCCCTTTAGTTCTGGTTCAGGAAACAATGAGTAAGAAGGTCTCTTATGTCTTCAGAGTTTTACATGATAAATGATCAGCAGTTCTGCAGTATTTCCAGACCAAAAACCAAACAACCAAGTTTGTGAAACAGGATTTCTAAGCTCCGGTCATTTTGTAACACAATTTACAAGTCAGAAAGGAAAAAAAACTTAATGAAAACGATTTACCCCGTACAGCACTTTAATTAGTCCATAAGGACCCCAAAGTGCTTCATACTACATTCAGTCATTCTCTCATCCATGCACAAGTTATGGCAAGCTACGATTTTAAAAAGCAGCAACAACATATGGGACTGCATTTTACAGACCAAGAGGGGGTTCCTTTTTCAAAGAATAGAGCAGGAAACAATTACATTTCTAAATGTAAAAAAACGTCACTGAATTTGTGAGTAAATTTAAATATCCTCCTTTTGCTAAAGAGGCATTCACTGACATTATTGTAAAAACGGAACAGTGATATCAACACAGCGCAAGCAGGGAGAACGCTGTTATCCTGGGAACACGCCCTCTAGTAGTGGTTGCATTAGCGTGTGAGCGTGTTTTCTATTTAAGTCACTTGTGATAAACAGGAGGGGATGGAGAAAAACAGGAGATCATTGTGCTAGTTCATTCTTCTCTACATCATTTCCTCCTTCAGCTTCTGCATCATCAACTCTTAAAGGTAAGGAGAAAATAAACTCTTCTGTATAAAATAATCTTATCTCAGATGAAGGTGTGAACCTGTGCTTACAGTTAGGTTTGCGCAAGAAATTTAACTGCATTTATGTAGATAAAAGCATTAAATAACCCAGCAAAAAACTAATTTCAGCAATTCGCCAATGAGCTCATCATATTTTTACCCATCATTGGTAAGACCAATAACTATCGTGTTTCTTTGGTGCCAAAATCCGCGCGCATAAAGGCCACGCGCGCTGTCACTCTCTGTGCGCTCGCGACGATATTATCGTGTTTCTTTGGTGCCAAAATCCGCGCGCATAAAGGCCACGCGCGCTGTCACTCTCTGTGCGCTCGCGGCGCTGTCACTCTCTGTGCGCTCGCGGCCTCTATATACGCATGCGCCGTCACTCTGCGCACTCGGCGTCACTGTCTGTGCCCTCGCTGTCTCTCTCTGTGCCTTTTGCTCGCTCGCCTTTGCTGAGTTTTGGCACCTTGGGGGCGGGCTTTGAATAGACGGACCACCAACCCTCCTCCTTTCTGATTGGCCACTACTGTCTCCAGGTCAGAGCCAATCGAGGCAGAGAAGGGCGGGTCATCATTGCGGTTGGCGGCACCCTTTATAAAATAAAGTTTAATATCTAAGAAACCAAAGCAGCACACGTCTCTACCTCAGTGAAACTGCCCCCCCCCACTTGAAAAGTAAAGGAAAATATTAAACTTTATTTTATAGGTCATTCAAAGGTCACCATCCCCCCAGACAGCACCAAAACGGGCCAAAGTGGTCTACTTTTTTAGTGCTTCGTTTGTGCTGATTTGTGCAATTAAAATGTTTGTAAAATAGTTTGTGCTGTTTTGGTTTCTGAGATATTAAAAGTTTTATTTCTGTGTGATGAAGTCACCATCCCCCCAACCAGCTCCAAAACGGACCAAAATGGTCTACTTTTTTAGTAAACTTACCTCTTTCTCGATCTGCAATTAAATGCTGCCGCCCTTCTCTACCTCGATTGGCTCTGACCTGGAGACAGTAGTGGCCAATCAGAAAGGAGGAGGGTTGGTGGTCCGTCTATTCAAAGCCCGCCCCCAAAGTGCCAAAACTCACTAAAGGTGAGCGAGCAGAAGGCACAGAGAGAGACTGCGAGGGCACAGACAGTGACGCCAAATGCGCAGAGAGTGACGGCGCGTGCGTATACAGAGACCGCGAGCGCACAGAGTGTGGTCTTTATGCGCGCTGATTACGGTTTTTACGGTTTTTATGCGCGCACAGATTTTGGCACCAAAGAAACACGATAAATAACCCTCTGAGACCTTCATACATTTTCAGTCTTACTTATCCTTTGTGAATTCAAAATAATAGTAAAGAGTCTTCCAATCAGACATTTGCAAACAAAAATAGTTGTATAGTTTCGTTCAGCTGTATTTGATAAATGAGAATATGCATTCTGATGAGGCTTGTATGTCACATTAAAAATATTTTTTTTTAAATGACAACATTTAAATTAACTTTTCAATAATATTCTAATTAATTAAATAAATTGTGTAGATCCTGTTACCAATCTATCATTATCCCACTGTTAAATTGACCAGGCATTCCTGAACACAAAATGGTGTCCTGAGAATGAAGAGGCCTGGTTCTATATTTGTGTCTTTTTTATCCAGCAGAAAAGTGGGGGTGAAAGCAGAGAGTCTAATCTATGATCTATGTGGAAACATTCCCACGTTGGGGGCTTTGCATTCTTCTCTCTGCCTGCCATCACTTTACTGCTAGGTATGGGGGAAGGGGGATTCTGTTATCAGCACTGAAAGGCGATTGGGTGATTTTGTCCAGTAGACCCACAGGGACCATGAAACAATGACTAAGAAAAATCTTAACGTTTCAATTCTGTTTCATTTTGCTATTTAAAAAATAAGTGACTGTTTATTAAAAAGATGAATGACAGAAAGTAACAGAATCTTTCTCCATCAAAAGTGTTTGATAAACTGTGTGACGTCTATTCCCATCCATCTTAACTCCCAGGGTGGTTTGGGTGTGATGAATGTATACTGGGACTTAACTGGACATCATAATTATGAGCAACTGGGACTCTAGAGCCAGACTGTCTCCACTGTTAAGCTCTATTAAAGAAATGTATTTGTCATGCAGGTTTCAGCCATGCTGCCGCAAAAAATGTAAGTGATGCTTTCCTCTTGCATTTTCATTTGCTGTATCAGTTCTGTTCAGTTAATGGAATTTATCCTCAAAAACATTCGTATCGATAAAAAAAAATTTATGTTAAAGCTAACTGTGAATATGTTTACTGTTTCGTTCACAGGCCAGAGGTAAGATTTCGTAAAATATTGTTTAATAGTAAATAAACAAAAACAACATTATAAAGTTAAAATACAACAATAAACAATGATGGACTTAAACCAACATATGAATCTCACCTTCGCAGAGAAAATCTAAAATCTCAGCCTCTCGAAAGCTCATGCTAAAGGTAAGAAGGGTTTGCATGGGAAGCGTCTTCACTCTGACACGAAGTAGATTCTAAACTTTTAAATTTACTCTTTTTTTGGTATAAGAGTTTGATGGTTGCAAAAGCCAAGGATGAGCTGGAGCAGGAGTTGGAAGAAAAAGAGGAGCAAAAGGGAAAATACCTTGAAGAGAAAGTTCCTCCTGTGCAACTCACTGGTTTGTCACTGGCAGAGCTAAAGGTAGATATATTTCTGTTACATCTCATTTTTGTTTGCCACAATTTTTTACAAGAAAATGCTCATTTTGACCAAAATAGTGAATTGTCTCTTCATAAATATATTATTTTTCTGAGTAGGCATTGTGTGAGGAGCTCCATGCCAAAATAGATGTAGTGGATGAGGAACGGTATGATATTGAGGCCAAGGTCTTGCACAACACCAGAGAGGTAAAAAATTATGCAATGTAAAAAAACTTAATATATATGCAAACCCACCCAGGGTACTCTTACTACTTTAAAATTGGTTTTCAAAACGTCTGATATTTAACCACACAGATTAAAGATCTGAACATCAAGGTGCTTGACTTGCGGGGGAAGTTTAAGAGGCCCAATCTGAGAAGAGTTCGGGTCTCTGCAGATGCCATTCTGTGCTCCCTACTGGGCTCCAAGCACAAGGTGTCAATGGATCTAAGAGCCAACCTCAAATCAGTCAAGAAGGATGACACAGAGAAGGTGAGTTTTCATAGAAATGCAAAAGAAGTTAAACTGAAAGCAGGGCAAAGATAAATTTTATTCTATTTTTTCATATCAATTTGGCAAATCAGGATCAGAAAGAAAGAAATTTAATGACACATGTTCACATAGAAAAAACCGACAGGTGAAGTTCTTTTTTTTTTCAAGCTGGATCTTATTTATAGCATGCAGTGCGTTCATTTACTCAACCTGACAAGCTTGGAGCCACTTGGAGTTCTTCGGGAGAAGTTTATATCCAGTTGCGATCAGCGTATATCCATAAAATGGGAGTCAATGGGGGCACGTAAAATGCCGCCTCTAACTATGGCATTTTATGCCACAAAACTCCTTCGTTTCCCCCATGTTTTGTTATTCATCACTACTACTATTACCCTTAGAGTTCGGGGCGTCTTAGAAGTGCTTCTTTGTAGGGGTGCTGGAAAAAAAATGTTGATTGACTTCCGAATCTCGATTCCCATTTAACGAGATTCTGGATTGTTCCAAAATGTTACAGTTTCCATTCTGCAGCCTAATTATTCACTGTGTGTAGTGTTTGTCTGGCAACTGCTTCCACATTGTGTCGTTCCAGCACTACCTTTGTGTTAGCTGTAGCAGAGAAGCACAAATTTCTGCTTAGATAATCCTAGACTGTGGTGTGTATTCTGCAGGAGAAGACGGTCGAGGTGAGTGATTGGAGGAAGAATGTGGAAGCCAAGTCTGGAATGGAGGGGCGCAAGAAAATGTTTGATGCAGCCAAAGGACAGATCCAGTAAAACAGTGGTCATTGAAGAAATGTTTGGCTTTTGTCTTCTGAATCTAAATCACTGCCTACGTGCACAGAGTGTTGAATACAACAAAAATAAATTGTATGGTATTTTGCACTAAATATTTTCTCATAATTTGTTATCTTTATTTTCCTGAAATAAACAAATCCTGATATGTTCGGTGTCCTTCATAGTTAAAATGTCTCATTTACTGGTGTTTTTATTCATTTTTCCGTGGTCTCTGGTATGAAAGAATGTCATCTGTGTGTGTTTGTACTTTTAGCGTATTTCATTTTGGAGCTGCAGTGGGCGGGGAGAAACGGCATTTGGGGGCTTGCTCGTAAAGATTAATGACATGCAGGTTTCTGTCTTCTGATTGAATAACTGCATCACAACTATTACATTTTCTCCATTTACTAAAATCAGAAAGGTGTAATCTGAAACAGATATCATGCCGGTATTCCGCCTTAGATGGATTTTATCACCAAGTTTTGGCTGCATTCCAAAACAAGAACAGTATTGCCAACTTAGGGCATTTTCACATGGGACTCGAGTTCGTACTTGGTCAAAATCCACTTATTTCGTACCTTGTGAACACAGCCCGGACCGTGCCAGGATACAACCTGAGAGACCTGCCTTGGAGGTAGTATCAGAGTCCAGGTACGAGTGGATACGGATCATGTGAACACAAGCCGTACTCTGGCAATATCTATCGCTCATATCGCTCATTTTATGATGTCGGTACTTCTCATTCCCTTGTTTATTGGATAGCTACAGAATTATTTGTGTACCGCCACCTGCTGTTTTGGTTTAGTCTGTCATGTAAAACACTGGAATCCAGCACGGGCCGAGATTCGTGCCATGTGAACAGAAAAAATGAGCCATGTGTGGCTGTTTTCTGGCACGGCCACACATGTGAAAATGCACTTAGCGACTTTGTTGTTATTTCTAATGAATTTTCAGACCGCCTTAACAAAAGATTTTCCAAAAAGCGCCTGGCAACATTTCTGACCACCCTAATCTACTTTCTGTGACACTTTGTTGCTGATATTCCCTGTTCTTTAGAGACCCGACTTGCTCTGCTCTGAAGAATCTTTCTGGAGGGGATTGATCCGTCCAAGCTCAGACGGCATGATCACACGTCGTAAACCTCTATCGGTTCATTTCACCCAGCGTCAGAGATGGATCTGATTTCATCCAGTCACAAAAGAAGTTGTTTTATCTTCCAAATGAATTGAAATGTAAAAAAGAAACGTGCATTAATATAAGACTTATCGTTCTTATTTTTAAACCAAACAAACATCATTCTTTACCTTCATCTTTCAAACCTGTCCTTATGGAGGGGGGGAATTGTCTGCATGCTGTATGTACACCTGTGGTGCCTTCAAGAAACCTACGAAATGTATGGTCAATTCAATAACTGTTTGCAACTGTTTTTTTTTTTCTTCAGAACTAGAAAACGTTGCTTAAAAATGTATTCAGTATCCAGTTACAGTTTGATATCTTGTGAATTTGGTACCTCTTCCGTTCTCTCAAAATAATATAACATGTTCCACAGTTTCCGGAAGCACTTTTCCCCGTTTAAATGTTTTATTTAACCAGACCCGGCGCCAGAAGGCATTACCTGGGGGGGCAGTGGGTTTTTCTGGGGGGGCTCAGTAAACTGTCTTTTAATTAACCCTTTTGCATGTTTATAAATATATCTGGTGGACGTTACATACACATACTTCCGCATCAAATCTACCGTTTTGTGTCACTAACTTGTTCTACATACCTTACTGGAAAGCTAAGAGTATTCATTGTTTGATTCAAATTATGTATACCAATTAAAGATGCAAACAAAAATTAAGACACAGTAGGCTAACCATTTTTACTGAGTCTCTAAGAAAATTATGTCCAACTCACCGTTCTCAGCTGCACCTGCACATCACTGAGTTATCTCAAACAAAAACAATCCTTATGTCCAGTTAATGGTCTTTAATAAAGTACTTAGTCCATAAGTCTTCCTCTGTATCCTGCCTTGCCGCTTAAAACTTTAGTAAATTCTTCTTTTTGCTGCATTTCTCCTAATTTTTACATCAAAAATACTAGTTAGCATGCTGCTACATTAGCTGTGTGCTTCTTTTTCTTTATCACTGCTGGTAAAAAATGACTTCATGTATTCTCGCCACCTGCTGGAAAGAAGTATGCACCACCGTTTTTTCTAAACGGAAGATTGGGGGAAAAATCTAGCGTTTTCTTTTCAAAAAGATTATTGAAAAACAGTTTCAACTTTGATATGCTTTTTAAAACATTTTAATCAAAAACACAGCAGCCACACCTGTATTCAAAATGGTTCAAAAACATTTTTAATTTTAATAGGCTTTTTAAAAACATTTTAATCAAAAATTGTAGGACTTTTTAAAATCCGAGCAAATAAATAACTGTTTATATGGCCTTTGAAATGAAATATCCTGGTTGTTTAACAAAATAGTAATAACGACAAAAATCTTAGAAGCAAATCAACAGTGTTAAACTATAGTAGGACTATATGTAATATATAATATTGTGTTTAAAACAAATTTACTCTAGAAACTCGAGAGCAGCTTTACACAAATGTCTACTGAAAAAACAATGTTTTGGAAAGAATACTAAATATTTTAGCACATCAACACCTTTTTTGCTCAAACCTTAAAGATAAATGAAAACAAGCTCTGTGGAAAACTCTTTATAAAACATAATGGAACTCAAATATGGGATTTTCAGCTTCTCTGTGGTGAAAATGCATTGCATGCATTCATTTGCATTATCTTTTTTTTGAGTTTTGAGTAAATATACTTCGAGGTCGTCTGAACAGTAATTTATGCTGGTGCTGCTGCCACCCGGTGGCGGAATTACTGTTGCTTCAGGTGCAGAAGCGCTCGTAGCAGAAGTGCTTGTTGAAGCAATTTCTGGCTGCACTTGCCCTCTTGATGTATTATCCCTACTTGTGCTGGGATTGCTTTTCTGTTTGCTAAACCAAGCTCTAATGTCCATTTTAGCAAGCTGCTGTGCCAAACTGCCAAAGGATCTTCTTTTACCGAAACTAAAACTCCTAATTAGTAATCTAGAGCGCCATCTATTGTTCGTTTTGAGCCAATATATTCACATGAAGTGTAATCTTTCCTGGGCGGGACCGTCCTCCAGATGGGCGGGCCGGGCCCGCCCAGGCCCGCCCATGACGCCGGGTCTGTATTTAACGATGTTTGATCCTAATCTAGATATAATTATTTCCTCCTTTCTCTTATGCCCTGTTTGCCCTATTATACCAACTTTCCTTTTAAAGCCACTATACCATCTTTCTTTGACCTTTAAAGGCTGCTTTTTTCTATTATTTTCTGTAATTTGTTATTTATTATTATTTTTTATATGATCTGAACACAATGATTTTGCAGATAGTTTTTATTGCAAGCTGGTTTTATTTGTATTATATGTTGTAGAAGAAAATGAAGACTGCCGCATTAGTAATTACGGCAATGTTACATGATGACGTAATTGATATGCAAATTAGCGTTTCGTGTCATCTGGCCACATCTAGCGACTTTCTGGGGCAACTTCAGCTACTTTTTGTGAGAGACAGTTGGCAACACTGAACAAGACCGGAGCGCAGCTCAACTGGGCCGTTACAGCCTTTATCAGTGTGATTCAGCCTCCAGAGCTACAATCGGCAAGTTTCTATACGCCACACACCCACCAGTCGGATTCTTTGTTATATTCTTGCCTCTTCACTACTGAGGTAAACATGAGTTGTTTCTTGTCCTCAGCTTATTAATATGCTTTAATGCAGTGGGTGGTCTCGTCTGCTTTCCGGTCATATTCTGTTTGCATCAAGCGCCCCTGCTGCCCATGGAGGCTTAATGCGAGCACCGTAGACCGTGGGATTTAGCTGCCGGGAAATGTAGACGCTGATATTACACTTCATGGTTTGAAACTTTGGTTAGGTTTGAGGATAGTTAAACAAGCTACATCTCTGTGGTTCAAAACTGTTATGATGCATTCAGACCAAAGACTTTGTCAGCGTCAGCAACGTCAACATTACATGTTAAGTCTATGGCGGAGGCCGTTGGAGGAGCGTCACGGTCTCTGCGGCACTTTGTGAGTTTTGGCTCCGTCAACTTTTCAAGCTTTTCAAGCTTCAAAGCTCATAAAGCCAGCAGCGCAGAAGTTCAGCTAGTTGAACTTTTGACGGTGCTGATGGCCTTGAAGCGGCGCGTTAACCAATCAGAGGTTATAATTGTAGCGATGTCACTGCATGCATTTTGAATGTAACGTGAGCAGGAAAAACCTACATTTTAAGTGTAGAAAATGCAGATTTAAAAAATCATAAATAACACTTAACGAAGACAGATGGACAGGCGCTCTTCGGGAGGAATAGAGCGCCTGTAGTTGGTGTCCTGGTAGGCGGTTCAAACTCCGATGCGGCCCAAGAGGTCGTCAAACTGCGCACGGGACAGAAGGAAGTACCGCTGAAAGCAAACCTCATCCATACGTAGCTCCTGGAGCAAATGTTTAAACTCCCCAAACTCAGAACGCATCTGTAGAATAGGGTGTATCCACAAACGGCACTGATGTTGCCGAAGTCGACGTTGTCTAGATTTATTTAGCAAATAAAGTCAGGCCACTCTCTCAATACTATCCTCTATAGTTCAGAATGTCAGGCAACAAAAGAAGCCCCGCCCATGCGCTCTTTTTTGCTCAGAAGTGGCAGACTTTGCTACCTTTGCAAGCTTCAACATAGAAGCGTCAAACTAGATACTTTGTGAGCTTTGCCTAGCGCTGACAAAACACTTGGTCTGAATGCACCATTAGGTCCGTATGAAGTCATTGTGGTCAAAGTCACTGAAAACAATCCCTAACTGAGCCTCGCATTTACCATGTGGTGCTCCAAAATTCAATTCCAGCCATTTATTCTTCAGCTCCTCTTCCATAAGTAAAGAAAAAAATATATACAGTATATATATATATATATATATATATATATATATATATATATATAGCTTTGTCTTGTCTCTCTGTTGCTCTGTGATGCACTGGTACCAGACCCCTTTAAGCATAGATTGTGAAGAAAGTAGATGGATAGATGTAGATACAAGAAAAGTCACTATGTTGAATAAGCTCCCACTGGCATTTACTTTAAATACCAGGGGTGCAAGGAACAGGCATTTCAGCATTCTCTAGAAGAAATTAGAAAAGATTTTGAAGCATTTCACAAAAGTATCCCTTTCTCCTTGGTCTGAGTAAGAGAATTAAGAAATAAGAAGATATTCAAACAGGTTTAAAACTTTATTCAATAACATCTAACACCAGAACACTAAATTCTATAAAAATCCATATTTCTGCTTTGGAGAAAAAAATAGGAGTTTGTATGAAATATAATGTTTCAGCATTATGAAAAAGGCTGATTTGTTTCCCAGTTTTCATTGGCTTCCAGTTAAAGCAGATTATCTCAGCTCTTTATCTGCAGGTCCTCCTAGTTCTTCTCCATGGCTTCAGTCATGAGCTGACAGGCAGTCTTGTGTTTAACCCAGTGCTTCACCTGACATTGTCTTTAGAAAACAAAGACAAGATAGAGGTTAGGTAAGGTAATCAGAAACAAAATACCACATAGACATTTACAACAACAAAAAGAGTGACATGCATTTGCATTCAGCCTTCTAGAGTTAATACAATCACCATGAATCACAGCTGTGAATATCTTGTATTTGTCTTTGGACATCTTGAGACAATGCTTTTACACATTCCTCTTTGTAAAATAGCTCAAGTTCCTTTGTGGACAGCAATTTTCAAGCGGACTTTTATTTGGCCATTCAAAGAGATTATTTTGACTAAAGCAATCCATCGTAGCTCTGGTTTTGTTTTTTTTAGGATTGCTCTCGATCAATCTTTTAATGTACAGAAACAGATTTTCGTCTCACATAACATTACAAACGAGCAAAAAAGTTCAAGCTTGGTCTCATCTGACCATTACATTGTCTTCAACACGTTTGTTGTGTCCCCTACATTCATTAAAGTGACAGTGTGTAGTTTCCTGACGATAGGGGGCAGTACATACCTAAATCTTTGCAAGCAAACTGAATTTTTGTGTTTCAGTGATGACTGATGGCCATACAGGCCAAAAATCGCAATAGCACAATTTTCTACTAAAAGCCAGATAGTTCAAGCACATCAGATTCTCTTTCATCACAGGCAGCAAGCGACGAGGTAAATGTGTAAAACAACATTTGTGAAAGGCAAAAGTTTTCAGTATTTTGTAGGTTAGTAATATTATTCAGATATTTTTGTAAATGAATAAACTGTAATGCTAGACAGAATTAATTAAATGGAAAAAATATATATATTTCAGTGTAGTTTTACGGTAACTGGCACTAGTTTGAAAACAAAGCAGAACAAAAAAAACATGATGGGGAAAGTTGTAACGTGCAGCAGAAACCATGTGACTTCAGCGTGTTTCCTTTGATTTTGCTGCTCCTTCAGTTATTTCCATTAAGAGAATGAGATGCCGATGTTTACTCTAGTTTTATGGCGGTGTTGGTGAACTTTGTGGGCTTCAGCCTCTGACAGAGGAGCCGCTGCTGGATCTGTGTCGCACGAAGGCTAATATGTCGGCCCCCATACGCTAGGACCCACGCCCATGTATTTTATGCTTTTATGTCATGAAGCAGCCAATACTTTTCAATGATTGGGCCTCGATTTAATAATTTCAACAATATTTGGATTGATAGTTCCAGAGATTACTGGTAAAAACTACACCGTCTCTTTAAGACAAACTAATATTATCTAAGCTCTTTTTTCTTAATTCTTCATAGAGGAGCTGAACATATGATGAAACTAAATTAAACACAAGTGGCTTCAATTAGGGGACTTCTGACTTCTTCTCTAGTGAAGACTGAACGTTAATGCAGGCTACATTTTCAGTGTTTTTGTTGAAAAATATGATGCCCAGCGTCTGTACTACACCCCTGCATGTCTCACCTATTACAGTACCACTCTCCCTGGCATCGAGAGCACCTCTTGAAAGCCTCTTTGCCACAGGATCCACACTTTGGTTTTTCTGGGAGCAAACGCTCCATCACATCCAAGTTGTATGTCTGGGCCAACCTGGGTAAAACATTTTTAAAGGACAAACTCATGAGTTGTTCCTGTATATACCTTTCCCTCAAACTCAGGTTAGTATTTTCAGTATTACCTCTGTGCCTGTTGTCGTAAGTCGCTGTCAGATGGGCTGAATGTTTCTTTAACCTGATATTTAGCTATTGCTTTCCACTTCCCAGAATTCTCTTTCACAATCTGGCTCCACATTTCCGGGATCTGAATGTAAAAAATATAAATAAAAGCGAGGGTACGCACATGTACGGGTGATGAGTGCACATCTGTGAAAGTGACGATACCTGCTCCAATATGAGCTCTTTCTTTGGTGGGGCTGGGTCTGTAACAGCAAGATGAGCCAGGAAGCGCTGAAGCTCAACCAGGTTCGGTAACTGATCGATCAACACGTCCGTCAAGAAACCCCTGAGCTGTGAACCACATGGCAGCAGCGTTTAGACACCAGGAGATCATATAGGATATAATGGACAACAACCTGGAACAGTCATACTTCCAAAACGTCAGCTCAATTTTTACTATCTACAGGGGAAGTACTAAAGCCCAGTTACTCACACAAAGCTTTGAGCTAGGGATGCACCGATACAGGTGGTTAAAGTTAACAGATACCATGAACTGATACCTAAAATGTGGAAACTTGTTTATTTTTCACTTACCTTTTTTTGTTTTGTGGTCATTTTTGTAAATATTTTATTTTTATCTAACTCACCATCATTTTTTGTAACAAGCAGAGAAGAAAATAAAACCTGTCTTCTAATTTATTGCATTATCTTGTGTGGTAGAACGATCAGTATTGTCCTCGTTACCAGCAGGTAACCAGATCCATTATCGGTATCGTATTTGTTTGAAAAAAGTGTTATCGTTGAAACTCAGCTTTAAGCATAACAAAACACATAAAGAGCATCTGTTTATATGTCTACCTTCAGAAGTTGGTTCTTGTTAAAGTTGTTGAAGTCATATTTTCTTTGGCACTCCTCCTTTAGTATCAAACTGTAAAGAGCAAGCCAGACCTGGCCATCAAGTTTAGTCATCTTCAAATGGTCCACGGCTGGAATATTCTGCCATTTTCCATTAATGTACTTTTCTACTTGACCTAATGGTGGCAACAGAGAGTAAATAGTGCATTACAAACTATTTCTTCTCATAGAACACGGTTTTCAAAGGTTTTTTTACATTAAAAATCTGAGAGATGTGGAGTGTATTTTTATTCAGGTCTCTAAATACATCACAGTAAAAGTATGAGTAATTGAGTCTCATAATAAATATGGCTGTTCTGCTAAACTTAGAAGAGAACATTTTGAACAAACAGCATCATGAAGACCAAGAAACGAACCGTACAGGTCAGGGATAACCCTGTTATGAAGATTAAAGCAAATTAGATTATAAAACAATATTCTATTTTTATTTTTTTTGGCAGAGAGGTGTTTAATCTATCATCCGACAATGAAGTTCACAATTACACACCACTTTGTCGCGGCCAATCAAATAATTACAATAATGGTTACGGTTAAATTTCAAGTTGTTATACAACTTTAGTAATGTAGTGCAGATTGAATTAAAGAGTATGCTTTGAGCCAAAGTTTTGTTGTACATAATGCTGTTATAAAGGGAAAAACATAATAATCGGATTTGTGGGCGGAAGAAGTTACATAAAAGGTTGGATATATTGGAGAAGGCCTAATGTGCACAGACTGACCTTTAAAGGATTGCTTATGGATCCTAAACTTTTAAAGGACAATCAGTCTGTAAATTGTTTAGAGATTTGAAGGTGATCAAATTGATTTCATATATTTATGAAACCTTGTGATTTCTGTGTAGGAATTAAAATAGGATATTACTTTTTTGCTCATCAGAAATGCAGAAGGACTTGGTTTACCTTTTCTGCTCCGACTCCAAGGGCAGGACTCTATCAGTTGAACCAGGACACATGGCATATTGTGGGTGCACAGCATACGATTGACGACGCTGATGCTGAGAGAGAAAAAGAGAAAACGTTTGTTTTGTTCTCCCCATCTTGCTTCTCATCTGTGAGACGTTAAATGTTACTTTGGAACATTGAGAACGTGGTTAAAATTAGGGATGCACCAATGCCGATACTGGTATTGGGTATTGGTGCCGATACCACTCTTGTGTACTCTATCGGTATTGGTTACAGTTAATCGATACCATGAACCAATAGTTACAATGTGGAAACTGCAATAATTTTACAGAAAATGTGTGTTTTTCACTCGAAATTTTTGTTTTGTAGTCATTTTTAAAAATATTATATTTTTTTCAATTAATTCACCATCATTGTTGTAACAATCAGAGAAGAAAATAAAACCTGTCTTCCAATTCATTGCATTTTTTTGTGTGGTAAAAGTATTGGCATTGTTTCTATGTATCAGCAAGTACTCAAATCCAAGTATCGTATCGGTATTAAGAAAGTGGTAAGGTTGCATCCCTAGTTAAAATGTTACTTTAAACCAATTCCTACATCACGTACCTGTCAGTATGATTGGCGATGTAGCTCAGCACAGATACAGCTTTCAGAGAAATTTCAAACTCCAGTGAGGCACACTGTGCCTGCAGCTCCTTGAATAAGTAGAAATAATAATGTTGTAACTTTTATCCCCATTTCAAATTATGCTCTAACGTGGTAAGGATAGAAGAATGAACTGAGAAGCATTTAATTTTACCTCTATAGATGAAATCTGGTTCTGCTGACCATAAGCAACAGCACAATCCTTGGTTGCTTCACTTGCCAGCAGAGTGAGTTTACGATGGCAGTAATCCACCAAGTCAAGAAGAGAATCATCAGCTGCCTCACATGAATCCTGAACAATCAAAGATGTGTACAGTGATTTACAAAAGTACTCACACTCCTCATATCGTAACACGGGTAGAAGAAGGTGCTCTGGTAAGACCAAAACTGAAATTCTTGGCCTGTATGTGAAAAACTATGTGTGGCAGAAAACAAACACTCCATGTAACCCTGAACACACACCATCACCACCAAAATACATGTTGCCAGCATCATAATGTGAGGTTATCTCTGTTTGCATATGGTAGCAGGTCAGAGTTGATGGGGAGATTATTGGAGCTGAATATACATTAATACTGGAAGAAAACCTGTTAGGGGGAGCAAAAGACTTCCAGCAGGATATAAACCCTAAAAATGATACAAGAACTACAGTGGAAATTGTTTAGATCAAATCATAGTTATGTATTCGAATGGCCCCATCTGAGTTTGGAACTAAATCCATTTGTGAATCTGGGGTAAGACCTGAAAAAATTGTATTCACAGCTGAAAACAGTATTCATCCAATCTAATCAAGCGTGAGCTATTTTACGAAGAACAGGGAAGTGAAAGCTGGTGGAAACATTCCTTTAAAGAATAAAATTTCAACGATAGGTGCTTCTACGATGTATTCATTCAGGGAGGCTGAATGCAAACATTTGTACTAGTAAAAAAAAAAATATATATATATATATCTATATATATATATATATATATATATATATATATATATATATATATGTATATGAAAACCAAATTATTATAATTATATACTTTTTTGTGTTGGTTTGTCATATAAAATATCAATAAATTAAATTTTATGATACAACAAAGTTGAAGAAATGTCAAACAAATGATCAAAAACATTTAAACCATGTTGCAAATTATTTCAAGCATAGTGCCAAGTGGTTCAAATGGTGGCAGCATGTTGGAGTAGATCTGTTACCTTATCTCTGATCTGTTCTTTTTCTTTGTATCATAATGTTTGTCAATTGAGTCGTTGCATGTTTGGACAGTTATTCCCACTGGTTTTGGATGCTCTGCTGCTGAAAGGATTTTTTTTTTTTTTTACAGTTATGATGCATAACCGTGCCAACAAGGTTTTGCAACTGGGGAGAGCTGATTAGACTCCTTGAAGTTCAAATAATAGGTTTGTATTGGGATAAATACAGTATTTCAGAACTGAATTAAAATAAACGTAGAAATATTAGAAATATTTGAGAACTTACGGACCTTATGAAATAATATTGTTTCAAGAAGGTTTATGATTGTAGCTTCATGGTGGATCTATGAAAGACAAAATAAAATTAAAAAAAACTAGCATTACAAGCTGATCCTACGTGTTGCATACCGGTCTTTCATACCTACCAGCATGTAAAGATGAAACGTGCTCTTAGGGTTGAAGTCTTGCAGCTGGCATAAGATGGGAAATACTTTCTGTTTCCACACCTCCATAAGGATCATCTCGTGGACCAGGACAGGTATCTGCAGAGAGGAATTTATCAATAACCTCACTGTAAATTGATATTTTTGTATGTTGCATTGTGGTCACCTTTCCGAAGGACGCCAGGAGTTCCTTGACAAACTCGTCGTGCATGGCCGTAGCATTCAGTATGGCCTGCATGTTTAGTTTCTCAATATACTCATGTTGTCTGAACCACCTGAGAAAAAGGGGGATATTTTATAAACCGCTACAAAATGAGGCATTTTCATAACAAAATTGATTCATAGGGAATCGGAGCCAGCTTTTCTTGCTTAGAGCTGCATATGAAAAAGAACTTTAATGCTTTGATGAATGGCTGCTATATGAATTTTAAAATAAAACCAACATTTCTATTTCTAGGTTTTAAAATAAAGAAAAAAATGTATTCAATAGGAGGTTATTATTTTTGGAAAGTAATGTTAAAAAAGGACAAATAGAAAGAATGGCAAGACAAATTGATCTTAACATTACTTAATGGTACTTTTTTTCAAATTGAACATGAAGAGTGCATACAAAATTCAGAAGAACTGCCAAAACAGGTATATTTTTACAGTACCGCCCAAATTAAATCAGAATCAGAATCAGAATCAGAATCAGAATCAGAATCAGTTTATTGGCCAAGTATGTCACATACAAGGAATTTGACTCCGGCAAACTTTTTTCTCCAGTACAGAACTTGAATAAGTGAAATAAAAAAAAGAAAAAAAGAAAAATAAGAACAAAAATAAGTAAAAATACAAATAAATATCAGATCGTAAATAATAAAGGATAATATATACACCAAGCCGGGGTTATTTTACAGTGAGTATGTACAGAAGTGCAGAGTTATAGTTTATTGTTATGTGAGTGCACTCACACACTGTGACTAGACAGAGTTCGTCAGAGCGACAGCCTGGGGGAAAAAACTGTTTTTGTGTCGGGTGGTTTTGGCGTACAACGCTCTGTAACGCCGACCTGAGGGGAGGAGCCTAAACAGATTGTGGCCAGGGTGTGAGGGGTCAGAGGTGATTTTCCTGGCCCGCTTCCTGACCCTGGCCCGGAATAGGTCCTGAATGGAGGGAAGATCGGTTCCTATGATCCTCTCTGCAGTCCTGACTGTTCTCTGCAGTCTGTCCTTGTCTTGCCTGGTGACGGATCCGAACCAGACAGAGATGGATGAGGTCAGGACAGACTGGACTATTGCTGTGTAGAAGATGATCAGCAGCTCCTGGGGCAGGTTGAACTTCCTGAGCTGACGCAGAAAGTACAGCCTTTGCTGGGCCTTTTTCCTTATTATGTTGATGTGTGAGGTCCACTTCAGGTCCCGTGTGATGGTGGATCCTAGGAACCTGAAAGACTCCACTGTGGGGACTGGCTTGTTGAGGATCATGAGAGGAGATGTTGATGGTGGTCTCTTCCTGAAGTCCACTGTCATCTCCACAGTTTTGAGCGGGTTTAGCTCCAGGTGGTTCTGACTGCACCAGAGAACCAGCTGTTCCACTTCCTTTCTGTACACAGACTCGTCGCCGTCGCGGATGAGTCCAATGACGGTGGTGTCATCTGCAAACTTCAGGAGTTTCACAGAAGGGTCCCTCGACGTGCAGTCAGTGGTGTAAAGGGAGAAGAGCAGTGGGGAGAGAACACATCCCTGGGGGGCGCCGATGCTGAGGGAACGGGAGCTGGATGTGAACTTACCCAGTTTCACCTGCTGCCTCCTGTCAGTCAGGAAACTGGTAATCCACTGACAGGTGGATGGAGGCACGGTGAGCTGGGACAGTTTTTGGTGGAGGAGCTCTGGGACAATGGTGTTAAACGCAGAGCTGAAGTCCACAAACAGGACCCGAGCGTAGGTACCTGCAGAGTCTAGATGGTGCAGGATGTAGTGTAGAGCCATGTTGACGGCATCATCCACTGACCTGTTTGATCTGTAGGCGAACTGCAGGGGGTCTAGCAGGGGATCTGTGATGTCCTTCAGGTGGGTCAGTACCAGACGCTCAAAGGATTTCATGACCACAGATGTTAGGGCAACTGGTCTGTAGTCATTTAATCCAGTGACTGGGGACTTCTTGGGAACCGGTATGATGGTGGAGCGTTTGAGGCAGGAGGGGACCTCACACAGCTCCAGGGAGTTATTGAAGATCTGGGTGAAGATGGGAGCCAGCTGGTCAGCACAGAATTTCAGAGAGGCTGGGGACACTCCGTCTGGTCCCTGAGCCTTTTTAATTTTCTGTCTCTGAAATAGCTGGCGCACGTCCTGTTCGCAGATCGTCAAGGCAGGTACGTGGGTGGTTTGGGGTGAAGCTGGGTCTTTTGTGATGGAGATGGTGGGGGAGGTGGGAGGTGTGAAAGTCCTTTCAAACCTGGAAAAGAAGTCGTTGAGGTCCTCAGCCAGGCGGGGGCTCTCCACAGGGTGGAGTCTGTACATACTCACTGTAAAATACACACAGATGGACTCTATTATAAAATTAAATGTACATTTGTTTATTCGGTATGCAAGAATGAAGAGTTTATTTCGTTTTGTATAGCCGAAACCCTTCTTTGGTCTGTCACATCAATTGTAATGGAGCAAACTGAGTTCCACATTGAGTTTTTCTGAAATGTTGTCCTGTTACACCTCTGTCTAAACACATATATACAACATATAAATCCTTTATATAACAGAATACAGTTTATTGTCATTGCAACAACGTATTGGAAACATTAAAAAAGGTAGCATAATAAATAGCTATAAACAAAATAGGCAAAAATTCTACATTCTCACTGTTCGTTCAATACAATCATGTCATACATAACCATCCACTGCAACTATGCGAGAGCAAATAATAAAGGTTCAGAGCATTGCATGAGGTATGACATTGATGAATGCAAGCCGATTACAGTAGGTTTGTTTTCAGGTCAGAGTTAAGTATGGTTATATCCGCTTAGATTAGCTCATGTTAATATTAGTTTCTGATTCTACCTCGCAGAGCCCACTTCTTTCAGGGAGAAAGTTTCCAGACTTTGAATAAACCCCTCAGCTTCAACAGGCAGCACCACCGATGTATCCATTTCCGTTCTGTCTTGATTATCCCAAAAGATTTCAGGTAATATATTTATACATCTGCAGCCACTTCAACGAATTCCTCTGAAAGTGACCAGCAGCCGGCGGAGAGAAACAGACCGTTGCCAAGGTGACCGTAAACTGAATGTTGTTTGCAGTGGTGGCCACGAAGGGGCGCCAGACTTTCATGTAAAATTTAATACACACGATGAGGAAATTTCTCGGATGCTGACGATTTGATTGGCTGTTGAGCAATGGCGTCTTCAGCTCATTGTAACCAATCACAACGTACCAGCTGAGCTGAGAAAGACGACTTTCGGTGCAGTTTTAGTAAAACTATTATTTAAATGATTAAGCCTTTTTGAGATTATTTTATTGGCTTCGATTAAACTTTTTTTTTATTCTAAATTATCTAACATATTTATTTCTTGATTTGTTTAAATCAATCTCTGAGATTTTCCTTTATAAAACAAAAGTTTATTCAATTTAAAATTCATAAAATATATTCACTAAATGCTTTTTTAATTTCTTTTTATGCTGAACTATTTTTATTTCTCTCAAAGACACTATTTGTGGTCATGTCATTCATTCCTAGATTTTTCAGCAGCCAACAATCAAACACTGCTTGTCGAGCTTTTTAAATTCCCAATAATTTTAAAGCTAGAACAATGGTAACTGTTTTTTTTTTAAATCGAAGTTAGTCAAAAATATACAATTCTGAATTTCTTCAGGAAGCCTGGATAACTAAAAATCATAATGACTTTGCAAGATTTTGACCCCGGAAGTAACAAATAAATTCAACAATACTTGAGGTTTAGTTTTGATCAGTAGTTCTATGTAAACCCTGAGAGGTTAAGATTATGGAGCACCATATATAAAAAAAATCTGGTAAATTTTCTGGTTGAATTGAAACTTGGAAAACTAACGCAAAGTAAGAAAAAATGTGACCTGAAACTTTTAGATTTCAGTTTATTTTTCTCAGTCTTATAAAGACAGGCTGTGTGCAGTTATTTGTTCCACTGCAAGCTGATTCTGATTCTGCAAACTTCAAAAACAATCATGACAAAATTTAATTTAAAAGTGAGATTTTAAATGCTTTGATTATTTTTTCAACCAAAATTGCTCAGCTTGAGATCCATGGTATGATGAATTATTTACAAAGGATGTCAGCAATAATACCTTAAACCACCAGTTAAATATAAGTGCAAGCATATCCATTTCAGTAGTTCCGAAGTCTCTAGGCTATGTACCGATAGCTCTGTGTTGCTGGAAAGGTTAGTGTTGCCATGTATTTTCAGTAAGTATAGATTTCTTCTTGTCTCAATATACACAGGATATGTAGCAGCAATGACCATATTTTGTTTTATTTAGACAGTAACATAAAAAAAAATCAAGACAGCACAGTAAAACAGAGTATAAAACAGTTAAAACTGAATTTTAAGATATATTCTAGTTAATAACCAAACAGTCAAGCTTTGTTATTAACCTCTGTTAAAGAAAAACGGGAAAACAATAACCAGATTGAAACTGAGGTTAGTCACAGACTTTTTGTGATAGAAATATATAATACATTGAAAACTAAGCAAAGCAAATAAAACATAACTCAAACTCTACTGCGTCTCCTCCATGGCAGTTTGGGTAAAGGCTTCCTGGTAGATGGCATCATTTAACATCACTTCCAGCAGATGACAATATTAGGGTCATTTTCCAAACGTTCATCCAGCTCCTGGTAGCTAATCCCTGTAAAAAATAGCACATTTCAGAAAAAACTTGTTTTCAACCATCAAACAGGAGTTAAAGGGGAAAGATTATGCAAATGTCACATTTCCATCCTTCTCTGTTGCCATTTGGGTCTCTGCAAACATGAATAAAAACCATCTACAAAAACAATGTGTTTATTTTTTGCTAATTTTTGCAGTCAGAAATCGTATACTTCCATGAGCCATTTCAAAAAGTGACATTTTTTGACATCAGAATGAGCCTAATTTACATATAAGTTATAACCACTCCTCACCTGTCACAACCCACCCATCTTCACAGTAGCTAAACTATGATGTAACATAGCAATGCATTCTGAGAGGTATGCCTAGACAAACAATTACACATTTTGCATGGGTGCTTAAGGGTCTGAGTCGCAACCTCACAAAGTTGTAGGTTTGTCTCATAAAGATTTTCAAACGGTAAAGAACTACATACTGCCGTTGTGGGACTCTAGATAGGATGTCCGTGAAAATTCTGAGAAACCAATCATAAAATGATGAGAAAAGAAAATCCTATAAAAAACGTACAAATGCAATGATTCTTGACAATAGGATACAAAATACATATATATTTGACGTGTCAGATGAACGTTTTTGCCACTTAGATGTAGTAAAACTGGAATAAGTAACTTTGTGGACCAGCCTCTGTCAAGCGTTTACACGATCACAAGTTTAACGGGTGTTTAGCTAGCGAGTCTTTTTTTTCTCATTTCATACCATTTTACCCCTTCTACCTCAGGATAAACCTGCGTTTTAATTTCAATACATCTGCACACTTTTTAAATAGCCTACCGTAGTGACCCATGTTTACTTTGTGACATTCGAGCTAGTGCCTTAGTTTGCAGAGTCACAATAAAGAAAAGCCCCTAGTATGCTTTCCTCTGTCAAAACAACCTTGTCCATTTTATAAATGCTCATTTGCAAGATGCATTTAAATTTCACATACGTCAGCCTTCACATCAACAACCAAGCACTGTGCATGTTTTTTTTTTTATAATTGGTAAATACAGTTTTCTAGCATTAGCACTCAGCAGCATTTCCATGGCTAAATTGTCACGTCAACTGTAAAGTAGGCTATTCTATGCCATTTTCTGGTGCAGCAAACATGCAGCCTAGCGACGGCATGGGTGGGCGACGTTTGAAACTACTAATTTGTGCAAGATTCAGAATCAGAATCAGAATCAGTTTTGTGACAGAGCCCACAAACGGCTCATTCTGAAAGGGACTGAAACTGCCAAGAATTGAGCTAATGAGATCGTTTTATGTAAGAGCGAATATGTGCAAAGAACTTTCAACATGGGTGTGATTAGTTGTCTGACATCACATTTATTAACAATTAATAAAAATAAATAAAAACACACAAATTCCGGTTAATTTCAGGTTAGAAGTTACGACGATAAAAGGGTGGTTTTTACTTAAATGCTAACGAACGCCTCAGATTAGACCGTTTAAGAACTGATCATCTCCAGGTCACCTAGAATTATTCCTCGCAAACTTTTATGTCTAGTTAAAATAACATCTTACATTATTCAAGCAGCGTTCCAAGTTGTTCAAAATATAGACGTTTTTATGACCGCAGCAGGCGTAGTCCTCAGAAACGTTTGTCTGAATACCTGTCCAGAAATGAGAAACTGTCTCATGCCCCGGTCATGATTTAGTAAGGCGTCTAAAGTGACGTCAGTAACATTTTTGTTTTCCCTCAGGCTAAACATTGGGATATAGAAAATAATAAATCTGCAAAAAGGTATCTAAGCTTAAAAATGTCTGCTTGCTTTTTTGTTACTCAAAATGTTTCAGCTCATCAAGCAAATTTTGTTATCAACCAAAGATTTTAAAAAAAGAGTAAATGTAGAAATTAAACCCTTGAGGAAAGAAAAGCTAAAAATCAACCTTGTTCTACCTTTAAAAATGTTACTAACCCCTAAATACAATAACTGATGGTCCCACCCTCGGGTCCAACATCTACATCAAGGATTTAGCAATAACTGTTGAGGAGTGTCTTATATCACTCTTGGTCCACCCTTCATTGCTGAATTGTCTTGAATAATCCCCGTTTGGGAATTTTAAATCATGCTTGTTTGAGGTCATTCCAAACCATTTTGATTTTGACAGAAGTCTTCACTGATTGAAGTCCAAAAAAAAATAATAATAATAAAATGTTTGTCATTTGGAGTATAACTTGTTTGTTAGCTTCAGATTATTTTCCTGGTATGTAATCAAAGTCATTGAAATTATGCCACAAACCAGTCCTCGATCATTTTCCAATTAGGATTTGCTGCTCTAGTGCTGACTTTATGGTTTTTAGGTCTCATTGGAGTACCAAAGCTTTATAAACATTTCCCATTATATACATTAAAAAGTCTTTGTTTGTCCCAAACTGAATATCAGCAAATTCGTAATTTTAATACAATTTTTATTCAAATAGAGGAACATACATTTTTTAATGGTTTGAAGCCATTTGATTTTTTTCTTGCCATTTTAAAATATTATTAATTTCTCAGATATTATAATTTAAATTAAATATTTAGGCTTAAGTAAAAATAAAAAGTAGAAGAAATCCAAGCATCCATTATCCAGACTCTTCTTCTAATAGAACAGCCCCTAGTGATAAATACTCTCCCACAAGCGTTTAACTCTTGGCGAGCTTCTGAGTTAAGATTCAGCAAAACAGAACATTAGATCGCATAAAGAAGCCTCAGCGTATCAAGTCAGACCTAGGGCTGATCACTCTGTGAGATTCAATTGAGATAATTCTCGACCAAAGCCTGGATGTGTGTTCTGCGTCACTCATTAGGTTTGTTTAAGCGCCAAGGAAGGGAACAATCAAAAGTTACCCAAAGGAACTGTACCAGATTCAGATTATTTTATTCAGACATTAAAAAATTCAACAGATGACAAACAGATGATAAATAAAAATAAAGTCTGAAATGGAATAGGCAGAAGCTAAAGCTTATTGTGCATATCCCAGAGTATTTACAACTGTACCAGAACCAGCACCCTCCTGTTTTTTTGGGGGTTTGACGTTCCAACATCTGTTTTTGAGCAGGGATCTCCTCACCTCTTATATCCTATAATTGTAAGACACGCAAATTTTTCTTTACTGGTGGTTGTGGCTCAACGTTGCCAGGTAAAGGTAGCTCACAGATTTTTAATTAATATCATATTTTCTTCTCTTCTGTTGGTGTTAAGTTAAAAATTAGATATCAGAATTCAGATATGAAGCCTCTTTCTTTATCATGACAGACCAACAAATATTTTATAATTGTCAGATCTTTTATTTAGCTTTGATTATTTTTCTATGATCTTTCCTTAGTAATAAAACTCCGATGCTCACAGTCATGTGTTCTTTGGTCATAGACAAAATATGTAATCAGAGCATATTTTGTAGTGCAGTGGATCTGTAATTTTTGCTATAAATAGATTGCTGAACTTTTGCAAGATTCTCTTCTTTAAACAAGGACATGTGTCAGCATTCCTTGCATCTGAGTGTACTAAAAAGGGGATCTGATCTGTATTACAACAAGTTATGTGGTAAAGTGAAGAATGGATGACTGAACTGCACAAGGTAAAAATATCTGCGTTTAAAGGGAGCTTCTGAACTTGCCCGTTTTGCAGCAGATCTCGTCATAACTGTGACAACCAGTGTAGAGGCGAGGCGGCCTGCTTCTCTCATCCCGGACCACCTTTACGGGATACTTCTGCAGCCGCCGAATTAGAGATTTCATCAGCCCAAACTGGATTAGCCTCCTGGGTAAAACGCCAACAACGAAAAATACACACAAACACATACGCAATTAGTTAAACAACAGTCAGTTTGACCTGGTATTTCCAGAGCAGTAAAGTCACTTCAGAGACCGATAAAGTCGCTGACCTCTCATCAACCCTTTGAAGTTGCTGCGAGTAGCGAGAACAAAGGTCTCGCACCGTGGTTCCAGGACTGAGACCACAGTAGAGTTGGAACACATCCCTGAGGCTGGCACGTTTCTGACCTGACAACCCAAAAACAAAACGGTGTATAAATAAATCTGGAAATTATGCTAAATGTCATTTTCAAGCAGATGTTGTTCCTTACCCTGTTTGGAGACATAGCTGAGGCATTCCTCCTGAACTGACTTGTCATCAATGAGGCTCTGAACCTTTGGGGTTGTGCAGTAGACATTGGAGTACTGTAGAAAGGACGAAGATAATCGCTGAAATGAATCAACCCAAAAACAGCTAAAAAAAAAAAAAAAGACTAGATGTAGATTTTCTGATTATTAAATACATTTTCTTTTTACTTTTTTAATAATCTCTGTCCAAGCACTATTTGTAACGAATGCTTGCAAATTGACAACGGCTTACATGTATTTGTATGGCACATTCAAAACCCAAAATACAATTTGACCAAAAGGTTTCAAACACTCCAAAAACATGACTAACTGGTTTAACATAAATTAAATTATTGCAGTTTTTCCATCCAATACATATATGCCATTTCAACTAAATTCACATACATTTAACACATTTTAATGATTTGAAACTATTGAATCGGCATATTTATAGGATGAAAACTGACATAATTTATATTGTGTTAATTTAATTGTTTATTTTTCGAGTAATTTAGCCAAAAAACAATTCAAACAGAATAAAAGAAAAAAGAAAACACCATCTAATGTCTAACATTCCATAAAAGTAGATAAAATAATACCAAAAACTACTGTTATACTTTACTCAATTTAAGTCATAAATTTAAGTGAGTTGTTAACAGACCTCTAAATAATTATTTATAGCTATTCCGAACCAGATCCATGTATTCATGTTTTCTGGTACCACTTAAAACACAATCATTCTGGACAGTTACACGTGGTAGGGATGTCTGATCTAGACCAAGATGAAGACAATTAGAGAACTGATAAAAGGGTGAATAACCTTCAATCCTTTAAAGGGGTAGTTCCAAAAGTTGGGGTCGGGACCCCACTTGGGGTCACAAACATGTACAGTAATTGGTGTCTTGAAATCTTCTTGACGTAAAATACCAACAAAAAGCAAAGAGAAAGCAACTGCATTTTAGAAATAGAATAAAAGACTGAAAAACAGGACTTGAATTGATAAAACAAAAATATATTGGTCATTTTATTAGCTGTCGATGTTGATCGTGTTACCATTTTACCACTTTTTAATTGACTCAGCAAAAATACTTGTATGCTCCATTAAGAATCAGGGTTGCAGGCCTACATTTTAATCTGAGGGTCAAAAGCTGGGAAGTTTGAGAACAACTGCTTAAAAGGATGATGGCACCAACTTCAGTAGTAACCAATAGTTTGAAGAAGTCCACTTTTTTAAAAGCATCCACAGCAGAGTGACATTTCAGTGGCATGGGTACTAAAGAATGCACTGAACTGGGTATGGGTATAAGTAACATTAGACCCGATACTAAACTCTGGAGGACCCCAAAGTGGAAAGGGGCTCCTACCTGTGAGATATCATCAAACTGGGGCAGGTCTGCAGCTTTCATATTGTCATTTTCTAAACATTATGCAAGGACATTATGATTGATCCTATCAAAGGATGCTGTTAAGTCTATAAGCATGAAAACAGCTCTAACAGCGGAGGACAGAGTGGTACGAAAAAAATAAACAGAATTTTCTAATATTTCCTATGGCTTTAATTACAGAGTGAGATTACTCTTTCATAAATTGTTTGTTTTGTAAAATTATGTCACAATGTGTTGCAAAGGTTCCCAAATGACATACAGTAGTGTGACCCAAAAATAACTGTTGTTTGGATCCAGATTAGTCAGTAGACCTTCTGTATCATGTGAAAGGCCTGGGGTCTGAAAGAATGCTATGATGAAAGTAAAACTATCTAATTAAGATATGAAGGTAAATTGTGTGACAAAGTTATTGTAAACCTGAAATGTTTACTTTTTAGAAATGAAACAGGTAAAAAAGTCCGGAGAAAAATTTGTTTTTCCTTACGTATCCAAGCCTGGATAATGTTAAAAAGCAATAACTGAAAGAAATCCAATATTTTCCATAAATTTTAAGTAATAACAGGAACCCTATTAGAACAAGTGGATCATTCTGTTAAATACTAAATATTTTGCATTATAAGGATGGCCTTTAGGTTAATTTCATGAACAGGATAGATTAAAACAAAACAAAAATATTAAAGGAACATTTTGGATCACTGCTGAACTTTCATATAGCTGCACTGTAAAAAAAAAAAAATAAAAAAAAAATAAATAAAGAAAAGCTACCAGAACTCAGAATTTCAAGTTAAAAAAACTTCAGTAGAAGTTTTAGTTGGAAGATTAAACTTGAACTTTTAAATTCTGCTTTTGAATTTGTCCAACTCTTATTCTGATGTTTTTCTAACTCAACTACAAGTTGTAGACTTAAAATTTCAGGCTCTAAGAAATTAAAGGTTTTTCTCACCAATGAAAATTTGAAAATGTAATGCTGTAAAAACTATGAATCTCAATAAGTTATAGGTTCGGGGAACTTAAAAAATAATGTCTAAATCCTGATTAATAGTAACTGGACTGAACTTTACAAGTTATACTGACCTGTCAAAGCACTTTTCAATCACAAAAGAGCATAGATTTTTGCACTGATAAAGTAGGCAACTCTGGGTTAAGTACATAACAACATATGACAGCCAGAAGCTGGAATTGAACCTACCTCTCTCTGATTGCAAGCTCCATTGCTCTATTTAAATGTTTTAACCTTAATCATCAATTATTTATGGTCACAAGAGATTGCAAAACCATTTGGTGTATGGTAATTAAATAAGAGCAAAACCTATATCTGCAGGCCTTCTTGTCAAAGCCCTTTGAATCCAAATACAAAAGTTGGTTTTCCCGCATTTCACAATAAAAGCATTTCAGTCTGATGAACCTTCAATGGTTGTAATGAAGCGCAGCTAACAGATTTAAGTACTGATGACCCAATAGGTTGTTTTGAAGCTTACAACTCTGTTGGTTTGTTGGACTAAGTTGTGTTATTGCCTAAATGAATAAAACTTCCAATTTTGAGTTTTCTAAAATATTTTGTGAGGCCAAGAAATTAACTTGTTATTTTTTTCTTTTTTTTCCCAAGTCTACATGGACAAACATTCTCCTGAACCTCTCATAGATCAACATTTCATTCTCTGGCTGGTCAGGACATGATGCAGGGATTGTTCAGTATTATCCAGAATACCCTGCAGATTCCTCCACATCTGCCTCTATACCACAATGTTGTAAAACATGTTGTAAAATTTGTTCAGTACCTGGAAAATCGATACCAAAGTCACAACACCATAATACCTGGAAGGATAAGGAAGAAACATATCAGTTTTAAATATGTGTCCTGGAAGAGATGAGGACATTAAAGTGCAACAAAAAAGTTGCATAATTTAAAGAAATTATAATCTACTGAAATATGTTTCATAATAAGAACTACAACAGTTTTGTTGATCAAGTCACTGATGTGAATAACTTGGGTAAAATAGTACAATAGCACTGTGCTACAGAAAATTACTCACAGCAGATTCTGCACAGCGATACGAACAAGATTCAGCTCGACGTCCGCTTCAGCAGAGATTTTCTGAATGTGCCTGAATCCATCGATGTAAGGCAATATCTAAATGAAACGACAGAACACATTAACAAGTTCTATGGCCTCATATGTGTGAAGAATGCAAAGCTAAATTTGCAATTAGCCTGAGAAGTGTTATTTTATTACTCCAATAACACTGTCCAATATCCAACAACAATAAAGAGCCCGTTTTCCTTTTAAGAGCAGCTCATTTCCACACATTAAAAACATGAACATGAACATAACAAGTGTTGCACTCTAATCTTTTTACTGCTGCTTCTTGGAAATCTAGGATATGTAACAAGCACAGAGCCCATCCTGCCTGTTGAGTGGTGAGGTCCCACTGAGATTTAATAAAAAGCTCTTTGCATTCGGTGAAGACGGGCACGTCATACTCCTGGACAGTGGGGGGGTCTTTTCGCTGCTGGATGAGCTTGAGCTGGATGGTGTTGGAGTCGTCTAGAGAAAGAAAGAAAGCAAAATAAAAAACAAGATGAAAAACTAACTCACCTGAAAATTATTTCCACCCCTATTATGGCTTTCGAAAAAAGAAAGGAAAAATAAAACCCATCAACAGATTTCAGACCCTTCATCATTACACTAGTGTCTTTAAAAATGCAAGCGACAGCAAAGCTGGTCAAAACTCTGATGCACGCATCACTCTTTCTGTATATTTCCAAGACTGGAAAACAATAAAGGACAAAGAAAAATGGTTATTTACCAGGAGGTTCAACCATAACAACCATTACAATAAATATACATCCATAGCTACAATGATATTGTTTAGATTGAAACATATCCATGTGTTTGAATGGCTCAGTCAGAGATTCCTGTCTGATCGATAGTTCCCACCTGCACCTGTGGCTGACTGGTGAGCATGCATTACTTTTATCCAGTAGTCGGTTGATTTAACCCCGTCCTCGCATTGTACCGTATGTTTATTCGTTTGGGTTCCTGCGGGAAAGTAGGCTATAAACATAAGTGTCATACAGTACAGATCAAAAGTTTGGACACACCTTCTCATTCAGTATGTTGTCTTTGTTTTCATGACTATTTACATTGTAGATTCTCACTGAAGGCATCAAAACTAGGAATGAACACATATGGAATTATGTGGTACTTTTACAAAAACGTGTAAAATAACCTGGCCTCCAAAGTCATCGGGCCTGAACCCAATTGAGATGATTTGGGGTGAGGTGAACCGCAGAGTGAAGGCAAAAGAGCCAACAAGTACTAAGCATCTCTGGGAACTCCTTCAAGACTGTTGGAAAACCATTTCATGTGACTATCTCTTGAAGCTCCAGAGAATGCAAAGCAGTAATCAGAGCAAAGGGTCGCTACTTTGAGGAATCTAAATTATAAACACATGTATTCAGTTATTTCAACCTTTTTGTTTGAGTACATACAGTAATTCCATACATTATGTGTTCATTCATAGTTTTGATGCCATTAATTGAGAATCTACAATGTAGTCATGAAAATAAAGAATGCATTGAATGAGAAGGTGTGTCCAAACTTTTGGTCTGTACTGTATTTATAAATCCTAGTTTTGTAACCACCTACAGAGCCCTGCAGTGTATGAAAATAGCATAGGGAGAATAAGTGGATGTTAGAACTGCACTGTTTAAAAAAAATTCCACATCAGGTTTTATGTGGTGGGGAAAAAACTGTGAATTATAAATGATGCCGGGGGAAAATGTCCCCTATTTTCCTGTAGGAACTCAAAAAAATTGATCTGTGGCACAACAAGGACCTGGGTGGGATTTGAACCGCTCTTTCCTGGGTGGAAGTCATGCGTGCTCACCAGTCAGGCAAAGGAGCAACTTGGTGACATCGTAGCCAAGGCGCATTATCATTCGAACAGGACCTCCCACATCATCATACATGTTTTAATAAACCAAGTGAATGGATTATAAATCCATGCATAAAGTATAATAATCCATGCGCACGGTTTATAAAACCAACTGTACAGATTCTTATCCCTCAAAATTATTTCTGCACCTGACCGCATCCGGGCTTCGTAGTAGTCTTTAGATGTACAAAACTGTTAAAGACCCCAACAGGAAGCTGTATTGGCAACAAACAGTGTTATCACAGAGTATAGACTCTGACGGGCTTAATGTACCCCACACTTTCTAATATTTCTATTTGTGAAGCCATGTATTGTTTGCCTTCTACTTCAAATCCTGCATTATAGGGGGACAAAGGAGCATCATTGTGTACGCTTTCTCCAAGCAGTTTAACAACTATAAAACGATCAAACCTGTCAATTTTCCTGCTGTTTTTTTACAGTTTCCATTCTCTTTAAAATAGTATTTTTTTCCCATACAAATGTATAAAGCGCAGCTTAAGCATTGTTCACCAACTTACTCAGCAGGATAGTTCTTAGAATATTCTATTTTTCAGAATGGTATAATTTTTCTTTCAGAGTGTATTTGACCTTGCTGTAGTCTCTTATTTAAGTATTATTTTTATTTATGACTATCTGCATGTTTTCATTTGCATGTCACTTTGCTGTACTGACACTTAAATTTCGCCCTTGAGAAACAATAAAATTATATTTCAATTTAATTTAATTCTACAAATATGGAATGCTTTGTGTTGGTCCATCACATAAAATCCCAGGAAAAAACTGTTTGTGGTCGGGTATCTTTTTTCAGGTAACAAAAGCTGAAAAAAGTTCAAGGAATGTGAAAATTTTTCTAAGAAACTGTTAATATATATTTATCAAAAATAGGTTGCTTGCAATAAATTAACAATGTGAAACTAAATAAATTACGTGTGCGGCCTTGAAGTTGTTAATCTTTGTTTCACACGTAAGAGGTTTAGTAGCTGGAAAATGACAAGCAGAACCAGATTATATTCATTATAAAGACTTTATAAGCGGGTTATAAAACCACCAAGCCTTCATTACCTGGAGTTGTTGCAGAGTAAAAAAAGAACCCACACCCTTGTACTCTTATAAGGTTTATTGTCTCAGCACATTAAAGTTATTCGCCTTTATCAAGCTTAAAACAAGCCAAATAGATAACACAATAAACCTTATCATAACTTGTCAAGAAAAAAAACTATTTGTTTTTGCCTATTTTGCTAAAGTTTTCACAACAGAATTTCACAGCTGAATTATGAAATGAATCTTCAGTCACATATTTCACAAATATTAAGTAACATAAAACACACTACATAAAGCTTATCCTTCGGGCACTGATGACAAGGTAAATGTAAATGTGGGCAATAAATATGCTTATCATAGTGAACTGCACACAAAGCACGACCATGTGACAATTAACAATTGTGTTCTTGTTCTTATTTGGAATGCGTGATAAATTTCCAGTCTGTTACATTCTGTCAAATGCAAAGAAAACTATCTCAAAACATAATTTGAGTTCTAAATTGTTAGAAGAACTTCAGGGTTTTTTTTATTTTAGTGAAATTTATAGGATGGTTTTGATATAAATATATTTTATCTTCAGTTGTAGAAAATTGCACAAAAAATACATATATTTGAGAGATTTTCCTGAACGAAATAAAATTAATGCAATTAAGAGGGAATATAAAAACGCAGGGAAGAGGCAGAAAATAGAAAAATTTTGGGTGTCCAACGGAAGTTTAAAATAGTTTTCATTATTAGAAAGCTGTGAAATCTAATTTATACTCTGATACAATTGTTTCTCATTCTAATAATCCGCATGTTCTTTGTTCCTTAATCTGTCAGCACTGAACCAGCCTCTGAATTGTTGAACACATTTATTCATCTCTTTCTGGGAAAAAGTGGTTACCACTAGGTCCCTGGTTATACCCCGCTTGTGGTCCAACAGTTTTACTTTCTAGTTTAGCTGTTTTTAACCATTTTGAACCAGTTTCCCTCTCCTTTTTGGAGAAACTGAATACCTTTTAGGTTCTCCATTTGACATCATCCTTTCTAAATTGATTTAAAAAATTAAAATAATATAATTATAATATAATAAACAGCAGCTTAACATCTAACGTGGTGCCACAACAATTGAAACATGCTGGTGTGAAACCTTTGCTGGTAAAACCTTGCTTAAACTCAGAGGTACTGTCAGATTTTAAGGCTGCGTCCCAGTTACCTTTTCTGTTAAACGTGCTGGAGAAAGTCATTTTTATACAGCTGCAGCCACTTGTGGAGAAACCGTAAATTTAAGACAATTTTCCGTTTCAATCATTCCACATCAAAGAGTCCGCTCCACTGTGAGTTTTTAAAATGACTTTTTATTTTAATTCTAAACAGATACTTAGAGACGATTCAATATGACATCTTCATCTCGAGCCTGGAGTGGTGGGTGGGTAAGAGAGGCTCTGCTCCTCAGTGGTTTCGGTCTAACTCACTAACAGATGTTTTTGTGTTTCTTTCTGTTGTTTGAGCTTAAAGCCTGCTGCACTGTCCTGGGTGTACCACAGGGCTCCATTCTTGGACCTCTGTTTAATTCTCTTCAGCAGCTTCCATTAAGAGCTAGTTTTTCATCACATCTATTTTTATCTTTATTCAGATAACTCTCAAGCCTATTTCCCCTTGAAAAGCAGAACACACTCTGTTAAACCCCTCACCCCTTGACTGTCTGACAGAAAGGTTGCCACTAAATTTTTTGAATTTCAATTAGAATAAGAAATTCTGCTTGGGCCAAATAACATCAACAGAACAAAAAAGTCCTGATAACTAGGAGTAAATATGGAGAACCTTTTTTGTACCACAAAAGGTGATTAGCAAAGTTTAAACCTATGCTAATTCTATGTAGGCTCGAAACAATAATCCATGTGTTTATCTAATTTCAGCTCAATTACTGTAATGGACTTCCTTTTGGAGTTTCTCAGGCTGCTGTTGCTCACCTACAGCCAGTTAAAAATGTTGTTGCCAGTTTTTCAAAAGGTACAAGAAGGTCGGTACCTTTACATGCACATCTAAATCAATTTTTTAGCATAAATCAGACTAATGGTTTACAAGAGTTGAGAGTCATGTTCCAGAATACAAGTCCCTCAGAAAATCGAATTATCAAGGGAAGTGCGGTCAACTCCAAGATGCCAGATGATAACATGCGCCTTTCATACTGACATTCTTCAATTGGACATGAGTCACATAAAACATAAACAAATATTAAAGTCTGTGAAGCAGAGGGAGTAAAAACAGGAGATGCACAGTGAGCGAAGAAATGGAAAACAATGCTGCAGCACAGATCATGTAGCAAGTACTCCACTGTTTGAGTTAAAACTCGTTGCTGCTGCTCAGTCTGTTGTTGCTGTTTCCACTTCCGCAATCTCTTTACTTCCTGAACTGTTAGTGGCAAGGTTTCTAAAAGCTCGGCTAGTGGTGACGGGCGTATACATGTAGAGAAATTCATTTCTCCAATCGCATTATCTAGGTAGCTTAGTCCAAATTCTCAAAGTCCAGTTCGGTTTGACTTAAGTAAAGCTAAGCTGTATACATGCATTTCTTAAGTCTGATTTCAGTCGGACTAAGGCCACATAGAATATGTTGAAAACAAAATTAGCAAATCTCATGGTATAATTAGGAAAATCTTGCATTTTAGAAATGGCAAGTGTTTGCTAACACATTGTTATATATAGTCTAATATTTCCATATCTACTATCCGCCAGTATTGTCTAGGCTAGCACTTATCCGTCGTTCCTTCATAAAATGTTATTAATACAGAAAACATTTGTTAGAGTACCTACTTATTCGAATCGCTTGGAACCTTCAACACTTCTTTTAAAGAAACTTAAAATCTTATCTATTTCCAAGTTAATGTTTATCATATATGTATTTTTAATACAGATATAGATCAAATCATTTGTTTTTATCTTCTGTTTTTTACAGGTTTTGCATGTCTAACTCTGAGGTCCATACCTATCAGACAAGACAAATAAAATCCATGTTCCCTTTTCTCATACAAAAATAGGACGATTCAAAATAAAATATAGAGGTTCAATCCTATACCGATATGGGTGAGGGAAAGTCCACCCTTACAAATTTTCAAATTTAAATTAAAAAGTTTCTTATTAAACCAGTAAGTCTTTAAGGATTATAATTGGTGGGCAAACCTCTGCAACATAGTATAATTCTATAATTATTCGGACGGTTTATTTGTATTTTTGTATGACCGTATATATATATATATATATATATATATATGTGTGTAGGTATGTATCTATATACAAGTGTGGGTAAGACTATGTATGTATATGTGCTCATAAATAATTATAATGAGATATGTATATGTGTATTCATACATAATCTTTTTGTTTCTCTCAGTGAATTTGTTTAATCCATGATATCTGAATCATTATATTAATAGATCTTTATGCCTTTTTTCTTTTTTTTTCTTCTTTTAGTGCTTTGAGATCATTCTAAAAAAAAGTATTTTTATTTTTTAATGAATTGTATCCTATTGAGTGTTTTCTGAGAGGAGACCCCGGATAGGCCCACATGGGTCTCTTGTCTCCTCTCTGCACTTAATTAGTAATTCTTTTAGGAAACATTATTGTACTATATCCATGTGTGCTAAATCAATAAACTAAAGTCAATAATTTGAATTTCTCTTGCTGCATGTAAACGCAGTGAGTGAGACCACATTACGCCAATTGAAGCCTCACTTCATTGGTTTAATTGATTGTTCTCTTTAGTATTTTTAAGTCTCCTAATCACAGTTAACCTGTGCATTATACGTTCCAACTCGTACTCTCTGGCCTGCAGATCAGATGCTTTTAACATTAACTCAGGTTTGCTGTAAAACTGCCAGGGAAAGTGTTTGTGGCAGCAGCTTAGACACCGTTGAATAAAAGTCAGGCAGGCTCGATCAATAAGTTATTTTTTTAAATCAAAATTAAAAACACATGTCTAACATTACTAACTTTTAAGTCACAGTGCTTTAATGACGTCTATCTTCCTTTCTTTTTTTCGATGGTTACTTTTGATTTTTCAATTTCTTTTAATGTTTTACTTTGGTTGCTTGTTTCTTTTTTATTGAATCCAAATGAAAAAACAAATCATGTCACCTATGGGTAATGTGCAGGCTCCTGTAGCATTAAGATCTTCCAGCAGTGTCGACATTATGGGTAGAAGTTTCTGCTTGCTCTCCTCATTTGATATGAAGCCACTTTCCAACTGCAACACAACAGGGAAGAAAAATATGGACTCAAAGTCATTTCACTATAAAACATAGAGAGCAAAAGATGATTACAGCTGTAACATGACATATTAGTAATGTAGTAGTCCTTGCCTCCAGAGTTGTGAGGTACCCAGCCAGCTTCTTGACAAGTGGCTCAAGTGCGCATGTGTTGGTGTGAGCATCACAAACAAGGCCTAGGTTAAAAAGGAGGGCATTTCGGCTGTACTTTTTATGCTCGATGCACACGGGACAGCCGATTAACTTCTTCTCCATAGCAGTGCTAAAAAATATAAATGTTTAAAGATGAATAGTTACACTGAAACAGCAACAAATCAAACATTTATAGACAGTGTTGAAGGACATACACTGTTATTAATTTGTTTTGTAGCTCTGGCTTGGTGATGATATACACCTGGACTGTGTCAAACAACTCCCGTGAAATGTACTCCTCTGGAACCTTCCAAGAAAGGACAGGAATCAGTGTTATTAAGTGTGAATCTCAAAAGCAGAACTTCACTAAAGTGAAGTTCTAGTGAAGGTCAATAACCTTACAAGAAGATACACAAGAATTGGTCTGATTAGCAGGCCTAAGAAAAAACTGACAGAAATGAAACGATACTTAATCAACCCCTAAAGGAAATTACATGTTTCAACTAATATTACACGGTTTTTCTTGTTGTGGATGCTGCAGGCTTGGGGTAGGAAGGATCTCCTGTAGTGTCCTATGTTACAGTGGTTCTGAAGAAGCTTCTGACAGAAGACGCAACACTGTCTCATGGACAAGAAGCTCAGGGTTGTCTGTAATATTCTTGCTTTTATGAAGAATCCCTCTTGGCACAATGATCTCCAGATGTTCAACGGTAGTCCCCAGAACAGAACTTCTTTATCAGCTTGTTTAGCCATTGTTTAGACAAGTGACAGTTAATCATTTTAATATATATATATTCCCCAAAATCTCTCCCCAATTTGAGTAGCAAATTATTGGTTTCTTTGCATTATTGCCAGTGGTGAGATGACTGAAGATCTTTGATGATGAGAGCTAGACAATCCGTGTCTTTAATCATAAAACAAAACTATATAAAAAAAATAGATCAGCATTGATCTCGCATGTAACTAAAACATTTTTCCTGGAGCTAAGAAGAGCATAGATAACCACTTATAAAGGAAGATATTCGGTTAAAGGTTTGCAGGAAAGAGGTAAAACAACTACTATGGTAATTCCGCACTTTATAGCTTATGAAATGTTATCAGACTCATGTGCATGTGGAGGCTTCTTTGAAGAAGGGTAAAAACTTGAGCATAGTTGAACTCTTTTGGTGACAAACCACATCTAAAGCGACGTCATTTGGTTTTAGAGCAAAGTGTCGGTTTAGTATTCGAGAATTACTATCCTGCAACTTTTAGATGCATAACCTGGATCAAATGGCTGAGTCTCTTTATCGTTATGGCATTCATTTCTGCAGAGACCTGGAAATTAGCCATTTATTTTATCCAGGTGTGTTGGCGATAGGATGCATCTTAAAGCTACAGGATGTATCTCCCCAGAACTGGACTTGTAGCTTTAACAGCCATTCTCGCTTACCTGATAAGTTATCTTTGGACCCAGTGTCGGGTGAAACTCACTGAAGAATATGCACTCTATTCGCGTGGCCATCATAAACATGAACCTTTTTTTTCTTCACTAGCCTGTTAGGGAATAGAGATTATTGAATCATCCCTATAACGCTAGCTTCTAGCATATAGTGTAAATACAGACGCAATAACGCCTAAAACAAGCTAGTGGGTTTCTATGAAAGAACTAAAAACTGCTCTAATGTTGTACGACGACTAAAGAATACTGATACAGAATTATTTTAGAGAGAAATGTAGTCGTTCTGGTGTCAAACCATTCACAAAATCTGCACATTTTAAAGGAAACCGACAAGTCGGCAATACTAACAGTGATGCGTTGAGGGACTCCCCACATAATTGCACATTATACACCTAACCAAGAAAACAAGACCCCATGAATGCCAAAATTGTTCAAGGGAATATTTTAAGGCTTAAAATTTATTAAAATCATTTTTTATGGTTTTCTTAACCGATTTTTCTAATTTATTATTTCTTATTAATTATTTTAAACTGGTTCGGTTCTTTAGCTATAAGTATTATCCCCAGAAATATACGGAACCATAAGCTAACCATTAGATTTTCCGTATAATTTACAACAACAAAAAAATATATGAGTTCTGCTACAAGTTGTAAAGGTTTTTCAACTATTTGACTATCGACTAATAAATCAAAATTCAGAGTTAGCACAGTCTTTAAAGGTAGCACAATCGTAGGCTACGTCTTTCGTCATAGGGACGCAAATTACGTTCTACGCCATACGTAAGACGCACAACAAACCTGCAAAGACTTTGAGTAAATGTTTGCATCCTTTTTATGTTGTATAGTGAGTTTTAAAGTGTTGGATTTGTTTTAAAGCTACAATCGGTTAATGAACTGTCGCGTCAACAGAACACGTGGAACCCATAGAGTTTGTAGATATCCGAAAAAAGAGATTGCGTCGGTTTAACCATGTGGTGGAGAAGAACCCTCAGTTCAAGCTGCAGATACTGTTTGGGAAGCAGACACAGTGGGGTAAAGGTAATTCTGTGTTTGGTGTATAAACTGCGCAGCAGAACATACTGAGAACACAGCCGAAGACAAATAAGGAGCTTTGTGAGCACTGTTTACAGTGGTCTAAAATAAGAAACACAACAATTCTGACCTTTTATAGTTTCTGCAGCCAACCAACTCGGGCAGAAAATTGTATAAGCACAAATCATGCTTTAATTAGTAGTATTTTTTTATGTGCTTTTGGTTGCCCTTCCGAGTTAACAAGGCTATATTTGTGCAGAGAGAGAAAAACGTCCTGCAGCAATAAGTAGTAATTTTATGATATTGTCAGGAGCTAACAAGCATGTGGAGAAGGTTTGACTTTCTATGAAAATTTGCATGTCTGGACATAAGTGTAGTACCGACCAGTTGGAGAACTCAATTACTGTAAGGTACAGATAAATCGTATTTTAATATATGTGGTAGAAGATTCAAGAAAGGGTTTATCTTACGGGGCTTCTTGTGAACAAAAATCCCCCTACTGGCCAGGTACATAATCACAGGCTACATGTAGCTCTTGGCCACTTACGGTTCTTGTGAATGGCATTAGTTTCAAAAAATACAATTTCTCTTCATAAAATATTACAAAAGTGAATAATAATACAAAAAATATGTATTTTTTCTGTAAATTATCCCAAAATGGTAGTATCATATGTTATGGCAAGTTGTGTAAGATTTTTCTGTCGTTTTAGGCCAAAGACTTAAGCAGGAGGAGGCAAGTGAAGTGCTTTTGGAACTATGAAGATGGCAATGAATGTGGTTGTGTAACTTGTGCAATGATGTACAGAATAGGGGAGCCTTGATTCATTTTTGTTCAGAAATAGCAGTTTCTCAAAAGTTTTAGGTTTTAAGCCATTTTGACACGTCTACTCAGCTTTTTAAAAACACCAAATAAGATGGTGGTGTGCACAAAAACATAAGTGCGACTATATAATTTGGGGTAGGCTACAGTACAGCCTGCTAATATTTGGCTACTTATTCTCATGCAAAACACGGTAATACCTTAGCATAGATGAGGTGGTTTGTATTGTACCTCAACTCCTTGGAACACAATAAACACCTCACCTTTAAATAAAATAAAAAATGCAGTTAAGCTAACTTGTCTGACGTATTGTTAGGTTGAGGTTGCCTAATTAAGAGTTATCAAGACAAAATGTTCCCACACAAGGGAAATCCTCCTCTTCCTAGCTGGCTCCATTATCTCTCTTTCCTCACTCTCCTAAATCTTCAAACTATCTGTCTCTGTAGTCTCAAAGCTGTCTCCAAACTATACAAACTGTCCAAACTCCAACCTGACTGCAACTCTACTTTACAAACTCACATTTTGAATGGAGCCTGAGGGGTTTATATTGCTGTCAAACCTTCCAGAAAAATCTGAACCACTTTTCAAAGCAGTCACGTGTTACAGCGGGGCTTCAGACGTCATCGTTTTCAGCTCCTCCCTTAAACGAAGCAGGCCTCGATACGCGCTTTGTGGAAACGCCGCCTTCACTGCTTGACACACGCTTCAAAGCCTCGGCCACATGGTAACATCACTACGTAGAAGTAATGCATTTTTTTATTTCTGGTAAGGAATACATGAGGACACTCAGGGCCAGCCCAAAGTCAAACGGGGCCTCAAGCACTCAGGGGGGCCCCCCTTTCTGTTAAGACCACTACCCACAAGATTTGCCCTGCATCCGAAACCACTGAATGTTAGCCTCTAAGCACTAACACTAGAAACTAATCCTTAACCTTTCATTGGGTCAACAGTGAGAACACTATGGCTAGTAGTATAGGGAGCCGTTTTTTTCTTTCTACAGTCTATGACTCATATGCGCGCGTCTTTTCCCTTAAAAAAAAAAAGCTTATTTTCCCTTTCGGCCATTGTCGTTATTTTACGTGAGGTGGGCCGGACGACTTGTATTGATGGCGTCTTGTGGCGCAAGGGATTGTGGGATGGCACATGGCTCCTAATCACCAGTTAGTTGGCATCAGAAGTCCCTATTGTAAAGTGGCTATGATAGTTAGCATACAGGCCACTTTCCCTAACTCCTTCCTAACTGGAAGCCCAATTTGGATGCATCTTATCATGGCGGACGCTGATACACATCCGGTTTGGCGTAAGACCTCTTACCAATTTAGTGGTTTCGGCTGCAGCCTAGGTCTAATCTAGGAAAGTAGGCAGAGTTTATTTGGCTGATCCTAAAAATCAATCAGAGAAAATTGTTCATATTAGCTGAGACAATCAGAAGATCAAAACAAAACAGAAAGGTTAAACTAAAGATTGTAACTTTGGTAACACAACAGTCAAACAATGAGTATGAAAAAAGTTGTTTTAAATTTAATTTAAATTTAATTCAAAGTTTTAAATATAATTTTTAAAATCAAAAAATGTACAGTATATACATTTTTATTCATTTGAATGTATTAGATTAGTTTTGTTTTTTTTAATTCAAAAATAAAACAAATTTAATTACAGAAAATTAATCAAATAATTGGTACAAAGAAGCCTGCCTAGTTACTATGCAAAAAGTTAAACAACTGAACATTTTTTCTTTAAATAATCTACACTGAAATAAAACTAAATCAAATGGAGTAATATTTGCATCTGTTGTCTCTGTTTAATTTCAGCATTTATGGGGGGCCCTAAGCAATCACTTAGTTCAATTATGCTATGGGCAGGCTCTGAGGACACGCTCACATTTATTCCTATTCAAAATGGCAAAAATCACGTTATTCTCCATTTTGAACTAGGTTTGTCCTGTTTAAACATTAGATATTTCATTTGGGGCTCTCCGGACAGCTGAAGTGAGAGCAAAATCCATAATAAGATTAATCAAAAAAAACAACATATTTGTAACCTCAACTATATATAATAATTGAGGAGAGTACTGAAAAGCTGGGAGGTTGAGCGTGGAGCGAAGTAGACGTGAATCCTGGAAGAACATTTTGAGACTGGAGAGGAGGTTTTCTTTTTAGGACTATAATGACCCGAAACCTAAACCCAGAGCTGCAGTGGAAGATTTTAGATCCTAGCATGTTTTGGTATTGGAATGAATAAATCAAAGTACAGACCTAGAATAAACTGAATAACTGTCAGTATGAGTTGATATTTTTTTTATATTGTATATATATATATATATATGTATATATATATATATATATATATATATATATTTGTATATGTAAATACATAAAAACCTTAGTAGAATTTCCCTCTACTTCAAAATTGAGCTCTTATTTGTGTTTGTCTACCATACATACAAGGAAATGTATCTACAACTCTGAAAAAAACGTGGACTATATGAACAAAAACAACATTTAATTTATTTTTGGGATTAATAAATTAATGTTTTAATTTAACTGAATGAAAAGCACACAAAAAAACAGATGTGTTTTCTTATTTATCATAGCTAAAAGGGTACATGTTTTTATACTAAAATGGGATATTGCATGCATTCACTAACATTAACCCTTTTAGGAGATTTGGAGCTTCGTCACCAGACCCATATGCAGCGCTCCGGCCTTACCTGCTGGCCGGATCACAGCTCTTCAGGCTCTGGATCTTTGGAAGAGGCACTTTGCGGAGAAAGGCGTGACGGAGCCTGAACAGTCAAGCCAGTACATCATTGCTCATCTACTTGGAGCTAAAACGGTGACTCGCCTACCACCAATGTTTATTTTTAATCTTTTCAAGAGCTGCTTCCAGACTGATCATATCTCCTTCTGATCTATACCCAGATAGAAAGTGTCGAGCAGCAGAGGTTAACAGAGTTCCTCAGCAGGGAGAAAACGAAACATCTTTGGCACCTCTGCACCAAACGTCTGTCTAGGTGAGTGTCTACGTTCAGTATGTCTGGAGAGATCACATTTGTTAAATATTTGTGCTACAAACCATCATACACTGATGTGCAGAATGCCGGTGCAGTATATCATTGAGGAGTGGGACTTCAGAGACTTGACGTTAAAGCTGAGGCCTCCTGTTTTTATACCCAGGCCTGAAACTGAGGTTAGTAAAAAAGAAAAAAAGATAGGAAGGCAGCACACTGCAATACTTCTCTTCATTTATTATGCAAAAGAGAAAGTTGTAGCGCTAGGTGGTGGAAAAGTGACAGGTGGGATGTCTCTGAAAGCTTTTCAAATAAGGTTGAAAGACTGAAAGAAGGTACTAAAGACTCCCAAAAACAGCTATTTTTTCAAAAGTAAAATTCACAAAACCTTGTTTTGTGTAACACAATAAATTCTGTTACATGCAGAACAGCATGTCCTATTGCAGTCTTGTGAGACTGTAACAAAATCCCATCTTTTTTAATAAGCAAAATTGCTAGTTTGAGATCTTCCTCATCATTTCCTTCCTTTGACCCGGCTGTGCATGTTCCCTTGTTCAGGTTTTCTGGCTGCTTTTCAACCAATCGCTCTATCTGTAAGACAAAAGCTTGTGCGAAACACGAAACCACGTGGCTCTCTGGTATTTCCTCCTTTTGGATCCTATATTCTGAAATTAATAAATACTGTCGTTTGTTGTCAGGTGAGGCACCAAGTGAGCTTAAGCGTGCTGTAGAGCATCTGCTACGTAAGAGACTATGCTTAAGTACCCCAATAATGGCAAATTTCAACACATTCCTAAGCTTCCTTTTCTTGGTAAGATCCTTAAAAATATTGTTAATACACAGCTTATGGACCATCTTAATAATTTTTTACTTTTAGAACCTCTTCAGTTCGGCTTTAAACCTTCTCATAGTACCAAAGGCAGCACTTATATATATTCTTGGACCGTTATGTTTTCAGCATCTCTCCTGCCTTTGGGAGCAATATTCAGAAAACATGGAATTAATTTCATTTATATGCCCATGACTGTCAGCTCTACTTACCCATTAATCACTCTGATAGGACTTCAAAACTCTTGCTTTGTTGTCTTGGTGACGTAAAGTTATGGATGCCCTAATTTTTTTCATTTTAATTAACTTTAAACCGAGGCCATTTTTATTTTGTTCCATACCACTTGACTAGTGCCTAATAGGTTTTCTTTTCCTGCTCTGATCCCTCACATGACCTTATAAACCTTTATATATTGATTCTATGCTTAGTTATGTCACCCATATAAATGGGGTAGTGAAATCGTTTTGCCTTCACCTCTCATGCTTTTCAAAATGTTTTCTTTCTAGATGTGATCTGTAAACTGTTATCCAAGGTTTTATGACCCCACCTTTAGATTATTATAACTCCCTTTTAATAGGTGTTGGCCAGGGCCCTTTATCACACTTACGAATGTTGCAATGGTGCAAAATGTTTTTGACTGGTAAAAGATAGTTTAAAATACATCATAGCTTGTTTAGATGGCTTCAGATTGAATGTAAGATCAATTTGAAAATCTTTTTTTTGGCTTTGAAAGCCTTAAATGACCTGGCACATATAGTATATTGCATATCTATCTCATCTGATTCGGCCCTGTGTTCATCCATGTTCACTCAGGTCAACTAAGCAGCAATTGCTCTCAGTCCCTAAATCACGACTGAAATTAAGAGGGAATTGTGCTTTCTCAATTGTGGCACGAAGTCCTAGATGGAGAGGTCAGCCTTGAACATCCGCTCTGCAGATATAATTGTTTGGCTCTGTCATGTTTTATAGACGGGCAAAACCTCAGTGATGGACGCACAAAAGACAGGCTGAATAACCACCATGTTGAAGAGGACCTTTTTATTAATTGCTGGAGGAATTATGGTCTCTGCTAAGCATTATGAGGAGTAATGAGTGAGGATCATCTCAGGTCCCAAGATGGGGTAGTTCCCAGGAAACAGAAGTGATCCCCCGTAGATACAGCATTGCTTGCTTTTAAAACCATCCAGAGTTTCAGCTGCCCCAAGGTTTTCAGGAAAGCTACTCCGCGGCTATGGGCCGAAACAAGAAGAAGGACATATTGTAGTATGTTTTTATCTCTCACTTAAGGCTTGTTATGTGAGACCCAAGTGGTCTGAAAGGTCTTTAGGACAAAACCAAATGGGATTCATAGGTTGGGCCAATATCAGTTGTAAATACCAGCAAGAGCATCTTAAAGTTATTTTATGGACACAATGTGGAAACTTGAAGAATCTCAACTTTCTTGCAGCGGAGTTCCTTTGATGGAGTGTCTTGAAGGTAAAATATCTTCTTCCTCTAACAAGGATGAGGCTGCAGTTATATTTAACAAGTAGATTGTCCAAAATTACTAGACATACAATGCCGTCAGAGCTGGGCCTTGCTCAAAATCTTCCGCACCCTGCTATTCCTAATGCCTTATGGTATAAAGTAATAAAATAGTATCCTCCTCAGTCCCTCCTATGCCGTCTTGATTTTTAGTCTCAAAAGGTTTAAAATATTGTATCACGCTGTAGAGTAAAAGGAACAAGGTCAAAGGGCATACTGCTCAATCATCTCCTCACTGATGTCTTTTTAGGTACTCTGATTATCTCTACATGACATATTCCCTTAGATGCATTTACTAAAATGTAACTACTCAATATTTCCAGGTAATTCACATTACCTGGAAATATTCCCATCAAATGGAGCTAGTTATTTTAACATGCGTTAAGATTGACCTAAAGATAAAAATGGACTCCCTGGCAATGTTCTTCAGATGCTAAAAGGATTACTTATTTGTTTTGGGAAACTTGAGTGTAGATGAGATATGATCCATAGATTTCTGACTTGATCTGAACGCTTAATTGCCCGTGTTTGCAGATGCACTGTTAGTTTTTCCCTCTGAATGTTTGTACCAATAGCTAGTTCTGCCCTGAATGAGGTGATGGAAATTCTCTGCCAGTAAAAAGAGGGCATTAATGTCGTCTGGGGTCATCAGGAGATCATGGAGTGCTGTGTTTCATCAGCATAGCTATGAAAATCCCTGACATCACCAAGCTGTGGCATGTAAAGGGTGGGGGTGTGGGGGCTAAGATTTAGCCTTATGGGACACATTCATTTAAACCATAACTCTCCTATGAAACATTTCCTATATTTGCTAAGAAATGTTGTCACCTTTATCTTATTGGTTTTTCCTTTTTTGGCAGGAGTTGGTTGAACTGGTGCTCACAGATCTTCAGAAACACCCTGAGGCTGCAGAGATGCAGCAAACTTGCTTGGAAATCGGTTGCGGTTCTGGTGCCATTTCCCTCAGTCTGCTGAAGAATCTCCCTCAGGTGAGCTATATGGTTATAATAATGACCAGCTTTCGGGCCTAACCTCACAGCAGCCATCATGCGTCACATTGCATGTAATTCCTTAATGCTGTTGCCTGGAAATTTAGGAATTACATAACCAATTTGTTGAGAGTTTTTTTTTTTTTTTTTATACAGAACCAAGCAGTGGATAAATCGGCAGGAAATTCAGTGAGGGCATTTATAGTTCTCCAAGAGAAAGACTTTTTGATGTTGGGAATTTTCATATTTCTGTGCAGTAGTGGCCACATTTCCATCAGGCTACATGGCTGAGATAAAGCAATTAAAAGGAGAGAGACTGAATCGAATAAATATTTCTAGAGGCTGGTTTGTAGAAAAAGCTTTTAGGAATTTATTTTGCCTTTTAATTGCAGCTTAATAGCATAGCTGGCATGTGTGGTTGGAAAGTGTTTCCATGAAACCTCCTCTGGCATACGAAATGCTCTGACTGTAAGCTGACAATTGTAGTTAAACATTAAGAGTCAGTTTGAGGTTAAAAGGCGCAACATTTAGCACATTTTGCTTTTCCTTTCAAATACAAATAAAAGCCATTCTTAATCACCGAAGGCATCTGTGCTTACAGAGGTTTACAACAACACTATTTAACGATAGGTACAAAAGACAGCTATATTAACATATTTATAGACTGCTGAAGTGGTGCTACAGTGCTACAATTACTGTGCAAGAAAAGAAAGTGCATGCATATTTTATCATACATTTAATATGAAAACAGATGAGGTCCTGTAAAAAGAAATCTCTTTTTAAAATGAACAAAGTTAAAGGAATGTAGAATGTTTAAGCAAATTTGTAAGAAATTTGACAAGAAATTTTCTAATTTAGTTTAATCTAATTTGGGTGGGGAGGGGGACTGTTTATTATTGCATAAATAAATAAATTTCTTAAAGCTTGAACAGCATATTTATCTAAGAGTAGAAGCAAAACAATCCTGGACTTGGTTTTAGTTATATTAGCCATACCAATACAACAGAACAACAGGGTTTTCTTTTGTTTCCAGTAACAAGGAGCTAATAAAGCAACCTTTTAGGAAATATAGAGGGAAAAAAATCTAAGATGTACAAATTTAGATAATTTTTTTCTTAATTTAAAAAATATTAGGGAAGCACCGGTGTCTTGTACCGGGGCCAATACCGTTATAATATACTCGTATCGGTATTGGTTAGATAACCGATACCATGAAGCGATACATCAAATGGGGAAATTCTGCAGTGATTTCAAAGAAAATTTTTATTTTTCACTTGAAATTTACGTTATTTGGTAAGTTTTATTAATATTTTATCTAATTCACCATCATCTGTTATAACAAGCAGAGAACAAAATAAAATCTGTCTTCCAATTTTTTGAATTTTTGGTGTTGTAGAAGTATCTGCATTGATATTCTGTATCGTCAAGTACTCAGATCCAAATATCTGTATGGTAAGGCTTTGTAAAAAGTTGTATCGTTGTATACTTAGAAAATATGGTTAATAACTGTATAAAAAGCCTTTAAAAAGATACAGTGCCAGTTCACTCTCATAAATAATGGAGCAAAGAATGTTATGTTATCATTTTAGCACAGTAGCTATACTAACACAGACCCATAACTCTGCCTATCCGTGTACTTTTAGCTCTCTGTCTATATAAAATAGTTTCTATCAGAATCTATAAAACAAATAATTGCAATTGTGTACGATCTGTAAAAGCATTAAAGCTGCAGTCCGGAGTATTTGAGGGAGACAGATTTTTTTTTTTTTTTATCCACCATAGCAAGCCCCCATCCCCACACCCTCTAGCCCTACCTCTACGATTGGGCACCCGCATCACCGGCGATTTCACAGCATGTCATTGTGTACTTTATTAATAAAAAGTTGTATTGATTTGCATTATTGAATATAGGACTGCCTGTTCAACAGTAATGTCGCCAAGGCTTTTGATTTTGAAGCCTTTTAAGATTCAAAGGTATCCCCATTGTTGAATCCTACTCCGGTCTCTAAGGCGGCTGCAGCGACTTTAGTCGCCAGACTTCTCTTTGTTTTTCTTTCTGACCTTTAACTAACTTAACTAATTTAACTTTTTAGCAGAAGTTTGCTCTGAATTCTCCATGACCGCTTTCTGTCATTATGGCAACTGTAAACAGGAAGACAAGTAGCGGCCTGTGTGCGCGGCCACATCTTCACAGGTTTGCACGATGCACATGTACTTTGTTTCACAGCGAACAATGTGGAAACTTGAATTCCACTGGCAAAAAAAATGTCGCTGGTCAGTGTGAATATCATGGGGTTCTATGGGATGAATAACAAATGTTGTAGAGCAATACTCATATATTATATCATAAAACTGAATTATCATTTGAAAGATTAAGAAAACTTTGATACATAAAGAAATTATACTGACTGTAGCACTTATTTTAAAGCGAACTTCTCGAAGAATGGAGAAAAAAATAATTATGAAAACATTAACAGGGTGACCCATCTAATATACATTCATGGATAGTTCACTATGGTAGATGTGTGGCTATTATCTTTGAATATATTTTGCTGATCCATACAGTGCCTCTTCTGTACAAGTAACACCTACTGCATATTTTGAAGCAGGCCTCTGGAAACAGGATAAGAAATGGTGCTTTAAAAATGTAGATGATTGCTTTATAATCTGATGAAATTGTTTATCTTCTGATAAAACCATTCACAGTGTTCACTAATCATAAACCGAAGAGAAAAGAAGAATCCCAATAAAGTCTAAGACTGTAGCCAGTAGGGCTGTGTTAAAAAAAATTCGTAAAAATCGATTCTGAATTGATCGTTAGAGAAATCGAATCGAATTTATTCACAATTTAAAAAAATCGATTTTATTTTTTGGAATAGTGCGCCCTCTTTAAACTAAAATAGGAAGGTAAAGTCCAGACGGCCATTTTGAGCGTCTGAAAGGGTAAATACAGTTTCCCCCGGTGAACTGTTACCCAGTGATAAGGCATATTGAATTACAGGCATAAAATTAAGATAATGGCTAAAAAAAATTCAATTCAATAGCATTGACCCATATCGATATCGAACTGGATCATATTGTATCGGATCGAATCAGGTCGAATTGTGATAGTCGATTCTAAGTCTTAAGAATCAGATTTGAATTGACTAATGAAATTTAAATCGACACCCAGCCCTGGTAGCCAGAATAAAACACAGTCATAGCTCTGTTGAGCCTTTAGTTCTTAGTTGTTATGAAAAAAGGTTCTATTAGGAATTACTGTCCTAAAGTAAAGTTGATAAGCAGTTTTTGATATGTTTGACCATTTTATTCACTCACTCTGCACCAAATTTATGACTTTTCTACTTTTATCAGTTACTGGAGAGCTACTAAATATGAGACTCTCGAAGGACAGGTTAAGATGCCATATTTTCTCCCTCACATTCCACTTCCTTGTTAAAACCTGTCAGATCAGTTGGGTGGGTAACGTTTTGTTATGTGGGTTAAGGCTCATGTTGGCTTTTGCCTGAAGCGGCAACTGCAGACACTGCTTAAGTTCAAATCTCTTCTTCCCCACCTAACCTTAATTTGTAATTCTCTTCCCAAATTAACAACGGATTTTATCATAGAGTTGATTAAAGAGCCGTTTCTGTACTCTACTGTGACTTGCATGAGAAGATTAATTTTCATTTTAGTATCTGTGAATAAATAAGTGTATAAGATTTGATGTTTTCTCGGGGGAAACGCTTTTTTTCCGTCTTTTAAAATGTAAGGGAAATTGTTTGACGTAGAGCAGTCGAGTGAAACACAGCTATGAGAAATCCCTCTCGGGAACAGAACGTTTTTTTACTCGCCGTGTTTGTTTCTCCTTCTCTAGCTTGAAGCCTTTGCCTTGGATCGAAGCCAGGAAGCGGTTGATTTAAGCCGAGAGAATGCGTCGAGGTAATTGTGCCACAGCACACAGAAAAACTGTGACGGTCCAAGAGGTTTGAATTTGCTCTCACTATGTTTTTTTTTTATTATTATTTTATTTTGTTGTGAGCCTCAATGGCTGAGAATATTTTCTTCTAAAGGTTGGGGCTTCAGGACAGACTGAAAGTTTATCATATGGATGTGATAAAAGGTATAAAAACACAGGAGTGGGAGATAAAAAGCTTTTTTTTCCCTAATTAATCAGACTTATAAGGTTCTGCTTTCTGTTGTACTTTTTTCACAGATGCAGAAAAGATTTTGGGTCTGTTTAGCTCCGTTTCAGTTTTGGTCAGTAACCCCCCATACCTGTTTTCAGAGGATATGGCATCGCTGGAGCCAGAAATTTTTAGGTGATGGAGAACCCTGCAAATACATCTTTACATTTGAGCGTCTCCAGCTGCTTAAAACCTGCTTATTCAAACTGCTCACAGGTCGATTCTACATTTAAAAAGATGCACATACTGTACATGGAGCTATTTATTTTATTGAAAATGTCTCTGGGAATTCATCTATTAAAGCTAATCGGTTAATTATAGATTTCCATTCACCTCTAGTCAATAAATATATTAAAATCAGATCAACATTGCCGTATTCATCTATATTTAAGAATGAATTTGCTGAGCTGTCCCAACAGGGTGGGTTTATGGTAGAAGCTTGAATAACCAACTAACTATAAATAGCAGTTATAGAATAAAGTAAGTTTATATGCTTGTGAAGATGTCAACATATCAGATTTAATTCAAGCCAAAACCAATCTGAAAGAAATATGCACAGACCACTGTTGACAAGCGAGTTTTATCATTAATGATTTATATGCAGATTATCTACACAAATTTAAAAAGTCTATAAATTTGCCTTTATTATTTTCAGTATCTGGATACTTTAAGTAAAAATACGAGCAAGGAGCAATATTATAGTTTCCCGAGGTATTCCATTTTTACAAGATAAAATAATTAATTATATTGATTTATATTTCGATGACCCTTCTTTTTTGGACTTTGATTTCATGCCTTGCAGCTTGAGTGAAAAGACTGGTTCTTATCATTGTTTTGAGTTTCTGAGTCAGAACTTGTGCAATATAAGAAAAGAAAAAAATTAAAATGCCATTTTACAGCGTCTGCTAGACTGAGGATTTTTAATGTGATTACGAAACTAGTTCTGGTTCTGATGTCAGATAACCTTTGAAACGTAATTTTTTCTTCTTTAGTTTGACAAAACTAATAAATATGTCAAAACTCATGATGTGCAGTTGAACTTTGTCACATTAAAACCACAAACTTCAGTGTATTTTATTAGGACTTTATTTAATAGACCAACTATTAACCACTTTTAATGGCATTACATCTTGTTGCCATGATTTAAAAAGGCCAATTATGTGGAATGCATCACTCATAGTTGATTCTCCCACCTGTGGGTGGGTTTGCTGCAGCTCATCCAGTTACCAATGGTCTATTGGCTGCATTTATGCTGTCATTACACAGAGGTGGGTTTTATTAGTTGACAAAGTAACTTCTAGAGACTACTGGCTTTAACAGATTGTATTTAAGGTTATGAGATTAAAAGGGGAGGAATAAGGATGCAGGCAACACCTTTTAGGTTTTTATTTGTAAAAAACATTTATCATATTCCTTGCACTTAACAGTTATGCACTAATTTGTGTTGGTCTAGCCTATAAAATGCAGATAAAATAAATGTAAGTTTGCTTTATGATGTGATCAAATATGTAGAAATTCTAGTAAATTTGTCAAGATGGTTTAAAACAAAAGAAATGAAGTGACTCTTTAGAAACAGCGATTTGGAAGCCAACAGCGGCCTCTTCGTTTCATACTTTGTGAAAAGCTACGGATCATTAAACCCAAATGCCAAACAGGTGAACTAAAACTGGATCCAAACTCTAGTGGAAATCAACAAATAGTTTTGAGTTTGGAAAATATATTGAAATGAAAATATTGACAATTCATAACGCTAAACAGTTAAGCTCAAAGCTATTTTTATCCTTGGCGTATTTACATCAAACAATAACTTGACTAAGACGCTTTTTTTCCTGACAAGGAAAGTAGATATCTGTGATTTTGACGACCTAATCTAAATGCATCCAACCAGACTTAGCATTTTTCCTCTGTTATTTGGACTGTTTGTCTTTGGTGATGAACTCCCCTTCATTGAAACTGGAAGGCCTACTTGCCATCGTCCTAATTTGTAGCTCTCTTCACAGATTCCTTATGAGATTCAATTCAGCTCTCTGGCTGCTTCCCTCCAAAATGTTACTAGTTAAATAAAGCATGTTGGTAAAACTTAAAGTATTTCTTTAAATCCTAAATCTGGCAGGGTTAAGAATTACTTTTGTCAAATCTTGTTTGTTATGTATTGTTTGTGGCTCCTAACTCCTAAAGGTTTTCATATTTTTTTTATTCAGCACAATGATGAAGTCTGATTGTGAATTGGAAATCTTTGTAGGATGGCAAAAAGATGATAAATAAATTGTTTAACAGCATCAAACAGACTTTAAGTATTTGCTTTTGGTTTTATTTTGTTTCCAGGTTTGAGGACCATGCTGCTTTAGACGGAGGTGCAGATGGACTAAATGTGATCAGACAGATTCTGACTCTGGCTCCAGACTTATTGTCAGACCGTGGGTAAGGTAGCCGATGCACACACACACACACAAACACCTGGGTTTAATTTCTAATGGCACCTCGACGCAGAAACAGCCTTCTCTGAAAAACACGCGTATCATGTTGCGTGTTTAACAAGCTTTCTGTTAGGCTTCCTGTGAATACAGTTCCAGGCACACGCGGCCTCATCTTAAGGCTACCTCCTTTAATCCTTTTGTGTTAATTTGATTTGAAGCCTTTTTCACGTTCTCCCTCCCTTTGATAAACAACAGCCGTGCTTACTTGGAGGTGGACCCCAGACACCCCCCGCTCGTTCGGCGGTGGCTGGAGATGGAGGACCTGCGGTACGTGGAAACACGACATGACGTCAGCGGCAGGTCAGTGCTAAACCCCCCCCCCTCTAATTAAGTCCATTTTAGTTTAAATAAAAGCCCACATTGTGAATTGTGATAAATAAACAACGAATCTGGTGTGTTTTTGCTTCTTAGGCCGCGATTCTGCATCCTCCAGAAAGAGGAGTCACATAAGGACCCCGAGGTGGATCAGGATTGAGAAATGCAGATCCTATTACGCTGGCTTTAGCTCAGGTCGCCTTCCCCCTCCAGCTGATTCAGTCTCCTCAAAATTAACAATCTAGCACAAATACTTTCCATATCGGAGCTGCACTTTTAACCCGTTGCCAGTTAGTGATCGCGCCCCGTCTCACAGTAAAAAAATTTACAAAAAAAAACAACTATGTGTGTGTGTCTACAATAGCACAAAAGCAGGCTCAGAGCTGAAGGTAATTACCAAAGCTTTTCTTAGAACGCTCCCTCTCAGAATCTCCCTCAGTCCTCCCAGGAAGCATTCAGTAGTTCTGTGAATCCGCTGATGAACGGTCCTCCCCTTTCACTCGTCCACCCCGCTGACTCAGATGCTCGCCATATGCATTGGTGGGCAAAAAGCACACAACGCGGCCCTCGCTTCTCCCTGCCTTTCTCTTTGCCGCATTAAAGCTCAGAGGCCGCACAAAGCCTTTGTGTTTCAGAGATGATCTACGGGAGAAAACATTTCGTAACAAGTGTCACAAGAGCAGTCGGCATGTGATTGTTAGCGATGAGGGGTTGCTGTTTTGACCTCCAAATAATAACTATGTTGAGAAGCACAAAAGATGTAAGTTCCAGTTTTAATACAAAAAGTTTTTTTACACATGTAAAAAGTACAAAAATGCTTTGCTGAGAAAAATAAAATGGCATAAAAGATGTCGCAGTGAACTTAGTGTTATTTCTTATGAATAGTATGTACATCCAGAAGCAGTGACAGAGTCCACATCCATATTAAAGGAGATTACAGTACTGTCCTTTTTCTGGGGTGCTTCACCTCCCCCCTCTCCACGAGGGGGTTTAGGTCTGAAAACCAGACACGTCAGTCTTCACAGAATTTAGTCAGAAACCTTTCCGTGACTGGCCTCCACAGGCACATTTTACCTGCTTTAGTCTTTTCCTTCCCTCAGAATAAATGGGGTCCGTTAAACACACCCTGCCTCCTCCTCATACCTTGAAGGGATACTCCCGCAAGTAACGCAACAGGGGCTTTGGGAGTGGCAGCTGCTCGGCGCACTCGGTGTGTCTGTTGATGACGAGGCGTGTGAGGTGCTGCAAAGAGGGGAGGCTCTGGGGTTTGTACACGGCCCGCTTCAGTTTCAGTACCACAGACGTCTCCTGAATGGAGAGCTCGGAGGGTTTCGCAGGGGCCGCCTGCTCCTCGACCTTCCTCTCCTCCGCTTTCCTCTCTGTCCCCATGTAGTGCTGCACCAAACTGGGCACACTCGGGAAGGACGAGAGACTGGCCCGGGCGCCGGAGCTAGAGTCCAGCAGGAACTGGGCGCCACTGTACTGGATCCGTATGCTCGTGGGTCCCCGCGCCGTCCTGACGGACAGGGTCAGCATGTACAGAGGGTGGCTGCTGTCTCGTACCAAGAAGGCTCCCTCCTGGGCTTCCTGAAGGGCAGCGTGGGCCTGGGCTGCAGTTATAGCTCCCCAGTACCATCCTGCACACAAACATTGCCAAATGTTAGCCTTTGAGATCATAATAAAACTTAAAGAAAATATAGAGAATCTACAATTTTAATACCAGGTATTTTCTTATGTGGTTGCAATGAAAGTTTTACTGATTTACCACACAGCAAAGGGGACTTTTTGATAAACACCCATACAAGGGAATGCAGACTTTTAACTATATAAGTCATTAACATTAAACACACCATACAGCAACTCAACGAATTAAATAAAAACCTACAATAAAAAAGGTGCTCTACTGAAAAAAGGTGCAACAGATAAAGAATACTTCACCTGAATTTTCTAGATGGCAAAAGTTGCTGGCAATCGCCTGTAGGTCCTTGGTGGGGTCCCATTTTGGAGGTGCGCTCTGAAAGCATGGGGCAGTGGTTACTGTTCCCTCCCGCATGCCCCACGGGGCTTGAGTAGATGGAGCAGCAGGGAGAAGAGTCCTGGGACAGGGGGAAAATTTAAAAATAAACATGGGCAAATTATTACAACCAGCATAGATGCATCCCAACACAAATACGCCAAACGCTACAGTTGTTTTGACCTTTTTGTTCCCTGATCAGTTTAAATCTATGGCGCTATGTGGTAGGAGAGAAATGTATATATTTTTAAAAAGCATATTTGCATAGATTAGAAGTCATGCAATTGAAATAATCTAGTTTCCTCCAGGCAGATTTAACATGGCGGTAAATACAGTTAACACTATCCTTTTTAGGTATATTATATATATATATATATATATAAAGTGACATATATGGCTTGTTACTATTAGATATTTCAGGTATAATTGTTCTATCTCTGGTATTTCTTTGAGGGAGACACTTTGGTGAATTAATTTTTTTTTTTTTTACCTTTCAAATGCACTTTACATTTAGTTTAACCTGAAAATGTTCACCTGCGGTTAAACAAACAGGGCAGATTTGTTCTAGGATATGCTTACTGGCTTAAAAAACAAAACAAAGGAAAGTCTACTCACCCTCGTTCACAAAGAATCATACTATAAAATCCTCCGAGATGAAATTCCGATTATTGTCTTTTTCTTCACTTGAGAAACTGAACGCAACCTTAAAAGACACGCTTTGTCTATGAAGCGAGCTGCCTCTTTCTAAAGAAAACAAGATCAAAACTGTAGTATCGGTTTAACGTAAAAAGGTAGGCTGAAATCGAGGCGGCGAACACGAAGCCGATCGGGATATGTTGCTGTCATCTACGGTAAAAAAAAAAAATAGATTTCCTCGGAGCAGGTTAAAAGATATAAAACCGACGTTTGCTCAAACGGGTCGGTTCGGCGGCGGTTCGGAGTGTGTCGTCGCCAGAATGGGATCCTAATGTGTGAAGGACGGACGCTAAAGGCTTGGCTTTTAAAATTTGCCGTTTCCTAGAAGTCGGTTCTGAGAACTCCTCGCAGCGCCGGCGGCTCTGACGTCACAGCGGCCGCACCGCGTGTCGCCTCTGCCGCGTCCGCGACTGGACGGCACCCTGATAAAAGCAAGCGTCTAGGCGCAAGGTCTCGCCCTCTGCAGATTATGATACTGGTCCTAAATGTTATTATTCGGATATGGATTACATTAAGGTTAGAGGAATATTCAAATTAAACGTGAGTCGGGTTAGGAATGGTCCTCAAACGTCAGGGATAGTAATAAATCAATCAGGTTAGCCATTCAGAGGTGAGAAAGGCGGGACATTGCACACACACGGATACAGTTCCAATATTCGCGCGCGGGGAGTCGCTCTCTGGAACGTGCGCTCCTCCCCGGGTCTCGCGCGGCATCTGTTCTCTGCGCGCGCGGTCGCTCCCAGGAACCGCGCGGCAGCTTCTCCCTACTGGCTTTCCAAGAATAATTGCAGGGCTCGGCTCCGCCCCGCCGGGCGGCCCTGACAGAGCCTTTATTCTGGGAATTCACCGCCTCGACATTAAAGATAATAGGAATGCGCTCAGGCTTTTCCAGTTATATAGATTTCACCCACGATGCTGTTGGAAAAATACGGCTGCAGCTTTTCGTGGAGCTTCAGAGCAAATACATTCGCGAAAACAGGTTGTTATTGTTGTAGCAGTAGTCTCAAAAATCGCCTACTGTCTACTGTTAGGCCGGAGAAAAGGAAGTTTTAGCTATTGTATGTAGCACTTTGTGGGTTTTATTGGATTATGGTTTATGTATTAACACTGCTCCATTCCTGGAAAGATTTAGTAGTACTTGAAGTGGCATTCTTGCTCATTCTGTTTCTTCTGATATTCCTTCCTAGATATAGGATACCAATGTTTTGTCTCTATCAACTACGTTCTGTAATGTATCAAGCTAAATAAGCCCCAAATAGATGTTGTAGTTCTATTCCATATGTACTACATTTTTCACTGGGCACAGCTAAACAAGATCCAAATAGGACTTTCCAGGATTTTCTTGTTGTTGGATTCTTTTTTTATTGTTGTTATAAATCCAAGGATGCTGTTAAGATTAAAAATAGTTAATTAGAATCCATATCCGTAACCATCTCTTGCAAGTGAAGATGCAGTATGCTGGATCAGAGCTGTGTCTGAAAACATACATCAGAATCACAGCCATGTATCCACAAAAAAAGTCTCCTGACCCTATCGAGTGGAATCTTAACCTCGTCCTGGGAATTTTGGAACGAGTGTGTTTCCAAGAAGTCTTGTGGACTTTATCTCTCCCTACTGGATGTCCCTGAGCAAATATATTTTCGTGGCTCACAAAGGAAAAAGAACATTAACATCTGGGGATATTGTATTAACCCACCCAAAAAAAAAAAAAATCAATAGGTAAAGGAACGAGATGGGATTGGAATTGTGCTCCATTTCAAGAGAATTTAATAAAAAATGCAGGTTTCGTTCTAATAACATCGGCTTAATGTCATATTGTTGAGTGAGTGCTGTTACACAAATTGTTCTACTCACAGGACAATGACAGCCCGAAACATGATATTAGCAGACTGAGTGCCTCTGCACTTTAGGTCCAGGCAGGATATTGTGGGGACTCTGGATCAGGGAACTCAACGCATGTTTGCATAGAGTTCTCTGAGTGTGGAGAGTCTTTCTTTTCACTACTGAAGCTAGTTTCTAGAAAGTCAGCAGGCAGCCAAAAAGCAGCCCGTAACGTGATCATCCATCTTAAATTGCCTTCCTGTTCGCGAAAATATTTAATGTGCTTTTCCTGGAAGTCGGGAAAGAATCTGGCTCCAGCAAACTAAATGTCAACATCTGCCGGTTTTATTGTCTCCACATTTGAATCACGCTAGCAGCAGGTAATGGTTACTGACTAATCATTTCTGCTTCAGTTTAAACTCGAAGGAAATTATATTATAAAGCCTATGAACTTACTTATAATAATTGAATTAATTTGGACAAGTAGATCCTAATGAAAGTAATACTTTCTCACAAAGTTGGAGTGTTACATAAAACAAATAAAAAAGGTAGAGAAATGTTATTTTGTGGCTTTTAAAATCATGGGGTGGTCTGGTGACTTGATAGATGTCCAGTGACGACCCCCAAAGGTAAAGAGTAAACAACAAACAGTCCAAATTATTGCTCGTTAAATAGATTATTAGTGGAAAGTTATGTAGAGGGTAAAAGTGTGGTTTAAAAAAGTATGCACATACAAAGGGGGTGACAACACTGCAACACTGAGAGGATCAAATACTTTCCCAATGGTATTCATATTTATTAAGGTGCAGTTTACTTTGTATTAGAGAAGTCTTGCACAGGAATTTATGACTTAAACTACTTGTTTATGTGAAAAAGCGGTATTTACTCTGGGGCAACTTTTTCTTTTCTTCCCTTGGGAAATCCATTCAACTAACTGGGCTTTTTTGTCTTAACAACAAAACAATTTGGGTGTCTAAAAGTAATCCTTTGTTATTCTTTGAATGCTGTGTTAGCCCAGTATATCACTTAATATATACATGTTTAAACACAATCAGTTCCCCATAATTACATTATTCTATAATTGTATAAAACATCTTCTCACTTTGTGCACAAAAAGCCTATTATAGGAGATAACTTTAATACCTTATTAGAAATTTTCCACACAGCTATTTTCTATAACTTGTGACTGATTTTTCTACCACTTTGCACCACCAGAAAGTTATGGGTTGGGTGCCGCATAGCAACACTACACAAAACCCAAGGCCAGACTTGCTTGCTTGTGTACGTCTTATTTTCCACGTGTAAACACTCCTGTTTTAACCAGAACTCTCTGAGAACCGGGTGCTGTCGAGACACAGTGAGAAACAGTTCTCTTGTGTGTAAAAAAAAAAAAAGAAAAGAGGACAATTCTGAGAAAACTGGTCTGTGCTGAGAATCAGCGGCAGTTAGAAGAGAAAAAACGTATTCATCGGCAGACACTTAATCAGGGGATTTACCTGGATGTACCTTCTTAAGAGGGGCTTTTTTGAAGCTACAAAAAGTTTTTACGATATTTAACTCACTGTGGCTGGCCTAATTCACAGAATATGTGGAAAATATATGTTCATTTCAACTTTGATGAAAAGTTTGTTCAGCCGAGCTTGTTGAAAAGTACAGGTTCTGAATGAAGTGTGGGCATTTGAGCTCCAAGTTCTTATTTTTTTTCTAATTCTACGTCATAATTATTTTTCAACAGTATTACCCAGTTTTTATATCTCAGCATAAGGAATTAATTTGTTTTTTTGTGTGTGTAAAAACGTAAATAAATATTCAAGGTTTATAAACCAACACCATCACATCTATTTATTATTTTCTTAATTTAAAAGTTGAATATGGAACATTTTTCTTAAAAGCTATCTCTTTAAAAAAGTAATACTTCAATGGGGAGTTTAGAGGTGTGCAGAATGAAAGTGCACCTTTAAACATTATATATTTATCCTAAAATCATTAAAAGAGATAACTCTTTCCAAGCACCATGCACACTGTGTTTATATTTACGTGTTCTATCCAACAGCGACACGGCATTCCCGGTTGCCAAATACTATTGTAAACAACTGTACAGAGCAATGTACTGTAGAAAATGGAGCACTCGGTAAGTTTAGCTGCTGTTTCTGAGCCCCAGAGATTTCATTATCTTTCTCAGAAGAGGAGCGACCTTACAAGATCTAAAACCTGAGTTAGTTTAGGTGAAGCCTACAATAGATGGAGACAACTGAAAAAACTTTCACGGCATCAGAACGTACGCAGAAATGGCTACATTTTTCATGGAGAAAAGTAAGAAGGCTAATGGGTAAAGTTAGCTGTGGATAAAACAGCTTTGCAATACTCGTGTATATGACGTTCCTAGATGTGAGAGCATCAACCTCCACACCAAGTAAGCGAAAGAAAAGGATGCGGTTTCCTCCTGCACTCCCCAGTATAGGAGGCTCGCTTTCACCGCTGCGATGAGTGGCTAATATAAAGACTTTTCTACCCATCTTTCTGTATTGACATAGGTCTCCGACCACACACCTTAGTCAAATACACACACTGTGACAGTACAAGTCCTTTTATAGAGGACATCTCCAAGAGGAGTGGAGAATACCACTCAGCTACCGAAAAAAGATGCCGAGAGGACAGGTACAAAAACTTACTGTTGCCTTTGAACCATATTTTGTTGTAATTATTTTCCGTTTAGTATTTGAAACTTATCAGTACAAAATAGTCCTTACCCTGTTACATTCATCGCTGGACATGACGCTGGCTGGTTACGGCGACAAAACTGGCATCCAGACGGCACTTTGTTGGTTTTTTACCCAAAAAAAGAGGAGCTGAGGAAGAAGCTGTTGGAATGTGTCTTAAAACGCCACTAGTGAAGTCAGTATTTTTTGTTTAAATGCAGCATAAAAGTGAAATTGATGTTAGAGAATCAGAGTCAAGACACTTTTATATCGTGGATAATAATGAGTTAGACTCTTCTTAACTTGTCCCCCCCCCACCCACTTCTCAGACAAACCTCCTGAAATAGGATGAAGAGAGCATCTATTCCATGTAAAACAGCTCACAAGCATTAATTGCTACTGGAGGCCACCACAAATGTATTTTTTTTTTAAATGAGTGAACAAGACCTTTAAAGGAAAGAATTTCCACAGCATGATTCTACCACCGTTGTTTCACCATAAGCATAGTGTATTATAGATGATGTACAGTGTGTTATCCAACCATGGCCTTCTGCATGTACTGCAAACAAAAGTAAAACTGTGGTCTCGAGAGCACCTTGCATGTTTTTATTGTGTTCATTACATGTGGTAAACTGCAGAGGAAGCTTCTAAAGGCTTTGTTTCAACAGTTTGACAGGCTTGCCACTCATATGGAATCGATTTTTCAGGAATGCACGACGAAATGCTGTCAACAAATTTCCCCAACTTAGCTGAACATCCCTACAACGTTTCCCGAGTTACCCTGGGCCTTTGGCTGCTTTTGTTAGCACCACTGCAACGCCTTGGTGGAATTTAAGCAGCGCAAATCCATTTTTCTTTTCTTTTTTTCAAATCCATTTTTCAGATGATACATTGAAATGAACTATGTGAGATGTTCTCAGCTTGGTATATTTTTAATGACCAAACAGTGCTTTAAAATTTTCTAGATCTGTATTCCTTGATCGTCATTCTTTGCTAAAACCCTCTAAAAAAAAAAAATTCACCAGCTTTCACAGAAAAAAAGATTTAATCTGAGATTAAACGACCCACACACTCTCTTTGCAAATGAGGTGACTTCTGAAGGCAGTTGGTTGACTGGAATTTTATATAGGAAAATCAAAAAATACAATGCTTGGCTCAGCTGCAGCATTTTTATTGGTAACGATGATTGAAAACAGTGTGTCCCTTTCACTTTAGTCATGCAGCATCTGGTGCATTCAAATCCCTAAAAAAATTGGATTGTAATATGACAACATATGAAAACGTTCAAGGGAATAATAATAAAAAAAAGCACCTAAAAGTTGTCAGTGTTATGTTAATAGTAGCACTGGGGTTATTTTGAGTTTTACATCTTTTTTATGCCTGAAGGAGTTCAAAGTTTAGATGCTTAATAGAAACATAAAGAATGTTTACCTAAAATGGTCAATTGTTGGAGAGAATATGCAGTAAAGGGCCTAATTTCAAGGATAACAACTCAAAGACCTTCATAAAACCTCCAGAAATGTTTATAAAGACTGTTTTAAAACACATGCCTACACTTTTGGCCAGCAAGACTTGTAACTCTCACCTTTATTCACCTTCATTTGTTTAATGGTATCGGGTACTGTAATGGAACTATCAAATGTCCATCCATCCCTGAGGATCACTGACTTCTAAACCCTTCAGGGCGTTTCTCATGGAGTTTCTGCAAACCTTTGTCCTGAAAGACTTTTCCATGATGACAACAACCTGTGGACATGACCTCTTTATAAAATGACGCGATTTGTTTATGAGGTAAATGTCCCCTATTTCCATTTTCCTGTTAAATTATCCTTTGTTTAAGGAGGTCAAGTGTGACACAGATGAGTTGCTTTTTAGGAGAAAAGGTACCTGCTGCCGCTGCCAAGTATGCTCTTCATCCATTAAGTCAAAATGTTGAATTATTTAGTACGTTGATATCTTCAAATGCTTGGAAGAAATATTTTTGCAAGTCCTCAGATAAAAATAATTTTTGCTCATGACCTGTGTAACCAAATAAAAGTCAATTTAGCTTTTGAAAAATAAAATTCCCCACCTGTACTTATTTGCACTATGTTCACACAGATCGTATTAGGCATAAAAAAAAAAAAACATGTTTATTTTTAAGGGGAGTTTAATTGTTTTAAAAAGCTTAATACATGTTTTTCCCTGAAAAGTATGCAATGCCTTTTTAATCGAGCATCAAGGGCCCCCGCGCCGAGGCAGGAACACAGTCCACCCTCAGTAGTGTCATGGAAACTGTGATTCTTGATGTATTTTTGGGATTGTCTTGCTGGAAGCTGAGACTCTTCCCCAGTCCAGTTCTCTGCCTTGTATTTAGCTTAAACCATTTTCATATTATAAATATACATATAAATATTTTGCTACATACACAAAAGCAGTTTCCGGGTAGGCCAGTAGTTGTATCCCCCCCCCCCCTCATTTGACCAAAGGATCTTCTGTCTCATAAGCACTTTTTGAGGTGAGATATGGATTTTTGAAGCTCCTCCAGAGAAACTGAGGGCCACTTAGCAGCTTCCTTGCTATATTTGCTCTCTAGTTCGGGTGATCAGTCATGTGTTGGCAGGTTAGCAGTTCTGCTGTTGTCTTTTCTTTGTCAATTGATGAATTAACGTGGACTTTGTGAGATATTAAAACCCGAGTATAAACTTAAAAAAATTTTAATTCCAAAAAAACTGTATAATTTTTTTTTTATTTTAACACAGTTTGAACAGTGTTCAGGTTTCCTGTAGAGGCATTAAAATGCTCAACTGCTGATATCCTGTTTATCACAGTTTCCATCACATAGTTCAACAAATACATTCAATAGTTGGTGTGGAATACACATCTGAATTAATTTTATTTACTCCATAACCAAATGTACTGGATGTTGCGTTATTATTTTGTGCCGCAAAACAAGCCTTCCTAGAAAACCTGTATGTTCTGTAAGGTTGAATTATTGTTGCTCACATTTTGCTCTTACATTTTGTCGTGAATGTATCATCAGTTTGTATCAAAGATGAAAAAGGATTACTCATGCGCCCTCATGCATTGTCAGATCCTGGCTTTTAAACTCTGCAAGGACAGATAGTTGCTCTTCTCTCAAGCTTCGAGGGTTGAATTCAGGCTTTCCAAGAAGTTCTGTGACACACCACCAAATGGTTTTCAAAATGGGTTTTCAGAAATTGTCCTGACCTTGTGGTGTGCTTTCAATTGCAAAGCAATTTCTGGTTGTTAGGTTTGCCTTTTCATTTTCAGCCTTCAAAAATAGTTTTCATCTCCATCCAGGAGTATGGAAGCACTTCAGATCTCACCTTGTCTTACAATGTTCCTCTGCATGACTTATTGTCTTTGTTCTCCTTTATAACAGATTTTTTAAACATTATTGTGTCATGATATGATTTCTCAGATTGGATCATGACTTCCATGAAATGAGTATAATTTAGTTGCTCAGCAAAGAGCCAAACCAAATGACAAATCTTCTAAGAACAAGTCACCACTCCATTGTGTAACATGACCAGGATACTGGATAACTTGCTGTCAAGAACATAAATATTGACTGAGGCCTAAGATGAATGTGGTAGAGTATAAAATGTGACATTTGTGTGCTTAGAATTGATTAAACAACAGGAAAACGGGCTGCATCCACGCAGGCTGTGCTAGATGCAGAGTCTTTTTTTCAGACTGTCCCATAGCAAAATTGTAAAGGTAATTTAAAGTGCTAGGCTTTCAGGCACAGATTTTTAAACAGATTCCATTATTTTTTTTATAACATTATGTTCAAAGATATTCCAGATTTTTTACTTCACCATTACAAAAACCTGCATCACCACCATCAGTTGACACAAACGCTCTATGGCAGGCACCCCAGAGCGGGACGGACATAGACATAAGACATCTTTATTATGTCAATGATAATACGATAATACAAAGATGCCCAAGTTTAAAAATGACTGCTGTGATTGTTCAGTCCAGAAGCAGACTTGGAGATAGAAGAGTTTTGCAAAACAATTTTAGTTTTAATTAAGTCTTAATAAATTTTAATAACAAGTAATTCGATTTTAATCATATTTGTACACGAAAAGCTCTTTTAAGTATTGATAGAATCTGCCGACAGAGATGTATAAACTAGGCTTTTATAGGAGCCTATTTTGTCTGTTTGAGAGATTGCGGAGTCCAAATCTCAGCAATCTAGCAATCTGAGACAGAGCTCTGTATTCATATTTTCACTGACTATGAGTAAAAGAAAAAAAAAGGTAAATGGCCTGCATTTGTATAGCACTTTTTCAATCAGAGGACCACAAAGCGCTTTACACATTGTAGCCACAGATGTCCTGGGGAATACTGATAGAGGCAAGGCTGTCGGACACAGGTGCATCCGATTCCGAGCCCTCTGACCTGTCAGAGTTGATCACTCGGTGAAGTTTCTTGCCCAAAGACACAACGACCGAGACTGTCAGGGCGGAGACTTGAACTGGTACCGATTATAGCAGGACAAATTCCTACCACCTGAGCCACAGTTGCCCCCAAACACACGACTAACACATCCAGGGAAACAGCCACACGTCATGATGCTGAAGCCACCATATTTGACAATCGGTGCATGCATTGTTCTTCTTTTCCTCTTCCCTCCATCACTTTTTTTTGCTATACACTGCAACCACTGGCATGTAAAACCCACCCTCAGCTCATGCTGCCATCGTCATGCCGGATAATTGGTCAATTTTTTTAAAGTTCCAAAAACCTCACACTGACCTTCTCAAGCTTTTTTTTCTCTCGTCATTGTGGCCAAAAAGTTAATTGTTTTGTGTTGTCTGACTAAATAATTCCTCCAAAAGGTATAATAATCCATGTAACTTATGCTGGAGCTTTAGACTGGATTTTGAAGCAGGTGCTTGTTAGTTTACAGACTTTACTGCCTTTCAGATCGAATCGATGCAAAACTCACATCAGCAGGTGTTGTAGAGGGGCAGCTTGCTATGGGGCTTTTTCAGACAGATCTTGTCAGGTTTAGTTCACGTCTGAGCCTGTATGAATAGGTTGGGCTGAAGATTTGTGCACTAGTTCGTCTTCGTTATTACACATACGTTGTGCAATGCACCAGCGTCTCAGGCAACAAAACAGCCCCATAGAATGATGGTACCACCACCGTGCTGTTTCTAAGTTTGAAAGCCTCACCTTGATTCCTGCACACATTGTTCTCAGCACGGCTAAATCATTGTCTTGTCTGATCATGAACTCTTCCAATAGAAGAAATCTCACTTTACCAGCAACTACAAGTTTCCTTTTAGTGGGTTTGTATGCCTTTATGATTGTAATCCTGTCTGGATTCAAAAAAATATAAATAAATAAAAAAGTGAACTTTTAAAAAGCACTCAAGTTGGAAAAAAACAATTCAAATGTAACAATAAAGGCTCATATTTATCGGTAAGATAAAATATAAGAAAAGAGGTCAACACACTGTCTTTTTAATAAATATGCTGGATATCTGCAGACAATAAAAATGCGAAAGTCTAAACAAAAATATCTCACCGCTGTGTAAACAAAACGGTATGGTGAATTTAACTCCATATTGTTCAGTTCTTCTCTATATTGATGCAAGTATTAAATTTAAAGGCTTTTCTGAACATTTTGCAACTTACAAATCATTACGAGACAATTGTCTTTGAAACAGTATTGCAAATACCAAGAGACTGAAAAAAAGAAAATGATTCATATCAAACAGAGATGTTTTCAGATAGTAGCAGAAACAGAAAGGAAGGCTTGGGAATACAGATGCTACAATAAGATACCCTTCGTTTTTTATTATTATCTGCCTCTAGCTGTCTTGAATAGCCTCTCCTGCCCCCTTAATGAGACGCTTATGTCCCCTTTTTCCTGCCGGGCCCCGGGGCTTTGCAAAGGCCTGCTTGTGAGCGTACTGCTTGGGATGGACCTCGTCATACAGAAATTCCTCCGTCAGCTCGTCTCCATCGTCAATCTCCAACTGCACGACAATACCAAAAAAAGGAAAAAGAAATCACCAAGACACGTAGGTGGCCAAATGCATAACTTAGAAAGCAGACGCATTCATTCATTATAAGCTACTAGACATACGGTGCATAGCTTCGACTTAAATAAATCATCTTCTGGTTCTATGAGTTTCAGCTGGGCTATCACCAGGTTTTTTGTTTTTTTGCAATGAGTCGAAATAAATCCAGATGTCTTGGACCTCAATATGCAGCTGGAGTATTAGCAATTCCGTCTCAGAAACGCTCACCATGTGAGATAAACCTACATAACATGACCCGTGTAATGAATCCACACATGAAATTATGTTATCTAATGTTCTGGCCCATCCCCCCACCGCTTGCCTGCCTATCCATCTGTTACCTTTTTGGCTATTTCCAAATGGTAATCCCTCTCCACTTCCTCCAGTAGTCGACTCTTGCAGCTGGAATACAGCATCCGCTCCTTAATGCTGCAGCTGTATCCTGGCATGGAGTATATGAACACTGCAGAGAGGAGAGCATCGCAACAGAAATATACTCTGCTGTAGGGATATTTTTTTTAAATTTCCATGTATGTTTCATGTTTAAGTTACAATTAGAGAAATTAATAAACAAAAATCTGTTTAAACTCCTAGCAAATCTGAGATGAAAACCAATAAAAGAGTTATATCAGGTTAAGACAGTGCTCTCTGTAAAATGTGATTAAAAACTTGATATTACTCTTAGCACTTTTCATTTTAACTTTTAAATTGTTTAACTGAAGAATAATATGAGAAGTTTGGAATCTGAGAAATCATTTGTAATGAAAATATGAGGAGGAAAAGGTTGGAATAGCAGCCCTAAAAGAATCAGAACATACACATAAAATAGCTGAGAAATGCAAGAGCATAAACAATCATCTGCTATTCAACGTTAGGTCCAAAAGAGCCAGAGTATTAGTTAAAGCATTTAAGACTGAAGGGTGAAAAGATTTAAGTAATTTAAGCATCTAAGCTATATAATAGAAGTGAAGGATGAAGGGAATCCAGAGAAAATTGAAAACGTGTCCTGAAAGATCAAAATCTCTTACCTTTTGACCCCGCGGAGGATTATAATCACAAATGTTTATCGGGGAAAAAATGAGTTTAGGAACCATTCAGAAAGCAACTGTTGGCTGAAAAAGTTTCTCGTCAACAATGTGAATCATTTATGCAGACTTTAAATTGTCAGTGGCTCTAAAAAGTCTGCACACCCTTGTTAAATACTGGTTTTTGGAGTGTAAATTGATGAGAGAAGTATAAAAACCAAGACTTTTCCACGCGTAATGTGGCATTTGTCCTGTAAGTTTCAAGTGAAAAACAAACAAATCTCTTAGATGTAAAGAAATAACCCAGTTGAACAAATGTGCACAACTTTGGACTAACACTTTGTTAGAAGCATATTTTTATTTGAGCATTCTGTTGGATGCCTCTTGATTTGGCAATATTTGCCCACTCTGCTTTACGAAAGTTCTCCAAATCTATCTGATTATTGGGACATGTCTCATCCACGGCCCTCTTCAGGTGACCTGGAAGATTTTTCTGTCATTATACATTAAACGTTTAGGCTAAAACTGGCAGATATTTAGACCATTTTTAACAGTTTTTGTCACCCTCTATAACAGAGGTGTGGACTTAAGAGTCATTCATTTTGTGACTTGACTTGAAAAAAAGTTAAAAGACTTTGACTTTACTTGGACTTGAACCTATTAACTTAATTTTTGTTTAATATTTTATCCAAAGATTATAGTTTAAAACATCTATTATTTCAAAATTGTGCACTTTTATGTCATTTCACTCATCCTATTGCACTGCCCCTGTCAGAATAGCAAATTAGATTGTCAGATTTAAAAAAAAACCAAGAGGTCTACTCTTTACAGTAGGCAATGCCTCCTTTTGCTGCATTTTTTGAACCGGAAATATATCGGTCAGGTAAGACTCTGGGAGAGGGTGAGTTGCTCTTTAAGTAAATACCTGTGACTCTTGAAAATCAAAATAAAATTACATCGCCCATACTCTTTTGTAATATCTCTTTAACCCTTAGCAGTCAAAAATTATATTTTAAATTATAGTCCAAATCGAGATTCGTATTAGCTAAATTAGATTAACATGGATGTTCAAGTTCAATAAAAAGTTTTTCTAAATTTTCTAAGTTCAGTTGCACTCGTTTCACCAAGTACTCCAATTAAATAAAGATTTTTAAAACAACACATGGTTTATGATTTACATTGAAAATTAAATTGCAATGTTGTTTTTTAAAAATGTCTCAAATTCGACATCTAAGACTTTGGGCTTGACTTGAAACTTGCAAAGCAATGACTCGGTCCCACCTCTGCTCTAGACTCTCAAGGGCCACATAAATTTTCTCTTAAAAAATTGTGTTATAAACATTATTCATCTGTCAAATCAAATTTGTGTTTATTTGATTAGTCCAAAATTACATGATTGTGAAATGATTTTCAGTCTAAATTTTTAGAAGTACTCATAAATGCAAACCCTGATATTTATCGACATTTTAGGACTTTCTGTAAGATAGTTGTATCAATACTTCCTGCCACAACAGTCCCTTTTAGGACATTCATGATCTTGATGTGGACTGAAATGGAAATGAGTTTGATGCCCCAAAGCTAAAGGATGTGAACTGAATAAAACACTACTAGGACCACAGCTGAACTTTATTTCCTGTTAATCAGATTCTCTATAATTGACGGCAGGTGTGAATGCACGAGAACTGAATGCTCTCATTGTATCAAAATGTGTTTTGACAAATACGTTTAAGGGTCTGTACATTAATGCAATACTACTGCTGCTTTTTTATAACAGATTTATGTCGTACAATTTAGCTTTCATTTAGATTGCACGAAATATTTTGCGGAAAAGTGTTTCCATCCATCCATCCATCATCTTCCGCATATCCGGGGTCAGGTCGCGGGGGCAGTAGCCTAAGAAAAGAGACCCAGACTTCCCTCTCCCTGGCTACTTGGGCCAGCTCCTCGGGAGGAATCCCGAGGCGTTCCCAGGCCAGCTGGGAGACATAATCCCTCCAGCGGGTCCTGGGTCTTCCCCTGGGCCTCCTCCCGGTGGGGCGTGCCCAGAACACCTCAACATGGAGGCGTCCAGGAGGCATCCTGACCAGATGCCCGAGCCACCTCAACTGGCTCCTCTCGATGTGGAGGAGCAGCGGCAAGTTTTTGACAAAGGTTTTGTTTGGATCCCAATACCTTTTATTTTCACAAAGGGTGATATATTATTTGGGAGCTAATTTACCAATGAACCATAAAAATTGACTCATATTAAAATGTTAAGCTTTCTAAAAGTAAAATTGGTAAATCATTAAACCATTACACTTTTAATATGATTTTTTTTCCTGTGCAATATTTTAGCTGGAACATGTATATGCTCCATCTTAACCAAATACTTTCGAATCCAGCACTCATGCTTCTGGATTTTGCTCCTGCCATAACTTGCAGTGAATGGGATCAAATGGAAATACAGTTCTGCTGTCCTTGTTGGACTTTCCTGGAAATTACTTATTTGCATACTGTAGCTAAAGCCATAATTGACAGAGAGGTTGCTAAACATCGAAAGGATCCCTTTGCACAAATTTATCAGTCAGAAGAAGGGTACAAATAATCCAAAACACAAGACAACCGTCACATTTAAAAAACAGGATGTTTCTCTGTAATTGATTAAAAGACTAAAGCGGTTTAGGGTGGCTGCCAAGAAGCCGACAGCAACACGAACAACAAGAAGGTGGAAGAATTTCTGGAAATTTCTGTACTAGAAAACATAAGAGTGGGGCTGTATCGCAGAAGGATAAGATGTGAGCACGGGTAACATCTCCTGAAATCTTGTGAGAGAGTGTGTTAAAGTCTAGGAGAAAGCAAACCTGAAAATTGGGGACATGATTTCATGAAGAATGTTTGGTACAAAAACAGCATCGACCACATAGTAGATACACAAAGGTGGCAGCATAATGTCGTGGGGCTACTTTTCTTAAGATTCCTCGGAATTGGGGGTTTTCTGTCAAGGTGGATTAAATTATTAACAGCTTCAAATACCAATCAGTTTTTACTCACAACCATCAAATGTCTGCAAGATTGGTGAAGATCATTTTATTCATTTAATAGAAGCACAGGCGGATATTACCAAGTGAAGAGGTGGTATCCTGGTAGACACCGAGAATATCTTTCTTTTTAAGTTGCATTACACAGGATAAATATTATATTATACAAGTAAGGCAAATATATTTTTAATAATAATCATGATCTCATTTTTTTTTCAAATCAAAGAAACCTGGCATATAAACAGGGATGTGCAACATTTTCAGATCAGCTTGATGGAATCTGGATCGCTTTTCTCACTTAAACATTTAGAAAAATATTGCAAATAAACCTTTTGAAATTGAATTGCTACAACTGCAAATATGTGCGTTTGTCCACTTTGCAGCGACAGGTTTTTATAAATAATAAATAAGTATAATAATTTAAATTATTTAATAATTATTAATTATAATTATTATTCATTTTAATTATAACTATTCATTATACTTAATATTTTCACTTGACCTACTTTTCTTTTGTGTTGTTTTATATACATTGCCACAAAGTGATGACTTTTGTAGATGTTAAGATGGAGAATTGCTGTAACAACAGGATTATTACGGTACGATGATCAGTTGCATACCAACAGATTCCAGGTAATCTCCTTCATGGGAGTGCTTGTAAAGGAAGAAGTGGTATCTGGCAGTGTCTTTGGGAACCCTGTGGGGTAAATCACGAGTTTCTGTTGGGTTGGAGTGGACCAGTTCTATTTTCTCCTTTTCCACATCTAGCCTCTAAAAAAACACAACAACAAACAAAAAGTCGGTTTTAACGCTAAATCCCAAATGGTTTAGAGAGTCAGCTCTTTCTGCTCACCAGTTGAACATAGTTGATGCGTTTCTGGGCCAGCAGATATAGGCTTCTTTTGGCTGACTCCTGCAGAGGAAAAGCGAGGCCCTGAAGCGTCTGGTGCTTGCTTTCCACACTGATTTCTGTCTTCACCTGCAGGGGGCAGCACATCATCAGTAGGATTAGTGTGTGAAATGCCTTGACTATAAACGTGTCAACAAGAGCAACACAACTTTTCTTTTCCCAATATCCAGCACCACTGGTCTTTAAAACCATACAGATATAGTAACATTAGTTAACGTACCTGTTTTACCCAGCCCTAGAAAGGTAATCAATACAAAGAGTTATCTTTCAAATAAAACTGGACATATATACAATACTGTGAAAAGAATTTGCCTCCTTAAACATAAAACAATGTTTTCTTGTATAAATGTTTCAGATAAACTTTAATGTCACAAAAAATATGCTGAACGCATTCAAAAAATACCAAATCTGAACTTGGGGTCTTTCTGAGTGGAATTTTGCATGTTCTCTCTGTGCATGTGTGGGTTATCTCTAGGAACTCCAGCTTCCTCCATAAGTCCAAAAACATGAGGTTAATTGGTCTCTCTAAATTGTCCTCAGGTGTGTGTTTGTCGTTATCTGTCCTGTGTGTCTCTGTGTTCCACTTTGGTAGGCTGATTAGACTATCCAAACCAACTTGGTCCTATGTAAAATATATATTTGCACCCCTTTTTTAAATCTGTGAATATTTAAATGTTTTTGGTTTAGTGTAATTGGCATGCCCAGTCCTGATTACAGTCAGACCTGTAGGTTCAAGAAATTATATTAAAAGACATTGTCTTGTGTTTTTTTGAAACACAACAAAAACAAATTGCTTAATTGATCCTGAATCAATGCAGTTCTAAGAACTGCACTGATTCTCTTACGGGAAAATTGTTTCAAGATTAGTTGTATTATTAGTAAAGGAATCCGTGAAATACGACATAATACTTTGGACTCAATAAAGAGAGTAAAGTTGAAAAAGACTTATGGACATTTCTCCTACTCTGGTTAACTGAAGGATGCATCTTATTGTTGTTATGTCTGCAGAGTAGACCAAACACGTCTGATAAAAAAAGCTCTGGAATAGGCAGGTAAAAACACCATGTTAGCGAAAGAGAGAGAGAGAGAGAGAGGGGGATGCCGTAGGGTGGCCGTACATTTATAATAAATATTTTAAAAACAGCAATGGAGACTGAAGCATCCTTATCCTTGTTCATTTTAGAATTCATTATAAAATCATTTTATCTGTGTTCAAATCCTTAAATGGTCTTGCTCCTTCATACCTCTCTGAGCTTTTACATGTGCACTCCCCCGTGCGATCCCTCAGGTCAGCTGACCAGCTGCTCCAGGATGTACCACGAGTAAAGCGTAAACTCAGGGGGGACAGAGCTTTTTCTGTGGCAGGCCCAAGACTGTAGAATTCCCTGCCACTGCAGATTAGGTAGGCGTCCTCATTGTCCATTTTTAAATCTCTTCTTAACACCCACTTATTTCACCTGGCTTTTAATTCGGAATGAGAGATAAATTGTTTTATTTCAGTTTTATTTGTCATTAGCAGCCTTATATTTTATCTATCTTATTTCATTGTTTTTAATTTTTGAATTTTATATTGCTGTATTTAATGTACAGCACTTCGTTCAGTTTCGGCTGTTTTAAGTGCTATATACATAAAGTTGGCTTGGCTTGGCTTATCCCTATCTTCACCTATATGGAATTTTTCTATAACAGTCCAAAAATCTGTTTAATTTTTTGCCATTTTTTACAGTTACAATAGGAAGGAAATGTCCAGAGAGACATTTTAAGGCTTAGGTCTGAGATGTTTATTGCAGTTTTTAACTCACCCAGTGTCGCGTCATTGTGTTACAGACTATTGAATTAAGGTAACAGTTAAAAAAAATAACACTTTTGATAGCCCAACCCAGTAACACTGGAACAGACTGAATCGGATTATATCGTGATTATTGATTTTAATTCTTGAGAATCTGAATTTAGTCGATTGTTGAAATTTGAATAAATACCCAGCTCTACTATCTGGCAACATGCAGTAGGCCAAGAGATCAAAAAATGAAACAAAAAACCCAAACATATCATGTCCTAATCTGAAGAAATTCAAGACAGACAGATGAGAAACAAGGCCATTGACATCTATTAGTCTGGAAAGGGTTCCAAGGTCCTTTTTTAGAACCTCCCAAGGAGAGGATGGTTTACCCAAATTACACCAAGAGTGCATAATGTCATCAACCAGGAGGTCACAAAAGAACTGATAAAGCACCCGAAAAGAAAGGTGTGTGGTCCAATAAATCTGCCATAAAAGTAACAGCACTTTGCTCAGGCACACTTGAAATATACAGCAGGACAATGATCCAAACTAACCAACAAGTCCATCTCTGAATGGCTCAAAACCAGAAGGGTTTTGGAGTGGCCTGGTCAAAGTCTAGATTTAAGAGCTGTTGAGAGGCTGTGATAAGCAAGCTGTTAATGCTCAAAAATCCTCCACAGGGAAGTAAAAGACTCATTACCAGTTATTGTGATTCATCTTTAAAAAATAAATAAATGAAAACCATCATTGAAAACAGTTTTTTTACACTTACTCAGATGGTGATTGTTTTAAAATCTGAAACATTTGACTATGTCAACATGAAGTAAAAAGGGGGCTTTTTCACAGTACATTAATAAATACACAAGGAGACCACTGCATCACGTAAAAAAAAAAGAGAAAAGATGGTCATACGCAACGCTATGTGCAGCAATAACAGCACCACTGAACACATGCTGCCCTCTCACCTCTGTGATTTTGATCCTCTGCAGCTCCTGCTCAGCTAACGTGAGAGGGGCTGGACCTGAACAGGACGACACATAATGCTGGTAACCCTGCAAACAGATGTCCTCCTAGAGTTGCAAGGGGAGGAAGCGGGAAGCCATAAAAACACAGACACATCGTGAAAGCAGGAATTAATTTAAAAAGCCCCTCACCTCTGTGGTGCCGAATATCTCGTACTTCACGTGGCCGCCGCCAAACTCCTTCTTCACTGTGGCGCGGGTTGCAGCGTACAACATCTTCTGCTTCACCTTCAAACATCAGAGGATCATGCATTCACTGATCATACATTTACGCTGCCTTATAATTTTCGATATTATGCATTTAGAATATCTATTTTGGTTTATTCTATTAATCTACTTGATAGGAAACTTACCAAATAACTCTAAAGGTGATGTTCAACACTGCATAGTTACAGTTGTCAATTTGTATCTTTACTTTTATTTTGTCAAGCTTTCACTAATAACGATAGATAGATAGATAGATAGATAGATAGATAGATAGATAGATAGATAGATAGATAGATAGATAGATAGATAGATAGATAGATAGATAGATAGATAGATAGATAGATAGATAGATAGATAGATAGATAGATAGATAGATCGATCGATCACCCCATGATTTAACAGTTTCCATAGTAGATGTTCTGTTGTGTTTGAGATCATACTGTTGTTTAAAGTATCCAGTTGGTATCCAGTGATGCTAAAACATTTTAACAGAAAGAGGACTTTAGGATCGACTCAGTGACAGTAAAATGTCTGGGTCATGTGGTTCCAAAATAAGCCCAAATTATCACTCCTCCACCTCCATGTTTAATAGGTGGTATGAAGTGTTTGCTTTAATCTGCTGTTTGATTTCAACTGCCTTTGTGCTTGGCTAGAAGCCTATTATTCATTTGCCCACAGGTCAGTGAAAGTGTTTTCATCTACGTGAGAAGCATGATGTGAGTGGCATATAAACGGGGATGTGTGTGAGCGAATCAAGCTACATTAAATATGTTTGCCATAAAGCTGTTCAACTAAGGGACTTGAGTTTAGAAATGTTCCACTCCATCTCTTTCCTTTTTGTTCACTGGGTTTTATTGGGTTACTTTAGCTCGCAACCTTGATACGATCCCGATGGTCTAGGAGTTAGATGCACCTTGCTACCTTTGGTAGTTTATCATATGGTACCCTGAGGAATATGTTTACAATTGAAACCAACTATTTACATAATCTGTGTGGAATAAGTAGACAAAAAACGTTCTTCACAGCTATGCCTGGTGTGAAAAAATATATATTTTTCTTTGTTTTGAGGTTAGTTAGGATCGCCCTAATGATTTCTACTCACTAAAAGCCAAAAAATAATAAGCAAGAAAGATGTTTTTTCATAATGCATTACTTTTTCAAATTGTCTTTTAATCTGTAAGGCTTGGATGAAATGTTTTGGATGTCCTTAAACTATTCTTGCAGTAATTTGCTGGAATTCTGACCCATTCTCACATTTTCAAAACTAGTCTAACTGAGTCAAGTTTGTAGATCAACTTGCTCATAAACTGACTTAAATAAAAAATATGTGTTATGGCCTTAACTTTGTTGTCCTCAAGTCACTTTCTAAATTGTTGGTATGCTTTGAGTCACTGTCCATTTGGAAAACCCATTTCTGCCCACGGTTTAATTTGCTGGATGATGTGGCTTCAGTAGTTCCACATTATGCGTTTTCCTCATTATGGCGGTTATTTTTTGGAAGTAAACTAGTCCCTCCAGCAACAACATACATAAAAAAACACTTACCTAACTGAGAGGGTGTATTCAGCATCGCAAGTCTCACGCTTTCACCTCTCAGTTACGACTGTCATCATGCTCAAGTACTTTAGTGTGATAGGACCACAGGATATATCTCCAAAACTGAAAATATTTGTTCTTGAAATGGGGAGATTCTCTAGAGTTATCTCTCTCGTAAATCTGGCACAACATACTTTATCATTCAGGACCACTGCTTAGGGTTAGTGTGTTGGCCTCGGCCATTAGGAACATGTCTTGTGCCTTACTGGAGACTGGTCGGGTGACCAGGAGATGAAAATCCACTCGTAGCCCAAAGCATTCTGGGAGTCGAGGCGGTACAGGATGTAGCAGGGCTCCTGGTCATCCAGTAGAGGAAGCAAGAAGTGGTCATAATCCTGGTCCCAGTCTTGTTGAGGCTCTCTGTAGGCCCCCAGCACCAGCTGCTCTGAAAATCAGACCACTACTCATTACATACCAAAGCCTCTCTATAAGCAACATGCAAAGCATTTTAGTCTTTATTGTACAGCAGCAACAAAACACGATGGAAGAAAATTAATAACCAAGCTGGAACTGGTCTTGCTTTACTTTTTTCTTTTTTATAAAAGAGTTAAGTCAGATGTAACTACAACAATATTTTTATGGTGGAAAAAAAGTAAAAAATAACCTAAAATGATTTTGTTTTAACGCTAACCCCCCCAAAAAAAAACTACTTGTGCATCTCTTTTACAGTTTTTTCTGAATTGCAAAAGCACATTTATTGAAACCTCCACTAATTTTCTCAAAACATTAAGTCCAAAAATCTGAACTACATCTACAAAACCCCTGACATTTATGTCAATATCAAACCATCACATCAAAACCAGTCATCATGTCTTCAAAACCAAATGATGTATTCACCTCAAGCCTTCAGCAAGTACAATACATTCACCCCCGGACATTCGTCAGACAATACATCAAATAAGTGAAAACACGGCATCCGGGGCAGTTAACATTCAGATATTTTAAGTCTATTTTTTTTAAAAATAACTTGATTAGAATGATATAAAGAGCTTAATGTACCTAACAAAAACAAATAAAATGTTAAAAGCACGTTATTGTAATTTACAGATTCAGAATAGTGTAATGTAGTTGTCCAAATTCCCTCAGTAATGACAGTCCTTGGTTGTCCTCATCCCCTCTGTATGTGTACATACAAATGTGCCATCTGTGACCTTTGAACTGACTTTTACACCACCAGATACATGTGTGAGTTGCTGTGTGTAAAAGATGACAGCTGTGTTTTAGTTCACATTTTGCTCCCACTGGTTCTGCTGTACGTGATAAATGCGTTTAGTGACTGAGAATGTGTTTCAGGTTTTGAACAAAAGAAGGTTGTATGAGTTTTGCAAATTGTATCTAAGTACCTGAACCATGTTTAATGCTTGGCCAAAAATGCTTCAGCAATTTAGGAAGACCATGCACATATTCCACATCTGAAGTGTTTGAGTTGTAAAATTATGACAGGAATGTTTTTTGTTTTACTGATTAAACTAATAGAAATGTGCATTTGCTTCCCATATGGCTACTGCACAGGCTCCATTAGTAGAGCGTGTCTAAATGCCTTGGTCGCAGTGATTAAAAAAAATAATTTATAGGTTTGGAGTTAAAAATACTGCTGAAATCACTAGTGAAGAGAAAATACAGAGAAACCCAAAGTCTGGTGTCCTTTGTTGGGTGCAGAGGGGGGGTTTCCCCCCTCTGACTCTCTTGGGGCAAGTTTCTATTCTGAGCTGCAACACATTCCAGCTCTGCATGCACATACTTTCCATTGGCCATTCTCTCTTCTCTTTATTGGTATAAAACCAACCTAACTACTTTCTCACTTGGTCACAACAGTTTCTCTGGCCTCTAAAGACACTTGTTGAAAAAGAACCAATCTTTGGGGTGATGCAATAATCTCGTTTAACCTTTGACACAGGAACAGGCAGCAGAACGTGTCACGTGTTGGTTCAAATAGCAGAGTAAGGACCAGAGAAATCAAGGTCCTCTGGGGTCAATTTAGTTAGAAGTTTCATCATCCAGTGGAGGGCTTTTGATTTCAGTACTGCTACCAGCCAACCTAAATATTAATGTTTAAATAATTCATGGACATTTTAAAGTGTCATTTAGTGACACTTGCACCAAAGACCAAATATCAGGATGCAGCATAAAATGGCATTCATTTGTTCAGTTATACTCGCGTTGCTCTTCTTTAATACCATTTTTACTTTGATTATAACATGTTATAATTTTTTCCAACTCTTCATATCGTCTTCATTTTCTTTGGGATTTTGAGGATCGAACTCAAAGGGAAAACATTGCAGTTTTAAACATTCTATAAATTAGACTCTTAAAAGTTTTGCTTGAATTTGTAATCAGCCCTCTTTACTCAAATATCCCTAAATGAAAAAGTAAATTACCTGTAGAAGTCACCTTACTAGTAAATAAAGTCTATATTTATGCTGTTATATTTTAGCATAACATTTTAGAGAGAATCAGTGAACAAACAGCATCATGAAGACCAAGGGACTTACTGGAAATATCAAGGACAAAGTTGCCAATAAATTTAAAACAGATTAAGGAAAATGATCAATATAACAAGCTTGTTTAATCCATTGAAATGAAAAGAGTACTTTGTATCACAACTGAAAACACTACAAACAAATGTAAATGTTTAATGCAGCTGAAAGGTCAGACAGGAAGAGGAATAATCAGAGAAGTAGCAAAAACACCAATGATAACTTTGGAAGAGCTGCAGAGACCCAATCAAGCGAGAAAATCTGTTGACATGACAGGAAACGAGGATCCATTATTAAAAGAAAGCCATGAGAAAATGTCAAAAACTGTAGGCAACATAGTAAAAATGTTGTAGTAATTTCGTTATAGTCGAGTTAGTTTTGAATTGTTTGGCCAAAATGCAAGAGATGCACATCACTCTGAATGCATCATGCACTCTGGTGGTGGCAGCATTATGCTTTTTATTCAGCAGGGATGTAAAAGGTTTTCAAGGATTATGAAAAAATGAATTAAAATAAACAGATTAAAACCCCTTTGTTACACTGAGTATCTGAAACTTAATATTCTGAAAAAAATTATTCTAAAAGAAATGTGCTGAGTTAGTCCAGCATATTCTTGTTTTGAGTACATGTAACTCAAACTTTTTGAGTGACCTAATTATCATATTTCCCAGGGTGCTTAGGGGTATGTTTTTCACACCATGAGTGACTTTGAAGTCTGTTGTATTCAGATACCCATTGTGATCAATCACAATTGACGTAATTATTCAAAAAGTTAAGGTTCATAGCACATCCACATTTTTAAAATGATTGTACCTAAAAGCATAAATATCTTGTATTCATGCAAGCTATCTTTAAGTTCATGTCAGTTTTATTAAAGTACATGACACTAAGAGAACTTAAGGGTAGTGTTTACCAAATGTGTGTATGTAACTTATAAGTGTTAAGTTTACTGAATGCAAAGGTACTATTACAATTACTTACCCAAGTTAGGTTAATAGATATTTGAGTTACTTGTAATTGCATTGAATATTTATTTTAACTTGCAGCTCTATCTGCAGGAAAGGTCTTACAGTGTTGAGTCAGAGGGCTGAGTCCAAATAGATGCATCTTTCACATTCTTAAAACAAAATATCTCTAAGCAATTATCAATTTTCTTCCACTTTGACCCATCACACAAAACCCCACTATAATACACTTTATCCCAATTATTACTGGGGTTTGAATACTTTAGCAATAACCTGCAGGGCCATAAATAAGACCACATCAAAGCTGTCTGTCGCAGTTTTTGATTGAAGCCCACATCCTTCTGATAGTCTCCAACGTAAACCCTATAAACATGTGGCCAAATAATTCAAGTGATTGCTTTGGTTCCCACATTGCACCTGACATGAGTCATATTACAGCGTGACGTTGGTTCGATGCAAAAACATGATGTAAACACCTCGAGAATAAACAGTTGCCTAGAAAGCTCTTGCTTCATCCATGCTGTTCTCAGACGACAGCTGCTCTGGTTTTTATCTTACCGAGGACAAATGCTCTCAATTTTCTGTTGCCCGAGGGCGGTCAGTCATTAAAAAGGGAAATAATTTAGAACTGCTGCTACTTTTGAGTTAGAAAACCAACAATTCTAAGTTTTTATAAATAAAACATCACTTTTCAAGATTTGAATGTATGAAAAGTCAAACGGGGACCCTTTAAACACCTATATATGAAGTAAAAATACATAATCAGACTTTATAAAAGGTCAGCACTTATAAAATAAAATATCAAAGCTTAAAGATCTAAATGAAATTATTAAAACAAAACCGTTTTTGTCACTTTAAAGTCTATCCCACTTTTGGTTGGACACATTTGAAGCTCCAATCCTTGAGACTGTATGAACTCCAGCTCTGCAGCAGAGTCCCATTTCAGTCAGAGTTAAAGCAATCTGTGTCAACTACACAATCAGACTGACCCAGAGAGGACCGGCTCGCCCGCTGGGTCACTCACCGTCCTGGATGCAGACTTTGATGAGGCGGGCGGCGCCGCCCCTTGCCCTAACAAGGAACTGCCTCAGCTCCGGCGTCACCACCAGCGCGAGAAACATGGCGGGTCAAGTTCAGTCTTCCTCCCGCCAGGGGTAACGGGGTGCGTTGAAGAAGGGAGGCGACGACGGACAAAGGCAAAACAGATGGAATTAAACAGGAACCTCACGAAACCAAAACCTCCTATCCAAAATAGGAGAAAGTATGAAGAGTCCTTCCTCTTTGATCAGAACCAGTGCCTGGAAGGTCTCTGTGTGGGACTGGACTCAGAGTGTGACAGTATGAGCCGGGACACTGCTCAAGTAACTGGGACAGTGTCATGTGGACCCAGAGGTGGAACCTGATCGCCTCTCTCCCAAATTTAGCTCCATCTGACTGTCCAGTCGGGGGTGCTGGCCTGTGAAGAGCCAGAGCAAGAGACCCAAAACTTAAGTGATGCAAGTCTGGGCCTGCAAATACGCAACACAACAAGTGGGACAAGTCCGGCCTAAGAATGTGGTTACAGACCCTAAATGTAAAAACAAACAATAAAAAAACAGATGTTTGACGAGTCAGAGTAAAAGGAGTGGCTCAAAAAAAGCTTAATTCAGAGGAATCTTTAGCCAACTTATTCAATTCAAACACTTCAAACCTGAGACTATTACGAAGGTCAACAGATTGCATAAGATGTTTTTGCTCTCATAAAAACACCTGGTCATACTAAGTTCCAAAATAACTACAGCTCTAACCTTACTAAGAACCTAAACCATATTTCCTACTTTAAAACAAAAAAAAAATCATAAATGGAATTAACTTTACATCCTTTTAAACTAGTTAAAACGACACCAGACGAATAAAATGACATTGGAATAAACAAAAAGTCCAAACCATAATTTGTTACAAAGAAAATCAATTTAATGTTAAATAGAAATATTTATAAAAAAAACAAACATGTTTTATTTCTACAACTGCTTATTTACAAATTTGAACTTGATTGGAGGACAATCACACTGCCCCCTGCTGGTCATCGGCTTCTCCTCAGTCGTCAATGGTCGGAAGCCAGAAAGCCTGAAAGATTACATTAATAAATCACATTTAAGTCACTTCAGTCAAAATTTACAGCTTAAAACTTGACTATGTCCTTATGTGCGCATAAAGAGGCAGAAATTAAATGTATTAAAAATTTGACGTATTTTTTCCCAAAGAAACTAAATAGAAGAAAGCTCCTCTTAAAGGTCAACTAAGAAAAATTTAATCTATAATTGTATGAAAACATTAGTAAAATTTAATGTCTATACTTGCTTCCTATTTTCAATAATTCATCAGTTAACCCTTTTTCTTGGTGCATGAAGGAAATGTCTTCGTTAAACTTGAGACGGCTTTCCCTTCCCAAACTCACCATGTTGGAGCAGGCACTAGCAAACGTCATGAACTTCGGATTGAACTGCAGACAGGTAATCGGGCCAGTGTGCTTTCCGTCTAACAGCGCCACCTTCATTCCGCTTTCAGCGTTCCACACGTGGATCTTCCCGTCTTCTGAGCCTAAGACGCATCAATCAGGGATAAACAATTGCAGAGATTAATAAAACGTGTTACTTTTCAGGATTTTGAAACTGATTTTGATTAAACTACACCGTTTCCACCCTCATTCCCTGAGCATTTAACCCACTAAGACTTAGATATAGGTGCAGCCATACTGGACAGTGGAAGTCCATCATACTGCTCAAATATTGAGCTAACAAGCAGAGTTAAAATGGATTGCATATTAAATATTACAGCCTACAAAATATTGGATCCAAGCCATTGGTGACACATTGTGGTCAACTGCAACAACGCAATAAGCTCGACTGCAATATATACGTGCACTTCTAAATCCCAGATCTTGTCAAGGGAAGCACAATGCGACAATTGTAAGCCACACCTCCACCCATAGTGATAGGAACAAACTTAAAAAACATTAAAAACAACAAAAAAAGAAGTAAAGCAACCACGTATTCTTATGGCTTCTCATTTATTAACTCTGATTACTGAAAATGCAGCCTTTTTTTTCATAACTACTCGTGTAAGAGCTTTATTAATTACTTCTATCATTTGCTTTTGATTAATATTTATGTTTATCCTTCAATTGAGCAAACAGTTTTCTGTACAGAAATTACTTTGTGGGTCAGAGAACAAACAAGCAAAAAAAAAAAAAATCTCATTTTTGCTATTGGCCAGGACTCCGAGTAACTGTGGAACATCTTATGATCCAAAAAGTTCAAATTTGATGATCATTTTTAATGTCTTTATCGTAATCATGGGAGGTGATGAAATATTATGATCAAATGTAATTAAATCTAATCTGTGCTTGGACTGAAAGTACTTTCATATTCACCCTAAATCAAATGTTCTCTCTGGTAATTTAAGACAAAGTATGAAGTGTTAAATAATTTAGTTTTAGCTTTAACCAATGTGACCAATAAATAAAAACTTCCCTGAACTTACCGATCATCACAAACTGAGAATCCGGGGTGAAGGAGGCCTCTAAGGTCACACCTTTACTGTTGTTATACCCCTGTGGATATAAAAAACCCTAAAATCAACAAGCACTGAAGAAATTGTTTATTAGTTGAGTTATTTTAGCAGATTTGTTTCTATTCAGTTTTGGAGTAACTCTTCCTTTACCCCAAAAGAATGCAGCACGGCCCCCTTAAAAGCATCCAATATGCGAAGGGCCCCCCCGTTAGTCGAGAGAAGAATAAGTTTCCCGTCGTTGCTAAACTTGAGTCCAGTCCACTCACACGTCCGATCGTACTGAAGCTTGAAAGTTGCAAAGGGACCCTGTTGGTGAGAGGGATCGATTTAGTTTTTGTTGCTCTTTTTTGCATCAGTGTAATTCGTCAAGTCAAGCCTCCTTCCAGACCTTATCAAATGACCGCAGATCATAGAGCTTAACCATCTCTGAATTTATTCCAGCAGCAAAAATGAGACCCTCAGGATCAAAGGAGCACACAGGCTTCCCTTGCAGGTGCATCAAACCCTAAAAATGCAGAAATAATCAAAGGAAAGTCAGCATCAGCTTCCAAGATTGAATGTGCAAAACAACAGAGAACTTAAAATCGAAAAGATATGCCCTCAAATTAATATCACAAAATAATGAGCTGTTACGATAACTACTCCCTTTCCAGCTGGGACTGTGGCTTCTCTTCCTTGTGCAGCTCTATTCGCAGTGCTTCAATATTTGAATCTTCTTTAATTTGCTCTCCATCTTTCCTTTCTAGTGTTGCCAAGTCCTCAGCATTTAAAATAGCTATTAGAAGTCCCAAGGGTCATTAGAAGTTTCTAAATGACGTGATCGCGTCATTTGCAGAATATCTTTTTTTAACCATTTAATAGTGTGGTTGTGTTGGAAGTGTTAAGGTTTTGCCTTCTGAATATGGTTTTGAGTTGTCATGTGTTACAAGTGTCCTACAACACAGACAGTAGGCCTGTGTAACATCTACAATAAAGCGCTCCAACCAGCCTTTTAATTTAGGGTTCGAGTCCCACTTCTTTCTTTATGCCAGAGAATCCAGTTTAGACTGAGACATGATGACTGTTTAAAAGGGGCTATATCATGCAAAATCAAGTTTTTGGATTTTTCAACCATCTGGTAATGCAATTTTCTCATTAAAAAAGCACACCAGAGTGGTTTTTGGCATCATTCACGCATGTCTGAGTAATCCTCCTGAATTCTGATCTCTGAGCAGCTGCCCCTCCCTCTCCTAGAAAACGACTGAGTGTTCAACTAGTGACATCACTGGTTGAAAGTTGAGTGCTAGAGGTGTCTGCACTGCCCCTGCATGGTGTGGTTAATTAATTGATCTGTAGCATCTCAGAATGTTCAGTAAACGGGTGCAAACAACACAGGTGGCGTTTTTATAAACTGGGCTGGAAAGATTTGCTTAGTGGACGCAGCTGTGTTGGTTTGGGCTCTGTCTAAAGCCTGGAGTTTTAGCAACTGAAATAGGCTTTATTGACTGTTTTTCTCACACACACACACACACACACACACACCCACAAATAAAATAAACCAAACGTCTGAGCCCTTAATATAACAGAGATCTATTGTGGTGATTCGTGATTTTCAAATTCTTGTGAGAATACTGTTTGTTTCAGCGTTGGGGTGCAGGAGGCGGGTTTATAGAGAAACGTTCCGTTGCATTTCGTGGTCTAACATTAACTACAGGATGCAAGTTAAATTACAGGACAAATTAATACTGTATAACACCAACGATAACATTTTATCATATTTATGTCCATCCCAGAAGTTGAAAGCTGTAAAATACATCTACAAGTTGGACTCTAAGTATGTACAAACTGACCATTACTCAACTGTTTTTGCATACTGACATCTGCACAACTGCACTGAACTGGACTGGCAGACATTATACTTTTTTATACCATTATATTTTACCTTAGTTATTCTTTTAAATTTTTATATTGTATTTTCCCTGCATGCCCGTGTTCCCGTAAGCTGCTAGAACTGTGAATTTCTCTTGGAGATGAATAAAGTATCTATCTATCTATCTAAAATAGCATGATATAGTCCCTTTAACATCTGACACAGAGATGCCTTATTTTTTAGGGGACGGACCGGCGAAAAGTGTGGCTGCTGTGTTTCAGCACTGCTACGTGAAATGTACAAATATTTTGCAGTTTAGTTGTGAACGTCCTCTCTTCCTCGGACACGTGCACTTTTCATCTTCTACCCTGCGCTGGAGTACAGCGCAAGCTAACAGGTAGTCAGCACCAGTCGAGACTAATGTGTGACCGAGCGTTCATTGCTGCCACTCGTCTGTAGGACCCATTGGTCACACCGAGTCAAAAAATAAAAAGGCCGTCAAGTTAGACTTCATGTATTAAAACATCAGAAAAACAAAACAAAAATCTAGAGCATACACTGCATTTGTTCTTGGGACATTGTACATCTTTATTTCTATTACCTGAAATACAAAATACTTATTTTCCCAGAATATAATTTCAGATTTTATGTAATTCTGTCCTGTATAACTTAAAAGTTGAGCTATTATTGTTATATGTTTATTTTCTAAATAGAAGGGTTTCAATGTAGATCTTAAAATTCATTCAGAAAGAGTTGACTTGTAAAAACCAATCTAATGTAAAGATGGTAATGAAGACACGTTGTTAATATGGACACCGTTTTAATTATCAGGCCGAAAGTCAGATTTATACTGAACGAATGCAAAATGTGCAAAACTGCGTCCAACAAATGAGTAAAACTAGACACCAACCTGGCAGTTAGGTGAGCGCAGATCCCACAATCTGATAGTTTTGTCTAATGAGCCGGAAATAAACGCGTCATCCACAGGAGACATGGACAGAGAAGTCACTCTGATCAAAACACACAGAAAAAAAAACAACAAATAAGAACATTAAAAAAAAAACAGACATCAAACATGAATCATTAATGGAAATATCAAAATTGCTTTCACCTTTTGTTGTGTCCAGGAAAATACCGGATATATTTGTTGTCATGAAGAGACAAATACCGGATAGTGTCTTAAAGACAAGAAACAAAATAAGTAACACCAATAGACTAAGATGAATTGGATCATTTCATGCACAGAAAAATAATATTTATAAAAAAGAAAAAATCTGTAACTCGTGTGAAGATTACACTCAACCGTAGGCAAGGCAGTCACTTGTACAGTTAGCTCCTGTATCGGGTAGAATCACAGACCCTCAAACTGTACAAACAACTACCTCAGGCTACAGCAGGCAGCACGACGAGCAGCTATTCAACAGCAATCAGCGGGTTTGCAACCTGAGCCAAAATAAAATAATCTCTTTATAGAATACATTTTAACTCATTTTTTCTGAATACATACCATCGATTTTGTTGGAACTGTAGACCACGGTGTTTGCAGCATGGGTGTACCTGATCAGATCCACTCCATACTTCTTACTGTAGAGAGTTCTTTTGGGTCTGTCAAAAACAAGAGGCACAAAAAAATCAACAGGGCACAAATGCCTAAATCAGGACATTAATCAATAATATTTACCACCAGAACTGTCTTCTGTGCATTTAATAGCCTTACAGGAGTCATATTGGAGGGAGAAGCATTGGTACTTTTTGTGAAGATCTACAAAGCTGCTCATTTACATTACAGCAAATTCATAAACCTTAGATTTTACAGATTTCTAACAGCGTATTAGTGCGAAAGAGTTTTACTGAGGTTGATGTGTGATAGACTGGGATGTCCTGATGCGATGGAGTGGTTTCAGACTCGATCGGAATCGCACGTTACCTCCCGATCAGGAGTCAGATATTTATGCATCTGTCCGTTTTTTTAATCTATACAGGTGGGGGCTCGTGGCTATCTCTACTCCAACGAGTTAATACATATACTATAGTATTTATCTTCTATTCACTTTGAATAATATTCAATCCAATCAAGCTGAAAAGAGAACTACATATTAAACTGAAATCGAACAGTTGCACTTAGAATACACCTGCTGCGGTTCCTGCTCCACATGGAACCGTAATGCACATCCGGGTGTAATCAAATAGCTGGATTGCTGCAGAGGTTGCGTTAATCGGGTTTTGCCTCGGACAGATGACTTCTCATGGGGGTTTAGATGTTCTGGATGCTCTATACGTGCGCTGCCGCACTGGAGACTGCAATTATGTGTCGCTTTAGCCAAAGTTTTAAAAGAAGAAAACCATTCTCCGATTAAACCCATAATAAGTCTGAAAGACTTTCAACAAACCGTTTTCTGATCCGTAAAAAACACTTCAATGACAGTAAAGCCCGCGGGAGTGTCTAACCAGCCGCAAAGACAGAAACTTAACATGCAGACAGCTCCCGGTCAGAAATGTCAATTGATCAAAGTGTCAGGGAATCTTTGATTTAATTACCTGGTATCCGTGCGTACCTTTTTAAAGCATCTGCTCATCTGCAACACGTAGTCTGTGTAAGTAATTTTTATTCATCTGTAAAAATGGCCGACGGCCTTCATATTTTTCCATCAGTATTCTAATAAATCAAATACGGAAAATATTTAGATAACACGACCCCTGATATGTATATACATTCTCATGATTAAGTTTAAGTGCATTTTTTTAAAACTGTTGCACTTTAAGTCCATAAGTAAATGTCATTTATTACTTGATTGTTCAATCTACCTCACAGACGTGCTGTTTGTTAACAGAATTGTTAAATGTTAAAATAAGGTGAATTAAAAATGGAACATCGTGGATCTGTTTCTTTGCTCTGTATTTGTTTTATGCATTAGAAATATTGGATCAGGACTCGGTATTGGCAGATAATCCAAATCAAATAGATGACTGACTCGAGGGCAAAAAAACCTGAACGGGACACCCCCAGTTTTAGACCCCAACACAAAACAGTCTAAGTTGCTTGTATGTACTCCTGGGGACTAGAGGAGACTTACTGCAGGTTCTTTCTTCCAGCACAATAACCATCGCTGCTTCCACAAATACCCAATAGTTCTTATAACTCGTAATGTGCAGTTTTATCATTTCAAGTAACATTGCTACTGTTATTTGTAGTTTTTTCACTTTCTGAAATACGGCAGTCTTGTTCTTACGCACACATATGTCCATGAACATCTTGTACATTTTTCCAATATATTAAAACTACTCCCCTGCACATTACTTTTAATAAGTTTTGTATTTTTAAGAGCTCCGCTGTATCATTTTGTTCTTATGTTGTACATTTCTGCTAAAATCAGACTGTCACGGTCACTGCTTTCGACCCCCGCCCATCCCACCTTGCACCCGACCTGTTTGGTACCTTGCACTAGTGCGCAGCCCACAGCAAAGGAGGACCATTGTTTCCTCATCGAATTTAAACCCAGCTGGAACCCACGGGTAAAAGTCAACCCACCAGGTGCTTACCACCAGGAAAACTGAAACTGCTATCGCTAAAATCATAAGAGGTCTTTAAGAAATGTGTTTCCTCTGCAGGGGACCTGAGCTCTCCTCTAGAGATGGTTCAAGAGGCGTGATCTTCCAGGAAGGGCTCATAGAAGAGCCACTGCTCCTCCAAATGGAGAGGAGCCAGTTGAGGTGGCTCAGGCATCCAGACAGGACGCCTCCACGGTGAGACGTTTCGAGCACATCCCACCAGGAGGAGACCAGAGGGAAGACGCAGGAGGCGCTGAATGGTTTTTGTTTCTCAGCTGATATGGGACACCCTTGGGATTCATCCGGGGAAGCCGACCCAAGTCACTGGAGAGAAAAAGTCTGGGTCTATCTGCTTAGGCTGCTGCCCCGTGACCCGATCCCAGTATAAGCAAAAATATAATGGAAATTTTAACATTCTATTTGTCTCTCTGTGTTAAAGTCGATGTTCCAACTTGTCTTATTTGTCTGGTATGAGACTTGAATTTCCCCCACTGCAGGAAAATAAGGATATTTCTAATCTAAATACGTTGTAATGGGTTGTATATGTTGTTTAATACTTACAAATATATACATACAATATTAAAAATTGATCTGCTCAGCAATGACTGGTTGCAGCACCAGTTTGTCGTCTAAATTATTTGTTTTGGCCTCGAAACGCTAAAAAACATTCGCTAAAATGGGAGTGCCTTTCTTCTGTTTACCTCGGACTTAAAACACAGGTATAACGTCAATTAAATATGTTTGCTTGTAATAAATATACATCTGGATATGTGAAAGTGTTTCAAACCCATCGGTAGCCTCATTTTCATTTTATTCAGCATCGCTCTACGCACTGCAGCAAGGCCTCCGCTGTTAGCTTAGCAAGCAGCTAATTTAAAAATAATTGCCTAAACTTAACAGAAACCGCCCTTACTTTCCCTCCTGGCAGTCGTACAACACCAACGAGTCGTCATCGCTGCTGGAAATGATTGCCTCTCCGTTAGAGCAGAAGTCGAAGCAATTGATTTTGTCGGAGTTTTCTCGGAACACCTTAGCAACCCTGAAGCTCCGAAGCACATTGTCCGTTAGCTTCATGGTGGCCCGCCTGTGTCCGAGGGGGGAAGCTGGCCCTTATCTCGCTTTAAATCCACTCAGGGGACACAGTTACGGTGATATGTGAAGGTATGTGGGCAAGAGAGGCGCTAAAATGTAGTATTAGGTGAATAAAGTCCTCCCCAAAACGGCGACAAAATCCCGCCTGGGGTTGTTTGAGTCCACAGCAGAGGAACGCACCGCCTTCGCTACGTCTGTGACGCACAAATCATCACATGACACGCACAGGGTTCCAAAGCTAGATTTTATCGCGAGAGTTGCGTGGTACCATACAGTCTATGACAACACAACGTGATAAACGCCAAATTTTGAACGATCAAATATCCTTATACATATTATTATTTTTCTTGCTGATTTGTTTTTGTTCCCAATTCTGTGTTCAGGAGCAGCGCTTTTTGTCACTTATAAAGACGGGCAGCTGTTTTCTGTCAGCCTTTAAATAAACACACGATGAAGACATTTCTAGGAGGACTTTTGACCCCACAAAAAGGAAAGTCCAAGGTATGAACCGTAACTGTTCTACTTATTTGTGTCTCTCTATGGAATGGCTTGAAAATGTTGTCAAATTATAATATAAAGGTTTATAGCAGCGGTCTACAGCCTTTACAACCCAAATATAATTATTTTTACCCTCAGTCACCCCCCCCCCCCCCCCCCCCCAAAAAAAAAAAAAAAATCGTGTACAGCCACAAATATTGCATCACGTCTTGAAAAAAAGACAACTTCTACTTTTGGTTAAATATCTACAGAGGGGAAGTTTTGCCTTTTTTAAAGAACCATCGTTTCATTTATATTTTTATTGCATTTTTATTTTATTTTGTAACCTTCTAAAATAAAGAAAAACAACACTTTCAACCAATGAAAGAAGAAAAAAGAGGATGGATATATTTACTCTATGTGACATTTGTGGAAAATATGTTAAAGTAAGAAGACTAATTAATAAAACACATAGTTGCCAATTAAATGTGAAGAAAAATAGATCTAAATGTGTGATAATAATATATTTAGTGTACTGCTGTGGATGTTCAATGCAATTATTCAATGGAAATGTGAAAAACGGCTAAAACTACATTTGTTGTCATAATTATATTAAAAAACGAGAGTGAAGGTTCAAAGAGCCATGTGTGGCTCAGGGTCCGCAGGTTGTAGACCCCAGGTTTTTTTAACTAATAATTGTTAAAATATGTAGATATAATTTGATGTTTATTTATAATTATGATCACTCCTCAGTATTCATAATCTTATGATTGATAATGATATGCCTGATCTGTAGGTATGATACAGACTCACTAGCAACTCTTTTAGTTCACCTTACTGGTACTGGGTTGAACCTGCGTTTGCCTTCACAGGTTCCGCCTTCATTTTCTGTGGTGCACATTCAAAAATTCATACAGGGAGTCAGTGTCATGTTCAAGAAATCAATTTGAGCTTTGTGGCATGTTGTATTATGCTGCTGCAAGTACACATCAGAAGAGTAGCACTCTGTGGTCATAAAATGATGGGCAGGGTCAGCAATATTTAGGCAGGCTTTGGTCTTTAAAAAGTTGGTACTAAGCTTCCCAAAGTGTGTCATTATCCCCCACACCTTTACACAATCACCACCAGTCTGAGCCAGTACACAATACATCTCCTTTCTTCTGGAAGTGAGTTGATGATAAAAAAAAAAGCTTTTCCAGTGTGTATGATTTCGTACTGCAAACATTAAGTACTTTAGTTTATTATTTAGTATGACTAAACAATCATATTTATTGTTTTTTAGGATTTATAAATAAAGAATCGATAAAAAGACAGCTGAAATGCATGTTCACATGGGCAGTGATCCCTTTACATTAATCATTAAACACAGGTTCAACAATTCTAGTCACTGTTTGGTTAGATTTTTGCTTCACTTCTGAGCTGGAACAGACACAACCGGCTGCCGCAGGAATCTGCTGGCTCTAATTGCCCTACAAAACCCACGCAGGTAGGAAGACTAAAAAACAGATTTGGAGGGAGTCAAAGAAGCTGGGTTCGTATGAAAAATACAATATTAAACTATAGTTTCTGTTTATTTGAAAAAAAATAATAAGCTAGTAATAATAATATAATGAATAAAATAAATAAAGCTAGTAAGTGTATTTTCATTTTATCCATACCTTCTTAACTAAATCGTCATAGGAAACATTTGATATGTTTTTCTGCACGAGTGTAAGAACACACTGCTTGATGCACATTTTGACTGGAAATTTGTTTCCAATTTTTCTTACATCTGGAGCTCTTTAAAAGTGTGGTAATGAGTACAATAATGGATAGTTTTAAGTCATTGTGCGTTTTTATAAGTAACCTTTTAATTTAAAACTTTGCATGCATACAGTGTGAGTGTAACGTTTTAGATTTAAAACATCTTTCAAATTTTGATTGCATTTAGCATTATTCAATTATCATTGTCCTAAATTAACATGCTTGTCATCAACCTACACATCTCAATGTATCAATTCCTCAGACCCATTAGGTTGTCAATGGCCCGCATCCTTTCCTTGTTCCGGCCTCAGCCTTTTCTCGTCCTGGGCGGAAAAAATCCCCCCTTCCAGCAAATGTCCATGGACTCACGGGCACGGGAAATTTTCAGGACCGCAGTGGAAGCTGTGCAGCCAGATCGTGTGGTCAGGCAGAGCATAGAGCGCAAGGACGACTCTGTCATTATTGACGGACGCAGCTTCACGCTCAGACACAACCTGCACCTGGTGGGCTTCGGAAAAGCAGTTCTGGGAATGGCTGCAGAGGTAGAGAGGATTCTGGGCGACCATTTGGTCAAAGGAGTCGTCAGCGTGCCTCATGGGATACAGCAGACGTTACAACAGCATGGAAAAATGTGAGCAAGTTGTGTGCGATTCATAATGCTTTGCAAAAACATTCTTACTGGTTTTCTTTTTTTATATATATATATATATATATTTTGTGACAACTACAAACTTAATTTACCATCCAACTGTTTTGCCTTCTCTGCATTGTATAAAAGATAACGCAATTCATAATTGTTAATTCCAGGCCGGCAACTTATCGTAAATAATGTCCAGCCTGGTGTAATTTCAGGTTGTTTGCCATTTGTAGTTTAAAAAACAAACAAAAAACATTGGAGTACACTTGCAAGAAGCCCGTAATACATCGTTGATGTATACCAGACAACCACAGAACGATACACATTAGATTGCAATAACACCTAGATGCTTATACAACAGATAAAAACACCATCTAATAAATAGCAATAAAAGTAACAAAAAAAATTTCTAATGTGACGAGAGTCAGTGCATTCAATAAAGCGATACCTTCTTCCTTAACGAAGAACGTCAAACAACTTTGAAGTAGGGTGATCAGAAGAATCCTGGATGATCTGTAGAGCTGTTTTTAAAAGTCTACTTTTTATACATGGGCTTCAAGACTAATAGATCATGTAGCCACTTGATTTGGTAGCAGAGCTAACCGCTCTATTTAAAATGTCCTTTTCTTTTACAGTAAGATTCCTAGACCACACCTTAAATGAGCTGGTAAATATGATTGAGGTAAATGCAGGGCAATTTTGGATTAGAACCTGTTGAAGGCTGGAAAATAAAATTTTTAAGAACGCTGTTGTGCAAGGAGAGTTTAAATTAAGGTTTTTTTCTACTGCTGGGCGTTTGTCCCACTTAAGTAATACTTTTCACACTATTTTAGACAAGGTTGCTCCATGAAAAATTCACCACCTTAAGCCTTCACTGGAGGGATTTTTGGAGGACTGTGAAGGAAGCAAAATGTTGTTTGGCAGGTGTTATCCTGTCACATTCTCAGAACCCCCGTGCTGTTTCGTAATATATATATATCCTGAAATTTCTTCGTCCTCATGATCTGGACGCCTCATCAGCTTTTTGCGATTAATTTTTTTGGCTTTTTTGTTGAAGGATTTGAGATTATATGGTCACAAATCTCATCCCCGTCACTCTCACCACCTGATGTATGCCACGGCTCTGCCGTTTTTTAGCAGTTTGAAATTGTGTCTCTCAGGGCACTAGAGGACAGCTTAAACCATCGAGCTCCTGCTTTTTCTTCTCCAAACTTAGACTATTGCCATCTACCCCGGAGTTAGATAAGTGACAAAAAAGCATTTTGTAACCATCCTAGTCATTCGCCTAATCTGGCAGCAAACTTCGTCTTAGCATAAACAATGTAACTTTATAGTAACAGGTAACATTTTGTGTACAAAAGTTATGATTTACTCTACAAAATTCACATTTACAGTCATCAGGGTGCAATGTTGTAAATGTTATACAATAAACCTAGAGATGACAACTTCAGCCAGACATCACAATTGTTATTTTAACAGCACAGCAACACCAAAGGCATTAAAATAGAACATTACTTACAGCAATTGATGATGCACTTTGTTCACTATATGTACAACAACAAAAAAAACATATGGGAGAACTGCATTCTTTAGATGCAGTGCTATCTTTCTGGTAGAATATTGTATGTTTTCCCTCAAAGTCCTCTGGTGTGAAATGCTCTTCGCAAACTAGATATTGGTTTATTTTCTCCAAAGGTGGAAGTCATCGTGACATCTTACAGCTGTACTTGGTCGCAATGTAGTCCCAAGTATAAATCTGCTTCTGTAATTCATTAGTGTTACTATTATTTTCATTTGCAATCAATCATTTTTTGAGGTCACCGAGACTAACTAGGATTATTATTGAGACTCATGCACACAAAATGCTAGCTGTTACCATTCACTTGCATTGTTTATGCTAACATAAAGCTAAGGGACTGCTTCCAGATTAGGAGAATGACGGGGCCGATTCCAAAATAATGTTTACCACTTATATAACTTCGGGTGGAATATCCCTTTAAGGTGAACTCTGAACTAAAACTTGACAAAGTAATTGTCTTTTTAAATCTATTTTCTTTTTCAACTAAGGCATTTGACAGAATGCCTTAAAAGTTTTAACAGAGAAGGAATTTGAAAGACTCATGTATAACAAGAAGGTTAGATTACTGTAATTCTTTGTAGGTTTAGTCAGGTTTCTCTGTCCTGCCTACACATGGTTCAGAATGCTACTGCTTGCTTGCTCACAGAAACCCTCAAGTCGGGGCATGTTTGGTCAGTTTTGGCCTCACTTACCTGACCTACCGTTGTTTTTAGAGTCCATATTAAAATTAATCTTTTAACATGTACATCTCTAAATGGATACTTATTAATTTATATAAATACAGTGGATTGGATTGGAAAAGAATTGAAGTGGACCTTCGTCACCCATAATATTCTTGTCGTACAATAGCCCATAGAGCTAAATAAAGGACAATCATAGACAAAAGTCTTTTTTGAACCCCAATTTTTTATCTTTAACTTTATGTTTCCTTTCACTTCACAATTATGTGCCATTGTATGTTGTAGAATGTGAAAAGTTCAAGGACTTCTTGTCTGAATTTTGTAAGCAACCTCAAATATTACAAATGATATAAATATCTGCACATTTTATGCTTTGCTTCTATCCCAGCCATCTGTTGCCAAAAAAAGACAGTCAGATCAAAGTTATGGAGGGAGCCAAACAAAACCTACCGGATGACGACTCTCAGAGGGCGGCTGAAGGGATCAAGCAGTTAGCCAGTGAACTGACGGAAAACGATTTGCTGCTTGTGTTAATATCAGGTAAAGGCGCATTATCTTTTTTTCTTAAAAGTCACACCAGTTGTTCTACCCTCAAACAGCATGTTTATCTCCGTCAAGGTGGAGGCTCTGCATTGCTACCAGCGCCAATAGCTCCAATCTCGCTGCAGGAGAAGCTTGATGTTACTCGCAGACTTGCAGCTGCTGGCACTACCATCCAAGAACTGAACAAAGTACGTCGAGCCCTGTCTTTGTTGAAGGGCGGAGGGCTTGCACACCATGCTCACCCAGCACAGGTAACTGGCAGCAATTGCTTTACAAAATTGTCCTTTTATTGAACAGAGTGCCTAAACAGGGATCTTCTAATCATTTCATGAAAGGTGGTTTCCCTCATACTGTCTGATGTGATCGGGGACCCTCTTGATCTGATAGCAAGTGGCCCAACAGTGACGTGCGAGGTGTGGCCGGAGGAGGTTTTGTCCATCCTTGAACGATACAAGCTCCTCAATTCCATGCCAGCTTCAGTAAGAGAAGTCCTTGCAAGACAGGGTCCCCGTTGGAAGGAGAATAAGGAGGATTCGGATTCATCTGCAGATGCTTTCAATGTTGTGATTGGCTCTAATACCGTGGCGCTGACATCTGCTGGCAGGCGTGCTCGAGAGCTAGGTTTCCGTCCTGTTGTGCTCTCACCAGGAGTGTGTGGAGACGTGAGACTGGTCTCCAGACTGTACGGCCTTCTGGCTCGCTTCGCCTGTTCCCGCGAGGAACCGCCCCCAGAGATCGCAGCCGAAGTGCTGAGGCTCGGGCCGGATGTGGGCGTGGAGAGCTGGGACCTGTGCCGAACCATGCAGGTGTTGGGCGAAGGGCGTACTGAGGGTTGGGGCGCCACATGTTTGTTAGCTGGAGGAGAGCCCACCGTGGAGTTGACGGGCAAAGGGCGAGGTGGTCGAAACCAGGAACTGGCTCTCCGAGTGGGACTGGAACTGAGAGGCCTGCAGCTCCCGCCGCACGGGCCCGTGTTTCTGAGCGGTGGCACCGATGGTCAGGACGGACCCACGGAGGCTGCCGGAGCAGTCACTGATGGGGGGCTGTGTGATGAAGCCCGAGCCCAGGGATTAGACATTGACATCTTCCTCAGTAATAACGACTCTTATACTTTCTTTTCTCGTCTCTCAGCTGCAGAGCGTTTACTTGTACCTGGCCTGACCTGCACTAATGTCATGGATGTACATGTGCTACTTATCCCAGCAATTCCCATTAAAATAAGCTAATGCGAGATGGGGTAGAATAATCAGCTGATTATGTCAATTTTTTGATTTTATAGACATGAAAGGCTTTTTTTCCAGGATCTTCTATGTTTAGATTTCAGTCATGGAGTAACAAGTTGTAGCAGATGGCTGCTCAGACTGGGCCCAGTTCTCCTGAAGGTTTATTCTTGCCAAAGGAGAGTCGTTCCCAGGGTTGCAAATTTCCAAGAGTCTCTGAAATTGAAAGCTTTCAGGAGGGATTTAATAGTAATTCATGGGATTTAACAAGAAATACAGTAAATAAACAGTATTAAGCTTTTAATTTAAAAATTTGAAATTTCGCACCTACCAAGCTTTTTTTACCAGATTTTATTCATATACATTTTAGTACATCTGTGCTCTTTTTTTAATAACATGCACATATCACACTGATTACTGGTGGGACATTGAAGCCATGCTCCCGACATACAGAGAGGAGTTCTAGAACCATGGACTATTGGGTCCACATTTTACAGCCCAGAGTACAAGATTACTAGTATGCTACATAAACTTAAGTAAGTTTTCACAACATTTTTAGATAAATGTATTTGACCTCTGATATTCATATTTAGTTAAAATATAATTCGTTTTAATTAAAAAATACTTTATTAAACCCAAATGGAAATTAAAAGAAAAAAATCACATGTATGTGTGGCGATAAAGAAAATATTGGGTTTATTTTCATGAAATTTAAATTACCTATATATTCTACATGATCCCTTTAATTTTCAAATGATTCCAATGGATATTTTCGCATCAGGACATTTTTTTTTTTTTACCAAATTCCTTATAACTTCTGTAGAAAAGAAAGAAAAAAAAGAATCCCTAACTTTGCAACCCTCTTTCCTCCCCACTGTTGCAATGTTCTTGCTCAGGAGAGATTGCTGCAAAAAGGACTAAATGCAAACAGCTGGCCTCCCTCATATGGATTACTTTTTACCAATTGGCATTATAAAAACAATTGAATTAGTTTGAACTTTATTACAATTTGAGTTCAGTTGGGACTGCCAGTGGATCTATAACTGCGCCTTAAATGTTTTTGGATGAAACACATTTTTGGTAGTAATTAGCACTATTTAAATCCTTCACTGATGTATCAAATAAAGGTTTAGGAAAAATATTTGTATTTATTTTAATATACTTAACATATTTTAAAGTAATATATATTCCTATCGTTTTTGTGTAGTCAAACCTTTGTAGCAGCAATGGACAGTTCCTCATGCTCTAGTTTTATTTGGTAATGTAAAGACAATCTAACTTTATGTTTGCAAGCTGAATATAATTCTGACCTCATTTTATCATTGAAGGACTATGGGTTTGTTTTTTAAAACATTAACTGAAATGTTCTATTTTTTTCATTGTTATGTTTATTCTCAAAGAAATGTTTCTAATTTTATTTAGATTTTTTTGCTTTAGTGATTTCCTCTTATATCACAAGATGGACTGATAGGGGGACACTGAACAAGATGTGTCCCTCTTGTTATTTGGGAGTTTTCTGAACATGTAGAAAAATGTTGCATGCAATTCCCCCCTTTTATCAAACTGACTGTATCAAAGTCCACTTTATACCTAAACACCCTTATTTATTGGTAAATCATAAGAGATCATAATAAAGTTTACTGAATTTTGTTGTAATGTCACAAAAACATCAAAATGATGCAAGACAAAAAAAAAATCATGAAGGTTGGTAACAAAGAGAGTAACACTGTGATTTAGACTTTATTCAACAAATTGCATAAATAAGACTGGCCATATCTGCCATTCAACAGTAATCTTGCCAAAACTATTTACACGCAGTTCATGGAGTCACTACTCATCCAATGCCAAATGTATTCATTAAAAAAAACTAAATATTGTATTCCAACTTCAAAAATACATTTGTTGAAACATATGAGTATAGTTTCCTGTTTGTGTATGGCCTTGGAACAAATATTACAGTCTTTATTAAACCCAAAAGCTTGAAGGTTTCACATGACCACCGGTGCCACCAACTAAAACCATGAGTGGTTTTAGTGCGTCCGGCAGAAAGTGTCCTGGTCTTTGACCTGTGCCTACTAGCCAAAGTAAGCATGCCAAAAAAACTTTGTTTGAAACCACTCCAAGAGAACTGATAGATCTTCAGATCTACATCACAACTAATCGTCTTCTTTTAGTTTCACTGAAGTAAAAAGTATCCAGTCAATTTTTCAGGATGAGTGTTGACTTTTAATCCCGATGGGTCTTCAGAGGGTCTCCAGCTTTACTCTCCCTACCAGATAACAGAAACAAAACAAAAATGAAAACATCAATAAAAAAGCACAAAAATGCAGGAGGAATAAAACAAAAATAATTTGGTGTTCAGCTCCTCGGTACAAAGCTATAACAGAGAGCACAGCGGGCAAACGAGACGAATTCAGCTTCAGGCATAAATTGTGAATTCCTGTAACAGAGCAGTAGGGGTGCCTTTGTATCCTAGACAATAACAAAAATCCAAAATGACAGGTATAACTCAAAAAATTATATTTATAATACACGTATAACTTTCACACACTTATACCATAAATAAAAAAATGATTATTTTACTGCAGATTCAGACAAACGTACTATGAGGTAGTTGGACTTGGCGTTTCTCAAAAAAATCTACCGTAAAATTATGAAATATTTATCAGGTTATAATATAGAAGAACAATTAACATAATCGAAAGAGAGTTTGTTGTTACCTCACAGGATTGGGAGATATAAATTCCTGAAAATCGGACAAACAGCTATCCTGGTTGAGCATTATAGGCCATTGTAAACAAAAGAAAAATATTTTGGAGTAAATTTCCACTTCAAAAAACTCAAAAATGCTGAGATTAAAGTCATATTTTCCAGAAAAAAACTCAGAAATCATCTGATGTCAAGAAGTATCAAAATTACAAGTAAAAACGTCGTAAAATTACGAGTCAGAGAGAAATTTTGAGATTAATTTAAGATATTTTCTCCAATGTAGAAAAGTAGAAAATTTACAAGAAAAAACAAAGAAATTTCTATTATGAAATGCATGCATTTTTGAGACAGTCAGAAAATTTTAAGAAAAAATTTATACCTTTAATCATAGAAATTACTTAGTTTTTTCTCACAACTTTTCTACTTTTTCACATCAGAAAATTATGATTTTTTTCCTAGAAAAATATTATGAAAGTAATCTCAAAATTTCTATCCGTGGTTTGGTGGCCATGTTCCATATTCAGCCTTTAACTTGTAAAATTTTACGACTTTCGTGACAGATACCTTCTGAGGTTTTTTTTTCCTGGAAAATATGCGCAATTAATCTCAGAAATTCAGAGTTTTTATTTGTAATTTTACTACTTTTTGACATCAGAGAATGTCCAAGTGTTTTCTGGAAAATATGTTACTATTATCAGAATTTTTGAGTTTTTTTGTTGTTGCTTTTTGGGAGGAAATTTACTCGAAATTTTATTTTTTCTGTTTTTGTTCACAATGGCACTAATACTCCGTCGTAATTACTGCAATACACCGAGTATGTGCGATGATACTTTTAAGAGCCAGCTAACGTCGGCTGGTTGGATCGCTGCTCATGGCAACAAATATAACATCTAACTAAATGCGTCCAATTAAAAATAAAGGTATTTTGGACGGTCGCATAGTTCCAACATCGGACACTCACCATCCTCCCAGGTGAGCTGCTGCCTCGGGTGTCCCTCCGTTCTGCCCAGCTCCTGGATGTAAACACAGAGCATGCTAACGTGGCTAGCTTAGCTTTACACAGCAAAGTGTCCCTGTACCGAACATACAACACCCACCTTGTCGGTAATACATATCGTTCACCGTGTTCCCGTAGACTTTCCATGCAAAGTGAATCGCGATGAGACTAAAAATCAGCCAGCTGAGCAGGATTTTGAATATGGAGACCCTCATGTCGTTGGCAAGCCAATCGTCCACAAACTCGGAGAGGAAAGACAGGCAGCAGTCGGCGATGCGGGACAGAAACTCAAAATCCCACGACTCCTCCATACCGTCCGCTTAATGCCGAACAAAAGGGGTGAGCGGCTCGTTTTGTCAGTCAGACATCGCTTCGGTTAAGCAGGATCTGTTTTCTGTACGTCCTAACTGTTGTTTACGTAGGAGAACGTTCTTCTTCTGTTTTTTTTTTTTTTTTTGGGGGGGGGGGGGGGGTTAACCTTCATAAAGGTACAGTTTCGCCACCTACTGGGACATAGTGTTGACTTGTCTTTTCAAAGTATTTAAATGTGCATTATATTAGCATATTAGAATCTCAGCTCAAAAAATAGAAGTAAATGTTGTAACTGATTTCAAGTATTTTCAAATAGTTTTTGTGGGTGGTTATGCTGAGGGAAGGAGGGATCTGCAGTGGGAGTCAGTCTTGCAACAAATCTGCATAGGCCTCTGACTGAAGACTGTTCCCATATGAGAGCCACATGACTGTCATGAAATGCTGACAGCTCAATTTGTTGGCAGCAGAGACATATTCCACTGTAACATGTCATTCTAGCATTGGTAATCCACCTAATTTGCTTTTGAATCTCTGTCTAGTTGCATCTAAAAGTTTTGTTATTTCAGTAGCTAATTTAAATTACATAGATTCATTACACCCAAAGCACTAAATTTAAGTTTTTGACCGTTTTTGTCTGGTATATGTTTTTTCTTCTTCTTCTTCGATTTTCATAATTCAGTTTCTTACATTATTTCTTAATCTTGATTCCTATGGGTTCCATCTAGTGAAAACCCAAACCCTGTTATTCTAAAAGTTAGAATCGGGGACTAAAATAAAGGATTTTAAAATCCAAAATATTAAATCATATTAAAAAAACAAGAACAGTCTGGAAGAAATAGCCCACACAAACAACAAAAATAGTTGGAGCCTTGAGAGGATTGCGAAGAAGAGCCCATCCAAGAGCTTGGGGGAAATTGGCATTCAATGTGGCTGGAGTCAGTGCCCAGGAGGTACGCTACAACTGTTCTATTTCTTGTGTTAAAGCCATTTTTAAACCAGATTAAGTACATAATATATGAATACCTGAACTGAGTAGCTGAAACCAATCATCATTTTTGGTTGAACTCAAATTTATTGAGACACACCTGTAATTAATAAACTTTACACAACTGAGAACCCTTTCACAATTAATCCTTGCAAGGTAATTAATTGTGTTTTATTCCTTATCAGTTGTAATAGTCATTCTCTTTCTTTTTTGTATCTGTTATATTTCAGTAATAACCTACACATTTGATTATTTCTAGTTGTTTTAAGTATTACGGACTGAATTTATATTGCGCTTTTTTACTCATACTGACCCTTTAAAGTTCTTTCCACAAGAGCCACATTAGCCAATTCATGCTCACAAATGCAAATATCTTCATACAGCAATAGGCTTATCAGTAGGCGACCTGGGGTTAGATGCCCTGCCTAGGGGCACATCAACCTGTGAAATGAAGAAGCTGGAACCTACAACCAGCTTTGGGTAGCCAAAAAGTGGACTCAATTAAGAGTAGCACTATTTCAACATATTTTTACTCAAGTAAGAGTAAGAAAGTATTTGATTAAAAGGCTAATGAAGTACTGTGTGGCTTTTAATGATAAAGTGTCATGTAATAATTAAAAATATGACATTTGTTTGACAAAATCATTACAGGCATATTCTGGTGTTTCAAAAACTGAATTAATACAAATTGGTTATTTATTTAAAAAATACAAATTCAAGCATTAAAAACTTGCCATTATTTTTTTTTAAAGGAAAAAGTTATGAAATTATTACTTTTGGTAGGTAATGTATATACACTTATAACAGGGTGAAGTACAATCATTGCCAATGGATGTGTTTTTGTGTTTTGTATTTCATCTGCTCAATAAGTGGGTGGGACTCGCCGAGTCCTACCAGCATCCTGATTGGCCAGCTAAACGCGTCATCGTCGATTCAGGAAGTGCGCTGTTGCAAGAGCAAGATTTGTTTTCGGCTTCAGCTTCTTGACAGCTCATTTGCCACCGGGCTGCAGAGGGACCTTCAGGTAGCAGATTGTAGTTTTTAAAGGCAAAGTTTTGGTATTTTACAAACGTAAGTGCTCTTGTTTGTGTTTATTTTTACTCATTTAAGAATGAGCAGCTCGTTTAAGCCAAGGCCATGAAATTAATCTGTGTGTGTTTCGCTTGTTAGCAGCGGGCTCTGTTAGCTTCAGCCTCTACCGAGTTTTGCTTCAATTGACCGCCACACTTTTACCATTTCGAAGACGTTAACGGCATTAACTGCGCTTGTGGTCGCAGATATCGCGGTGGTTGCTGTTCAGAAACTTATTTTATAACACACGCTAGCTGCCATTCGCTCTCTGTTCGTCCTACCGACCTCTGTTGGTGTGTAACACTAGATAAGCTGAAGCTGTAATCAGGTTTGAATTCCAGTGTCTTGTCTGTTTCTCCTCTCTGTAATCATGTGACATCGAGAGTAAATACCCTCATTCACGATGTTCTAACATCCCAGTGTAAATGTGTTTCAATCATGAACCTTCACATGTATTCTTGTTTTTGTTTCTAGTGATTGGGATGGTATCATGGAGGAGGACCATCATCAAGACAGACAGGCACAGGCAGTGAAAATTCCTCCAGCAGAGAGCAACCCATCGGGTAAATATGAGCAAATTTAGCATATTCAAATTCGCAGCCAAATCCACACTACATAGAAAGAGAGTTATTATGGCTGTTACGACTAAGGAGGATCAGTTTTCCATCTTTTCATTTGGCAAATCAAGTTTTTGATGCAGCAGAGCTAGAAGTTTTCCATGAAGGCTAATTCTTTGGCACCTAATTTGAAACCGTGAACAGAGGATGGTAACATGCCCCTTTTTTGAACTTCTTTTTATATGGCTCACTGGTGGAGTGACTACAATAAAGCCACGATGAAGATGTATTTAGAATGCTCCTTAGCTTTCAAAGATGGACATATCCCAACTTTCCTTGCTTTATTGAGGAGCTACATGTATAAACGTATGTGCTGTTTAAATCTGTCAGATGGCTCAATAGTTGGAGCTCTAACGTATAGTGACGCAAGCTTTTCTAAACATTGGAACAACTGTTTGTTCTTTAGTTGTATTTGTTGTTTTTGATTTCATACAAAATGAACTCATTTTGTTTGTAATATACTTTTTATTGTCGGAGGTTTGCATGGATTGCAGTGGAGCTTCATTGCTTTTAAAGTTTAAACTTTAGGATTTTGATGTATCGTATCCAAAATTCGTAGAAGAACAATGTGGTTTTCAAGTGAACTAAAGATTGGTGGAGATGTGATGTAAACTAGGGATGTACCAATACTGGGCAATATCAGCATCGGTTCAGATGCCGTTTAAATGTTCACCAAAATGTACATTTTAACCGATAGTTAAAATGTGGAAACTTTGCAGTAATTTCACACACAAAAAATCTTGAAATTTTTGTTTTGTGGTAATTTTTAGTATATATTTTTTTCAATCTAATTCACCATCATTTGTTGTAACAAGCAGAGAAGAAAATAAAATCTGTCTTTCAATCCATTATATTTTTGGTGTGATAGAAGTATCAGCATTGGTACTCTGTATCAGCAAGTACTCGGTATCAGCAAGTACTCGGATCCAATTATCGGTAATCGTATTGGTTTGAAAAAAGTGGTATCCCTGCATCCCTATTTAAAACATCTTTCATTTCACTGGGGTTAAACCTCTAGAAGTGAAGAAATATGACACACACCAAGCTTTAAATAAAAAAAAATAAAAAAATTGTGATTATTTCTAATCTAAGTTCTATAAATTTAAGTATGGGAATTTATTTAAATATAACATATTATTGACATTTTAAAAGTATATTAAAATGGAAATGATAAAGAAAAGATTTAGTATATGTAAAAAATAATTTGGACAAGGCAATTTTTGTTGTTTTGCATATTTTCAGTATTTAAAGTGAATATGTGATTAGAAGAAAACAAATCGAATTACTTTTCAGTGGTTGGTAGTTAAATATACAGCATGATTAAAAACAGTGATCCATATAAATCTCTTCTTCAATATTAAAAACATTCTGTGAGTAGTTTTTGTTCACAATTTCACAAGATGCAACGAAATTGAGTTGATATTGTAACGGATTTAAGTTTAAATGCACCTGCACTTCAAGTTTTCAACGCCTGACATTTACATGCAGTTCAGTTCTAGCTTGTGGAACCTGAAATCTCAATTTATTCTATGATCTTAATGATTAACAGCTGATTTGTCTTGTCAGCGTGCTATTCAGAAGGTTGGGACTTTCTCAAGAATTGTTTTGTAGACCAAGATCAGCCAGTGTGTGTAACGTCCTACTGAGAGAGATGGTGAAGCAGCCTTCATATATAAATGATGGGTATAGTAATTTGTCCCTGTAACAAACTGTAACGCTCCATGATACTGATGATGATTTCAAACAGGTTTTTGGGGCACTCTTATAAACAGCGTCTCTGTTAGGATGGTCAAATTCACCAGAAACACAATATTTGTTTCTGTAGAAAAAGCCACGTTTAATTTTAAGTTTATTGATTTAACTAAATGGTCTACAACTGTTCATTGCTAAAGCCTAAAAATGTATTTTCTTATAAGAATTAAGGGCCATTATCTATTTCCTAGATTATATAATTCTTGGCTGGGAATGCTGTTATTCTTAATTCGTTAACACTTGATCTAAAAGTTGTAATCTAACTATTCATTTCATACCTGCTCGTTAAAGCTAATCTGTTCATGTATACAATTTTTATTTCTCTATTTTCTAATTTAGTTTTGCTTTCATTGCAGCAGACAACCTGGCCACTTCTCTCTGTCTCTTGGGGAACCACATGTTTCCTGATCCAGTGGTGACGAATACTTGCAGCAGCATTAACGACAGCGAGCCCGCCAGCCTCCAGCCGTCTGATGTTGCAGCAGAGGTTCCTGGTCCGGACGCGGCCCCTCCTTCCAGCCTGTCGGAGACACAAGACTCAGACTGTCAGAACAATCTGCCGGCCCGCTCAGCTGAAGCAGGGACTGAAGATGCAGCCATCGAAAACGATCAGAACGACTCGGGGGAGTTTGTTGTTACAATGCTGGCCAAGGCCAAGCTGGAAGAACAAGGTTTAGGCGTAAAGGGGAGATCTTCTCCTTTACTGGAGGCTGGAATCCATGAGTCTCCTTCAGGTGCGTCTCATCGAGATGAGGATATCACAGCTGACAGCTGGCGGCGACACAGGAAGCATGTTTTTGTGCTGAGTGAAGCTGGAAAGCCTATTTATTCACGATATGGCAGTGAAGAGGCACTTTCTTCCACAATGGGCGTCATGATGGCGCTGGTGTCTTTTGTCCAAAGTGGAGATAACATCATCCGCTCCATGTATTCAGGTGAGAACGTCCTGGTAAACCCAACTGATTCAATCCGTCCAAACTCCGGAAGTCCCAGCTGTGTTATTACTGTCATTTAAGCTCCTTTGGTTGAAGGGATAATTTGACATTAGCCATTCGTGATTTTGTTTTTACTTTTTATATATAACTCACACGTGTCAAACTCAAGGCCCGGGGGCCAAATCTGGCCCTCCATACCATTTATGTGGCCCTCTAAACTCTTGAGAACCCTATAGATAGAAAATTTAAGTTCTGTTTTTGTGCACCCCAATACAGTTTTATTAGAAAAATAAAATCAATCTTTATTTAAAGTGACAGTGTGTAGTTTTCGCAGTACTTCTTTGAATATAGCCATTCAAATATTATGTAATAATAATTACGTAAAGCACATTGATTGCAAAATATTGGCGATACTGTGAAATATGCCTTTAAAAATCAGATTTTAAAATACATAGGCACGGGTCCTCTTTTTAGGGGAAAGCCATATTAGATGACGTCTTTACTTCTACAAGAGCCCAGACGGACAAAGCGCACGGAACACGGCCGCTATTAAAACATTGATTTCCCCTCAAAATGCAAAAAAGTTTAGCCACAAATACATTTTTACTTCTTCATTAGTTCCAAGCGATGAAATATAGACTGATGTGCTCGTCGTGTTGCTGCAAATAGATAATTCTCAGGGAATTGAGCGTTTGAGAACAGCACTAGTTGGACCTCAGTTGTTGAGTTTCTTACTCAAAGACACAGATACCGCATGCTTGTGATAATTTAGGTATGCACTGCCCCCTACTGGCCGAAAATTATAAACTGTGCCTTTAAGCAGTCTTTAATCACATCATTATGTAAAGATGCAGTCTTACTTGGTCAACCACAGATGAACTGTCGCAGAATTTTTGGAGCATGTACAATTTTGTGCTCTTTATTTGGAATTTTGATAAATCAGACCCACAAGACCCTCCAGCGTATCCTGGGTTCTCCTCCGGGGTTAGGTTATAAAGCCATATTCCAGACTTTTTGACATCTCATCTTGGAAAGGAGAGCCTTGATCAAAGAAGTAGCCCATGATAACTCTGGAGGAGCTGTGGGGTTCAACAGCTCAGGTGGGATGATATTGATATCTGTAAAGCAAATAAGTTTATAGTTGCAACTTAAAATGTAAAAAAAAAAATATATAAGGCAGGATAACACTTTTGCAAAGTGTTGTATTTAAGGCCTTTGAAAAGCCTTCAGTCATATGGGGAGCCTAAGGCTACGTCCACACTTAGCCGGATAAGGTTATACGGGGAGTTAGACTCCTAATGTTATCCACTCAACACGAGCTTTTACGCCCCGTTTAAGATCCGTTTAAGGTCCCATGATTGCGCAATCCAATGCCTACCTATGCATGTACTGGGCATGCGTGGGGAAATACAAAAAGAACATAAATTGACGTGTATAATCTACTTCACTCCTCCTGGATCGCCTCCTGTGTCGCCTTCTCATCTGCAAGTAGGTTAGGGTTAACCTTGCAAACATCTGAATTTGCAAAAGAAGTAGTAGCATAGCGAGACTCATCTCCATCTTTGCTGTTGTCATTATCTGGTGTCGCATTGTTGTCGTCATCAACTTAGGATGCAGCATTTGATTGACGTCGCTGCTCTGATTTAGCCAGGGAGATAACAGTTAGACTAATACTTATTCGGCCACAGACCACAAACAACCACTTAGTGTGGACGATAGGGGGGTGTAGACTAAATACTTACACGTTTAAGGCGTTTTCCGGCTTAGTGTGGACGTGGCCCAAGTCTCCTCCCCTTCCTGTCGGCCCATGGGTCCCCTGGCCGAAAAAAATTATGAATGGAAGTCAATGGAGCGATAAATTACTTTCTGCGCCGCTTTGTTTTACGTCCTGTTTGCACATATGTTTAAATGATAACTAATGATGTACATTTTGACTGTGTTTGTCAGGTGATTTGGAATTTATTTGATTGTAAATATTCGCAATTAAAATGCGTACAAGTCAGAAGTCGCATAAATGACGCCATTTGGCTAACGCGAGCTAGCACTAGCTATAGCACGTAAAACACTCACCTAGAGCTTGTAGAGCTTCTCCTCCATGCTGGTTCTCACTCCACCGACTGCTTTACCCCCGACATAGCTGCTACTTTCCACATGGTCAGATTTATAGAGGTTTTCTCCTTGTTTAATGCTCCTTTCTTCGTCCTGGAGGCTACGACCCTCGTTCTCCTTCTTCTGCAGTTTTAGTCAGCTAAACATTTTTTACACAAAACCTAAAGTAAATTTAGCCGCTGGTTGAAAATCTGCATTTTCTCTGCATCAAAATTTGTCTTCAAAATTCACGGAAATCATATGTTCGATCTGCGCATTTCAAACTGCATCAGAGAATAACTTTCATCTCTCCATTGACTCTCATTCATTTGTTTTGGCAATAGGGGAGCCATGGACCGGAAGGAGAAGGGCGTCACTTCGGCTCCCCATATTGATCCCATTTTTAACCCTGTTTTTCCTCCTGTATTTTGTCTCCATTCTATCAGAGGAGCACACAGTGGTGTTCTTACAGAAAGGACCCCTGGTTTTGGTGTGCGTCTCCAGCAGTCGTCAGTCTGAGCAGCAGCTGCGTGGGGAACTCCACTATGTGTATTACCAGATCGTCAGTATGCTCACCCAGGCCAGCATATCCCGCATCTTCGAGCACAAGAAAAACTACGACCTGAGGCGACTGCTCGCAGGCTCAGAGAAGATCCTGGACGGCCTTCTCAACCTGGTGGATTCAGACCCGAGCTTTTTGCTCGCTGCGGTGCACTGCCTGCCTCTGGCTTCCTCTCTCAGGGACTCTCTCAGCCAGATCCTGCAAAAAGCAATCACCCCCAATCTGGTTTTCTCCATCCTCATCGCCAAAAACCAGCTGCTAACCATCGTCCAGGAGAAGACGGTGATCGAGGACGCGAGACTGGAGCCGGCCGATGTCCACCTTCTGCTCAACCTCATCGGAGCCTCTTCTGCGTTTCAGGCCGGGGAGATCTGGACTCCGATCTGCCTGCCCCTCTTTAATCCTGACTGTTACTTTTATGCATACATCTCCTACCTGGACCCTCCGGAGTGCACCGTTTGTTTGCTGCTGCTCTCCACAGACAAGGAAGCTTTTTACGCAGTAGCAGAGTGCAAGAGGAAAATCGAGGAGGCCATGGTGGCTCAGAACTCGCTGAGCCTCATCGCCAAAGCTCAGTCATACAGCGTGAGCCAGGTTGGCGTCTCAGACCTCAGGCACTTCATGTACAAGCCCTTCGACGTGCCAGACAACCACCGCCAGCTCACTCAGTTCACCAGGTATGTGCTGTAAACGGATGATAAATTATACCCTAACTGAGTGTAGTTGCTTTTCTATAAGACTCTCCGAATAGAGTGATCCATTATAGTTAGAAGCTGAAGTTTTGTCATTTCAGTGCGTGTAATAATAAAACTAAAAACAATATTTTCTACATTGTTTCCTCTGCTTGTGAAACTTTCTCCTTAGCATCACTTTTGGAACTGTAGTTATTTAGAGTCTGTGAGCTTCATCTGACTTTGTGTGTTTAACCTGACTGTAGTCCGGAGATGGAGGCGCCGTACAGCAGCGACGAGGAGAAAATGCGACTCCTGGATCTGTACCGTTACATGCACAGCCGCATCCACAGCACCTCACGACCCCTAAAGCTCATCTACCACGTCGCTGAGAGGGAAACTCTGCTAGCCTGGGTATGGAGCCTCATTATTGCCCTGCATAATATATATCAGGGTTCCTACAGGGTCTCAAAAAGCCTTAAAGCATTGAATTTATGAATAATAGAAATAATAGCTTAAAAATACATTAAAAGTCTTGAATTTTGATATCTTTGTCTTCAAATTTGTGCTGTATATAACTTTTTCATTTGCGTTTTTCCTAAAAAGTTTAATTTGTCCACCTTGATTATTAGGTTTAAATATCATAATATAGCATATATAAAGAGAGTAATTGAGAACGCAACAAAGCCCTAGTAAGGAAAAAAATATCAGAACAAGTGTCTTCAGTAAATGAAGATTAATGTAAAAAAAAAGTAACTAATGTCGAAAAACAACTTAGCATTATTAGGAAAATTTGCTTGTGGCCTGTTGAAATGTTCTTTGATTTTTCACACTGCTGCTTAGCTTCTTGTCGCCTTTTACACATTACACATTTTCCAGAGAAATAAATGAACACAAGTTCAAGGATTTATATATATATTTTTTTCTCTTGTGATAGGGCTGTGAGATAGGCCATAAATTAGGCTTTATTTATATAAATTGTCTTAAAAAGGTCTTAAGAAGTCTTCCGTTTAACTGCATGAAACCTGTACTAACCCTGATATATGTAATTTTAGAACATGGATTGTGATGTTTGATTTATTTTAAACACTTATAGTTTGAATCTTCTTTTCTTGTTTTTATATGTGATTAAGCATGTATTTAACTCATGATTGTTTTGAGTTGATCAAAATTCAGTGCTGGATTATTCTCCAAAGCGAATAATAAGTAAGAGGAAGTTTTTACTACGGTGTGCAAAATAATTTATACCAACTATTGGGTCATTCTGTCCATACAAAAAGGCTTCTAAGCTCAAGACTTGAACTTGATACATCTCTGCCCGGCTTTGCCACCGTACACCCGGACAGAGATTAGAATGCGACTCACACCTAAATCAACTTTATCAGGAAGAAAAAAACTCTAAAAATGAGTTTGTAATAGTGCTGTCTACATGTCTGGTCATTATTTGTGCTATTTTAGTTCATTTAGTAAAAATATTGATTTTGTACTAAAAACAATTAGTGGATTTCCCTCTTCAGGTTAAACTCTACTTGAATTGGAATCGGGCCTCCTCCACAGAATCTTCCTAACTTTCCTCTGGTGAAAGACGTGGAGAGAAATCTTAAGCCTCATAATTTCTCCCTCTGAGGCAATGGAGTTTGCGTCGCTATTGCTTTGCATCTCTCTAGCTGTCTGTGTTTGTGTCGTTGCGGAAGCGCCACTGTCCACATGTCAGACACAGCGCACACCAAAACCATCCTCCCTCTAGCTGGTCTGCCTAACAGCATCTGTTTTTGAGGCATTTTTCAAACAGAAAATGTGGCTGGAGTCCGATTCTGGTAAGGGGTGAGTTGCTCTTTAAAGAGGAGCGGCATAAGCAAATGTGGCGGGTTAGCAGTGCTTGCTAAAAACTGATGGTGTTAATCAGGACATGTTGCTGTGGGATATTGTCTTTATACTCGAGCCACCCTATAATATTTTGATCATTGTTCCTTAAAAAGCTGCTCCTCAAATCCTTTTTGTTTGTCTGTATGAATCAACGAGTTTCTGATGGCATTAATAATTCAATCACTTTGCTGGGTAAAGCTATGTCATTTGAATGGTTTGCTTTCCTGACTCGGCGTAGTCTGCACATTTTTAATAGAACAGTCCTGGAGGACCGAAATCCTGCATCTTTGAGACGGTCTCTGCTTTAACTGGTGGTGCCAACGTCCAGTCCTCATAACTACTGCCCTGCAACTTTTAGATGCGTCACCTGAATCAAATGGCTGAATTCCCGTTCATTTGATTCAGGTGTGTTGGACCAGGAAAACCTCTAAAGGCTGCAGGACACCAGTCCTCAAGGCCTGCAATTGGAGCCCCCTGGACTGAGGTCTGTGGGTTTGGGATGACCATTACACTAGCTTATTATTGGCCCAAAACCAGTTAGTATATGGAGTTTCATTGTGTCCGAGTTTCAACTATCTAGTCTGGCGTATGACTTTAAATTAATTTTAAATTCAAATAATGCTTCCCAAATAATTCCAGACGGAAATGAATCAAATCAAACTTCATAAAGTACTTTTTTTAAAATACAAAATAGCATATCAAGGTGCTTTACAGATTTAAAATGACCCCACATAACCCCTCCACAGAATGAAAACATCCCATCCCATCTCCCATGCACGCACACAATTAAAAGCAACAGTAAATAAAGTGACACTGGGCCGAATGCACATGAGCCAGGTAAGGAAACAGCAGCATGGGAGCAATCTGCATCAACAGCAGCAGCCACCTCCGCTACCTAGAGAGCACCCAGGCAGCCGCAGCTGACCACTGCTCCCGAGGCAGACGGCTCCCTCAGAGGAAACACTGGAAGGATGATTAAGATAAGAAGTTAAAATATTAAAACAAACAGTAGATTATATGGATCAAATAGTAAAATACTGATAACAAATTTGAAGACTAATAACATTTAGTATTTAGTGTAAAACACTGAGAAAATGTAATCAACTAAAACATACAGAGCGATTAAACAGACACTTGAAGACCATTAAAAGAATTAACTTGTATTATTGTAGATGTTGATACCTGTGGGAAAGATTCGAAGAAACCCCCAGAATGAAGACACTTCCGTTGCAAAGCAGTTTAATGAACAACTTATGGTGAAAATGAAGAATCTGGAGATCTTTCCTTTTCCCATCTAAGCACCAGAAGCACTAGCAGTGGCACAGTCCTACATCAGGAAGCGACCACTATGCGTAAAAGTTTGTGCATTGTGCTCACGTTCAGAGATCTTACCTGGACAAACGTGCCTCCTGTAGTTTTAGAAAAGCAGCTCAGTCTTTACCCTGTCCGACGGTAAAACTTGCCATGCTTCAAATAGCAGTTGTGCTTGGATGCACTGGAGCGGGTTTGCGTCTAAAAATGCTCCAAATAATGACCATGAGTAAATGTAAACTTCTTGCTCTGTCCTCTCTGTAATGTTTGAACTGACAAGACGGCATTAACAAATCTCCTTCAACATGGTACTTTTAAACTACTAATCTGAACAACACTAATGGTTCCTGACCTTAAATTATATAAATTTTTTCTTTTTTCTTTTCAGGTGACCAGCAAATTTGAGCTATACACCTGTTTCAGCCCTCTGGTGACAAAGACCTGTGCCATTACTGCAATCACCAAGCTGCTGAGATGGATTAAAAAGGAGGAGGACCGCCTCTTCATCAGATACCCTCCCAAGTATTCAACCACTCCGAACCCCAGCAAGAGCTCAAAGAGCAGCAGATCAGACCAGCAAGACGCCACAGATAACGGCTTCTTATCTCTTCTATAGGACTGTTGGTGCTGCTATGAAGACGCTGCCTCGCTCAAAAAAAATAATTTTTACACTGACTCACTGGTATTTTTCAGAATCATTTTTTTGAAACGTATTGGACTTGATGTAAACTGACGAGTAAAATCAAACACTACGTTTTAGGCTATTTAAAAAAAAAAAGAAGAAAGAAAGTCTAGTGTTATTCCCTTACCTGGGAACGAGAGCATGCATCACTGCTTTCATTTAGAGATGGTAAGGGCAAAGCGGCACTCGTATGGTTTAGTTTAAACTGTGTTAGAACATCTTTGAAAAAAAATATTTAAGTAAAAAAAAACATTTTTATATCGTTTTATTAAAGGAAAAATGATTTTTTTCGTTACGGACTGTGAATGTATCACTCAGATGACAGTTCGATCATAAGCTACATCAGATAATATTCTTTAAGTTAATTTGGAGAAAAAAAGTAGGTCACATGTAAGCATTTTGGCGAGCTGGGAGTATGCAATAATTTTTTTTCTCCCTTTTTAAGATCCACATCAACTGAAACGATAATACTGGAGCAGCCATTGAAAACAGATCACAATAGGAGGATTTTGTTACCTGATTTTTTACATTCAGCTGTGAGAAGTTACACAATTTATTTATGTTTCTTCCGAAATCAAGTAAACGGTCCCATCCTGTCTGCTCATAATCATTATTGCATACGGGCAATTCTGAGTTTGTTCACAGGTACAGTAAAAGAGAGATTGAGACGTTGTGTTTACCTGTATATTATATCAGCCCTGAAGCGTTTGGTAGCTTTACCTTTCTGGATGATTTGTCTTCTCAAGAGTCTAATCATGACATCTGTTTATTCCTGTCTCCTGAGGTTCTCCTTTTGAGGTTTTCCTAACTTTAAAGTCTTAACAGTATGTTTGGTTTCATGAAATAAATTTCAGATTGCGCACAGTTTCGCACGTGTTTCTTTTAGAGATCCTAGATGTCAAGAATAAACCCCGCACTATTTTACTATTACTATTACTTTCTTTAGTGGACAGGCTTAAAATGTTAACTTCGAAAACAGGCGGTTAAGCCGGACACAAGGAAAAAAGCTGGAACAAGGATGTAAGCAGGGAAATAGGACAAGGAAAAGAGGAAGGACAAGGAATGGTGGGAAAATGGTCAAAAGACAAGAAAAGGAAAAGCAAAAGGAAGGAAACTACAATGTAAGGAAAGCCACAAGGTAAGAAGGATACAGAAGAGAGGAAGGACTCATTTGTTTCCTAATGCTCACCAGAACATGAAAAGCACTGAGATCACATTTCAAACTTTTGCAGACTGCGTGGAAATCCTAATCTTTGTAAGTGATGAATCTTAAGCAGCACTCAAGCTGATTCACTCCTAATTGTGTTTTGACAGCAAAACAACTAATTAAGCTCATACAAAAGTAGATAATATAATTAGGATAAGTCGTTAAAAATTAGATAACTTATTTTATCTTTGATTTTCTTCATTAAAATGCTGTCATTTAGTTTTTTTTCCATCAGTACAGAACCCCAAGACAGTGCCTAAATTTTCACTGTCTTAAGCTCTAGTTAGTTTCATTGGAATATCATACAGTTTTTGACAAACTACAAAATACTGCCTAATAGTCTACCTGTGAATTGGAACGATCATTATGAGTTTTTTTATGTGTTTAAACTCCCATCTTTCGTCCTGTGCCTGGTTCAAATGATGGTCCATTAGCAGAACATCTGCAGAACATCAGGACATTCTGAGGAGGTAGTTTGACCATTAGATTCTGGAAGCTGACGATAAATGGAGAGCACAACTTTATCAACAAAAAAACAAACTACTAGTTCAAATGACAACTAAATCGGTGTGTGTACTGTAAACAAGTCTGATTAATCTTTCTAAATGTCACCGATTCGCATTAAAAACACCACAAGCAGTTGTTTCAAACAGCATTTATTCCCGTGAGAAAATATTGTCTCAGGAGGACAATAGATCTTGCAGTAGACTTTCAATGACAAGATCAAAAAAAAAAAAATCTGAAGGCTGCAGTTCACAGCCATGTGCCGCCTCGTCTCCATTTGCTGCTGACATGTTGGTAAACACCGTCACTACTATATAAAGAGCTACTCAGCATCGTACATAAATCTTCTCAATATTTCAGTTTTTAAATAACTCCCTCTACGGCAACAAATTATAAATTAAATTCTATATTTGATTTTTGCATTCCTTAAATTACTTCATGTAAGCGAATACAAACATACATTTACATATTTACAAAACTATACACATGCACTTTTACCACATTGAGATTGTATACATAGATGTATGAGCTGTACATGAACAAACACAGTAGGTTCTGCCACATTATGGCTCCAGGAGACACCAATCGTATAGATTTTTACTTTTAAAAACTAGACCGTTTGTGCTTTTTCAAGTCTTTCCAGCCAGATTTGCTAACAAACTTCTTCGGTAGGTAATCGCAGTGGGCTTTTCTGAATCACCGCTGTAGTGGTATCTGCGACGAACCGCTCTCAAGCTACTATCATATTACAGTTTCACAATATGGAAAATAATCAAACGTAAACACAAAAGCGTGTCACAACTGGACTTTATGTTGCAAAAAAATAAATGTTGGCACAGTCAGCTTGAACAAAATCATTTCTGCTAGTGTTGAAAACTTAACGCAACGTGGTGTGAAGGGGAATGGTGCGCTTCACAAAATAGAATGAATCCAAAGGGGGGGGCCATTAGGACATCTTCCATAAGGGTACTGCAAACTAAAACAGTTCTATAAACCCAATCAAGTCCCATTCAATGTCAGTGAGTAGGGAGTATGGGAAATATCTGGTTTAACTGTGAGTAAAAGTCCAGGTCCAGGTCTGACACGCATGTTAAGGTGAAACTTTCACACTTCAATATAAACAGCGACATTTCAAGAGCAAATACAATCTAAATATGCTTCGAACTATTAGCAATCCCTTTGACGGATGAACCATTACGCGTCTCTCCGTCGCGTCTCCACCCACTTTGGCCTGATACACAAACTTCATATCAACACACAGCAACAGTGGTTGTGGAAAACTTCTTTTTTTTTTTACTAAATGTACATAGAAAATAAATTAAATTGATTTATGCAAACATTTATGGAACCTCTTCCTTTCTCCCGTTTAAAACCCAAGCATAACAGTTTTATGGAGAAACCTTCAAGTACCCTCACCATTAACTCTTAAGAACTTTAAAGAGCCCTCTGTGGATTTCTACAGACGGCTCGTTTAAGATGATAAAATCTTTTTAAAATAAACTTTATATAAAATTGGAGGGAGTGAAGTTAAGATTTCGTCTCACGTGGTTTAAATGCACAATGGCCCGGTTGTACGCCGTGTGAACAGACTTGCGAACGCTGGGTTTCTTGCCCTCCATCAGGCGCAGTTTGTCCACAGTATCGTCCATCCCCAGCGGTAGTAGTTTGTCTCGAGGGAGCCACTGCCTAAAAAAGCAACACCAGGTTTTCACACCGACCCTTCTACACCCAGGCTAAACATGGGGCTTTACTATTGTGTCAAATATCTTACCACGTTCTCTTTGTGTCAAAGAAGAGCACTAAGAAGACCTTGTGGCCTTCTTCTGTGTGTCTCCATTCACCCAGTTTGAGCACCTCTCCTGGAGGCACTGGGATGGGGACGCCGTTATGGAGGAGTCCTTCCTGAGGCATGTCAGGATCAACAATCTGTAACGATGACTTTAGTCAGCCGTGAACATTGATTCAGTCTGTTGTTCGTCTGCACATAATGAACAGTAGGAACTCACCATTGCTGGATATGAAGGGTACCCTCGACATTTCGCCCAGACCAGGTCCAGTGGTGAAAGTTCAGTGTCGCTATCGATAGACAGGAGCGTAGACTTTCCTGTGAACAGAATGCTTCATGAACACTGTTCATCTCCTGCATCACTGTAGCTCAAGATGTGAACTTGTTCAAACAGTATGAAACGCAATCATATTTGATAGAACATGATACACACCAGAACTGGAGAGGTCTCCATTTTCTTTAGTGGGAACCTTAGCCAAAGCTGGCTTACCTCGACTACGTTTGGGAGGGGAAGCGCTACAGATGAGAAAAACCGGTAGAGATGGGTCAGTTTTACCTTTTGAGCAAAAACAAAAAAGTTGTTATAACACATAAGAGTTTATCTTTGTTCTCAATGAAATACATGCACTCAATCATTGTGTTTGAAGTGACCTCCCTTGACAGGAATGCTTACAAGAATCCTCCCTAAGCAAGTTTTCATTGAAATGATCTCACTGCTAAGGAACTTTAACAGTGTTAAAATGTTGAAAAGAGAAAGGGCGTTCACACAGAGACTTATACCATACTTGCCAACCCGTATTCTGTTTTGTGTGTTTGTTACAGCTGCAGAAGAAGAAGGAGAGCGAGGGTTGTAGCCTCCGGGACGAAGAAAGGAGTATTATAATGTACACTTCCTGTTTCTTATGCATTCTGACAAAAAACTGTCAAAAGCAACAGATTCAATACTGCGCTGCGACCAAACTAAGAAAAAAAATACTTTCGCACTCTCTTCTGATACAGAGACTACTACGAGTTTTTGGAACGATTAATAGCGTTCCTAAATATTCAGAGCTGCTGAGCAGGGGCGTATCCAGGTTAATAAAGAGGGGCTAAACGGATGGGAGTGTAGCAACAAAATAAAAGTAGAGATGTTCTTGTAGTGGGGATCCAATCTGAGCTGGTCAGTTTTTATCTGTTAAAATTAAATTTCAAGTCATTTTTCACATTTATGTGACAATGTAATATAAAAGCAAATAAATAAAAAAACTAGGGCCGGGACTTTAACGCGTTAATTTACACAAAAATAACGTGCAAATTTTTTTTACCGCGTTTTAATCGCACCTATTAGGCGCAGAACCCGTTTCATGTCCGCTAAGCCGCATGCTGTCGTTCCTCCAGCAGCTGATGGACAGAAAGTTAGCTTTCACTACAGTTAAAACTTATGCTGCAGCTATTTCTTCCTGTCATGAAGGTTTTGGTGACGGAGCTGCGTGCTCTCTCGTGTTACGTGGCGCACACAGTTGCACTGGCGCTGCTTCCAGCTATTTCCTCTGGACTCGATCCTCCAGAGAATCTCAGAACTCATTCCACGAGAGGGATTTCATCCTCCACAGCTCTGGAAGGGGGGATGACTGTGGACCGCTGCAGCTTCCTGGTCATCACCGTGTTAATTTATCTGTTTCTATCTGAGAGACATTTCCATTTTCTCCATGATTCTCTTATCGGTGTTCTGACAGAATGATGGTTTTTAGTTTTTCTGATAACTTAAACGTATGTATTCAGACATTGTTCATGCTAAAAATTCATGTGAAAAAAATTCTCACTTTTCTCAGGTCAAATATTTATGTGCGATTAAAATGCGATTAATTTTGATTAACTAATTACAAAGCCTGTAATTAATTAGATTAAAAATTTTAATCGAGTCCCGGCCCTAAAAAAAACCATTGCAAAATTTTTTCGCAAAAGGTTTTTCACCAGAAACTGGAGCGACTGTTTCATTTCTTAACTTACATTAATGTTGTTGACTGTTATTTTGTCAAATAAATAAATATCCTGAAATTCAAGTAGTGGATTAATATATATATATATATATATATATATATATATATATATATATATATATATATATATATAATATATATATTTATTAAGGATGCACCGACCCGACTTTTTCAGTCGCGATACCGATGGCTGGATTTTGTGTATCTGTCGATACCCGATACCGATCCGATACTATTTGTGACAGTGTGGAGGTCCCATCACTATGGCTCCGATAGATCATGTGCCCTGGCTGCTTGGCCACAGGGACATCCCTTTGGCTGACTGGTTAGCGCATATGACCTTCACCTGGGAGTCGTGAGATCGAATCCCGCCTGGGTGTACCTTGCCACATATTGTTAAATTAATAAACTGTATAACTTCGGCTGCCTTTCTTGAAGAGACTAAAGGCACCAGACTTTACAAACTAAACATAACTGAGACACAATAACAGATGTAAAATAGGAAATTACCACAAAAATAAAATTTAAAGTGAAAAATGTATCTTTTTTTGGTGAATTTGTTGCAGATTTTCCCCATTTTGTGTATCAGTTAAGTTTAACCGATACCGATACCAGTACATTAGGCAGTATCGGGGCCGATACCCGTTACCAGTATCGGTACATCCCTAATATATATATATTTCTATTTATATATATATATATATATTAGAGCTGGGCGATATGAGCTAAAATTAATATCACGGTACATTGAGCATTTAACCTCGATAACGGTAAGTGGACGATAACAATGACGACCCCCCCCCCCCTTCTTTTCTTTTTTTCTTCTTAAATCATCAATCATTTTCTGTATTAAATGTCCGGTAGTGGCCAAATTCGCTTAATGTTCTTTAAAATATAATTCGCTTCTTGCTATTGAACAGCTTCAAACAGCTTTTTAATTCAGTGTTTGATTTCAACTCCTTTCTGTATTTCTTAAGAGTCCAGTTTAAACTCAGAAGTGATCACACAGACCAGATGAGGTGAGGAAGTTACAGGGGCCGAGTGAAATCAGTGATTTTAGTGTGCAGTCGTTTATTATTTTAGACAAAAAATATTTTACAACGGAGCACAGGTGAAAACAGGCAGCAGCTTCAAGCGCTGTATCAAAAACAACAGCAGATTTAATATTTGCTCCGCCTCAGCAGGACCTGGGCGGGTGGAGCCTGTTAAGCTACAAGCACTCTGAATCGGCTGCAGTAACAAACACATGTGCTCCATGTTAGTCTGAGTATCCAATAATATCATAAAAAAATAAATGTATTTGTCGCTAGTCGCTTTTTTCTGAAAACCAGATGGTAGAGAAGTCTAAACTCTTGCTAAATATAGCTACACAGTAGCTGCATTAGCCGCGCCAGAACTTTTTTCACATACCAAATTTACCAGCACGGGCAAAATGACTTAGGTAGCGCTCATAAATTTCGGTATCGGTAAATTTTCGGTATACCGCCCAGCCTTAATATATATATTTATATATATAAATTGTTTAATTTTATACTATTTTTTTTAAATGAACCCCCTCCTCGCTTTGAATGTCTCCCTAATTCTGAGGTCTCAAGGTTGGCAAATATGACATAAACTAACCCAGCTCTACAACTATTTCTTCTGAGCACACTTCATCACAGTTGTGTTGTTAGGTAATTTTTTTTTAACAATCATCGATATTTTTACAAACAGCGCCAAGTAGAAACCGAATCCTTGCCTTTCGTCTCCGTGTTGAGAGAAGAAAGCAGAGGAAGAAGGAGACTATGGGTTCGGGACTTTTATTTTTGAACATCTAGCGGAAGTCTTATTTTGCTAAATCGTGGCCGTTTCCTGTGTCGGCGCATCCGTAGCTCGGAAGATTGTCGTGAATATGGTTCAGAAATAGAACTTGAACCTATTTTGAGGATTGCGTCGAAACGCTCTTATTATATGCGTACAGACCGGCCGGTGTGGCGTTTTCTTATTGACAAAAACGAAAGCGTTTATGCCACACGCTACGGACGTATTCAGTTACACTCACATGACGCTTTGGTGTAAATTTGGGGATACTGTTCCTATGGTTTGAGCTTTTAGTCCTTTAAGTGAGATGCCAGAGAAGGCAGCATAAAGAAACACAGGGCTGTTTCCTATCCACATGTGGCTGGGCCCTGTCGGTTGGCTGGCTGAAAGAAGGTTCCTAAACTTTTCCCTTCGCTTATTAGAAACACAAATTTTGTAAAAGCTAACACTAAACTAAGTCTATCAATCAGTTAAGTGCAGGATTTTGTCCTGAGACAATTGAATAATTCTTAAACTAGCAGGTGGTTATTATAGTGGGAAAATACTGTAAAACAATCATCTGTCAACTACGATCTGATTTCTCATGTAAATGTCCTTGAACATCAACACTATAATGGAATAGAGCAGTTTATTCATGATGATCATTGAGTCTGATGCCCGATACTTACGTTAGGTTTGGGTCATCATCATCATAATGTTCCTCCTCTTCATCAGCACCACCACCTTGGTTTCCAGACGAGTGCTTTCCGTTAGTCAGAGCTAGCAAAAGCAACAATGAAAACTAAACACAGATGAACTTTCTAGGAAGCCTCATGTTTGTAGATTATGTGCTCTGCCTTACCCTCTTGTTTGGCGGTTGCGGGGGGTTTGTCATGTTCGCTCTCTGAGCTGGGACCTCTGGACCTCAGGTGGTGGGAGGAAGGAGAGGAGGGGGCAGGAGAGGCGTTCGGGGTAGGAGGTAAGGCGGTGTCGTTCACACCGGGGGAATCAGGATCAACGCCAGTGCCGTCGAGCCCATTGGTTTTCTCCTCGGATTCTTTCCCGTTTTGCCACTGGGAGGACTTGTTTTTTCGTGCCCCGTTTTTAGCCTTCTTAAACAAAACAGATGTGCGGCGGCCAACTCCGACCAAGGGCAGCGTCGGAGGCGTGCCAAGTGGCGTGACCTCGTGAATAGCCTCGGGTTGTGAAGACGGCGTTTCTCCAACTTCAGCCTCCTCCTCACCTTGGCTTTTGCTCCCACTGCGCGAGGACCTCTGACGCTTGTAGGACCGCCCAGGTGACCGCTGCCCTCCTGTTACGATTCCCAGCACAGGTGGTTCCAGAGGAGCGTCTCCTGGTAGAGGTGACGACACTGGACAGGTGAGCTCAAGCACAGGTGGAGAGTCATCTGCATCAAGGACAAATCAGTAACGTTATGATCATTCTGAAAATATTACACACTTTTTAAACAAATTATCAGCCAATTTAATGGTTTCACCCTCAGTAATCTGACCTTTTCTATGATGAAAAGTCTTAATCATGAGGATTACTGTTAAACCATGTCCACATACAATTTTGATGACTAGGATTTGGTGATACGAGGAAATATATCCTCTGGACAATAGAAAATGTCTATCATTTTATAAGAAACTATCTTGTACGAGCTTGTATGTAAGAGAGGAACACATTCTGTCGCATGGATGAGGTTTGGATATAAGAAGACCGATGCAAATCAGACCACAGTTGTTTGTAAAGTTTGCCAGCTCCCAGTGTCAACAACAGACTCCAACAATAAAAATTTATTTTATCAGCAGCGCAAGAACCACGTCAAAGAATAAAGAGATTCAACGAGCAATAGCAGCATCAAGTGGTGGCGTAAGTGCTCACAAAAAAACTCCAGATGCAGACAGGCAAACCACTGATGTGTCTGTACTGAACGAAACGGCTCTTAGATCCCGCTCTCTGAAGTGAACAATCAGAGTCGACGTCGTTCTGTGTGGGAGCCGCTTTTGTTTCTGTTCGAGCTGCATGTCGGGAGACATCCAGATAGTGGCACAAATAAAGAGAAACTGAAGGGTGCGAGAGCAGAGAAAAAAAAACAGAAAAAATCCCAGCTACAGTCAAAATGTGTGGTATTGTTACGATGAGTGAAAGCAGGTAGGTAGCAAAATTTGGAAGCATTTCAATTAATACATAGTTCAAAGTTAGAGTGTATAGCTGAGTCGTTCTCCTAAAAGATCACCTACAGCAATAGATCCCGCAGATGGAATGAGATCACTATATGATGCTACAAGAGAAGTCTGGGTGGTGTTAAGCTTAGTTTATGCTTCTCCGACTGCAAATTTGCACTCAGACACAGACATATTGACGGAGACGTTTTTCGTTATAGTACTCCACGTTTCCACACTACATTGTTTTTTCAGTGTTGCTCGACCAGGACAGCAGGGAGTGCTAACTTTTCATGCCATCTCCGTCTACTATCACGGCATCATTTCAGTTTTTTTGTAGGCTTGTGAACGCATGTCTTCCTCAAGGAGCAATGAACGATAGAAAGTAAGTTTTGATTAAGCTGTAAAGCTTTTTACTAGAAGTACAGCTCATAGAATCCTCTAAAAACACACGGAAACAAACAGCAGCCTTTTTTGTTGTTTTCCTACACTTCCTTGTATTTAAAATCGCCAAAAGACCAGATTAGATAAATTATCCTTTCAATATAAAGCATATAGTAGCCAAATGCTACATTAACTACTGATTACAGCGACTGTAGAGCCCCGTTCTGAGGAAGCGATCTCTGGTTGTTACTGAAACTGACCAATCAGATGCATACACTCTCCGTTGACGGAGAAGCATAAACTAGGCTTTACTGTCTTCTATCATTTTAAACTGCATTTCCACATTGCAATTTTATATAAACAATTCATGACTTTAACAGAAAACGTGCTATATTGTGAAGTATATGGTTACTGGGATATAAAATGAGTTATGTAGGGATATGAAATTTCGGCCATAACGCCCGGCCCTATAACGACTATGAAACAGACTGCGATGTGAATAAAACAAAACCACAAAAATCCTTACCTGACCCAGAGTTTGGCACATCAGACAAAGGCTCACTATCCACATTGACCTTTTTTTTCTTGATCTTCTGCCTCTGTTGTTTTTTCTTCTTCCCCTCCCCTTCTTCTTCGTCTCCATCCTCTTTGCTGTTTCCGTTGACAGGCGGAGCGTTTTGCTGCTGGCTCATCTTCTGTCTCAGGGCGTTGATCTCCCGGCGCAGCAGCCGGATGCGTTTGGTACGGCCGCCGCTGGTGCGCATGGTCGTGACCATGTCCAGTTTTTCTAGCAAGGCCTTGAGCTGATCCTCTGTGGTTAAGTGCAGTCTGTTTTCAGGGTTCAGGAGAGAGTCCACTGTGGAGAGACGAAGCAAGCGGGGGAGGAGTGAGTAAACAGATCGAGGTAAGAAGTTTACATACACACATCACGAGCACCATTTCGGGCTTTTTAAGATGATTCATTTTTTCAGACAAGAAAGAACTGGGCGTTTGAATGAGTTTCCTAAATCCGCACAGGGTCAATATTGAACAGGTATAGAATATATTTTCGTATACCTCCACGGATGTTTGGAGAAACATTCTTAAACAAGTTGCAAAGAAACCAGGATCTGGTTGATGTAACCATTAACAAGATCTTGGTACAACTATACCAGAGGACTACACCGCAGCACATCAGAGACGTTACAAACTTAAAGGGAAATATTGCTAACTATTCATAACAAAACATTGGTTAAATTAAGGAGTTTGGGGGCAGATAATGCCTTATTTAGAGGCGGCACTTCGCCGGCCCTTACGACTCCCATTATACGGATATATGTTGATTGCGACTGGATGAAAACTTCTTCAAAAGGACTCCAAGTGGCTCCAAACCTGTCTGGGTGAGTAACATCAAGTTGGACAGAGAGGGGTAACGAAACAAGAGACTAGCAAAATGTTTTCTGGAGGAAAGTTTTTGTTGTCAAAAAAGACTGAGGTTAAGATGTTTGGAATTGGGCGCATCCAGACAAAGATGTAAAACCGAAGGACGCCATCATGCTAAAGGCCTTGTTTCACTGCCAGCAGTACATTGCCTTTCACAAGATGTATTGTTATGGAGATGAAGGACTACCTCCAAAGGCTTTAACTTCACCTCAAATCAACAACTAGGTCTGTTGAAACCAGGATAACTCCAGGCCAGTTCTAAAAGATGTATTATACCACTAGCTTGCTGATGAGTAAAAAAAGAAGAAGAAAGAAAAAGTGTGTTTTCTGTGCAACTTCATCTAAATACACAGATTCAGTCTCCATTAGGCCACAGCAGGTGAAATGTTCATAATTAATATATATATATAGCCTTTTAATCTGCTCAATGTGTGATGGCACGATGTTGATTCACTTTTCACTTTGCTCGGATTAAATATTAAGAAAAATGAATGAAAGTCCAAAAATACTGAATATGCTATCATTATTTAAAATATTGATGGGCAAAAACATTTTTTTTGCCCCAGTCAGACAAAATTACAAAGAGAATCACACAAAAAAATGCTGCAAGACCTCTGTCAATCTTTATTGTTGTGACCCAGTGGGTACAATTTTTAACCCTGCATGGAGAAAAATCACAAAACTCTAAAGATTCCAAGTTTTAGCTTGTATAGTAATTCAACATTGAAAATGACTCATTCAAATGAGTCACAAAAAGCCCCTATTGACAATCATGCTCATGATGCATGTGTGTAGATTTCTCATCAGTATATAGTGTGTTTAGGAAAAAGGATATATACATATATATTAGGGGTGTCACAATCTCGATTTTGTATCGATATCGATCGAAATTACTTTACGACTTTGCGTATCAAACTCCAAAAGAAGATCGCAATCACCTCCTCCTGTTTACTGTGTGTCCCACTTGGGACTCCGTAGCAACAGTTAGCAGGCTACCATCTATTTACTCAGATTTCCTCATCACAAGGAACCACACATTGTCTTTTCCCTGACAAGTAACTCTCACTGGTTCTCATACAACTCAGAACAACACCTGGTAACGTTTTAACTGCCTTTATTTAATTCCCCGTGATCAGAACACACGTCTACAGAGCACATTAGATGACGTAGCAAGTTAAAGCTCGACCACGGCTAGGATAGATGAAGCAGCGGGAGCAGAGCTAAAGCCGCTCCTACTCACAAATCTTCAATGAGGACATTTTGAGTTCCCGGTGAGTTAAGTCCACATTCTCATTGTAAACAAGAATACCGCTGTTAGCTGCATTTTGCTCGGTCAGAATAGCTATCTGGAGCGCTGTATCCAGTCGTTCTGCAGTAACTGTAAAGAGTCACTAGATGGCTCCCACTCACTGTTAATCATTTGTTATTTAAGCAAGACTGTTACATTTTTATTGCAAATAAATAATTTCAATTTGACCATTAATGACTAATGTGATACATTACACATGAATAATAAAAAAAGGCATCAATTTTGTCTTTTACAATAAGATTTACAGTATAAAATGTGTTGAATTAAACCAATGATTTGGGATTGCTGAGAATTCCACGACGCAATCTTCTGTGGTTCTGTAATTTCTACACTTAACATTGTATTGTAATAACTCTTTTTGTAAAGTGCCTTGAGATGACATCTGTTGTGAAATGGCGCTATATAAATAAACTGAATTGAATTGAATTGATTGTAGAGTAGTCTAAAAATGGAACAGGTCTCTGTACTGTAAAATAAAAAAAATAAAAAATGGAGAATCGAATCAAGGATTTGGAGAATCATGACACCCCTAAAATACACACACACACACACACACATATATATATATATATATATAAAAACACTCATTTATCAGCTCACCATCCTCCCATGTGCACTGATAGAAACCAAGTTTGTTTGGCGCCTCTGGCAGATGCATGCCGGTTCCAGGGTCAAGGCCAATGCTATGATACTGCCTCTGAGCATAACGGAGAATGGCTCCCCCAACTTCCCTCAGCTGTAACGCTGTCTTATGGAACAAGGTCTCCTTGGAGTTGTATTTGAGGCAATTAGAAATCATCAGCTCAAAGTCTTTCTCTAGGTCTCCAATGGCGCAGTAGGCATGTCCCTCCAGTTTGCTTCGCATTGTTGAGAAGTCCATGGGTTCGGATATGAACTCTAGGTAATCTGGGACCTCAGTATAAAATTCAAAATAAAAATGTTAGCCGGTCATACTCGCAGGGAACAGTTTTACTAGATAAAACCTGTGTTTCAGGAACTCCACTAACCTCTGACAGATTGACTGGCTGAGAGAAGATTTTGGCTGTGTCCTTCTCCTGAAGTTGGTCTAGAGTGGATCTGAGAAGCACCTGAGCAGGAGTCAGCGTCAGTTCAAGGGCAGCCTGCTGGATTTTCATCTGACGATAATTGAAAAACACAGGAGAGAGGAAATTCAAAGCCGTGCGTCAGCATTTAAACTAATAAACGATACAGAGGGATATATTAAAACTATATAACCGGACATTTCATCATAGTTCATAGTCGCAGGATAAACCAGATTTAGCACAATGTTTTCAAAGCCAAAGTAAGCCCATTTATTAACATTTTGCTTGTTTGCCTGCTTTGAGAAACGTTTCCCTTCACCTTTACCTGCTCTCTTTTAAGCCTCTCCCTCTTGCGGATGAGTTCCACTAGAAGTCGAGCCCTTTCCAGGTCTTGCCTTAACTTTTGCCAGTACCGTAACTCGTCTCTTGCAGCACTTAGCTTCTCATCAGGTTCCTTCTGCACAGCAAAGTAAAAGGATAACAAATTTTCACCGTTAAATTTTCAAGTGTGAATAAAATCACTCATAGCGTTTGTATGAGGGATTAATGACAATGGAAAACCCTGAACATCCTCTTCATGAGACTATCCTACAACAACTGACTGTCTTTAGTCAGAGGCATCTTCAGTTTTGAAGCAACACCGACTCCTGCAGGAAATCCTTCCTGCCCACAGCCATCAGGATCTACAACTCATCCTCAAAGAATGAAATATTATGAGCTACCACAACACTTATAATTTCCCTCTGGGATCAATAAAGTATTTTGGAATTTGAATTGAATGACATTTATCTATAGTAACAGAGAACCTACGTTTCAACCTTCCGCATTGAGACCTGTATGGTTGTGTCTGTGTTGCTCTTTAAACGGTGGCAAACAAGATTAAATATGAATCCAAATAGTGTGGTGTTTTTTTTTTTTTTTAATTCATCTCCCATCTTTCTGATACCAAAAAAAAAAAAGTGCAAGCACGATATGCTTGTCTATCTACAGCAACAGGCTAGGCAAGATGAATTTGAAGCTGTGAAGCAAGCCAGAGGCCAATGATAACCCTGAAAGAGCCGCAGAGATCCACAGCTTAGCTGGAAGAATGTTTGGGCAATCCAGAAATCTGACCTTTTTTGAGACAGGCTCATTATAAAAAGGTCCTTATAAAGATACTACAGGCCAGGTAAACGTTGTCTCAAACACGTGGGAGAAGGCGCTTTTAAGCCTGCCAGGCAAAACGCTGAGTGGTGGAAAAAATGTAACCCTGCAAATTAACTTGAACACACCATCTCTTCATGCATCGTCATGAAACGTTTTCTTCAGCAGAGACAAGAATTAATGAAAATATGAATGGAGCTAAACTCAGGATAATCCTGGAAGAAAATCGATGTTCAAAAATGCTGCCTCCAACCGTGGTTCTGCAAAGTATCGACTCGGTTTGGGTTGTGGCGGATGAGTGACCAAAATACTAAATTACACATCACATTATTCAGATTATTATTGATACAAAATTATGCATTAGTGCTCTGTGGTGGTGTAACACATAAAATCTAAAGAAAACACGGTAAAGTTTGTGGTTTAAAAAAATATGAAAAAAGGTCAGAAAGTACTAATGCTTCTGCAATGTACTGTGCATTATTCAAACTGTTGGATTGTGTTTGAAAATATTAAGGGCATATGCTTTAAATATGTGAAAAAAAATCCAATGGCAAGAAGAGAACAGAGGACAGCTGCGCTCACCTGCTCTGTAGTCTTGTGAGTCTGTAGATGGGAATGAAGTCGGCGTATTAAAGGCATGCCATTTCGTGACTGTCTTTTCAGTAACCAATAATTATGAAGTCTCTGCATGAACTGATTTTTCCTCTGTACTTCAACTCCAGTGCAGATCTTGTTTAGCCTGTGATGAACAATGTCACATATTAAACAGGTGATTTTTTATTTTCTTTTTATGGGCTAAATAATATACCGGGAGCGTGAGAAATACTTTTGATGTGAGCAGATGAAAAGTAATCAAAGAAGTATATATGTGTCTGACCTGTGAGAGGGGATCTGAGGCACGAGCAGAACGGGAATATTTGAACGCCGTGTCGACCCAGACCCTTTAGTGTTCTTCTTTTTCTGGCCCTTGGTTGGCTTTTTGTTGGTTGGCGAAGGAGAGCTCTGAGTGTATGATCTCTGTCCCCGACTGCCCCTTCCCCCCACCAGCCTTCCCTCCAAGGACTCATCCCCAGACCCATCCCGCCGAGACCCAACAGGCGAGTGATTCTCGCAGAAAGCAGTCTTCTTCACGGAGAAGGTGGTGCCGTTGACGCCGGTCTCTCGTACCGGCTCTATTTTCATGAACAGACCGGCCTTCTGGGCGCAGGTGACGTGAAAAGCCCTGTAACAGTTAGCTTTGTGGCACTGAATGGAAGCCCCCCTGCCTTTCTGCTTACAGAGGTAGCAGGTGAGCTTCCAGCGAGCTGGAGGGATGTTCTTCACCCCCTCGACGGGCTCCAAGAACACAGTGTTTGCAAAGCACACCTCGGGGATCCATATGGCGCAGACGACGTGGGCCCACCGTCCGTCGCTCGTCTGTTTGAAGGCACCTCCTCGGTTGGGGCAGAGTACACAGTCTACAGGGCGGGAGGGGGACTGCAGGCAGCAGCGGCACAGCCACTGGCCTTCGGGTACGTAGGGCACGCCGTAGCACTCCTGGTGAACAGCCAAGTTGCAGATGTCGCAGAACAGAATGACGTTGCTGTTCAGACACTCGTCGTCCAGGCAGACGCAGCAGAAGGCGTCCTCGTCCACGGCGTTCTGGGCTAAAGCCTGGCTGCGGGACTCCAGGATGGACTCCCTCTCCAGGCGGTCGATAAGAAGCTCAAACGTGTCCGGGGACACAGACGCGTGGCCGTCACACACCCTCTTCTGGTTCACCATCTCCAGCCAAGCCAGGTCCTCCTCGTCCATGTCGTACTCGGCCACATTGTCCTGCTCCTCCCCTCGCTTTTCTATGTACCGGTAATAGGCCGGAGGGAGAGGAGGGGCCGCGCAGGGAGGAACGGAGCTCAGCTCACGGAAGGTGGGCTCAGGCAGAGGGCTCTGGTAAGACGGGTGCTGGAATGAATGAGAAGATCCCGACTGCTGCTGTGAGCTGGGCCGCTGGTTCTGCTGAGGAGTATTTTTAACACTCCTTCGACTCTTGTTGTTGGAAGGTTTCCTCCATGATCTGTTTTTACCTCGCATTTGCTCGCTGTTCTCTTTGTTGCTGTTGCACTCGGCGATATCCTGAGCCATCATCTCGTCCTCCGTGATGACCGGGAGGGGATCGGTGATGTTAATCCGATGGAGTCTTCCATCGAGATCCACCTCCACAATTTTCTGGGCCTGAGCGTACGTCAGGGTCTCCCTGGACGGGGAGAGCTGCAGTCTGTAGGGCGAGGGAGGCCTCGGTTGGCCAGACTGTCGGCCTCTTCCTCTCCCTCTGCCTCGACCCCTTCCCATCTTGGGTCCTTCAGCGGCCGTCTCGCATTCCCACCTCTTCAGCTTCCGCATGAGACTTTACTCCTGCTTTCTAAAAGACAGAAAGAAAGAATGAAAAGATTCAAGTTGCTACAAAAGCACTAATGTTCTACTTTTAAGAATCTGTTGTATAATGATTAAGGCTGCTGTGAAAAAGTGGCTTAAAATGACTGAATCGTTTAGTGCCGCAGCATGAGGTCGTGCTGAAAGAATTTGTAGAAAAATTCAACATTTATTTTCATTGTATTTATTAAAGTAAAAAAAAATACAGTTCTCAACAAATTCACAGGTTATACAGGTGGTAGATCTGCTGTCAAAACAACGCTGTTTTTGCAATACCATTTTATCAGCTTTGACCGTACAGAAAAAGGAGTTTTCGACCAATTTTCTTTGAACAGTTTCTCTATAAACGTCCACAGTCCTCTTTTATTCTTCGTTTTATTTAGCTCATCCTATAGATTGTCTACATCATTTAGGTCTAGGAAAAGAAATGATCAACAGAGAAGTTGATTTTGCTGCCTGATCCGTGTTGATTTCAGTCTGCGTTTTGAATCATTATCCTGCTGAAAGACCCAGACGCCACCAAATCAACAAGTTCATGATGCCATGAACTCTAAAATGATTATTGCTGTGTTGAAAAGAGAAACAAATCCACAGCATTAAAGATCTTTCATCAAATGTAATAGCGGCAGGAAGCAGTTTTCTTCAGATTCACCTGTTGTTTCATGGCAAACCAGGTGTTTGTTGCTGTTGACTTAAGTTAAATATGGCAGAATCCCCACATGTTCATGTTTCTGATGGTATAACAGAAAATGCAATTTCCTGGCATTATTTCCATGCAAAATAGCTGGCTTTTTTAAAACATGGCAAGATGGAAATTGATCCTAGTCCAACCTAGTGGTCAAACTAAATTATCCTCTAATGTAACAGAAATTCAAAAATTACGAAATGTGAAATTCCTTAACACCATAATCAATTTAGAAAGCAGAGTATTAATTTTAAACTATCTTTATCCAGTTATATTTACATTCAGTATGTGAATGTTGTATTAAAAGGTTGAATATGGAACATTTTCATAAAAAGATATATTTGAAAAATACATACACGGGACTTTTAGAGGCGTGCAAAATGAAAGAACATGTCCTTTAAAAATTATAATTAAATTAAAATCTAATAAAATGTACTTTTAAAAACAGACACGACAATGACTTTATGTTTACATCAGGGGTGCCCAAAGTGGGGCCAGTTTTTTTTGCTGCCCTGCAAGGTGATGCCGTAGAACTTATTCAAAAACTACTTTGATCAGACGGTAAACTTAATTTGCATCACTTTTATTCTCCCACTGCTCATCCCTTATCTTGATAAAAGGGTCCAATGAATATATATAGGACTGATTTAGTCTTCACTCATGGTGCTTACGTTCTATTTTAAATATCACAAATCAGGTTTAAATCTGAAATACAAGTAACTACAACAGACATGTAGAGTAGATTTGTGCACACATTTCAAATTGCAAAATTTATAAGAATACAGTCGTATTTTATTCAATACACAAAATGTACCAAGAGACTTTTCGGCCGCATCAGACTGCATCTCTAAATTCACGGTTATCACCCTACTGGCTGCTTACTTTAAGCAACTAAGCAGTATTTTTTTAAATACTGGGAAGGAGATTTTTTTTTACTGACATCATTACTAAATACATCAAATACCGAAGTTTAGATAAGCTATATATGACTTATTTGTCATATTTTGTTTAATGTTATTTACACTGAAATAAAGGTTAAATAACTGTCTAATAAATAGAAGTATTTGTATTTTGTGTAAAGAATTACAATATTTTTCCTGCTGGTCTGATAGATTTTCAGTTTGGCCCTCTGAGGAAAAACGTTTGGGCACTCCTGGTTTAAATCTACCAGTAGCGGCCGCGGGTTGCGGGGTGACAGATACGGTCTCTGTGATCCAACTATATGGTCGGCGCAGCTCGGCTGGCACAGGGCAAAATGGTGGAGTCAGAGATCCGTCTCACGAGAGGAGTGACCGGAGAGAAACAGAAACTAGAGCAGTTTTAGGTGAAGCCTACACCAGGTGGACCCATATAAAGCATTTCCACGGCATCAATCACACGCAAAAACTGCAACTTTTCTCCTGGATCGGTAAGCTAACTCACCTGCTAACTTTGTTAGCATTAGCTGTCAGTTAAACTCCTCTAAAATACATTCCTCACTGGACACAGTTTCAGTTGGGCACTGGGCATATCGGCAGCGAACGAGGCAACCCAAGAGCTGGAATGATGTTTTATTGTTCTAACTACAACCTAGATAAACTAGATGTCGCCATCATGCTCATGTTCCATATACAACCTTTAATGGGTGAATGTAGTGCAAAGCGCTAGGAAGTTCTCTTGATAAAGAAGCTCTATAAAAATACAAGCCATTTAAAGGGGTGGTTATAGATACCAACAATAAAGGAAATTTTGCTATAAAAAAAAAAATTATACTTTCACATGGTATCATCACCCACACTGACTGAAAACTATGGACATTTTCTTAATTTTTAATGCTTGAGATTACAGTTCTGCATTTCAAAAGATTGGTTTATTTCTAAACTTTTAACCCATCCTTAACTGGAGTGCCAGTAAATGTTTACATTTGCATTCGTAATACAAAAAGTGAAAAAAAAAAAAAAAATACAACAATCTATAGTGTCTTCAATTTGTTTAAAAAGTCTAATTTACCAATCCTGTAGAATCCCACATAGCTACATGTTGCTTTTGCTTACACCATAGAAAAACGTTGTTAGAGTTCTGCTTTAAACGAATCCCAGTTTGATTAGTGATCACTTTCAAAACCTATATTCCTGACATATCACTGTAATAATAATATAAACCTTAAAATATAATACATTTCTACTTAATAATTTAATTAAAAATCGCCTCATCATCATTTGCCTGATTAAATGTTTCTGAAGCACACTTGCCAACCCTCCAGATTTTCCTGGGAGACTCCCGAATTTCAGGGCCCTCCCGAAAATCTCCCAGGGCCACCATTCTCCCGAATTTCTCCCGATATTTGACGGCGTCGCATATCATGTACACTCCGTTTCTTATGTGAGAGGGATCGAGAATGAAACATGTTACATTTTAAATATGTGAACAGTTTGTTCATTCCTGACATGAAAATCCATCACATGTTTGGCGAAATTCGCCGTTTTGAATCAAAAATAGGTCACCTACGTGATTCTTATGTCTATGAGGAAAACAATCAGCTGTAATAATGACGCATTTTCATTTGGTCTGGCAAAAACCAACGTTACATTGTCAAAAATTCACAGATCCAATGGTGCTCTGTGACTAAACTTAGAAAAAAAAAAAACTTTCTCACTCTCTCCTGACACAGCGACTCCTATGAGATTTTTGGAATGAATAGTAAATATTCCTAGTGCTGAGCAGGGGCGTAACCAGGAGGTTAATAAAGAGGGGCTAAAAGGGCCCAGGGTGGGACTGTAGCACCAAAATAAAAGTAGAGATGTTCTTGTAGTGGGGACCCAATCTGAGCTGGTCACATTTTAGAGTTTTCATCTGTTAAAATTACATGTAAAGTCATTTTATTTTGCTAAGGTTTATGTGATAATGTCATATGAAAGCAACTAAAAACATTGTAACCTTTTTTAACAAAACGTTTTTCCAAAAAAAAAAAAAAAGGAGCGACCGTTTAATTTCTTTACTTACATTATTGCTGCAGACTATTATTTTGTCAAATAAATAAATTCAAGTATTCTTAATAATTATAATTATGTGGATTGACATACATACACAAATGTACATATATATGTATACATTCTATTTTTAACGACCCCCTCCGCTTTTGAATGTATCCCTAATTCTGAGGTCTCAAGGTTGGCAAGTATGTTCTGAAGTAAATGTAAAAATTACTAAGTGTCAGTTTTATTTCTAGGTAATTAATGTACTCCACTAACAAAAAGTGTTTTGTATCGCTTTTTTTTATTCAAACATTGTCCCTAGATGCATTTTATTCTAGAACAGGTTGGGTTTTAATGGAAAAGAGGCTAAAGTCTGGGGCTGTGATCTGTAATAAACACAGCTTGTTGCCTCAACCACCCTTGCTGCAAATAACAAATACAACACGCGACCGTTTCTCTCAGCTCTCCTCCTATTGGTCCCCCTAAACACACCGTGACGTGACTGTAGTCTGTTGGACGAATCAAAGAAGAGCACAGTGTTTTTTCCCCTTCTTGTTGCTGTGCATAGTTAGGTTGTAGAGTGCTAAATACCAGCCCAAGCAGCTAACATCTGTCAGCCATTTTAGGCGCACAACAGCAGAGACAGCGCTTGTGTTTTGTTCATTAGCAACCCAATTATACATTCAAACTACAAGCAGAGAACAGGTGCCCACCACTGCACCGTGCCTTAACATATTAACCATCAGTATTTACACACTAGATCACGACAAAGAAGCCGAGCAACGTTTCTGGTATTTCTTTGTGCTGCAGACCTCCGCAAAAGCCTGTCTCTATCCGTCTCTGGTGTGATAACGTTGCTCGGTTGGACAGGACACACGGATATAGTGCGGCAAAACGGCAGTTATTCTAAACGATGCAGAAAATGGTGAGAATATAATCACCCGTCTAGCTTACCTTGATGAACCGTCCTCTGCGCTGCCAAGCAGGGGGGGGGGGCGAAAACTGCACCTGGCTAAATGTCAGCTAGTGACAGACTCCGACCGAGGCGGACATGCTAGCCGTTAGCAGCGTCATCTTCAGCGCTCCGCTTTGCCGCCGCCGCTCCACTTCGGCACACGAACTCGACCTGGTTTCATTGTCGCGAATTCACCCTTTGGAAACACGGCGGTGGGAAACTCTGGGACAGCAAAATTGCGAAGATATCAATTTAAAGTACCTAGGATGAGGCTAAATATTCAGTCAAAATGGCTTGAAAATACGCCCCTTTGGAGAAAAAAATCCAGCTCGGCCAATTGTTGGTCGCCGCTTTACCTCGCACGCGAGGCGCACCGGTTAACGGTTGGTCCGTGAGACCAATCGGACTCATCGAAGTGTTTGTGGAGCTCATCACAGACGTAAGCGATGAGAAAAGCAACGGGACGGCTACTGCGCGCCCTCTGGCCTCATCGAGATCCGCTGCCACCTTACTACACACCTTACACACTCTACAATGCATGTATACGACATTGGTGAAGAAAAGAAACAACATTAAATTTAAATAACATAAAACTAATAAACATTTTTGAAATATAATATCAATTAAAATCAGTTTTAAATTGCGCCATTTTAAAACATGTATTTTCAAGGCAGTTTACAAAAAAGTCAGATCAGTGCAATCAAAGACAGATTCGAGTCAGTATCCATTACAAATGATCCAAGAGAAACTAGAAACATAAATTGCCTTTAAAAAACTGAAAAGAATAGCTAGGAGAGCTTAGACCTCTGTTAAGTACAGTTTAGATTCATTCATAAAACCTGATCATGCCCAAAATTTAATCACTTTTTCCTTGCCCCATATTCTGGATATTGCATCCAAAACTCTCAACAACTTTGAGTTAGTTTTTAATTTCTGTTTTATTTTATATGTTACTCTACAGCTTACTGTCTGTGTTTTCATTTACCCTTTATTATTATTTGTTTTGTGTGTGTGTTCCTTAACATGAATTTCCACACTGTGGGAACAATAATCTTTTCATTCATTCATTCATTTGTTTGTTCATTCATTCATTCAGATGAACAGATAAACACCAGCAAAAACATAACCTATTTGGTGGATTTAATTTGGTGTTATGATAAAATTATTAGCGATTATAAGAAATATCTGAAATGTAGGAAAGCATTAGAAAACATTTTGAAATATTGAGAAATTACCGTAATTTGTCTTCTTCTGCAGTGTGATGAACTTCTGATGCCGAAACCAATCAAAATGCTTTAAGGAATGCAAAAAGCTGTTTTTTTGCTGAATTAACTTAAACAAATAACAAATAAAAAGATATGTTCTTCTGGAGTTTGATAGATAAAAAATCAGTAAAGATGTGTTTTTCTGAACTGTTGATTTACTAATAGAAAAAAAATAATAAACACCAATACCATTGCAGTGTTTTTATGAGATGATCTGTAGGTATGACTAAAGCAGCAAAGAGTGCCCAGCCGCAGCCCAAGGTTGGCAGACATACTGTACCTCAACTCACTTAGTGCCTCTCAAGTCCGAACTCAAAAATTCCCTGTTTGTTTATGTAAATTGACTTCTACTTAGTTTGGAATCTCGAAACTATGTAAAAAGTTTTCATTCGATGTAAAATTAATCTGGTTATTTTTATTTTTGTAAAAAACAACAACAATAAAAAACAATTAATCTCCCACTTTAGGGGGGCTTTCACTCAGTTTGGAGGTGCTTCAGCAGCCCTAAAATTTCACTACAAATGGCTAAGGTTCCTGTACTGAACAGGTAAAACTAAATCTATTTCTCATGATGAAAAGCGCTGGCACAGAAATAAAAACTTACAGGTCTCTCGGATCAATTAAATTGTTTACCTTCACAGTTTTTCTATCCGTGAAGCAAGGTGGGTAGAGTGCCCAACAATTGTACAATAGTAAAAGTAGCACTACTTCAAAATATATTAAAAATAAATAAATAAATAGCCATCCAAGAAATTAGTTGAGTAAAAGTAAAAAGTACTTTGTAAAAAGGCTACTAGAGTACTGAGCAACATCTGATTTAAGATGTTTAAAATTCTGTTATTAGACAGACGAAATTATAAAGTTAATGGCAAATTTTGATATATTAAAGACTAAAATGAAGAAAATTATACAAATAAGTAAAATAATTAAAAAACTAATTTAAGCAGAAGAAACAATTTTCTAAATCAACATTTTAATTAAAATACCAATACTTATAGTAGGAAATGAATAAATACATCTTAGAACAAAGTAAAAAGTACTCCCAGGGATACTTTATGGCGTTTACTGTATAATTCTTGATCTCAAAATGGACACCAAGCTTAACAGACAGCAGATTACTTTAGAAAACCAAATCTTGTGAATGAACAGGAAGTTTCTTTAATAAACTGTAGGTGTTTGTCTAAGTCTGGTGTGTTTTTGGTTAAAATATGTTTGTTCTTCATTTAGTGAATTTAATCATTGTGGCAGAGTATCCAGAAATTCTACTCAAGTAAGAGTAAGCGTACTTCATGGTAATACTACTCTAGTAAAAGCAAAAAGCATGGCATAAGAAAACTACTCTTCAAAGCAATTATTTTTCAAAACATTAAGTTAATGTAACTAAGTAAATGTAACTACTTACTACCCACCTCTGTTGCAGTTTTAGGTATTAAAAAATTAAATTATACAATACTGCCCTGTTATTTTATTTGCCTGTATGAATAAAATATCTGGCCTTAAATTGGCCCTTTGACAAATTTGACCTCAAACCACCACTGAGAGAAGCACAACTAAACAGATAATCTCTGAGAATTTTTGGATTCTGTAGGATGAATGCAAACACATATAAGTACAGTAGTTTAGACAAATTCTCATCCAATCACTATGTTTAGGAAAGATACAGGGTTAAACACTGAAAGACATCTTTGTTGGCAGCAGTATCCAGATGCACCCCTCCGGGATGTATAGGAAGTGAAAAGCAAATAAAGAGATTAATAAAATAATAATAATAAGTTGCTTTTGGTTGAGTATTTCTTTATTATAAAAAGGCCTCTTGGCATTCATTTGAATATATTTGGAAATACTGTTGATTTCTATTTAAATCAAAAAACATGTTTTTAGGCCAAGTTGACTTTGTGGGTTGCTTCCTTTAAAAAATGTCAATTAAGTAATGATTAAAAATCAGCATTTTTTTTGCAATAAAGCATTGCATTATATGATTTGACTAGATTATTGAATGTTCCCACTGGAGTGTTGATGATTACTGTATCATAATGAGCTCTGAATCTTTAAACGAGGCCAAAAACTCTTCTCTGGAGAATCTGCTAATTTTGCTTTGTAAGTTTATACCTACTTCAGTTAGAAACTTAAAAATATTTTTATATATGACAAATAATTCCGTCTTTGGTCAGATATCTAATACATTTTTTGTTACTCGGTGGAAGCTTTGTGTTTGGGCGTCATGCTGTTTTCTCCCCACCCTTTCGAAAGAACTCCACAGTTTTCATCTCCACCCACGAAACTTTCATTGGCTGTCTTCTGATGGATATGAAAAGTGAGAAACTTCAGCTCAAATCATATTGGAGTCTGTCTTCAGCTGACTGTGTTGGACTCATCTCAGGTAAACCTTTTATTTTTACATCCTGAGAGATTCGGTATTGTATTGTACACTCACTCTTAAGTTGTTTTTAATGTGTTACTACCAAGTTGTAGCTAAATGTAGTCCAACTTTTGAACAGCAAGTCAACAGTTCTCTTTTTGTGGCTTATAGGTTAAAACTAAACAGATCCAGGATGCTGTTTGCTTTTCTTCTTCTGTGCTCTGGGTTCTTCCTGGACCTAGGGGTGTGTACAGCAGGTAAGATCTAAACAGAAACCTATTGCATCGATTTAGCTGATTTACCGTACTTTATTGTTGAGGACATCAAAAGAAAAAACTATTTGTTTTTCTTGACCTACAACCCGGTCAGTACATTTTTTCATTCGGTGTAGTGGCAGCTTCCGTTTTTGTTCTCTGCCAAATCCCTCATGTTTCACCACAGGATACGGCCGAAACTTCTCAAGCTTGACAAGCCTTAAATGCATGCACTGTCAGCTGGAAAGAATATCAAAGTTTAGCACCACATCCTGTCCAACTCTTTTAGAAAAAATGGAGAGGGGAGCAAGCCAAATGACATTCTAACAAAAATTGGTAATAAATCGAGTCTTTGGTGGGAACAAAGCTCCTCTGATTCAAAAGGGGTCAGAGAATGACAGGGCCTTGAGGACCCCTTATAATGTGTCATCTTTTGAAAAAGAGGATCTGATGGTTGTCAGGATCATCCTGTGGTGATGGATCCCCATGGCCTTGGCCTGGATACAGGCTTTTGATACTCTTTGTCTGTGCCCCCATCAAACACTGTCATGCCACTGAGGCTCTTTAAATTAACACTCTGCTCTAAATAGACTGCAGAGTCTACTTTCAGAGAAAGGAAGTGTCTGGATCTCTAGGATACCAGAAACACTGCATGACCTTCAGGCACCCTAAATCCCACCTCCAGTCTATATCTCTACTTATGTCAGTTGGTCGAGGGATTTATGTCAAAAGCATTTAGTGACCAGAAGTCAAAATCAAACCAGGACTAGATTTATCGCTAATGTGTTTTGTGTCAATGTCTTACTGAAATATCTCTTCCTCTTACACTTTTACATTTGTGAAATTACAGTCACAGCCTTTTCCCTTTTATTCGAATTTAATGCGATATATACAATATTCGTGAAGTGGAATGAAAAGGACATGATTTCAGTGTTTTTATCACATATATAGAAATCTGCAAAGTTTGGAGCGCATTTGTTCAATGCCTCTCAGTAAATACTAAGTAGGACCACATTTAACTCAAATGACAACTGTCTTTTTTGCTATGTCTCAGCTTTGCTGAGCCACTGATGTTATTACCCATTTTTCGTTGCAAAACAGTGCACAATGAGTAAGATTAAAGTTTGTGACAATCCGTAAGCATCAATGTTCAATATTTTCAGTTTCATTCAGGTCTGGACTTTGGCTGGGCCATTTTAACACAACCGTATGCTTTGATCTTAACCTATATTATTGCTCAGGCTGTATGCTTGGCTCGTCATCCGGCTGGATATCCGCTGCAGTCTCAAGCCTTCTGCATCCTCTAACTGGTTTTCTTTCCAGGATTGCCTTGTATTTATGCTGCTACTCAGTTGTCTCGGATACTCCCGCTGAACGCGAGAACGTGACGTATTTCCCAGTTATAGTTTGTCTTTGTGGCTGCTGAGTCGGAAAGAAAATGGACGCCATCAGGGCAGGCAGCTGTTATAGTGCTGCAGGGGGCAAGCCAGTCATTGTTATTGTTAAAGCATGAAAAACAAAGCTTTACATTATAATATACACACAACAAGACCATGCAATGTATAAATTGGTGTCAAGTCAAGTCTGTAGGATCATTTAATAACGACACTGAAATGACCAACATAGTACGAATACAAACAAAAATACATCTCAATTGCAGGTACAGCCAGCTTTGTTCTCGAGTTGTTCCCTCTACTCAGTCTACTATTAAGAGCTCCAAGTTGGAGCTCAGAAGTTCCAACCTAAATGGTGCATGTCACAGTGAAATGACACAAAACAACTGCAAGATTTCCCAATTTCCAACTCATAAGATCAGACCAGTAGTTAATTTCCCTGCGACTATGGCCATGATGCTGCCCTTGTCATGCTTCATAGTGAGGATGTTGAGTGTTACTCTTTTAACCAGATCCTTCATCTGTTGTGATGTGCGCCTTTTTCTTGGTGTTGGGTTAGCTGCTTTGCTGGGATATTGAAAGTTGAAGGAGGGCGTGGTCATTGATTGCTTGGCCCTTTTCCCTCGTCCTGATTGGTGGATTGTGATGTGACCAGGGATACTTTTGAGCTAGGCCCCTCCCCTTAGTTATAAAACTAAACCTACCACGTTATCTCTACAAAACACGATTAGTCCAAATAATCTTTCAGCTAAATAGTACAATCAACAAATGTTAAGTAATGATAGCCGGTTTTTACAAATCATAACATTATAAGTAGTGATCACTCAAAAGTTTAACTAGAAAGAAAATCTAGGGTTACAGTGTACTGCTTTAATTTCCTTAAAATTACTGTCCACCGCGGCACGTCTATGGCATAAGAGATAATGGCTGCCGGCGCGTGCTTTGCGAGCACATCTGACAGGCACGGGTTGACAAGGGAGACTTTGCAGGGGCGGTGTTCTGAGCATCTGCCAAACACCTTCTGGCGTTGTACAGGTTGGCCAATTCCACATACCAGAGTTATTGACAGATCAACTTTTTGGAAAAAATTAGTTAACATAACGTAGAATATTAAGTTTCAGGAACTAAAAGCAAATATTTATTGCAGTGTGTAGTTCCTCCAGAGGCATCCTGCTTTCGAACCTTATAATTCTTTCTTCTCATGGTCTCTCAGTTTTGTTCGACAGTCATGTTTTGGTATGTTTGTAATTGTGCTGTTTCCATTTTCAGATGTTTGAAATGAACAGTGCTCGATATATTAACCAAACCTCACTTTAAGGTTCTCCACTACCTCACTACTGAACTGTCTGCTGCATTCCTCAAACGTCATAATTCTGTTTGTTTTCTAATGCTCTTTAATGAACCTCTGAAGCTTTCCCAGAGGAGCTGTATATGCTTTATAATGAGTTTTTCTTACCCAGTGGTGGACTCTGTTTAATAATTAGGTGACTTCTGAAGTCAAGTGGTTGCACTGAAGTTAGCCTTTGAATAACTTCACAATAAGGAGGGAATAAACAGAATAAGGGGTATTTATTAATACTCTTACAAGGTATGTAATTTAAACATTATCAGGTTTAGGCTTAAACAAGTGAGATATTGTCACACTTTCAGGGCTACAATAGAAATAAAGCTATTTTTTATACTAAAAGCCAGGTTGTAGAATTGAACCGCTGAGCCTCATCCCAAATCAAAGGCGATTACTTTATGATAAGGTGATGTTGTTTCATCAAAGGTTTGGCAGCTACTTGCCTAAAATATACTGCTCTATCTAATTTATTCTGCATTTCCCATTTCTAAATCAGCACAATCCGAGCTGAGAATCACAACCATAAAGGTACTTTTAATCGTTTGTTCTTTCAGTTAACCAAGTCAGTTTATATACATTAAATAAAAGATACACGATAAATGAAAAAGTGTTCGTATGTCTATTCCTAGCAAGAGCCATATACAATGTCCAAAGGAGGTCAGCTGGAAGGCTTTTGCATGGACCTGCTTTCTGAAGTGGCCAAGAGAGTTGGATTCCAGTACAAAGTGAAGCTGGTGAAAGACAGCTCCTATGGTCGGCAGGATGAGAACGGGAACTGGAATGGGATGATTGGAGAGGTGTTGAGAGGGGTGAGCACAGCAACTATTAAATAAATATGAACTCTTTCAAATATTTTTTTTTTAAATCCATTGACTGTTTTCTTTTACAGGAGGCAGATCTTGCGATTGCTCCACTGACTCTGACTGCAGCCCGGGAGAAAGTTGTGGGCATGACCAAACCTTTCATGCAGACTGGGATCAGCATCCTACTGAGGAAGGACATCACAGAGAGTGCCGGTTTCTTTGACTTCCTGACGCCCTTCGCACCAGAAACCTGGATCGGCATACTCATCGCCTACATGGCTACTGCTGCTAGCATCTTTATAGCTGCCAGGTTTGTCATATCAGACAGAGATTAATGTTGTTGCTGCTACCTGAATAGTTGTCTGTGGACTTTTGCACTTTTTTATAGCCAGAAGTTTTCCTTTAGGTGCTATTTTGATGAAAATGAACTTTTTTTTCTAATGCTCAATGCAGACTAAGCCCATCTGAGTGGAGTGAGGCTCAGAGTGAGAGAAACAGATTCAGTTTCCTCTATAGCTTGTGGTACACAACTGGTGCGCTGACTCTACAAGGTAAAGCAAAAACAAGCAGCATTCATTTTCTTATCCTTTTTTAATTACATCTTTCAAATTAGGTGTTTCAAATCATTAATTTTTTACATATTAGCTTTCAAACGGTGCTATTAGTCAGTTTAGGTACCTTTACACAGATTTACAAAGAATCTAAAACATTCTTATTAAAACTGACATGGAGTAATGTAATCTGAAATGAACAAATTAACCAACAAAACGGTGTAATTTAGAGTTACAAATTTGTTTAAAAAAAACATTTGGCAGTAAAAGTGTTAATATAATTATTTTTTACTCCCAAGTTCTTTCTAATTTTATGTCACCAGCCACTAAACAATTCACAATATGCCCAATTAAAGCAGGATATATGTATTTTTTTTTGTCCATCTCAGGTGCTGGTACTCATCCTAAAGCCCTATCAGGACGTATCATCTGCAGCAGTTGGTGGTTGTTTTCTGTCGTTCTCTTGGCGTGTTATTTCTCCAGCCTCAGCTCCTACTACAAAACCCCAGAATCAAGTCACCTGACAGTGAAAGGGTTCGAGGACTTGGCTAATCAGAACACGATTGAGTACGGATGCCTGGCCGGTTCCTCCACCCTTGCTTTCTTTAAGGTGAGCATGACCTAACATTGCTAATCTGCCCTGTGTGGACACATTGGAAATGCTTCCGCTTCTTTCCCTCACGCAGAATTCAAACAACCCAGTGTACCGCAGAATCTACGAACACATGGAGAGAACTGAGAGCTTTGTGTCATCTATGGATGAGGGGATGAAACGAGCAAAAGAGGGAAACTTTGCCTTCATCGGAGAGTCTGTTTCTCTTGACTTGGCTGTAGCACGTCATTGTGAGCTGGTGAGGGTGCATGAGGTCATTGGCATGAGGGGATACAGCATCGCTGCCCCACTCGGTAAGGATACCTCTCCTAAAATCTCATTTATTTAGATGTACCAAATTTGAAGTAAATATAAAACGGTGAAGGAATAATAATAATAATAATTATAATAATTATTATTATTGTAGATCCTATTACAATATTTTAAATTAGCATTATTACTATAATAGTTTAATTGATAGATATAAAATATTAATATTTTTAATGAAACATTTATTTTTATGTATATGAAATAAAAGAAAGAAAACCATGAATGGATATCATGAAATAAAAATGTTCCCTTTAATCAAGGTTCCCCCATTATAAAGAACCTGAGTGTGGCGATCCTTCAGCTTAGCGAGGCGGGTGAGTTGGCCTATCTGCGGAGCAAGTGGTGGGCGAGCAGCTGCATAGCGGACAAGGCCAAGCCTGCAGCTGTGCAGCCACACAGCCTAAAGGGGATGTTCCTGGTGCTCGCTCTGGGCCTTGGGCTGGGAACAGTCATGGCTGTTCTCGAGCTCACCTTTAAGAGTCGCAGAAAGGCAGCCGAACAGCAGGTATGGGAAAGATGTCATTGTTTCAGTTGTTTTAAGTTGTAAAAAAACAATTTTCTTCTAGATATGACTATAAAAACGGAATAAATCATCAACATTGATGCTTAGATTCAATTACTTGATCATCTGTGCACCAGTGTCTGCATTTTATTCATCAGTGAAATGATTTTTTCCGTTTCTCTGCCTTTTTACACTGCAGAAGTCATGTTGCACTGTGCTGACGGAGGAACTCAATCTGCGTCTGAAAAACAAAAGTGCAAACAAGCCCCAGGAAAGTGCAGACAAAGAAAAAGCATAAAAGACCCAAATATTAACTCATCTGAAAATGTCCCTTTTAAATTAAATCAGACTTAACTTTATGGGACCTTAAAGTTACCTGTACCTTTTATTCCAAACAAAAACATTTAACCAATAAAAGTCACAGTAATTTTTACTAATGTGTTCTAAATGTAAGTAAAAAATATATCAATTTGTTTTTACAAAAATTTATTTTTAATCCAAGTTAACATTTAAAATCTAAAAATACGACTTACATATAAAGCTTGATTACTAATTTATAAGCTTTGCAAGCATTTCTGTACAGTTGGCAGCAGCATCATGTGATTTCAGCTATTTCTTTTACAAACAATGTCTCACAGTAAAAAGGTAAGGATTGTAAACATTCCAGCTAAACTAGAAAAATAAAGTTTGTATTTTTGCTCCGGGTCACATATGATGGACTCCAGTTTTTTTTCCTCCAGCTTTTCCTCATGACTCCATTTGTGCTTTCTTCTTCTTGTTCTTTTTTCCCCTCTGAACTTGAATTTTGATGTCTTCAGTTTGATCAGTCAGAGTCATGATCTAATCAAGAATAAAAAAAGGATTAGAAACAAACACTTTACTCTCGGGTGATTGCTGGTCTTTCTAGTTTTCCACATTTAGTCATTAAATCAATTTATTTTATAGTGATTTTATGGTATTACTAAGTGCATAATTGGTGGGTTAAAATTGGCTGAGGAAATGCTGCCACTACCATATTTTTCAATGGTTATGATATCTTAATGGTGATATGCAGTTTTTTTTACCCCACCAGGACGTCAAGCCTTAAAATCCTAAACGTCATGCAGATTTGCAGTTCTACGTTACACTTTCCAGTTTTTAGGATTTTCAAAGCTTGGAGTTTTATAACCTAGCCCTGCTTTAAATGCTATCCTTCATCTGTCTGCTGTGGTCCTTGGTCTTCAGGATGTTGTTTCCTCACTAACGTTCCATAACACTGTGATGGACTGGCGACCTGTCCAGGGTGTACCCCGCCTCTCGCCCGTTGACAGCAGGAGATAGGCCCCAGCCCCCCGCGACCCCTGAAGGACTAATTGGTTCAGAAAATGGATGGATGGATGTTCCCTAACAAATCTCTAAAGCCTTCAAAAAAACAGCTGGATTTATCCTGAGATGAAATGAATGACAGGAGTAATCCATGAAGTAATTAGGCGCCTTTTGTAGGAAAGTGGTTGCACAGAATTTTATCCTGGGGTATCAGAGTAAATGGGGTTAAATGAAAATGCAGGCAAAACTTTTCAGATGTTTATTTCTAAAACAATTAAACTGTATATACCTTCACTTCTGCTTCACTGTTATGCACTATTTTGTGTTTTTTTAAGTATACAGAAAGTACAAGAATAATAAACTGAAGTTTGCAAAATAACCTGACAAGATGGGGAAAACTTCAAAGGTTTTAAATATGGCACATTGAATTTCTGTTCGTTCAGTATCTTATTTTTTCTTGGTGCTCACCGTCAAAGAAGAGAGGTGATTTACAGCGAATCTCTTTCATCCTCTGGTCGAACAGGGCCTTCATCTCCCTCTGCAGGGTACCCTCTCGCTGTTCTGACCAGGCTGCCGGGCAGCTGGGTACAAACTCCAGGCTGTCGGTGCTGCTGTTGCTGGATGAGCTTCCCGACAGGCAGAGGCCGTTGGGAATGGGCCTCATCTGGCTGCTGTGGTTTTGCTCTTGCTGCATATGCCAGTTAGGGGTCGACTTCCGGGTCACAGCTGGCGTCTGAGCAGAAGAGGTCTGTTTTCGGGGGCAGCTGTGCGAGCGGGCTTTTGTTCGTATCGGTGATGACGGCAGACTGGACGGAGGAGCCTCTAAGGTGCGTCTGACCCTGGCGGGGGATGATGGAGGGATGAGTTTAAAGATTTTGGCTTCAAGATTATACAGAGTCTGAGGCCAGGGGTCGGACTCAGGCTGAGGTCTCGGAGGGTGTTCAGGTTCAATGAAAACCTCGCTGTCTTCTTCGGGTTCCTGCTCCTCTGGTAACTCGGGGTGCTCTGGTTCGAATCTCTTCACTGAATATTGCTCATTGCCGTTTTGCAGCTGGAATTCACTCTCAGAGTCTTTTTGATCAGTTTGAGGTCGGTTATCGGGAATCTCAGCAAAAGAAACCTGTGAAGGGGTGTCCAGGTCAAAGCTCTCCTCCTTCACATAGGGAGCTGTCCCACTGCTGTGGTGAGAGTCTGCGGAGGACATCCGGCTGAGGAAGCCTCTGCTCGTTTCTGGAGGTTCCTGGATCTTAACTCGGTGGGCTCGTCTAACAGGCTCGCTCATGACCCCTTTGTGGAAGGCAGCTTTAGCTGCTGGGCCTTTTACAACTGGAGACATTTCCCCATTTCTGCTGTCCTGAGACATAGTGTCAAGATCCTTGTAGAACAACACAGCACGTCCATCTTCAGAGGACAGGACGGAGACGTCTACGGAAGGATGCCTTTGGTTGCCCCTAATGTGCTTCTGAGCCGCTTTTTGGATTTGTTTTCTAGCCGCATGCATAGCATGAGCAGGTTTGATCTGTTTTACAAAGAAACCTTTATTTGAGACTTGAAGAACAGGATAAAAATATGAAGGTGTATTTTAAAGTACTGTACCTTTCCTGTCATGTCATTAATGCCAACATGAACAAAAATGGACGACTCTGCCATTCCCTCCAGGTAGACATGGCGATAACCTGCAAACACAATCAAAGTAGGTCTTTGTGACAGAAACATGTTATTAGCCATGGCTTCTTATTATTTTTGCTTATTTACATCTAGTTTTTTATTTGAAATATATTTTTCTGACGCCTTGTGGAAGGGAAACTTTCAAGTTTCTGGAATATCCCAAAGGAAATTTTGTGACTCAGGTGTTAAGCTGTTAGTGAACTGTGATGTAGCATATGTAGGGAGACACTGAAAATAGACTGAACTAATGGCCAACCCAAAACCCCTTAAGATAAATATCTACCAGCCAGCTGAAAGTTCAAGCCCACTTGAATTTTGCAGTAGCACCCTTCTGGTTGTCAAATCAGGAGAAACAACTTTTTTTCTGATTTGAAACTAAACTAAAACATAATCACATATACCACCATTTCTACTGTAAAGCATGATGGTAGCAGCGTCATGCCGTGGGGAGGTTTTCCTATGGCAGAAAATTGGTGGCTTTAAGGCTTAGAGCGTAAGATGACAAGGAGTCAGATATAGAGAGATTTCTTACAGAATTTTTAAAATTATTTTTATTTGTTGTTAATCGAAATAAAAATGGAAAAGATCAAATTGAAAGATTTACCAAAGCAACAAAAGTAAAACTAGTCATAGTTAGGCAGGAAATCTTTGATAACAAATCTAATGAAAATGTGGAAAAGCACCTCATCCCTTATGTTTAGTACAGTAGAGGTCCTATTATGGTGTGGGCCTTATTGTCTCCCAAATTCCATGCAAACTTAGCAAATTGCATGGCATGAAGAAAATCTTAAAAAGCATGAGATTTTAAATAAGAATCAGCAGACCTCTGATTAAACCCTGAAGCAGCATTTTCACTGTTTTATTATTATTTTTAGTAAAATTATTGTCCTAAACATCAACATCAACCAAACATCATAGAAATTAATCTTCCTATGTGGTCACATCTTAACCCACAGTTTTAAACCATATTCCAGTCCAACGTTGTAGATTTGAGCAGGCAGCCTACCTGGCATCATGCTGGTGAAAGACACTGTCCTTTGTCCAATAAAATCTCGTCCAATGGGATCATGATCCCAAACTTGGAACCTTACCAGGGCAATCTGTGGCATTTGGATGCTGAAAACGAGGGTCTCCTCCCACATTGGATTGAAGCCTGTATGACAGTAAAGTTGAAATGAATGGTAAACAGAGTCATAAAAAAACTTTGACTTAAACGGACTATATCATGCAAAATGAAGTTTTTGGAATGTTCAACCATCTGGTAATGCAATTTTCTCATAAAACCCCCCACCAGAGTGGTTTTTGGCTTAATTCAAGCATGTCTGAGTAACCCTCTTGAATTCTGCTCTCTGAGCAGCTGCCCCTCCCTCTCCTAGAAATTAACTAAGGCTACGTCCACACTAAGCCGATAAGGTTATACGGTGAGTTAGACGCCTAATGTTATCCACTCAACACGAGCATTTACGCCCCGTTTAAGGTCCCATTATTATTTCAGGTCACATTAATACTCTATAACACCAACGGTAACATTTTATCATATACATTTCTATCCCAGAAGTTGAAAGCTGTAAAATAGCATGATACAGCCCCTTTAAGAGTTTCTGCACTCACCATTGTCATCCACCACTCTGGTTTGCTGCTTTGAGCAATCAATAGGCAGACCGATAATCTCGACTTCAACGAAGGGATCGATTATCTGGGAAAAAAAAGGAAACTAGAGGTAAAACTTTTTTTGTCTAATCAGTGAATCTGAAAGGTTGTTCCACTATGAGGACTCTTACCTCTCCTCTGTCCCCAAACATTGAGTCTTTGGGTTTGGGAAGTTGCTGCCCACTGATGATCTTTAGCACCAGCTGAGTTTTTCTGTGTCCTGGCAAGGGATCCTCTGTCACTGGGTTAAAGGCACCTAAGAAGGACCATCCACATTTTATCGCTCTGTCACAATGTAATACATTAATACAATTATTGTGCTCTTTGTGCATACTGTCTCATATACCTTTAGACATGCATTTAGGCTTCAGAATATATCCACAGTTTCCATTGCTTGAAAACTTGGCTCGGTTTAGTTCAAGCATGCGGCCTTCTGTTTGGTAATTCATTGCCACTAAAATAAATGAATACATTCAAAATAAACATGGAGAGCCTTCTGGTAACATCACCCAACATTCAAGGAACCGGTTTATTTCTTTTACCCATATGGCATCCTGTGTTCCAATATGGCTGCGGGTTAAAGTTGCTCGAGTCCACTCTGAAGTTTGAGGGATAGACTCTCAGAAGCTGGCGCTGGTTGAAACGCACCAGCTCCCCGGGCTTTAGCTGTAAAATCTGGTTCATTACAGTCTCATTAAGAGATGACACCTGCCAGCTGCTCAGAAATCCTGCAAGAGAGGAATCGATGCCATCATCTTGCGTCCTAAAGCATCATCAATGTGATGGTTTCACCAAAGATATATATCACTATGTTAAGCCTCTTTGAATTTACCTTGTGTTTCTATTTCATGCACGCGGACAGATTTTGTGTACTTTACCAGGTCAGACAAAGCTCTGGAGAGTCTCATGGTTTTCCTTTTTCTGAAGAGATATTGTCAACACACAGATGTAGCTGCAGATATATATATAAATAAAAATATTTTGCGGATAAGACGGTCATTTCAATGACCTTACTTAGGATGGTAAACGATCTGGCCTCTCTCTCTGCTGCTGCTGTGGTCGGATTCACCGTCAGACATGGCCTTGGTCTTCACATGTATTTTCTTTTTTCTCTGAAAACAGGAAAAAAAACTAAGCTTTTTGAAATATCATGTTTTATATACCTTTTATCAGACTGAAAATTTTTGCGATTAGAGAATCGGAAGAAATGGATGAGCACCTTTCTTTTGAAGCTCCTAATGATAGATCTGCCAAATCGTCTCTTCTTTTTGGGCTGATTAGTTGATTCTGCCCCGCTCCCATCCTAAAACAATTCAACGCTTTTTGTTAACATCTTCAATCATCCATATATTCATCCATGCCTCCATCTATCTACCCATTCCTTAATTTACCTGTAAGTTGATGTCCCTATCATCATCATCCTCCTGCTCATCCCCACTGTCTTCATCAGACACATCTCCCTCCTCTGCATCAGGATCAAGGTTTGCTGGCAGTTTTTTTCCCTGAAAAACAAGAATTTATATTTTTTTACACGTAATTATGCAATGTCCTGCACTTTAGTTTGAACTGTAAAACAAATCCGGACCTTAATTAAAATTTTTCCTTTCAGAATCTCAGGTGAAGGCAGCTTCTTGCATTCCTGCACACTGACATTACTCAGATCCAGTTTATCCTGCAGCACCTCTTTCAGGTATTCAGCCATCTTTTTCTGCTGGGGCACAGAGCAGTGGTTCTCTATAGACAGGATAACAGGGTACCTGAGGGGGAGCCAAAATGACATACTGAGGATTTAAAGCAGTCCTGCAACACATGTAACACTATAAGGACACAACAGAGCTTACGGTGACTTAGTGAAGGCATATTTGTTTAATGTTTCAACAACGTCTTTGAAGAGAATTTTTGATGTCAAGGTGTAGCCATGATGGATAATTGGTTCACCATCTGGTCCATCCCAGCAGTCCACTGTAAGAGGGGGCATAAAAAACAAAAAGATGTTGACTTCTTTGTAATATCATGCAGAATTTAAACAAAGGCTGGTAGTGCTTTTTGCAGTCCCTTACCCTCCACACATCGGCAGCCTGCCTGCAGAACATAGGCATACATTTCCGCCCTCGACTGAGAGAGCAGCTGGTCTCCAGTCAGGTAGGTGTTGTGTGATGTGGCAATAAAGTAATTAGTGAGTGGCTGCGTCATGTCCTGGTTCACTTGATTGTGCTCAGGGTTAAAGATGTCGCCTGCAGGACTTCGCATGTAGTTGGTGAAACCTTACGGAGGAAGGTTGGTGTCATAAAGTGGCAGCATGTTCAGTTTAAGTGGCAAAATGCACGTAAATTTCTTTCATTATATACTGGATTAGCAATATCCACCCACCGTCAATACCCAACACCATATGCTGGAGGTTCTCAGGACAAGGCTCAAACCTAGCCACAATGTCGACTAGATGCTCTCTGGTCAGACCACGCATCTATGCAGAAAAAGACATAATATGTGGTAAATATGTTTTTATTTTAAATATCAGGTGTTTTAGTCACAATTGTAGGAGCAGTAAATATTTTTTTCATACATAAAAGGTTTGTATTTTTCTCATTGATTTTGGTTTGGTTCATACAGTGGCTTCTACATTTGTTGGGAATCCTGGGATAAATGTGTTAAAAGTCATGAAATAACAGCATTTTTATATAACATGGTCACAGTCAACCCATGCCACCAAGTACCTGTTTTTACAAAAATCATCTACCACAACTACTGTTACCCTGAACCTTTACAATTAAATAAATCGTAATTGAGCTAGTTTTTATTTATTTATTTATTTATTTTTAATTAATTAATTAATTAATTATGCTCCCTTGCAACCTATGGTCACAATAATCATTAGACTGTAAACAAAAAATAAATAAATAAATATATAGACAGTTAAAAAAATAGCAAAACAAAGAAAATACAAATTCATAAAAAGGCAGTTATTAACAATATTTACATATAACAGCTGATAAAAAGAAATATTGATAAATATGATCATTTTCTCTATTTTAGATAAACATTTACATTAAAAGTGTGATATTCTCTACAATTTCTTTTGTAGTTTTTTTATTTCCTATTTCAATAGATACATTTTACTTCTTTTTAAGAGATAGAGATTTTCATTGAGCTGAGACAAAGACTCTTAGCTCAATAAAAAAATGACCTTAAAATGATAAAAAAAATCAAGTTTTTTATAATTAATGAAATATAATGTACAATTTAGTAAACAGGAAATGAAAAAATAAAATTGGAAATAATCTGACAGAGGCAGCTCTCACATTGACACAGAAATCTTGATTGCTGATTAATGCACTGACCCTATAACAGATTTTAGTATAAACAAATGTGGTAAATGTGCAACAGATCTGATGCCTTATGATAATTCTAGAGATGTATTTACTCAAAACAGAGAATGTTAAGGCTAAATACATTTGCCGAACTGACTAACTTGAATTACAACTGGATTTTTATTGTTAATCTAATTTAACAATGGACAGTTTTAGGGGTATTTTTGTCTGTGTGTTTTAAGTCAGTGAATATCGTGTCTCCAAAATAAAACTACAACCAGTAATGCCAGACTGTATACGCATGTTTTTTATAGATCACTTTTAAGGAAAAAAATAAAGAGGCCACCATGTCAATTTATTCAAACTTAAAATAAACAATAGTTGGGAAAGCTGTAAGAAATTAAGAAAATATTTTCCCCCCGGTACAACATCTCAGACAGACTCTCCTCATCCTTTTTTACCTTCTGTTCATTTTCCAGAAAACGTGCAAGGTCGTGTAGATCCAGTACTTCTTTTTGATTGCTGTAGGAGATCATGATCAGGTAGAGGTCTCTGCGTGTGGAAATCATCTTGTAGAAGGAACAAAATTCGTCAAAGCCCAGAGAGCCCTGGATCTCATCTGTGTCTGCTTCCTGCAGATAGTGACAAAAGAGTTTCAGCAGCGGGGGAATAAATCTCCCTGTGTCGGCTTATCAGCAAAAACGTAATAAAATTTTGCTCATACATAGTTATTGTCATCAGCAGGAATCCATTTAGCTGCTGAACTAATGCAATAATACAATGCAACTCAAGCCATCTGTGGAGGGCATATGGTTTTCCTGTGGCACTCTCTGGCCCTGTTCTGCCAAGTAACTGAATAGATGTATTTTACTGAGCCACCATCATTTAATCTCAGCATTTATTTGATAGAACTGATGGCCAGATCACAGAGAAAATCATTTTTGATGAATCACTGAATGGACTTTTGGTTTCATGTCTGTGTTCTTGCCCTTTTGTCCTCATCTTTTTCCACAGGCATTTTGCCTGTATCTGACTGAACTAATATCGGATGATCACGCTAGGTACACCTCTCTAATGGTGGCAGTATCATGCTGAGGGACTGCTGATCAGAGTCGATTGGGACACAGATGAAGCTAAACACAGTTTAACCCCGGAGTCAAACATGTTATAGGTTTGAACCCCCAAAGTAAATCCCAACACACTTTGTGGAAGTCTTTGGCTGTACCATGGCAAAATATGACTTCCTTTGTAAGGCACTATAGTTAGTCTAGCTTATAGATTTGTTCAAAAATGGGATGACTCAACACAAAATATTCATTTTAAAATATAAGCAATAAAAAAAAAAGAAACAAAAAATTAGCATGTAGCTGTCGTTAAGTGCTATTCACATTTAGCTAATTTCTAATTTCTGCTAAATCATTTGATGCGCGTTAGCTTATTTTTCAGCCTGTAAGGTCAAACATTGCAAATGCAGCAAATAACAGGAGTAGTTGAAGTTTGTGGTTGTAGTTGAGCTTTAACACCACAGATTTTCATTTTCTAACATATAAGCTAGCTAGACCAGTGTAAAATGTGAAAAACAATGTATCCTTTTCATTCAGTTTCACAGACCTATTCTATCCTATCTTTTGTGGTACAATCACTACTTTCGCAAGGCACTAGCCAGCTATCACATTCTCAAAACTGTTGTAAATGAAGGCAATAAATAAATATATTCAGCTGTGTTGCTATCTGTTTGCTGTGGCAGCTTGCAAAATTAACAGTCTGGGGAAATATTCTCACTTGAAACATGTCCTTGACTTTCTGCTTGGGTAAATTCACATTAAGCTTGTGAAGCAGCTGGTGAACCTCTCCAATACTCAAAGTACCATCTCCATTTTTGTCAGCCTCAGAGAAAGTCTGCTGCAACCATGTACACCCGCAGATAAGGCTCAATCAACAAATATGAGTGTGAGTTCAGCTTTTAATATTGAATTGTGCTGTCTACATGAATGCGATGAACTTTAAAAAGGATATTGATCCCTGGTACGCTGTCTGCGGGCCAGACTGTCTTCATCACTGATCCCAGCCATGAGGTACTTTAGCCCGTTGATCCAGGTGCGCACGTCCTCTGCATTATTGGAGACCAGGTCCAGGGACTTGACTCGATCCCCGTAGTAAATACTGAAACAACAGTTTGGGTCGAAACGGTTTTCTGCATAGCGCCGGAAGATCTCTGATTTCTTCCCCTCACAGACCTCGTGGATGGAATCAATCGATACTGGAACAGAGAAGAGATTCAGGTTTTCAGATTGTTTTGACAAAGACAGCAGAAAACAAATTAAACTAGAAAGTACTCACACTCCTATACATTATCATTCTATTGTTTATATTTGAGTCTTATTTTAAAAGGAAAGTTATTGTGAAGAAAAAACTCCACAAAAAATAGCCCACGGAAACAAAATTAACACAGGTTTTCAGCCTTTTCTTCTCCGCAGTACGTCTCATTATCAGACCTATTAGTAGACACACTTTTTGGGTCTTTCGAGATATAATATTTAAAGTCAAGTATATATTTCTTTGTCACAAAGTTTGCTCTCTCTCGCAAACTTATTTGTGAAGCATTTCCCCACCAGGATAGCAGGGAGTGCAGGCCTTTTCTGGCTATCATTGCAGTGACGTCTCTGGCCAATGAACGTTTATTTACTTCAGCTTGTAAATGCACAAACTCTCAAGGAGCAATGGCCAGTAAAGAGAGTGTTTTGATTTAGCTGTAAAGCTTTTTACTAGAATAGCTCTACGAATTCTCTAAAAACCCATGTACACAAACATAGCGGTCTGTTTTGTTGTTATCTACACCTTATGGTGTTCAAAATCATCGAAAGACATATTACACTAGAACAGATCAATCATTTATCGTCCAACGAAGGGTAAATTTTGTTTCCTGTACAGACAAACAGGCCTGGTAATATTAAGCATTTAGTGCCCAAAAGCTGCACTTACTACTAATTGCATTCTGGCAAAATGACCAGTCAAAGACGCGGGCTCTATGTTGCATTCAACAGATAGTCAAGAAATTGGGCTGTTCTCCGTCCCTCCATCTATCTGTCTCTACACCTCAGCTAGTGAAAAAGATAGGCTTAAAGGGAAAGTTTTGTTTTTTACAACCTGAACCTTATTTTTGGCATTTATTTAAGTTTGGAACAACTTGGAGTCCTTCGGGAGAAGTTTATATCCATTCGCGATGAGCGTATATCCATATAATAAGAGTCAATGGGGGCAAGAAATTTGCTGCTTGTAATAAGGCATTAGGCTATCTGTCCCAAAACTCCTTCATTTAACCATGTTTTGTTATTAGACGTTAGCACTGCTCCCCTTGGAGTTCAGAACCTCTTGGAAGTGCTTATTTGTTCACACTATCATGCGAGTTCAGTTAAATCACTGCCGTGCTTCATCCTATTTGTAGTCTCAGCAGGACTTTCACTCTGTGCTCCACGGCGGTCGGTTAGACAGAACATGCTACTGCAGACATCAACAGGGTTCGCGTTTGCGTGTTTCCAAATTGCACTAACCGAATGACCAATTGGACTAAGTTCAGCTTCCACAGGCTCCCTTTCTGCTACCGACACAGACTACAGCTGGGATGGTGGACGGCTGAGATGACATCAAAATCTCTGGTTATTGTAAAATGGAATCAGTTGGATTAAAATCCTGTAAAAAAAGATGCTAATACATTAGAACCTCCAAGGCATTCTGAACTCACAGAGGAATATCGCTAATTAGGCATGCAATGATACCAATTTTCTCAAACCGATACGATACCTATACTTGGAGTTGAGTACTTGCCGATAATGAGTACCAAATACCGATACTACTACCACACCAAAAATACAATGAATGACATGTTTTATTTTGTTCTCTGCTTGTTACAACAAATTATGGTGAATTACATAAAAAAATATTGATAAAAATGACCACAAAACTAAAATTTCAAGTGAAAACAAGTTAAATTATTTTTTAGAGTTTACAAATTTTAAGTATTGGTTCAGGGTATCTGTTAACTTCAACGAATATCGATACAGTACATAAGAACGGTATCGTCCCCTATCGATATTGGTACATCCCTATCGCTAATGATTCATAACAATTGATTAAATGAAGCAGTTTTGGGACACATTATGCCTTATTACAGGCGACAAATCTCCTCCCGTGACAGACTCATATAATATGAATATAAGCAGATAACAGCTGGATACAAACTTCTCCCAAGTGGCTCCAAACTTGTCTGGGTGAGTAAATGAACATAAAATTGGCTACAAATAAGATGAGAAATAAGAGTCTGGCTTCTGGGTTGACTTCTCCTAAAGCCATTCACTCTTATCTTGGCTGTGTGCTTTGGATCATTATTGTTCTAGAGCAAGAAGTTTCACCATTATCTGAGTTATAAACCCTATGGAGAAGTTTATATTGCACTGCTGTGGTCACACCCTCTTCATGTTGCCCAGTATCTGTAGCAAAAACAACAACAACCCCACAGCATAATGCTGCCAGTGCTCTGGCATCATTTCAGATAGTGTAGCAAGGGGATGAGCAGGATATGTTTTTTCTCTTGTCATTTTATTTGGGGTACAGGCCAAAATATTCTATTTTGTATAATTCAGACAACACACTTTTGTTTCTATACTTTATGACATTTTCTAATGGTTCTTTTGGCAAAATTCAAACAGGTCTTCTGACTATCAATGAAACTTTTTATCACACCCTATTTTGATTGGAATTCTTTGTCGATACCGAGCTGTGAAAATAAGCACGCTTTTAAAAATCGTTATAAAATAAAAAATTAATAATGAAACTCTTACTTTTGGCCTTGTCTTGCTTTTTGGAAGGCCGCCACCGGATGCAGGACTTGTGCTCATCCAGATAGAAAAAACGGACCATCCCTTTCTTCTTCCCCTTCAGCTTGGTCATCTGAGTGCCAGTTTGCATGGTGCACATACACCTCTCCACTACGAGGGAGATAAGCATTATTCAGTTTTTTTACCCTCAGAATCCTAAGCTAGTGGACTAAACTTAAATAGTGCTTTTCCAGTTATACTGACCACTCAAAGCACTTTTCACTCGAGAAACAATCACCCATATGCACTCACAAACACACACACACACATTTATGTACCAATACGCATATCGGTGGGGATTTGAGGTTAAGTGCCTTGCCCTAAGGGTACATGAACATATGACAGGTGAAAGCTTGAATCAAACCAACAACCTTATATTACAAGCGAACTACTTTTCCCACTGAGCCAGAGCCGTAGTGAAATGAAATGTAAAGCAAACAAACTAACGGAACAATTACAAAAAAAGATACGGCAGATAGATAGATCTGGGGACATATCTAAATGAATGTCAAAATAAGTTTTAAAAAAACTCTCAAGTTGTATTGCTACTTGGGACATTTTATTTTTTTGCACTAATCCATAATTGTGCTATTATTTTATGTTTATATCCTATGAAGAAATTTAGAAAATACAGCAAACATGGTCTGTATTAAATCATTTTAGGTAGCTGCTTATGTGTTATCAATAAAGAAATTAACCAAGATGAATCTGATTTAAAGAGCAGCAACTGTTTCTTGAGATTAACCTATCCACCCTACATAGAATAACCATGAAATAAATAAATTTTCCATGGTGTATGTTCAGATAGCGGTCAGGTCATTGCTTTTGTGTACCACGAGCAGGTAACCTTTGTTTGTAATCTGAAGCTCAGATACCTGTGACGCAAGCTGGCACATCATTCAGGCTAATCCTAAAGGATTGTCTACAGTCCATATGCTCATTATCTGCTTCTCTGCTTCGCTGGTCTGTTGTTTGTGCAACCGACAACCTTTAAAGGTCAAGTAAAAACACATATTCAATATGTTTCCGGAAGATGTATTATTTGTGAAAGGTTAGAGGGGGCTTACCTATTTGACCCAGCCTCCATTTGGGTTGTGCAACCACACTGCCACCAATCCAGAAAAACTCCTCAGCGAGTCTGGAGATGGATGCTTTCTGCCAAAGTTTGGGCGAACTCATGATGGAATGGGTGGGTGAGTTCACGGGGCTGGAGGTCCGCTTGGCTTCATGAGCGGAGCGTTTGGCCAGTGAGGGGGAGAAAATCCCTGATGACACCGATCCAATAGACTGAAAGGTGGTCCTCTTGGAGGAACGAGAGGACTGTGGTGGGCTGCCGCTCTGGCCTAAAGATGGTGGTGCTATTGCTGAAGGCCTGTTGTTCATCTCTGAACAATACATTTGATTCCGATTATCCTGTCCCATTCGCAGAACATGGACCTACCTTCCTCCTGTCTCCATCGGAAAGTTTTAGTGTCGCACAGCTTGTCTCAGCGGCAGCATATCCTCCTGTTCAATCAGTTTTCCCACATGAGATAAAGGAACAAAGTTCTCCTGCTAAAATTCATGCTCAGTCCGGATCCAGTGCTCTGTCCTAAGGTTCTTTCTTTTATTTACTTTTGGTGCTTGCAGAGCACTCTTAGTGAGGAAGTGTGCAACTTGTTTGAGTCACTAAATCGTCCTCAAGCTGTAATCCCACAGTGAGGCTTCAGGCTATCCTAGATGGAGGGATTTTCTGTGAAGCCAGTAAGCTCCTGTGCAAGGAGACTGGGACTGGAAGGCTTCACATGTTCATTTTATTTCACATGTTGGAGTATTAAAACTCTTGAAATGTAAGACATTTGCAGACATTTTACACTAAAATGGATTTGCAAAAACTAAAACAAAAACAAAAAACAGACGAATACACGTTCAAGTCCTTTTTGTTTTTTTGGGTTTGCCAGGTGGTGTAAACACTGTAAACAGAGTTGGGATTTCCCTCTGGAGGCAATGAAATGATATGCAGCTCTGTTATACCTGTTTAAATCCATATTTCCATAATGGGGTACTCAAAAAAATGTCAAACAACAAAATATGATGCAATTGCTTTTATTGAAAGCATAGGAGTGAAAATTAAGAGTTTTTAATTAAAAAAACTCTTTATTTATTACTCTTAATTTAAAACAGAATAAACACACAAAATTTAAGAATAGTTTTCTTTTTTTTAAGCAGAAAATTATAATTTTCATTTCTGAAGATAATTAGTCTTTAATCATCTAAACTCAGCTGTTTAAAAGAATTGCCACTTGTAGCTGCATAACTACAGTACAGAGCAAAAGTTTGGACACACCTCCTCATTCAGTATGTTTTCTTTATTTTCATGACTACATTGTAGATTCTCACTGAAGGCATCAAAACTATGAATGAACACATGGAATTATGTAGTACTTTTACAAAAAAGTGTGAAATAACCTGGCCTCCAAAGTCACCGGACCTGAACCCAATGGAGACGATTTGGAGTGAGCTGAACCGCAGAGTGAAGGCAAAAGGGCCAACAAGTATTAAGCATCTCTGGGAACTCCTTCAAGACTGTTGGAAAACCATTTCGGGTGACTATCTCTTGAAGCTCAACAGAATGCAAAGCAGTAATAAGAGCAAAGGGTGGCTATGAGGAATCTAAAATATAACACATGTATTCAGTTATTTCACCCTTTTTGTTTAAGTACATACAGTAATTTCATACATTATGTGTTCATTCATAGTTTTGATGCCCTGAATTGAGAATCTACGATGTAGTCGTGAAAATAAAGAAAACACATTGAATGAGGTGTGTCCAAACGTTTGGTCTTTACTGTATATTTTTAAAACATTGACTTACAAAAAAAATGTCAAATGGGACTTTTACTCAACTATGCCTATTTTTACAAACAGCTAATTTAGATTTGGGAGAGGAAAAAGTGGAATAGCTTTCTTTTGGCCAGCTGGCCGTGAGTGTGCTTTAATGGTGGGAGAGGGGAAAAGTTGCTTTATTCAGTAGAAGATGATACTAGGAGGTCTTTAATGCGACTGTCCCGGTTCGAATCCTGCCCTTGGGACATTTACCGCAGGTCATCCCCCACTGCTGTCCCCCTTTCTAAAGCTGTCCATTGTTGAATAAAGGCCACAAGAGCCACAAAATCTAACAAGAAAAGAAAAAACTCTGGTCACTAAGAATGCCTTGACTGGCAAAAAGTGATTTGAAACAAAAAAATGGCACTTTCGAAATGTTAACTTTAAAACCTGTTAGGTTAAATACTGGAAAGCGACTCATGCATGCTAATATGCTTTTTGAAATATTATTGCTATCACTGCTCACATTACTGAGTAATTGCCTTCCTAAAGACTACATAAATTGTTTTTGAGAGGTTTAAAGCTAGTTGGATTTTTAAACATTTCGTCAAATAGTTCTTTGCACATCTCACCAAGCACATCATCAGAATATGTAGACATGGAAGCTGGTGATCTGGCCATGTAAGACAAAATTAACAACTTTTTTGCCTAGATGTAGAACATTGTGAGTAATGGAAAACAAAGCGCATGTCCCCTGAACAGTTCATCCTAACATGGTGGTGGTAGCATCATGCCTGGGGATTTTATCCAGCAGGGACAGAGAATGTGGTCAGAGTTAATGGTATATCGTCCATCAAAAAGAATGATTCAAACATTGTAATGTATTTATTGATGTATGCCTATTAACAACTGGCTGGGGACTACAGCTGGAAATTAGCCGTAGAGGCTAAAGCTGCTCTTTTCATTAAAAGAGGTTGTCCACATTATTATAAACGAATAAACTAAACTAAACATTCAGTCTCTAGATGAGAAAATCCAGAAGTTAAGAAAAAATCCAGTCTAACGAAAATAAAGTTTGGATGAAATATTTTATGGAAAATTGAAACGCAATAAAACAAGCACCACAAGCTTAACTGAGTAGAACTGGTTTAAATTTTAATGGGTATCATACAAGTTTTCTGAAAGGGAAAAGGAAAACATTGAAACAGGAGGCCAGTGAAAACCCACTTCCAGAACCCCCCAAAAGTACAGGAGCATCAGCAAATAACATGGATACTGCTATTACACTGTACCCAACCAATATTGAGCGAGAGTATCGTAATGATAAGACATGAAAGTGTTTCTTGTCTATTACACATGAGAGCACCAAAAATTTTCAAAACCATCAGAAGATCTCAGTTAATCTGACAAAGGAGTTGGAAGTGCTGAGAATTATATCATATACTTGTGGGTTTTTGGTCAGAGGTGAACTATATATTCTATAATTCATCAAATAATTAATCTTCTATAAAATCAAGTGAGAGGGTTTAAAGTTATTTTAGTGAGAGCAACTCACTACTACTAATAGTTTAAATCGATATGTCTACCCGGACTGGTATATGCACTATTATTGCAGTGATATTCAGCAACAATCAAAGCACAGGTTTGCAAATTCAAATAGAGTCTCTGCTTTTTGGTTTCAAGTAAGAATTAGAAATAATACGCATAATCAACTTAAGTCTGGGGCAAGCAAACATACCATACCAACAAACATCTTATTTACAGTACTGTATTTACATCACATGGTATACTGTGGGAAAAGTGAGTGTATTTCAGAGCTCATGTTACTTTCTGATTCTAAAAATGTAACAGGGAGTACAATGCTCAATGCAAGGTTATGTCTTTAAAAAGTGCAATTACTTTTCTCAAAGTAAAAAAATAGATATCCACGTTTTGTATATATGTAAAAATGTTTTTCTTTTCTCATACAAACATCCACTGTTGATTTAAGAGCCCTAAACTAGGAGACCAAAAAAAAAAAAAGAAAAATAGCTATCTCTCAATAGGCAGCGAATTATTGTGATTATAAATTATTAAAAATCAGAAGTACCATTTATAATGTTAAAAGCTGTTTAGGACTTTCATTTTGAGGGAGTGATTTTTACTTATGTAAACTAAAGTGGGCAAAAAAATCCTCTAGATGGCTTGGGAGTGTAAAACAAAACAAAACCACAACGAGCAACAAAAAGTAACACTTACATAAAATATCAAGGAGTTAAACAATGGTGAGCATGAAGGCTGCCCACTGAATCGCCAATACTTCAGGTTTATATCAAATACAAAAGGTAGATAAACTGCTATATATGTTCGTATACGTTTTTTTTCTTTTTTATTTTGCTGGTGGAACTGAGCGAGAAGTGTTTCTTAAAGCGCTCCACGTTTATAAAAACGGAGCAGATTCCTAAAGTAAGTAGTGGTAAGCTTCCAGTGGTCTGTAGTGACACCTCCGAGTGGCACAAAGACTCCAGTCGTCCGCTCCCGTTCCACCGGATGCAGCCGGTTCCTTCCCTTCATTTTCAAGTAGTGTTGTGTAGCTGTGTTTGTATGACTCAGAATAGCTTATAACGAAATCAAAACTCTCGGGCAGCGTCAGGAGGAGGGCTCTGACGTCACTGAAACGTTAATGATGAACAAGTCTCTCTAAGCCTCACTCTCTATAACATGCTCATGCTTCTTTCCAGTTCATGTAGTGATTTTTGTCATATTCTCATACTAATATTGATGTATACTATAACATATTATATATGACAGATTTATTGTCCTCTACGAAAGTGACTTTTTTCCCCCAACAGGAGCTCCTTTCAACTGAGTCTCTCGTCCAGTTTTAAATGTTCTTTTTTTTTTACATGTGCATCTTTAGGATCCTTTGCTGGGCTGTGTGGTTTGGCTTTTTGTGTCTTTGTTTGCATCTCTGGGAGGACTGCTGCTAGCCTGTAGGGCCAGCTGGGTTTGCAGGTCTTTCACCACGCTCTCCAGGCTCTGCCGAGCTTCTCTCTCCAGCTGAAGTTCCTGCCTGAGCTGCTCTCGGTCAGCCTCCGCCTGCTGTAGCTGCACATGCAACTCCTCGATCTACAAAACACAACCACATATGCCGAAAGTTCATTAGACTTACAGGCAAACCTTATCAGTAAACACATGACTTCAGCTGGACCAAAAAATCTACAAAACGTTTGAAAAAGTACAGCAAAAATGGAGTAACATTTGTGGCAATAGATTCATTGTATTCTGTAAACGACACATCCACCACCTGTGAATTCTTGACAAACAGAATTTTTAGTCTTGCAATCTATAATCATACTTGGACAAATTTGTAGTATGAATGAACTAATAATTTAACATGGTCTGGTTCTGCCAAGCCTGTACTTTTCAGCATGACGTAATGGCTTTCAACCTCTACTCCACTCTGTTCAAACTGGTGGTTGCAGTGGTGTTGGTGTAGAAGCTCATTTACTATGTCGGCAGCTGCAATGAAAAGTGGCTATTGTTTTCCTCAGAACATATAAAATATACACACCCTATTGTAAGAATTGCTTATAAAGTTTATAGATATTTGTTTATTACAAGTTAAAATATTGATTGCACTGCACTGGAAGAGCACAAGAAGACCAAGTTGGACTGTGGGTTAAAGAGATGTTGGCTACTCTTCCACTGGAACACATTAGATATTTGCTAAAAGGAAATAAGGACTTGTTTGAAAGTATTTGGAGACCTTTCATGGTTTTTGCAGAGGCCACAAACTTCACAGAAGATCAAGAGGAAGATGACGCTTATGAATAACTATACGATCAATAACCTACTCAGTGGGAGATTGTTGGTTTCTGTTAACTTGTGTCATAGGGTATAGTTGATACTATGGTAGCATTGTATTTTGTTGCATGTCATGTCAAAAAAACTATAAAGACAAATAAACATATTGTTGATAAAAAAAAAGAATTGCTTATACATATTAGAAATTGGGAGTTAAGTCTGGCAGTACAACACTAAGGCTAAATTTGAGCATTGTATGGGATTATATATGGCTGAGAAAATTAAGCTAACAGCCCTGGACCCAACTTTTATAGCATTACTTAAAGGGATATTTCACCCCTAAGTAAAAATCTGTGTTGCCATCTTACCCAGAGTTAGATAAGTGAGAAAAGTGGGAATGGGAAGACTTTTACCCTGATAGTATTAAATCAACTAGTTGAAAAATACATTGTTTCAAACAAGGTCTTTTTCCAGTACTTAAAGATCAGGGATTTTATCAGGAGAAACAGTACATGTGTTATCTCTTATGGCATTTATAAGAAAGCCCTTTTTTGACCACGTTTGCTACCTTATTTAGCACATTTTGTAATGCTTCAAAATGCAACAATTTAGAGAAACCTACTGATTTGAGGAATTGTGGAAAAGGAAACTTAACTGCAACATTACTGATGATGGATGGAATAATAGAGCAACATAAAATGATTTACTGAAGTGATACAGTTGTCTCACTTATGATTTGCTTCAGTAAACTAATTAATAAATTAATGAAACAATTGAATAAGTGACCCAATTATTACTGATAAATATAAGAGAAAGCTAAATTGAATGCTAATTTTCTGTCCAAGACAATGACCTAACTTTTTTTTTAAATCTCTAAAATAAAATCGCAAAAGGTTTTCCTCAACTATATTTGTCCTGATAACTGACATGACTGTTGCAACATAAAGAGTATTTATTTAGTCAAAACATGGAAATCATTTTAGTCACATATTGGACTTAAAATTTCAGGAATCCACAAAACCATTTTTATTATAGTATCAATGTATGCTGTCTTTAATTGTACAATCCTCATTTCAATTCCTATTTGTTAGCATGGAGTTAACACTTGACTATGACTACTGAATGTATTTATAGGTAAAATATTATTGTGTTTTATACTTTACGTGTTCCACGAAATTGGTCAATATTCAGTGAATATTAATCAGTCATTTCATACATGGTAAATTACTATTTGGCTCATTAGCACCACTAGTGTTTGGACTATGAATTGCACCCATCTATAACATTATAATGGTGCAAAGGATATGAATGACAGGTCAGGGGCACCTCAGGGGGCCAATCAGATTTCAGCAGGGGCTAGTACCCTTGTTGCCCCACCCCTATAACTACCCCTGGGATGGGATGGTTATACACCAATACACTGCAAGATGTTGATGCATATAGATGTTTTTTTAAGCTTAAAACCTGTTTAATTTGCTCCTTCTTTGTGTCTCTTCAGCTTTATAAAATCTTCATATGGGAGCAGATCAATGCTTTTCTTTTCATTCGGAATACTGATTATCTCTCAGGCATACTGTGCAAGAATGTCCAGCGATGGGAGGATAACAACAAAAGGAGAAAAGAAGCAAGGAAGTAAGGAAGGGCAAAGGAAAGGGAAGAAATGAAGGACACATGTAGTGAACACCATGAAGAATTAAAGGAGACAAGGGAGGAAGTGACGTAGGATACAACAACAAATAAAAGAAGGAAGGATGGAAACAGAAAGGATAAGAAGAGGAAAAAAGGAAGAACACAAAGCATGAAGAAAAAAACAAGAAAGAAGTAAAGAAAAGTGAAGATAAAAGGAATGAAGGAATGAATGAAGGAATGAAGGGAAACAGAGATTGAAGGTCACAAGAGATTAAGGACAGAAGCAGAAATGGTAGAAAGAAAAAGGGGGCTAGCAAGGATGGAAGGGTACAAGTAGGCAAGATGGAGAAAATGGAATAAAGTCTAGAAATGCAAACATATTTGAGTGTCTATAAGAAAACGACTATCAAATTCCTGCATTTTGATTAGCAGTTATACATTTATGGGTTGTAATGCAAAGAGTACCTGAGTGGAGTACTTGACTCGAAGACGTTCAGCTTCACAACCCTGGTCGCAAACTCGAACTTGTCTCTCTCTCTCCAGCTCTCTTTTCAGCCGCCCACAGGATTCCTCTGCATCCCTCATCTTCCTCTCCCAGTCCACACGGAGGCGCTCAATCTCCTTCCGCAAGTTGCGCTTGGCTTCGATGGCATCGCGCAGGCGGCCTTTCTTAGCCACCCTCACAAACTCCAGCTCCTGCAAAAAAAATCCCAAGCATCATGGCTGTTAACATCAGCTTTTTTAAAGTGGCCTCATAGGCACAGCTGATAAATTTGTGCCATTACATAGATTCATGGTTTATTACATTAGCATAAATTTACATAGAAAAACAACAATTAGAGATGTATGCAGTAGGGGAAAATGTTAAGAGTTTATTTTTTTTTTTTACAAAATGCTCTATTCCACACTTACTGGTACCCAAAATAGATGCGGCAGACTTTACTTTTACAAGCTGAACAGAGAGTCTAGAGAAGCTATTTTACTTGTCCCACAAACTGACTGAAAATATATAAAGTTATCTTCAGCATCTAGGACAAAAGTGATCCACAATCTCTTGTTTCCCTGGGGTCTTTAAATGAGATCGCACAGAAGTCCATTCCTCTTTCTTGCTACTCAAAAGGAATAGGACCTATAGCTATCTGGCCACCACTTGCTTCCAAAGAAGCAGAAAAGGTGTGCTCCACATCTAGAAGTGAAAGAGCGTTCTTAGTGTGTACCCCAAAACTTTGGAACAGGCTCCCTCTCGGTGTCAAGCACATCCCCTCATTACGCATTTTTAAAACTCATTTTAAGACACGTAAAAAAAAAGAAGAAGCTTTTATTTTGTCATAAATTGCCTACCTTTTGATTGCATTCATGCTTTGCGGATTTGTTGACCCTCTCTGCATATTACATTCTGTTTTATTTCTATCTTTTTAAAAATGTCTCTCTATTTCTTTACTAATTTTATGATATGTATGTTACTAAAGGTCTTATTTTATCGTTGGCTTTCTCTCTGTAAAGCGCTTTGGTTGACTGTTATGTCACGTGTAAAGTACTTTATGAATAAAGTGGTACGGTATGAAGGTTAAAAAACAAACTAACTCCAAACCTCACTGTTAGAAAAGAACAACATAGGGAGGCATTTCGGGTTCACAAAGTCTCCACAACTTGGAGAAACAAGAACAAAGTACCTTCACTTTTAAGTATGGTGGATGATATGTGGTGCTGTGGGCCTATTCCTCTTTAAAAGAGCCTTGGGAACCTTATTAGAGTGCCATCACAAGCTCCTTTTAATACCAAGAGATCTTAAATATAAATCTGACCCATTTTAAGTTTGATGAAATAGGTCAGCTTTATATTTAATATCTTTGGATCTTTTTGCAGGATAATGATTCGAAACACATGACCAGATCAACAAATGAATAGTTCAAACACAAAATCTTCCATCTTCAATACCTAAACACACTTGTTTGTGGCACCACAAATTTTCCTGAAAATACCTATTCCCAATAGCTAGTGATTATTTTTAGAGTGACATTATGGTGCAGAGAAGGTTGTATTTATTGAGAGCATTTTAGTGTGGAATGCACCTGTATTCAATCTTTCAGAAAACAAAGACGAGGAGTTACCTGTTGCAGGCTGCGTTTGGCTTGCAGGGCTGCCGCCAGCTTTTCCTCCTGCTTCACTCTCATCCGGACGAACTCCTGCAGAACCTTTTCCCGCGCCTCTCTGGTGTCCATTCCAGCATACAGCATCTGTCTCATGGCCTCTATCTCTGGACAAACAGCTCCCGACTGCCAGGGAGCTAAATCCTGGGTCTGAGGAAGCCTATGAGGAGACAGGCTCTGAGACATGCCGGCGCATGCCGACGGAGGAGAAGTCAGGGAGGAAGCTGGAGCTGGACCTAAAGAGATTTCAGAAGAATGTATTTTACTTGAACTAATGTGAAACAAAGCATCGTGACTAAAATAAAACACATTCTCCCGTGGTTTCTGAACTAAAAAAAACAGTATTTTTTGTACTTCTTTTCAACACTAGATGGCGCAGTTGTTCTGAAATCACAGTCGACCAACTCCTCTGTGATTCATCTCTTTTTCTCACTATAAAATATACTTGCAGCTAAAAAAGGTCTCTTTGTGGGCCGATTGTGTAATGCTTAATTTATTGCTTTATCTTTATTTTTGTCCCAGCCAATGTTGAAGCCTACCATCATCGCAGTCGTCCACTTCAATTTCTCCGTCTGTTTCTATGTCCTCCGCCTGACTAGAGGGGATAGAATGGGTCGGTTTGCTGTTATGTGGCTCTTTTATGGAAATAGTTTTGGATCCTGAAACGTGACTGTCGTTGGGATGGAGCGGAGGGACCGGACGAGCAACCAGCGTGTCATGATTCCTATTGCTGGGTCTGAAAAGAAAATACGTGTGAATAAATAAAAGTACGTTAATGAAGCCAAAATCAGGTGTTCTGTACCTAATAATTACACTAAAACAGATATGTTTAGAGGACTCACCTCTCAGCCTCCCTTTGAGGTACTGGTTTCTCCTTTTCAACAGCTTTTGGAGACCAAGGGCGAAAAGCAGAGGGCCTCTGTTTCAGCTGAGCCTGTTTCAGATCCTATTAAGAGAAAACAACAACCTCTATTAAAGTCAGTGAACCCTCCAAAGAGAATTAAATCCAGCATACATTGCCATGTAACATGATTCATAACCCCTGAACTTTTTCCCCTTTTGTCACGCTATAATCACCCCTTCACTGTACTCTACCGAGAGTTTACACGGTAGACCAGTACAGAGGAGTGTATAATTGAGACATAAAAGAAAAAGGGTAAATACTTTTCAAAAACCCTGAAAAATGTGACATACACTTGTGTTCAGCTTCCCCGAGTAAACTGAGTCAAAACCCCTTTCGCTTATGTCTATTTAGTGTTGCTGGTCTGTTGGAAGGAAAATCTCTGCATCAGTCTCACGTCTTTTGAAGCTTCTAAAATGGCATATTCAGCCCTGTTTTTAGCACCAGCCTCAATGTGTGCTTTGCCATGGAGAAGGTGTGTTTGCAGTAATGTGCAGTTATTTCCCCCCCCAAAAAAGCAAAAAAAAAAAAGCCGAGCTTTAGATCTCCGCAGCTCAGCTCTTATTTAGGGGCATCCGAGTAAAGTGGGCTAAAAGAATCTGATACCACATGTTTCACAGTTTCATTTGTAATACTTCTAAAGAAAAATCACGTTAATGTTTCTTCAGCTTCTCAAACATTTGCAATTTTTATGTTGATCTGTCTCATAAAGGATGAAAAAAGTTAACGTAAGATGACAAAATTAAAAAAATTTATTGGGTTATAAATACTTTTCTAAGATACTGTAAAGTGCTCAAACCTTGTGTGCAGACTTGGACAGCGACTGTAACCAGTCGGGTTTCCTGTCTTTGTCAGCTGGCGGAGACTGTAATTTGTCAAATTTGGACCTCTTGGCTGGGATCGGGCTGGGGGACTGCAAAGAGAGTTAGAGAGTAGATGTTTAATCATCGACATCCTTGCGGAGATGAAGCGCACACATTACATCATAGAGTACAGTGGATATTTCAAGAGTCCGCAACTTCTAAAAAATGCTTCCCTATGACTGAAAAAAGGTGTTATTCATGAGCAGCACACAGATTTGTCAGAACATGAAGAGATGTTTCAGAATTCCTTCCCACAGTAAATAAGAGACGGTCATGGAAAGGGAGCAAATTATAGAGCCACAGTGAGGCAAGGAGAATGCAAGATGCGTCTGTGTAAGCATTCAATCTCTGGGCTTGGCAAGCCTGCGTCTGTGTGTGTTTTTGTGCACTTGTGTGTGAGCGGGTCTTTGAGCTGAGCAGACACTCAAGCTGGCCTGGCTGGCAGCCAGTATAGGGCTACACTGCTGGCTGCCAAGGAGAAGAGGCGCCGTCAGGTGGAGCAGATCGACTCTACGAACCACAGAGACACCGCAGTCCAAAGGCAGACAGGGAGGAAGACAAATTAAAGTAATTGCACTCGGATCTGACTGCAGATGGGATTGCACGGTTGACGCAGAACTGCAGAGTCATGTGCAGTTCGGGGGCATTCTCAACACCGAAAAAAAAACTAAAATAAAAAAATAAAAAGAGTTAAAGCATCCGTCTGGGTGCAAAGTACTGAATCTCATTAAAACTGTAGTATTCCTGCATGTGTTGCAAACTCCAGTACAGCTAACCTGTTCACAGCCCTCAGGTCTGCACTTGTCAGACAGAGGATATATTTACTTAGTCAAGCACAGAGGCCAGCACAGACCTGCTTCCTGCTCTCTTACTCACTACTATGACATCCTGCCTGCAGGGAGGGCAAACACTCCCGTCTCTCTGTGTGCGATTCAAAAGAAATGATCACTTCCCCTCAGAAATCCTCAATGAAAAACACTCCAGCGGGCTTACGTGTATTTGTGAAAATCTTTATCACTGATTTTGCTGTAATCACCTAAATATAGAAATTTTGTCAGAAGCCTTGCTGGAAATGAATCGCATCTAAAAAGGTTTTCTACGCAAGGCCACGATGTGTGTGTGGGTGGGTGTGTGTACATGCAGCTGTGAGTGGGATGTGCGGTCAGGTGGGTTGCTAAAGGAGAATAGACGCGTATGTGCATGTAGGCGGGTGCATGTATTCATAGGAGCGTGTGTGTCTGACAAAGAGTTGAGGTGGTACTTTAGGTCTGACATAGCACACCTAAAAAGACAAAAATGTCTCATACACACTATAAAAAGGAGCATTATCAATATTAGTCATTAAAATTTCCTAAAACTGAATCATGTAAACCTAAGTTTGTCGAAGTTATTCTTAATAATGGTTAAAGATTTCACACAGTCCTCTAAATAAATTAAACTGAGCATGTCATGGTCAGTTTTTTGTCATCTTTTAATCAAGATGAAATTTTCCCTCCTAAAAATAAGCTTCCACACAAGGTGAGGTTTTTAAAATTGAAGCGTTTTTTTTTATAAACAGCCCATCCTTACTGTGGTTGTCAAAAGAACCCATTTAACATTATGCCCTACTGTAATAACAGATTAAAAAAGGTGACGTTAATATCCATCTTTAGCTAGCTTAGCAACATTATCGCTGAAGGCAAACATGCTAGCTTATTTTGTTGAGCTTTTTTGTACCCTTTAGTCACATTGTATGACGTAATCACAAAATAATACCGTTTTTGGTTCTTTTTAGCATGAAAGGATGGACCAGATGAGCAAATGAAAATCTTAATAATTTATTATTAATGAAGTAATATACTAAGGTTTCTTTTAGCTGCTTAGCTGTGCAGTGTAAACCTCTCTGTTAAAAGCAACTTTCTCCAAAGAGAAACAAATAAAAGACTTTGACTATTAACAATAAATGATTTCTTAATCTGAAATATTACTGAGATCTACCCACATAAACTGCAAGTAAATTGGAACACCTGTGCTACATTCTGTCAGAGTTTTTAATCAGTGCAAATCACAAAGTGAATCGGAAATAACTGGAAAGCGTTTTGACAGCTGTTTAATAAATAACTCCAGTAAACTATTCACAACAATAAATTCCAGTTTTAATGTGCTTTATTTTAACAAGTGCAGGTTTAGTGCTTCACGAGGTGTGCATATCTGTCGGGACACTCCCCTCTCGTCTACACCGGTCTAACCGGTCGCCACATCACACACCTTTCACACACAAAGCTTTGTGTTTGTTTTTGCTACTGTAGGTTAATTCCCTTAACCCACACCTCCTCCAGACTCTGTCCCACTCAACGGTGACTCGACCCCTCACCTGTCTTTGGGTCCAGGCCAGTGGTATTTATTCTAAGAGCTGCTGGGCCGCTGTAATCAGACTCTGTAATTACTGACATGACTGCTGTTTTCCTGACAAAGGATGTCTGCTTGTCTGGTACTATTTCTACCCTGAGGTTTCCAGCTCCAGGAAGACTATGAGCACTAGACATAATAGAGCCAGAAAACAGACACTCCCAGACACCACAAGGGACCTGCTGGCTAAATATGACACTGACCTCACAGGAGAGCAGCCGCACAGGCTTTACTCACCACCACATCATAGACACAGCACGGCCACGGAGCCATAACAGGCTCCCCACACATCCTACTGCCTCGCAGGTCCCACAGGGCTTGGATTGGACATGCATCTCTTTCTTTCCCCTCACACTGGAAGGAGAGGGAGACTTCCTCTGAGGAGTTTGCTTTGGCTGAGTCCCCTGTGGGAAACGAGTCTTGAGTGGGAGGGGGGAGTGGGCCAGAAGCGGGGGACCACAGAGGAAGCACTGAGCCGAAGGAATGTGTATTTGAAGGCCAAGTACAGCCTCCCCTTTCAGACTCCATTCAAGCATTGCCCTTTTCAACTCGCTATTGTATGATATTTCTTTGAGAGGCAGTAATGAGGGAGCAGTTCAAAGCAAACCTGTGGGCTAAACAGGGTCTAATAGCAGATAGGCAAGAGCAGACACGCATTATTTTTTAATTAGTGCTATATAACAGCAAGGCAATACCGTACAAGTACAGGGCCTGGGCAATTTTCATGCCAGCATGGCTTATAATCACACACACGGCTCATTGCAAACAAATCAACTTCTGAATGGAGATCCTGCTGTTTACTCAACCTGCTGAATAACAACTTAAGGCTTTTTTTTGTTGGATAGGTTACCAGTGCTAAGTATTTGTGGTTTACAAACCATATTGTATTGGCGTATAGTTAAAACAAATCCCAGCTAAGACATAGATAATTAAAAGCAAAGCTTTGTCAATTATATAAAATTAAAGTCTTCATAACAGGGCGTCAAATTATTTTACGGCATGGATTTTAAAATCACCTTGATTGGCTTGTCTAAATGAAAAATATATATTTTAAATATTGCCAGACAGATAGAATACAACTGATCTGTTAAAAGCATAGAAGACGACTGATAAAAAGATTACTCATGAGAATTAATGGGAGCACAGTGTCAAAACATGATGGCAGTAAATATATTTTAGGTCTGACAGGTTGAGACAAGCGTAATGAAGGTGTGTATTCAGTCTTTTAGTTAAAAATCTGCATTTACTCTGGCTCTCAAAATAATCACAGCTTCATACTGGAAAATTGGGCATTCTGACAAACAGATGAAACTCAAAGCCTAGCCAAAACACTTTTTACAAATTAATCTGTTAATGTGAGAAAATTTGAGTGGTCTGTAAAGATGTGTTTCAACTAGAATGTTCTCTTTAGATCAGTCATAAACAACTGATTAATAATAGGCCTGAATTTAACTTTAAGACTACATTAGATACATGTTTCTGTCTAACATATTAGACATTAGCAAACAATTATTCTGCGCATGACTCAGATTAAGACAATGTTAATGTTGTTTTTGCATTATGTTTGGCTCAACAGAAAAATTATTAGGACCACAAACAGGTCTATAAATCATACTGAAATGCTACAGAGCAAAAACTGATAACAAATGTATTTTTTTTAAAAGATACTTCCATAATAATATCAATGTTTGCAGAAGACATGTATGTTTGTGTATGTTAGGGCAGAGAAGATACAGATAAATTGGAAGAGGTATTTGTAAAATGCTCTGGATTGGCTGACGAAAACAACAAACACTTTAATTTAAAGCGATAGTAAAGATTCTTAGCTGGACACAGTATTCACAAACAATAAGACGCTTCCTGCGAATCTCTTAGAAGCTGACTTCACGTTTAGAAAAATAAAATGCAAATTAACCAGCATGAACAATGACACCAAAAATGTTCTGGGTTTACAAATGTGTCAAACATCCCACACTGAGCGTAGTTCACTTGGTTAGGATTGACTGTTTTGGTTTTTTTTAAGACTTGAAGGCATCTAAATAATGTCTTCTTCTAGAGTACTAATATATACATTTAATAGCACGGTTTTGGGGGTTTATGATCAAATCTAAAAGCTAAACTGAATACAGTTCACTACCTGTAATTCAAACTTAAATATTTGATTAAGTGGTCTGGTGTATTTTTACAGGTCAGTTTAAGTAAAAGCTAAGCACAATGTTTCATAGTGTTTGAATTATTTTGATTAGCAGACATTGTAAACTATTTTTGGTCTGGTGAACCGCATTATTAGTACTAAGATGAGAATTTTACATTGTGTATAAAAAACAAAACAAATAATTGAATGTGGTTTTCTTTCATTAGAAAAAACCCAATTTCCAAGCATATTCTTAATACACTCTTGCCACTCACAAAATGGCGGATGCACTGACACATTGTTTCTAATGGGCAATGAAACCAATGTGGTGTCTCCTCTTTTATGTCTATTAATAGAAATGGTTTAGCTTGGCTCTCTAAGATTACACAATCTATTAAACTAAACAAGTTTGACAATAAGCTTTTGACAAACTGATAAACAGATGGTTTTAGAGTAGTCTTTTCTTTCCTGGAGCTGCACCTAAATGTCTGCTGGATGTATGGTTTAAATTCATTATACACATGAGAATGTTATGCTGCTGAGAGCACAAATGTGAGCTAGGGTGCTTCACTTTATGTAATCTTGCCAAGTCTGTAAATATTTCATGCTATTAGGAAGCACACACACATATACACAATTATGGAGGGCTAAATGTACGCCACTCACATCTGCTGTGGCTCTAAAAAGCACTAATGAAATTAGGAAGAAACAAAACATGTTGCAGCACTCATCTGCCGAGACAAAAATAGTTTCCACAGATGAACTTCCTCGGGCAGCGGTCATACAATACCAATGCACGCTGCATGATAGCACAGCATTAAGAAAAGTGCACAGCAACAAGACACAACAGTTTCAGATTACGTCCTCCTTTCCCCTCCTAAACCCCTGAATGTAATCCCCAGATCGACATGTGCTTAGTGGGGCGCTGTCTCACTCAAGGGCACACCAACTGGCAGGCCTCATTCGGGTTGACCGCCTTAGTTGGAAGTGGGAGAATACTAGCTCCAGTAACGCGATCCCCGCGGTTCAATGTAGATATAGTCAGAGTGATGCCTTGAGCTCTCCATTCAGCCGCACAAATTGTGTGACGGTCCCTTGATTTATATAAAGCCCTGTGGTTGCCCTGTACAGTAACAGCTGGGCGAAATCTATCACTACATGCTTAGAATATCCCTGAAACCTCAACCCTACTCCACGCAGACACGTCTCTCATTTCCCCTCTCTAAATCTTAGCTTAGTTTATCATTTTACCCCGCTTCCGCTGCATTCAGTTTGAGGACGTTTTATTTATGTGGGCTAGTTATCTGAGTCATGGAAGCACAGTCACAGAAAGGCAGCTACAAGGCTTGGCATAAGGCCGGTATTAGAGTGAAGCTTATTGGATTGTCCTAATTGTCTTTGGGATTGAGAATTGATGAGGTCTAAGGTAGATGGAGGACAAACTGCTCTCCCTAAAGGTGGAAAAATCTTGCCGGAAACACAGAGCTTTCTAACTTGATACCGCTCTATGGCTTCCCACTCTCTGTAGTATTCATCCAGAAAGCTTTGTCAGCCTTTTCTGTCTCTCATCTTTTACTTTAAGCCTGACCAAAAGCCAAAGACTCAGCAGCAAGTTTACCATTCCTTCCATTTCCTAAATTTTTGCCTTGTGTTTGTGTTGCATATGGACTCATCATGCTATTTATCGGACTTCGGGGCCACCTTGCTACGACAACCCTCCCCACAGACAGCTGGTACTCAATTGTGATGGAAAACCACCCAAACAGTGTATAGTGAAGCTGAGCAGCACTAATTGAACAGTGCCATAAACTTGGTTAGGGTTGATTAAGTGGCCACTAACCAAACCTGACATTCAACATCTTTCAACCCCCGAGTTAAATTTGGAAAAGACCATCAGGTCTGAAAACGTATGTTGACCCAATTTTCTGGCTAAATACAGACAAAGAGAGGTAGACTTAGCCATAAATAAGATGTACATAAATTGTTGGTGCTTTAGGGTTGAGAGCATCTCACATGTTAATTTCTAAATTAAAATGAGCAATACTGACTGAAACAGCTAATTCCTAAATCTTTGATCATGCCTTTTTAAATATGTTGGGAAGGTTTTGGGAATATGGTTTATGCGGGGCCATTTTAATGTGTAAAGCACTTTGAGTTGCAATTCCTGTATTGCCTTATAACTAAAGTCTGGTTTGATTTAGGGATGCAATGATACCACTTTTTCAAACTGATACGATACGGATAGTCGGATTTGAGTACTTACCGATACCGAGTAACAATATCGATATTTCTACCACACAAAAAAATACAATGAATTGGAAGACAGGTTTTGTTTGGTTTCCTGCTTGTTACAACAAATGATGGTGAATTTTAAGTATTGACTCATGGTATCGGTTAACTTTAACCGATACAGTACATAAGAGCGGTATTAGCTCTGTTACCCAATACCAGTATCGGTATCGCTGCATCCCTTGATTTGATCAATTATTTTGTGCATAGGCTTTATTTAAGAAACAAAACTTTGTTCACTATTTCATAAAATAAAAACATTTCTATATCATTTAATATCTTAAACTTTGTTTTAATAGGATATTCAAGTTAATAAACTGAATTTGTAAAAGAGAGATTTTTATTTCAGTTGTGGTTGGTGTAGTCAGTAACCAATTCCTGAATCCTATAAAAACTCATGGTGAACATTATTTCTCCTCTTGTACAAATACTAATATTTAGGAAGCAGATTTCGGGTTTTTTCCAGCTGATTATTTTTTTTTCTAAAGGGAGGACATGTAGTCTTGCTTATATTCTTTTGTGCATATTCACTGCTATTGTGCGTCACGTCCAAATCTGTCTTAAGAAAATAAGACACCGTGAACTCACCGTAATCTTTCACTGACAAGTTAAATTTCTGGTGTCTTTGTCATGAACAAAAAAACCTGTTCTTAAATGTAGCGAACCGCCCGTGTGCCCATGAAAGGATCATCCCACTGGTGAGAGCAAACAAAAAGAAAAGAAAATGAAAAAATACTGTACTACTGCATGATGAGAAATGAATTCCACTTCAGGCCCAAACATGGCAACTATAACAACAACGACATGCCTGCCTGCCTTTCCTACAGTACACTATGCCATCCGAATCACTCCCTCTGCTTTGCAAGGTGACCTTGCGGTAAACCCAAGACTAAAAGATATGAAGCAGAAATCTCTGCAGGTTCTATTTCGTTAATATAAAAATCTTTAGTGTGATCGTAAATCCTTAAAAGGAGATTAATATTAGCATTTTGAGTTTTAAATAAAACATAAGCCAGAGCCTCCCTTCTGCACCCTTGGAACAAGAAAATAAAATAGGAGTACATAAACACAATGCCTATGCTTTTATTAACTTTTGGCACATTTACAATTTAGGCTAAGAGCAGCTGCACAGCTGACCTGGAGGCCAGAGGGGATGAAGGTTAATGAGAAGAAGAAAGAAAACCAAACAGTGTGCATTAATGGGGTTTTTAATTTAGCATAGCCTAGGTAGATAAAAATGAATTTCAATCCCCCACCCTCCATCTCTCCACCCATGAATAGGAAAGAAAAAAAACACTTCTCAGAATAGTTTTTTTTTTTTTTAAAGAATGAGACTGTGAGAACTTGTGGGAAATTTCAACATTAGAGCAAAAACTACTTTGCTTTGCTTGGATAAACCATATATGAGCATAATTGCTTGAGGCTTCTCTGTTATTCCCACTTCTTCACTTTGTAGAGTGTATTGATTAAAGAAAGGGCCCTGACCTCGGAGTTTTAAATAATACACACATAAATCAGATGTTAAATGTTAGCCTTGCAGCAGAGTACCTCCAAACAGAAAGTGGAGATATTCTTCAATATTTTTTTTTGTGTTTTTAACTATTATTTAAAGTCTGACATACAGCATGAATAACTATTGCATCTTATATGGTTTGGTGCTTTAATGTATGTTTGTGTGCTGTGTTCATGACCATATATAATTTGATCTCTGCAGTGAAGCAGTGCCAGCGCCATCTTTGCTAGCTTAAATCCCTTAGCTTTACGTCTCTTCCTTATCTCTGCTTACATCTACTGGTACTACATTTCAGTATTTCACTTGATCTCATATAAAGTCTTAGATTCTATAAATCACTTTAATAATTAAAATATGCAATATTTATTAAGTACAGTATTTTTTTTTAAACTGCGTTGAATCAAGGAGACTTTTATACCTCTCAGCAAAAATCTGCACAGTAAAGCAATACTTTTGCATATCATTAGCATAGTATTGGCCGTGAAAAAGTTAAGGAAAAAATGTAGCTTTTAAATAGCAAAAGATTATTAAAGGATCACACATTATCTAGGAATGCGTTTCCTTTCTGGTGTGTTGAAAGGTTCTAGAAAACCCATTTCACATTATTTTCTGCGATCAGATTTCAAAAGAGGGATTCATCTTTTGCAAGATTTGCAAAAAAAAAAACAGGCTAATGATTGAGCATTTACAAAAAATAGTTTTTTATTAGAATTCTTTTAAATATGGCTTTATACACAAAGGTCTAAAGGTTAAAATTTTCTCTTTTCCCCATCAAAATCTTAATAACAACCTCCCTGTTGTTATTAATGTCTTGACTTTAATAAGTAATTTCCTTTGGATTATATTTGTGTTTATTTTCTCAGTTCTATGGAGATATAGAATCTTATTTAATTGCTGATGTATATGATGCCAGATCATAAAAATTACCTTAGCACTGAAATTGAGGACAATAATTATTTTTGTCTGACATAAATTAATTAGTTCTGTTTAAGTTAAGGTAAATGCTAACTGATAAGAGGAGAACTTTTCTTTCTCTGACTGGTAGATGTGCTAACAAACACTGATCTCAGCATTTACTGAATTTTCCAGACGCTAAATCCTGCTTTGTCACTGATAAACACATCTTAGGTCGATTCGCAGCATATAGACCGAGGATAAGCACATACTGAGTCTACATGGAGTGAATCACACAGACTATTCCCACTGTTATTAAGCTCCACCTTGCAAAGAGTCAGCGAGTGCAGAGTTTAGCCAGCTGGGTTTTAATCCCGTAGATTAATACCAAGACCAGGGCAAAGGAGACAGACTGCCGATTAAAATGTCACTGGATAACCTCTTTACAACCCAAACAGCAGCATCTCTAAAACACAGGCCAGAATCCCTCTCAGTACCTGGTACTGGATCACTCCAAGGAATGAACTCTCCATCCCGACCTCTCCTCCTCCTTCCTCAAAGACAGAGACCGTGAGGAAGGACACCAGGAGGAGGAGGAGGGTAGGAAGATCAACTGTAAAAGCCTGGCACACAGTCTCCAAGAAAGCTACTGCAGGGTATAAAGAACATTCTTAGAAATGATAAACCATACTGAAAACAATTTGTTTTAGTACAGAGTCTAAATGGTATAAATAATACAATATGTATTCTGCACTGTTTAATACATTTTATACTTGTTAAAACATATATTTAGTGGTATTTTTACATTTTTTCAATGTTTTATTAAGCATACTTAAGTATAAAAAAGTATATTTTCCCAAGTATGCTTTCCTTCTCCAAGTACATTGATACAAATATACTAGCAGACTACTAACAAGTATACTTCTACTAAATTGACTCACTTTCAACTCCTAACTCCTGAGCCACAATCACCTGAGAAGCCCTGACTATCCTCGATGAACTTCACAATGTATTTTTGGTTAATTAAAATGGTACAAAGGAGTATACTTGTTAGTAATCTGCTAGTATCTTCAAATAAGTACATTAAGAGTGAACTGAAAGTATACTCTCTTATTTTTACTTTAAAATTAGTATACTTAAAGGATAATTGCATATACGTTTTGGAAAAGGGTTTACTCACTTCACTTGCTTTGCAGAAAACCTAAAACAAAAAAAAATAAAATAAAATTTATTTTATGAATGATACAAAATCCAAGCTGGTAATAACTGTTTCAAATGTGAACTCTTATGTTTCTTTAAAAACAGCAAAAAACTAGTATTTACAAGTACTAATGCTAACTGTGCTAATGGTGCTAAATGCTTATATACATTTAAAATAAATGTACGAATATAAAAGCTATGATATTTAAGTTAAAAAAATGTAAAACCCTAATGTTTACAGTTAACATTGCTAATGATGGAAAATAGGCTAATTGCTAAAACAAGATGCAAAAGACAGTTTAATATTTCATCTTCATGTCTTTTTTTAAAGTAATGCTTAATGTTTACAGTTACCAATGCTAATAGTGAAAACTATGATGATTGCTAATAGAGGTTGTTAAAAACTGTCATGCTGCGGTGTCTTTCCCTTTCTCTGTGTCTCGTGTTGTTCCCGGCTGACCACGGATTTCCCTGATTGTCTCCTGATTGTTAAAGTAGAACCTTTACAGTTACTAAGGTTAGCTGTGCTAATTATGTTAATAGCTAATATAGGATGCTATAAGTGTGATATACTAGAGAGATATGTATTTTTCCCTTGAGGTCCTAATATCAGATAAGCAAAAGACATTGGATGGATATTTCCTTACCCAAGAAAAGGAAAATGTGAATTAAATTTTTGGTTTAGCCTATAAACTGCAGCTGAATGAAAAGAGCCAACATGTATCTTAAAACCCTATTTGGCCAAATTTAGTTTATAAGATAAGTGAATTGTTATTATTTTTGTTTCAAATGAACATAAGCTTCACTACAGGAGAGGCTGAGAAGTTTATGATAGATAATTATATCAAGATAAATAAACAAGGAAAATATCTGATTAGCCTTGACTGTGTATGAGCTGACTGGATTAAATGCCATAGATTGTCCAGTTCAATCTAATTTAATGATATTAAGATGGGTTCTGTAAGCTTGGTTGATTTTAAAACCATTATCTGAGTTGTGCCATTTTATTTTTCCCAGATTTTTTTCCTCACTCAGCATTTCCTCTTAGTCAGCAAGAAAACAGGTTACAAGCTAAACTGCTTAGTTCATATTTTTACCACCAGATCTGATTTGCATTGAACAATTGGCTCTCTACTTTTCATTTTGGCAACTTTCTACCGCTTTACTGCCGGTTCTTGGTTGCCAGTACATTATAGTAAAAGAAAATTAAATAAGTTAAAAGCCCCAAGAGCTTGTGCTTCAGCTACCATCTAAGCCAACTGTTTATAATTTCATTATCGGTTTAGTCACCACTAACATTAGTTTGGGATTAAAAACTAACAAAGGATGCCACGGAGATGCCAGGAGACCAGATTTATACTTATAAAATCTAGCAACTCACCCTAAAACCCACCATTTATGAGTAATTTAGTCTTCCTTAACCATTTCAGGTCTTGCATATGTCACAGTAACAAACAAAAAGATAATTGCAACTTAAAACTTATAAACAAGGTAACAATACTTCTTCATGTATCTTAATAATGTTTAATATTTAATTTTTTAATAATCTAAGCAGCAATTACCTTCAGGACAGGAACAAATCACAAGAATAATGAGCTACCAACTGCTAAGCCATATTTAAAATGTAAAAGTAGCTTTCTGCTTTGGTTTACGGCACCATGCCTACTCCGTAACCCGAGCCAGATGAGCACACCCCTCTCCGAGCGGCCAGCGGAGGGGAGGGCAAGTGGCAGGTTTATTTGGAAAGATGAAAACGGGATTAATAACAGAGGTTAAGAGGTGTGTGGGGATGGGAAAGAGATGGGAGGGGGGTTAAAGGGAGGAGGCCATAAAAGCTGTGAGAGGGTGAGGTGAAGTTAGGGTCACTGCTCTAGCAGGGTTCTCATGTGAGGTCATTTCACCTACACACTACACGTCCTGAGAAACTGCTAGGGAGCTAATTGGTTGAACGGACCTAATAAATCCGAGGGAAATTTATTGATGCCATTCCATTTTTTTTTTTTTGTTAAGAAGACCTTTCTAGCGACTTGGTTAAAAAATCGAATCACTGTTGCTGTCATCGACAATTAAACTACTTAATATTGTTAAAGACTTTTTTGTGGCTCCAAACAACTTCGAACTTAAAATGCAGCCTGAATATTGGAAAACAAATCTCTTAGTCCACTGCTAGATATATTGCGAAACCAAAATAAACCCCTTTTCTGGTTCCAAATATAGGAAAAATTATCTGGTTGGTTCCAAGTTCTTACGTTTATGCAGTAGGTACGGTTTATATGCAAGTCCTTTAAAATCTAACCCCATGCACAAAAAATACACAACAGATTCCACATTGTTGCTATTTATAAAATATAAAGGGGAAGCCAAAAAATACTAAATGTGTGCTAAAAATTAAGTAGACCTTTGCGTCTTACCTAGGATTTAGGAGAGAAAATAGCAGCTGTATGCTAACAATCAAGGTATCAGGTAATTTAAGCATCATCATCATGTCACCACCTTTAAGACTCGGCTAACGATTCACTTTTTCCTCCTTTGCATTTGATTCTTAGTCCCTTTTGGCTTTCTTATTTTCTTTATTTATTGTGTATTATGTTATTCTACCGGTGTCTCAATACTCCCCTGTGTCGTTTATTTTAATTTATTTTTGTTTCTATTTACATATATATATATATTTTTTTTTTCCTTTGTCTATCTATGTCATGAAAACTGTTCAGCACTTTGTGTAGCCCTGTTATTGTGTTTGAAAGGGCTATATAAATAAAAATGGTATGGTAAATCATGTGGCCACCTCTATGAAAGCAGGAGTTTTAGCTGTTTGCTAATTGTGAGCATACAGTTGTGAGTTAACTACCCTGTAAGGTGAAAAAAATCAGAAATTACCTCAGAGATCTTATTCAATTTAATTCAAGTCAGTTTATTTATATAGCGCCAATTGACGACAGATGTCATCTCAAGGCACTTTACAAGAAAAATAATTTAAATAAAATGATACAAACATAACAGTTTTCTATTCAAGGAAACCTAGCAGATTGTGTCAAGACGTTGCAAACAATTTGACTTGTTTTTAGTCCAATGTATAAGGGAAGAGACGTACTGTCCCGTCTCTGTTTTAGAGGGAAGGTGGACTCAAGAAGTGATACGTTTTAAGGGAAACAAGGATTTTGTAGGGAAAGGAGTGGATGAAATGGATCACCCAACCATCTTTGCCAGCATTAAAAAAAAAAAAAAACACGAAAGGAAAGTCCACACCCATATCTGCACTAATAAAACATACTAATGGTTTATTTCGATAGCAGGGTAATGTAGAGAGGAAAAAAACTCACTCACTCACTATAGTTTTATGAAAAGAAATTAGAAATTACAAAACTGCATCTTGGTTTTATAAACCTTCAAAAAAAAAAGGCCACAATTAGCTATTCACAAGCTTTGAGAATGTCCTCTTCTTGAAGCAAAGATTAGCTTATCTTTAATGTCTGAGTATGTGCATACAATAATATTAGTCAGACTAAATAGCATCTCTCGTGTTTCCACATGTTCAAGGAATTGTCTGCAAGGGAAACGGGATAAAACACCCACAACATCCGCTCCTATGATCATGAATCTCATGCCTGAATTCCAGTTTTGTTTCCCTTCTCCATTCATAGGAAAACCTATCTGCTTGTAGAAGTAATTAGGCGAGAGGGTTCGAGCCTCACAGCTTCCATAAAATGAATATGAGCGCTCTGAAATGGAGGGCTGAGGAGGGTGGGAGGTGGACCACAGCACCTCATGAATTCTCCAATTTGCCGTCTGTTTTATCCACTCTGAAAAACTCTTGGAAATATCTTTTCCTGGACCATTTTATTGCACAAGAGGTTCTGTTTTTCTCCATGGCAACTACATAACAGCGGAGCTCAACGGAGCTCTGACTCAACAAAGAGAACTTCGAAAAATACTCATTCCAGCGCCAGGGTTCCCCCCTCTTACTCGCCCAGCGTTTTCTGCAAAACCGGGGCCTTGAACAATCATGTGAATTAGAAGTAATTGGGGCACATATGTGGCATGTTGCAGGAGATAAATGTGCAGAGCCTGATGATGATGAACCTCTTTTGTTCATTGCTTGAATCTGTTGTAGAGATGAGCCCTATAGACATGCAGCAGCTGGGTGCTTTTAACCCGCAGGATCTCAGCTTAAAGCAACAGCAGGTTTAAAATGAACACACCGGACAAGGCATTACATAAAAGTCTGTGTTGTTCATGGTGGGATGAACGCAGGCGCTTTTCGGCTCTTGTGCAGCCGCCAAACGACGGCAGGCTGGCCAGGGATTAGTCTTGCAGGCAAGCAGAGACCAGAGTATAGGGCAGGATGTATGTAACTGTGTAATCTCAAGATCCGAGACATAAGCAACTGGAGTGCTGCTAAAACACGTGCAACACACAACGTCCCACAAAAGCAATCATGCCTCTTCAAACTTTTTCTTATTTTGCCGCCAAAAATCTCAAAGTATTTTATTGTTATTTTATGTAATAGAACACAGCCAAGTAGCACATATTTCCACACTGGAAGGAAAAGTATTCATGGTTTAATTTTTTTTTTTTACAATTAAAAATCTGAAAGGTTTATTTTACATCTGTATTCATCTACATAAGTTAGTACTTTGTAAAACCACCCTTCACTGCAAGGAGCTGCAAAGACTTGGCAATAAGCACATCTAGAGACACACTTTTTTGGCCTCTTCTTTCTAAATACTTCAAGTTCTGTCAGACTGCACCAAGAGCATCTGTGAACACAAATGTTTAAGTTTGGCCACAGATTTCCCAACCATTGTCCTATCCGGGCTCACCAACATTTCGACTTATGTCTTTCTTTCAACAATTTCCACTTTTTCCCTGCTACTCTTCCTCACGATCTATTTAGTTCATGTCAAATAGCTCTTGTGACAAGGGTTTGTCCAACCTGAGCAGTAGATATCGGCAGCTCCTCCAAAGTTATCATAGAATCTATCAGAATTTAAAAGCTTAAAATATAATTTCATAACCTTACCCCGCTTCATGTTTAGGTCACAAAATGAAGGCAATGGATTTGTTTGGAGGGCATCTGAGTAAAGGGAACCCTTTAAAGTTATGCAGTACTTTCTGTTCAACTATCTCATAAAATTCCAATGAAAACTGTAAAGTTAGTTGTTGTTACAAGATAAGACTTGAAGAGGTAAAGTATATTGCAACATTTTTGCAAGCCACTGTGTAATCCGAGAACCTCTAAAAGTTAGTTATATTGTAGTCTTTTTTTAAAGAATTCTTCACTTGGACAAACTTATTTTAAGGAGCACGAAAGAGTGGTTTTACGAACCACCTGTCCTTGAATCATGCATACTCCTGACTTAGCACGCCAGCAGAGGATTTAGTTCGTGGCTTTGGTGAACCGTCAACCTTCTTGTCTCAACTAGTTAAGGTGAGTCCAAAGAAAACAGGACGTCTGCTAAATTGTAACTCAAGACAAGAGCGAGCGAAGGCCGCAGTTTCAGCTGCTGTCGAGCAGCTGTGCGGCTGTTAGCCGTGTGGCTGACGACGCATTCAGAGGCTTCACCCATGCAAAAACATGGTATCAAACAAAATTGTTCTTTATTTGTTATATATTAAGGTCATTGCAATGCGGCACAGGAGCTTGCCAACGTCTGTCTTCATTTGTGTCGTACTCCCTTGTCTACCTTGTAGTGAATACAGAGGAGTATGCCATAGGGAGGGGAGGCCCTACACAGGAACTCAATAATAACTTTCAGCAGTCTAGCCAGGAGGCTGGAAGCCCAGACTGCGGCTGTTCCCTCCTGTCCCCGTTCCTCCCTCCGCATAAGCCCCACGCTCCTCCCCCATCCGCTTGCTGGCTTGTGTCTGCTCCACAGGACTGATGCATTCTGCAGACAGGCCAGTGATCTTAAAGAGACACAGGCCACATTTTTATCCACTGAATCACTGCAGTGGATCAAACACCTCAAGCAAAACCTACCTCATCTGCAGCCTTTCAGTCAATCACCAAAGCCTTATTTTGCTCCTTCTCTTAACGATCAAGACGACAAGGCGATTCAAAATACAGCGCGATTAAATGAGGGGAAGTATGTTGAGAGGTTCTCAGTTGAAATGAAGCTGGATTCTCTGACTGCGGCTGATTATGAAGGTGCCTTTGATAGTTAAAAAAAGAAAGGAAAAACTTTCGCAAATGCAGTCAGTTTTTTTTGTTATTCAATGTTTTGTTTTGTTTTTTTAATATCCAGATAATCTTAAAACCCTTCAATAAATTTGCTAATGAGAACTTTGGAGTTTCCAAAAATAATAACTCTCTATTGTTACACTTAATCAAAATGTACTTGCCAAGAAACAACAGCAACAAATGGCTATTATTACTATTAATAATACTAACTATTGCCCATTCACTTCGCTTATTAATTGCTTTTTTAAAGCTGATCTTGTCTTTTTTTTCAGGGATCAGTCCAAAAAAAGTTTATCCATAAAATAAATAACAAAATAAAACAAAATAAAAGTTTAGTTTCTTGGACTCTTATTTGTGGGGATACCCCATGTAATTAAGTGAATAAAAAGCACTTTGAACACGAGCTCTAAAATGCTATGAAATAGAAGGGGAAAAAAGAAGCTCCCTACTACTTCATGTTTTGAACAGATCCTATGCTAAACAGAGCTCAACTCATTCACATTGAGTACTACACTGGTAAGGAGACAATAAAAATGTTAAACCATTTAAGTGACACAGAAACCTACAAGCAGACACTTTTTTTCTTCCTATCAGCACTTTTCTTTCTTTATTTAGGGCTGCAAGGGAAGCGACAGAGGGGACCGGAGAAACCAGACCCCAGATTGGCGAGAGAAAAAGGTCGATATGACTAATTTAGATTGATATATTTTATCTCCCACTCTGCTTTAGGGGATTTGACTTAATTTCTACAAAGTCTGACATATCACAGAATGCACAACAACAAAAATCTGAAGAAGTAATAAATACTGAAAGTCTTTATTTTTGGTATTGAAAAATTTAGTTTGGTTTAGTTTATTCACACAGGGCTAAAATACAAGAAAGATCACCTTACTACATTTTTTTCTGAAATTCAGATCAATTCAGTTAAATAAAATCCAAAGCGATCATTCATTTGAATACAGAAGCAATTAGATCCAAGCCAAAAACAATCTTAATTTCAATACACTACAGTCAGAGTCAAGTGAGCAGATAAAGCTACTTGGTGAAAGGTTATCTATCTAAGGAAGACCAACCAACAGCACTGAGACACAGACTTAGAAATCATCCTGAGCAAGCATGTAGCGACAGAAAGCACTCCATTTTAATAGAAAAGAAACCCCTCAGCATAACCAGGGTCAATATAACTGCAATTAAAATGACACAAAGCAGACCCAGAACAGATAAAAGCAAGTGATCCAGGAGTACATTTTTAATGTTAAAAAAACAGTCAACAAAACACAGGAATAGTAGCATTAAGGCCTTCATCTAGGAGATAAACATTATAGAGCACTATTAAATAAATAATAAGACTTGGGTTATTTTTAGTTGACTTTTTAAATTAAAGTTATTATCTGCAAGCCTGACAAGATGAGGCTAACGCCTGATTCACATAAGGTGAGGTACTTTTGCGGTCCAATTTCCGTACGGCTGCCGCACGAACAAAAAAACATTTGAGTCCAGTCAGAGGTTTCACACCAGCTGCAGTGTGTGAGCAGTCAGTATGCGGAGCTCAAGTAACTTTCCGCGTAAAGTCTGTTTCGTCCAGATTCCGAATGCGTTTTTTTAATGAAGTTAAAGAAATAAACATATTTAGTAATAATAAAAAAAAATTATCGAAGCACATAGCTAAGCTCTATCTGTTAACACAATGTGGATATTTAAAAGACAAATGAAACCATAAAGTTTAATTAAACATGATAACATTAAACCACATAAAAACAGGAGTGTACTTTCCCATTGTACAACAACCCAAGGGAATACATAATGTTCAACAAAAGTAAAAAGAACACGAGTGTGGCTTTTAAAAAAAAAATTGTTATTATGGTGTGAAGCACTGAAATTTAGTGCTCTGGCTGGAGCAGATTTCAATAGACGTTACGCACTGAAACTACAGTCGATGTGAATTCCAGTCAGTGCAACAGCTGTATCGAAACCGGACTGCAAACGTACCGTACCCAGGTCAATGAGGTGTAAATCAGTGAAAAAACATTCTATATCTGTTGAACTAACCATGAACTAGTGGCTATGAACCCGCAATGGACAAGTCGGGCCCTCGGGACCTGGCATCCGAGTACAAGTTCCAACACATTTAATTCAAAGAGACAAACACAGAGAAATCAGCTGGTGAAAGAAATCCAGCGTAAGCTGATGACAGGCCAGGCAGAAACTTAAGAGAAATCGTCGCCATGAATGCATCGCTCACACTCTTCAGTATAGGTGGTGGTGGAAGCTATAAAGGAACTTATTTTCAGCTTCAGTGAAATGTTCAAGAATAGATTCAGAAGGAGGTGCAAAAGGATGCTAGGACAGACAAAAGCATATTCTATTTGATGTATGTGAGCTGTTCATTCAAACCGAGACTCTCAGCAGATAACAGAAACCCTGAACTTATTAACACTAAAATTGGTCTGTTTAATCCATTTTAGGTTCTAGAGTGGCTCTGTCATGAAACATTTTGGATAGGGAAACGCCGGCAGCCCTTTGGGAACACACACAGATGTTAATTTTTACAGCTTCTACAGCTAACTGTGGTTTCTGCAAGCTAAACAACAGGGTTCTGCATAGTATCTAAGTTAAACTTGGCATATTTGTCTTGCATGTTTCTGATTTTAAGCAACTGAAAAAAGTCTCCTCCCAAAAAAATGCAACTCATTTATTATAAAAATATTGAGTTCATGTTAATAATAAAAGAGGTCGTATTACAGGGAGAATACTTAGAAAGTTTTAACCAGTAAAACTAAAGAGCTGCACACACCAGCTGCATACCAACAATTGTAACGGCTACAATGATGACTTCAATCTGGAAAAGCTATCAGACTGAGTTTGTAGCTTCAGATTCAGTTCAGGCTTTCAACAGTTTTTTTTTTTTAACTCAGCAGGGAACATTACTAAGACTCTCAGGAGTGTCCTCGGCGATGGCTTCAAATCAAATCTATTACTGTCAGAGCTCAACAATGCTGTTATTCCCACTTGAAATGCTTGTGCCAACAAAACGCACCACCACCTGACTGTAAGGCTGTTTCTGGACAAAAAGCAGAGAGGGCCAGAACGTGTAGCTGAACAAAACAACTAACTGTGTTCGTAACTCTGTGGCGTGTAGGGCAATTTGAGAGGGTGACGCATACCCAAACAACACCGAGTCATTGAGTCACCAGTGTTTACGCAGCCACATAATTCTGCACCATCTGCAAGGCTCAGGTCTGATCTTCTGACATTCACCACTTTGCAATCCTCAGAGACATTTTAAAAATACACCAGACTTGTTTCTTTATATACAACAGATCTACACTTGCACTTTTTGTTCGTTTAAAAACAGCAAACTTTAATGTATGTTATTGGGATTTTATGTGAGAAAAACAACACTAGGAAGTTATTAATGGTGAAGTGAAGGGAACAGGAAATATATTTATACAATTTCTGCACAAAAAAAATTGGAAAAGCTTGGCATGCTCAACAGTCTTTTACCCCGATACCCCTAAATAAAATCATGTGCAACCAGCTGTCTTCAGAAGTCACTTCATTATTAGAGTTAGTGTTTGTGAAGAATAATCTTAGGCCTAATAATTAAAGCCTAGTTTACGCTCATCCGTCAGGGAGTTTGAACCCATCACGCACACATATTAACAGAGTCGTTTTCTTTCTATACTTCTCTGCTGGTGTGTAAGCGTTGCGAAGCAATTCTCTGCCAGGACGGCAGGGGTTGCCTACCTTTTCTGGTGGGTATGCCAGCCAATGCAGTGACGTCTCTGGTCAACCAGAGTTTATTTGCTTCAGCTTGTAAACGCACATCCACTCTAGGAGCAACAGCTGACCGAGAGCGAATTTTGATTGAGCTGGAAAGCTTTTTACTAGAAGCGGAGTTCACTGAATACTCTAAAGATGCATGTAAACCAGTAGACTGCTCAGTTTTGTTGTTCACTACACATCCTGGTGTTCAAAATCGCCTAAAGACCATATTAGACAAACTGGCCTTGGAATATAAAGCATCAAGTGCCAAGTATACTATACTATTACATTGACTATAGAGCACCGTTCTGATTAAATGATCTAAGGCGCTCACAGACGTGCGTTTTGCCGATTGCAGAAGAGCATCAAGAGGAATAAAACTCAGACAGAAAGCCAGAAGAAGCCCTGAATAGAGTTGACCACATTCCACGTGTGACATAGCAAATGTGTAGTTGAAGGTGCACAGATCTGATGAGGCTAAAAGTGACTTTATGATATGTGTGTGGGAAAACTTACACCGTATAGGGAATAGGGTAGCAAGATATCATGCTGAGGAGATATTGGTTAAAGTTGATGGAAGGATGGATGGAAGTAAAAACAGGGCTATAATACAGGAAATTCTGTTAAAGGCCGTAACTGACTTGAGATTGGGGTAAACTTTCAGCAGCATATTGACATTAACCATACTGCCAAAGCTACAATGGAATGGCTTAGATTAAGGCCTTCTTATGTCTAGCCAAAGTGTAGACCTAAATCCAATTGAGAATCTGTGGCAAGACAAGAAAAAAAATGCTTTTCACAGACAATCTCAATCTCTAGATTTCCAGCTGCCAGTGATGGATCTGCAATGTACTGACTCAGGGTATCTGAATGAAAATGCATGCCATGCTTTTTTGATTTTTGGTGCCATTTCAAATTAAACAATGTAATACACAATTATGTACTACCTTGCGCTGGTCTTATGACAGTCAAAGAATTTAAAAATACCTCAATGCTCTTCAGAGCCGTTGTATTAGCCTCTAACTCTCAAGTAACAGTCACCTCATTCACCTTACAAGGCAAATCCACAAAAAAAAAGAAAAAAAAAAGGCAATGAACTTCTGACCTGTCATTGAGATGGCAGAGGAAGCTCTGCAGCTCAGGGGGCAACCAGAGTCCACCATCCCCTCTGTCACTCCTCCCCTCTGTGTCTCACCCTACCATCTCATAAAACCCCAGTAAAAAAAACTCCTGCTCCCCTTTTTTTATGGATGCCAGATGGTGGGCAGGCCTCCTTTGCCTCTGGACTTGCCTCGCAAGTCTAGTAAAACCAGTTGACCTCAATAAAATCAAAACTGTTGTTTATGAAAAAAAAGGAACAAAACACGCAAACATCCTGCCACCGAAACAATCCAACAACGTCTGATCTACCAAAGAGCCCTTTTACAAGACAGGAGTCGGATACGTAAGCTTGCATGCTCTCACGATAAGGTGGTGAAGTCCAGATGTAATAACTATACCTTTGTAACTATAACTTTTTTTTATTTTCCTGTGTGAAAAGTTTTTTTAGGGGGCTAATTGTGAGCTTTGGGTGTGAGTGCAGGACTTTTGGTAATGTCTTCAATTCTCCCAGAGAATTGGAGAAGCAAAACAAACAGAGCCGTCTGCGTTCGGGAGGACAAAGCTGAACCACAGAACCACAGTCTGGCCTGCGGTTCACAACATTTTTGTTCCAGCGCTGACTTCACCTAAAACAGAACCTCTGCAGGACGCATTCACCTCAGCCCGAGGGAGAGGAATCCTAAGAAAAAAAAAAGGTTTAGTTTGGATCTCCATTAACACCCTTGCACCAACAAACACACATACACAGCTACCTCTGAGGCCGATGTTTTCACTGAGGACTGGGCAAACTCAAATCTTTCACTCACTCGTCACTTGTGTGGGAGTTGTGGCCTTTGACGGCTCAGAATGAGTTTGTTGGGAAAGAAGCTTAAAGGCTGTGGATCGCTTTGCTTTAAAAGAGCTGTTGAATCAATAGCTTTCTTTTACTGCAAATCAATTGAAGTGGTTATCCGCTCTTCCAATAACAACTGTCTTCACTCTCTGCTCACCTCGGATGCTCCTCTTGTTTTTTTTTTGCCCCTTCTTTCTTTATTTGTCCAGCTAGTTGGGGTTGACCATTTATGTCCTGCAATTCAACCTGACCCCTTGGCAACCCCTGCCATGGCTGCCTAAGCCATTAGGTTGGCTGTGTCTGCAGGTTATTAGTGTGATAAAAGTTTACTGTCCTTCCAGCCGCTTGCTGTGGCTCCAGTCAAATGCTTCTGAAGAGCAAGTATAAGAGGGGACAGGAGGGCATCTGGTGAAACACAAAACACCTAGACAGCACAAAATATATCTTAATAAGCAAAAAAAAAGGATGTAACTCTCACTAAAGGAAGTTGTCGGCATCAAAGCCAACAAAAATGGATGAAAAAGGTCAAGAGAGGCAGAAATTGTCTGGTGACCACAATGATACAGTTTTCAGATTGAACTTTTAAATATTTTTCCAATTACTGAAGGCACCACGTCTGACTGAAACCAGATTCCTTGACGTGGAAGTTGTTACTGCTGGAAGAATACATAAAGTTGGCATTGTCAAAATCAATACGATTTTAAATAGCAAAGTAAGATGAAGTACAGTAGGGCCTATCTATGAAGTAATTTAAGAGGAAACTATTTTCTAAAACGACAACAGACATGCCTACAGAGAGAGAGAGAGAGAGACAGAGAGAGAGAGAGAGAGAGAGAGAGAGAGAGCAAGACTTGAGACAGAGAACAGAAAGGCTCTATTTTATCATACTGAGCTTTTAAACTCAATCATGAAAGGTGCTGGATTTGGAAATGTTGGCTGCCTTTTGGAAATCTAACAGATTTTTACCGATATTAAATATAACTTTGCTAATGTGTGATGTTATATGTTAAACACCACAGTTTTGTTAACTTTACAGCTACTACTGCTAACAGCAAAGACCGTTTAAAATGTTAGTTCTTTAATGTTTTTGCCTTTGTTGTAAATACAATTAAGCCCTATGATATAGTTAACTGCACTAATAATGAACATAAGTTGCTCAAGAAATCTTAAAATTTCAACTACATATTGTCTACGTGATTTAAAAATAATAAGGTTGAGGTTAATTGCGAACCAATCTACTCTATACTTTTTATAAAAAACAAAAAGCCAGTTAGAGATGTAAACCGTAAAAAAAAGTTGAGTTTACTTCAACTTGACTAGCATTCACTTTCAAGTTGAAGTTACTCAAAAAAGCTAGTGAAATGTGTTGACTTGTTTTTTTTTTAAAGTAAACTGAGAGTTTTTTTTACAGAGTAAGATGACTCCACATTTTTTAAAATTTGTTTTAAAATAGTAAAACCCAGAGGTCTACCATAGCTATTGCTGGTTGCTAATTAGCATTATTAGATATTAAAGATAGCTTAAAATGTAAACTCTGTATTTTAGTCAAGTTTTTAAGTTTAGTGCTAATGCTAAAAGCAAAAGACAGTAAAAATGTGTAGGCTAATGCCTTTGTTTGGACAACGGTAAAAAACAACCCTTGAGATTACAGTTACTATTGATAACTACGCATATCCAGGTAGTCTTTAATATAAGATGGTCCAGTAAGATGAAAATGTAAACTCTGTAATTTTTGTTTTAAAATGGTAAATCCTATTTCACAGCAACTATTCCCTTTATAAAAAAAAGCAATGTAGAATCTGCACTTAAAATAATTACACATTGCAAGAAGACTAAAATAACACCGAATGCTGTTCAAATGTATGGTATCCACATATAGTTTTGTAAGTAAAATGACAATTTGCTAAAAGCAGTACCGGCAGATTTAAGCTTTCTAAAAACTGGTCATTGGAAATTGGCCCCAAATCTCCGATTGGTATATCTCAAAGAGCTCCCTTTGTGCGTTTACTTTGGGGAAACATAAAGACAAGAGGGCTTAAGGGGGCTAAGGACTCGTCAGTCTTGTTTCCTCCTGTGCGGCAGGATCTGTGGGTAGTGACAGTAACTGCAGCCTCAGCACTTTTCTATATTCTCTAGTTTCAAGCCAAGAGAGTGAACAAAGGCAAAGAGTTAAGTTGCTGCAGAGGTAACAGGGACGGAGGAGTCTGTGCGCCCTCAATAATGAGCCCCGCTGCAGTCTTTGTGTGATGGAGTCTTGTTGGAAATCCATGCAGCTGCTCTGCACAGCCACTCAGGCTGACTGTAGTCTGCCCACAGACAGCAGTAACTGGAGCCCACCCCTTTTTACACTGCAGCCCTCTCTACCACAAAATGGAAACCACAGTGTGCCTGGAATTTGCTTGGAGACACATGGAGATCCATGTAGCGCGGCAGTAAAACTCCATTAAAACTGTTAACTCCACCGAGGTTCCTGGGGAGCTCATCATCTGTGAGAGAGGCAAGCGGTTTTTAACGGCTAACTCTAAACAGAACAGTTTCTCCACTAAAAGAAGGCTTCAAAGGAATACAAAAAAGAGTGACAAGATGAATCTGCTAATACTAATGATGCACTGTCAAAACATGCCAAAATGTGTCAGAAGGCAGAGCGTGGTTTTCACTGACAAGACGAGCTCATCGCTGAAAACTGGTGAGAAGTGCTGTGAAATAAATTTGGCGAGGCAGGGACCAATGAACATGATTACCCAAGGAAAAACCCAGCCAAAATTAAGGAGGGACCTTTTTCTAAAAACCCTTCATGTTTGTGTCTGTCAGAAGACATAGTTATAAGCTAAGTAAGCATCCAGTATTAAAACATGTCACTTCCTGTTCTCAGTGGGTGGGGTGTTAAGCAGTGGACTGTAATTACACATACAAAGTTTGGTACTTCTCAGATCTTGGATGGGTTAGCAATTTCATGTCTTATGTCAAGAAGTCTAAATTTGAGGCCTGGCCACACCCACATGCTTTGTTGCAGCATTTATCTTTTGATATTTTAATCACTAATGCCTTTAGCATAAACAGATTCATGCTTAAGTTGCTTAGCAAAGAGCAGCATTTTGCTTAAATAGAATGTGAGCAAAGTTCACCAAGTGGCAGCTTTTGATCCAAAATGACCCCCTGCCTATTCGCAGTTCAGTATTTGCTCATTTTTCTGTGGAACATAGCCCCAAATTACTGACGGAAAACACGTCTATTTGTGTATTTTTCCATAAACATTATTTAAAATACCTGACAATGCAGCTTGGTTGATTAAATACCTAAGTGCAGTGCTAATTGGCATGCTATTGGCTGGATATGTAAAGCAGCCAGTCCAGAAGCACCATTTAGTTTTCTTGTTGCTGATGGGCTATACTCAAGAACAGAAATAAGGAAGGCTGTAAATATTCATCTCTGCAGTACTGCTTAGACAATTTCCTCTGTGTGTAATGAATGATTATTACAGTATACTTAAAGTGTCTTAACTATTAAAAAAAGAAAATATAAGTGTTTTAGGGGGCCTTGAAGTATTTGCAGATTTTAGCTAATCTCTGGTGGCTTTGGCCCCTAACCCCCAAAAATACTAGAGGTCCATTGTAGTTTACTAATAGCTTAGCAATGCTCCTTTCCTACTTGTTGCTGGGAAGGCTGTTGGTTTGAGAGAAGTTTACTACCATTGTCATTTCTTGCACGTAAAAAAAATAAATAAAAATGTTGTGATTTATTTAGGGTGAGAAACTGCTTAAGGAGTCTTCTGCCGTTTGCATTTACTATGCATTTGACATGGACCGGTTTCTGGTACAACGATATGTAAGAATTGTAATACATTATTTGTACTGTTTTAAGGGTTTGTAAAGTGGAACACAGATATGCTCCTCCCCTACCTATTTATCAGCTACCTGACCAGATAGCCTTACTAATTAAGCAGTCGATATCAGCTTTTTATACTTTGTGTTGTTCTTTGTTTATGTTAAATCCATATTTCTGTAAAGCCCCTCTGTCTGTCCACCAACTGTATGAATAATTGTTTTTCTGTTTAAAGCAAAATCTATTGGATCCTGACATACATTTCTGCTTTTTAATATTTGCATAAATGCAGTGGCACAGTAATATTTTTCTGAAGGTGATCGTAACATGAAATTCTGATGTTAACCCATGCCAACCCATGTCTAGAAATCATGTTTTAAAGTTTCAAACTGTCTCTGTGACCAAAGTTACTTGTTTGAAACTGTTCATGCAAGCTGAGTCTTACTTTGTCCAAACTGATCATTATTAAAAACACCCATACAGCCTGGGCATGTTGGCTGCACCATAGTGACAAAAACAAGTATTTTAACAATATTAACCCCAAATGTCTTTCCTTTAAAACATTGAGGCGGTCCATGAGGAGGCAGTTTTGGCAGTTCTTGCCCGCTAAGTGCGAGTGAGTGCCAGCCCCACCCCATTAAGAGCGAACCCCGCACGTCATGTGTTTCCACTTTACCGACAGGGTGGAAATGACCTCAACGCAGTAAAAAGATGACAAGGGTGCTAGTGCTGTTCACCAGATGTGAGCATAAAAAGAAGGAGGAGGACTGATGCAGCAAGGAAGGGGGAGAGAAAACCATTCGCCTGAAGAATTTACTGCAAACCCCCTGTGACTGAGGGTGCTAGTCGAGCTCCAGAGGTTTCTGGTGTATCTCAGTGGGACTTTGGGGAGCATAGGCAAAAAAAAAAATATAAAAACATAAAAAATTAAAATCACCCACCCAAAATAAGAAGTATAAACCACTGTCATGCCACTGCACCTGCCTGCAAACACAAAAGCCACTTCCTCCCACTGTGTCCAGACGAGCCCCTTTATCCCATTTAGTGCAGCCTGCGCCACAACAAAAGGCAGAGAAATTAGGGAGTTGCACTGATGATAGGGCGACTAATCTCTTTGGAGGGATTCATTATATCGGCGAAGTATACAGTTGAGCAGCTGAAAGGGGTGAATTAAATATGGCCATGCAGAGATGGGTGCTTTTGTTGAAGATGAGCACCGGCAACAATGCCCCGTTATCACTCCTGGAATAATTCATACATTCCTTTCAGGACAGATGCTGTAATAAGACCACCTTCCCTGCAATTGATTTAACACAACAGCCTGACACTAGGTCATATACACATAAATTCCCTTTAAAACATGTTAAGAAAGAAGAGATGCACCAATCGGTTGTCTCGAGATCATAATCTCTCAATTTTTCCTTAGTTTGTGCTGATCTATCATCTCCAGATGAAAGTCACAATAATATGAAGGTTTTTTTCCCCCCCTAATGACTAAAATGCAAGAAAACTTCTAATCTGTAAGTGCATCATCCGTCAGCAACTTCTTATTGATAATTTAATAAAAATCACATAAATCCTATGTATTATAGTCACTGTACTCAGTCAAAATAGGAAAAGGAAAATCAGAAATGGGTACTGGCAAAGAAAAGCCATTTTGGAGCAATTTAAACTGTTTTTTTTTCTGTTGAACATGACTCCAAATTATTCATGGGAAAGAGCTGTCTGAAATATTCAAAAGAAAATGCAGCCTGGGAAGTTAACTTACCTAGGCACAATACTAGATGTGACCTAGACTCTTGGTTGGCATTTACAAAGCAGCCAATCCAGGAGCACCTTTCCTTGTCACTGATTGGCTGTAGCCCAGAGAGTGGAGATAAGAATGTGCATGTTAGGTTCTGCAGTGGTGCCCAGATGGTTTCCACTCCACATAGCAATGCATATTAAGATACATTGGGTGTATTAACTACTAAAAAGGCAGTTATAAGCATTATTAAAGGGGGTCTGAAGTATTGCCAAATTTTAGCTACTTGCAGCTGGTTCTACAAGGCGAATAGAGGGGGTGCATTGTGTTCTTACTAGTATCACAATACAAAAATGTAAAACTTGATTCGACATGTAAAAAAAGCTTGATTTCGATACTAAGGTGATTTAAAAACACTAATTGAATGAGCAAGTAAATACAACGAATAACATTTATTTTATCTAGCTACCTTAATTTATAGTGAAAAAATAAAATGCAATTTTTAAGCATAAACTATTTCGCTTAAACTTTTCAAGTATCAGCAGTGTTTTTAAAAGTGCACACAACAAAACTAGTGAAGAAATCCAAAATAATGATGCCACGGGAACAGAAAATCTAATCTAGATTCCAGTTTTAGTGCCAGTTAATATCTAGGTATCGATTATTTTGACAACCCTTTTTCTTACTTTGACTTACATTGGAAAATTTTCAGCTTCTCTGAAGTGAATGAAAAACAAATGTGAGGAATGAAAATCTGAATTGGCAGAAAAGAAAACAGGAAAACAATTTTTGCTCGAAACGTTCTGATGGGTAAATCTCTACTTTTGGTAGTATGTTCCTTCCAAAAATTTTCACTTTGTCTAAAGTGAAAGAAGAATAAGTCAAAATTGTGCAAAATTTAAATGGGATGCTTAGATGTCAGATAAATGGAAACTGGTATTGGCCTGGACAACCTTAGCAAATCTCTACTAATATGTTCATACTAATTTAAAAGGTCGGATCTAAAACAGAAACAGAAATCAGTAGTGGCCTGGAAACGCCTCTAATTTTAGGTTTAATATTCTGTTTCTAAGTTAAAGCTAAAACCATTCCACTCAGTTTTTGAATCTAAGAAAATGGAACTGATTACAATGGTAATCGGCGAGTCAGGGCTCCAAGAGCACAAAAGAAATCAGCACTGGCCTGGAAAAGCCTTTTCGTTGCATCTCCTTCAAATTTGCTTATATTTTTTCTGTAAGATGAAACTGAAAACTTTCAACTTATCTAAAGTGAGACAGAAACAGGTGACCTAAACACACACACATCCATGAACAGCATATTAGATCTGCTGGCACCAAAAGGAGAGCTGATTAGTTTTCATGATAACCTGAAAAGCAGCAGCGGTATTTTAAGATGATGTGCACGCGTCAAGCTGCTGTCTTAACATCAGCCCTCCATGCTGCTTTAGACACAGGGCTTATAATAGTCCTCTCATTATTGGATAGAGGGTGGGCCTGCTCTATTTCAGGATGCAGCAGCAGGTGTGACTGTCTTTTCGACCGGTTTGAAATAAAGCCAGAGGACTGTCAATGCCACAAGCACGGCAAAGGCTGCTGCAATGGCAGTTCGGGCAATCCTGCGAGTATCACCAGACACCTGCAACAGGGGTGAAGGGAGGGAGCTTAAATTGTGCCGTCCGTCTTTACGCCTGTCTTTTTGAATACAAGCCATGCCATCTTAAGAGAGAAAGTAGGAGCGGGATGGTAGCGCTGGGTGGGGCAGGTGTGCTTTGCTTTATAATGCAAATGGGGAGGGGGGGGGGACGCGGCCCACCTGACCAGATGATGCTGCGAAGAAGGACATAACCCAGGGTGACTGTAATACTGAATAAATAATGTTTCTCCACTCGCCTGCAACAGAGTCTGCGAGGACAGCTGTGCTGAATTCATTTGATACGGGTGCCTGCTGACAATGCGGCATTGCTCCATCTCTGCAAGAAAGCGTGTTTAGCTTAAGACTGTTGAGAGCACATGGTGGGGAGGGCAGGCAGCTCTTCAGGATGGAATAATTATTGTGCTATGAGCTTTGACCCAGGTTGGAGAAATAAAACATTCTGGAGATCTGAGTGCTGTTCATGAGGTACATCAGGTACATAAGAGGAGTGAGATGAAAAAAAAATAAAAAAATGGAGCCCACTCATTTGTGAATTTAGCCAGCACTTGAAATGAAAGGAAGAACGGTTATGAGGTCATCCTGACAAAATATCTCCATCTCTATCTATCTATCTGTAATGAAGGGGATGGATGATGAGTTCCCGTCCCTCCAAAAGAGACATGTGCCTGTATGTAGGCCAGTCTGAGTACAGACTCATGCTGTGTGCTCACCAGAGTGGAGGTGGAGATCTAAGTATAATGCAGAGTGAGGGGGAGTGCAGCAGGAGATCTCAGCGGAGGAGAGGAGCAGAGTCCTGGGTCTGCGCCTCTGCGAGGGCGCGTGTCCTACGGGGTCGAGGAGGAGGAGGTGTCAAACTGAGGAGGTGAGGCAGAAGAGGAGGAGGCGTCAGTCAAGGTCTCGGTGATGCGGGTTGAAGTGGGGTGGGAGAAAAGGATGCAGAGAGGAGTTGTCGAGTCATAGCACAGAGGTCACAGTGAGGGAGTTTGGGCAGTGGGTGGGGGAGGGGGAGGTCTCTGAACTGTATGAGGACGACCATGCACTGTGACTTCTCTGCATGTGTGTGTGTGTGTGTTCTGGCGCTGTTCTTTAAGCCAACCAGCCAGAGAGCACAAAGTTCTTATTTAGCACAGGAAGAGCAGCTCTGCTTAGCAACCACAGGCGCCCTCCAATCACAAGCGCAGTTGAACAGACTCCGACTGAGGATGAGTCCTTTCTGAGAGTCTGACGGAGGCCTCAAAATGTTGTGGTCCAGGCCTGCCCACACGCAGAACAATACACAAAACAGATCTGGAGCTGAACTCTGAGTTTTTATGTCACCAGCAGACGCACGCGCACAGTCAGACTCTCCCGCTTCACCGTCTACTGAACTCGCCGAAGAATTCAAAGTTAATCTTAACCCTCCTTAATCCGAAAATAAATTATGCATATCCCAAAGAGCAATGTAGTCACGTAAATCCCTAAAAAAACCCTGATTCTTTTCCCTTTTCCTCACAGCAAACTTGGCACAGCACCAGTCCCCAGTGAACCGACAGCACCCAACCCCCGACTGGGATCTGCTAGCCATCAAAACAGGAGGCACGGATGAGATTTGGCCCAAAATGCTGTCTGAACACTGATCAGTCTGTTTGGTTTTAGCTGCCTGAGTTAATCCTCCTCCCGATAGCTTTGAAGGTGTTTGGTGGGCGGATTGTAGGCGAGAGCAGCATGCCGATTTGTCATATGGCACCAGCAGGGCCTACTTCTGCTCTGGCTGGAGCTCTGTTAGCACATCTCCAATGTGGTCTAACAGTTCTGCGGAGCTGCAGGTCAATTAAAGCGAGGAGGTTTAAAGGAATAAATATTGAAGTGCTGTTTGTGTGTCTTTTGGCCTCCTATCAGGCGAGCATTTGTGGAGGGGGAATGTACAATTGTTGGTTTTCTCTGTGCGGTATCACTAATTCATGCTCTAATTACAAAATTCCAGCGGGAATGGCTATAAATTGTCAAGATGCTACGAACAGGCTGGAGACGGAGGAGGGACTTTTGAGTCTTTCTGCGTTCCTTAAAAAAAAAAACTGTCCAGAGAATATGACAGTTTTGAGGTGCACCATGGTCTTTGCATTCCAGGAGTTATGTGGGATTATTGGAGTTTAAAGCCCCCCAGACTGCAGCAGCTTAGTGGCTCAGCAAGCAGCAGATGCAGACTCCAGGATTTCCTGTCTATGCACCAGATGGGGCTGACTCTTAATCACAGAGTTGGAAACCAGGAGGTTATCGAGGAGGAATTGATGATGATGATGATGATGATCGTGATTGTGGAATTACACTAACCCAATACAGGCATCTGCTCTGCAACCAACAGCCCGAATGACTAACTAGCATGTCGACTGCAGTCACAGCGAGCCATCGTCTCCTCCCCCGTCTCATTTGTTACCAATCATCACCGACCTTCCTCTTCCCTCACTCCTCCGGTCACATAGAGGTTTGGACGTATCACTGTCCACCAGGGAAGTGCAGATAAATGTTAAGGACTTATGCTTTGATGCACAAACTAGGATATTTTTGTGATGCCTTCTTGTTCGCTCGACTGAGAGCTATTACCTCTATCAAGCATCCTGCAACCCATTTCATCTTCCACGTTTCAACATTTTTTCCACAAGGCTGGGGTCAAATACCGGTTAGATTCTGTTAAAATGCTCTGGAATAGTACTCCTGCTCACTTGTCCACCTGTTGTTTTCCACTGCTGTTCAGCTGGCTACTACAATTTTTGCCTTGCTTAAAGAAAGTTTTGTCATTTAGAGCCATGATTCTCAAACTGTGGTACGTGTACCGCCAGTGGTACTCAAGTTTACCCTAGTGGTACTGGAGGAAAGTTCTAAATATAAAAAAAAAAAATTAATAACAAAAAATGATGTCTATCTGTGTATGGTAACAATTACCAATAAATAATCCTTGTTATTAATTGTTTACAGTTAAAAGGGTAAGCCTTCTCTACTGTATGGTTGGTCACGATCGTGGTACTTGGAGAGTTTGACATTTTCTCAGGTGGTACCCACAGTAAAAAGTTTGAGAAATACTGCCATAGAGTAAACGTTTCAAACTCAAGGCCCATGGGCCAAATCCGGCCCTCCATGGCCATTTATGTGGCCCTCTAAACTCTAGAGGACCCTATAGATGGAAAATTTAGGTACCATTTTTGTGCATCCTGATACAATTTTATCAGTAAAATAAAATCAGTGTTTATTTGAACAGTCCTAAATCACATCATTATGTAAAGACATTCAGTGTTATTTAATTTTAAGGTTTAATTGTTTGCTATAGTTGTATCAATACTTTCTACCACAACCTTTAAGGATATCAACTTGATGTGGCCCAAAATGGAAATGAGTTTTACGCCCGTGCCAGAGTGCAGGAATAGTTAGTTTTCTCTGATTTTAGGAATGGAGTGGACTGCATGCAGTGCTGCCCTTTCCCCACATGCTGCCATGCATCACTAATCAACAGGGTGAAAAGATACTACTGCATCTTTCTTATAGAAAAAGACTAATTCGGCAGTTTGGACATTTTTTCAGTCATTAAACACATAAAGAGTCAAAAAAAAAGTTTAACTACTTAAAGAGTCTTCTGGGATCTATATTTTCTAGGCATGGCCCAGTTCCCAGTATTCAAGTATACCATGCCTAAAAAATGAATCTTCAAAACCACTAAAGTTTTTCATCATTCCTTTTCTACAGTTTAAATTCCTTTTAATGAGATGGAAAAACTTGAGTTTTCTCAGGCTGTATACAGCTCTGCCCCTACACTGCATGTTTCCAAAGAAATTATACTAATCCCATGATAAAAAAGGAAGGAAAAAGACTGCTGTTTGGAAATATTTAAGGGACAAAACACATGGACACCTATGAATGCAACAGGAGCCCTTTACCCTTTATTTAATACATTATTATTATGTCTATTATTTGTCTGGTTAAACTCTAAATACCAGAAAGGCAAATAACTGTAATAATCTGCCAAATTAATTATTACAATCAAGCACAAATTTTATAAACTTTTTATTCTACGGTATGATTTTATTTAAACACATGAATAATACCTGTATTATTAAATATGCTGTATTAGCAGCAAAATAAATCGTTTTTGCTTTTCTTTTTTTAAAGAAAAATGTTATACATTAGTTGTGGCAGAAATTATTAATAAAACTATCTTTAACAAAGCATTAGAATATAAATAAATAAATAAATGTCTTTGCATTTGATAGATACGTCTTAAAAATAAATAATACTGCATATATTTTCATAATGATGTGATTGAGGACTATTCATATGAAGTGATTTGATTTGACTGATAAACAGTTTAGGCGCATTCAAGCAGAACTTAAAGGTCTTTATTACTAGAGTTTAGAGGGCCACATAAAGTGCTATGGTGGGCTGGATTTGGCCCCCGGGCCTTGAGTTTGACACGTGTGGTTTACACAAATGAGTTTGCATGTGTTAGAGTCATTAGTAATAAAACTAGAATGGATAAACTAGATCTCCAAGAAAAATTGGACATTAGTATCATCAAGAAAACATGTAATTGGTGCAGCTTTATGTTAGGTTAAACATATCAACCCCTAAAGTATTTTTTAAAGCATTTCTTCTCCACTAATATAGTTTTAATTTGTACTGAACATATTTTATGGGAAAATCTGAGGGTGTTATCACCCGGAAGCACTTTATTTGTTTAAGGATTCCAGTAATGATGATACTGACTCCTTTTTTCTCTCTTTTCTATCAGACATGCAGACACCACCATCGGCTCCTATCTGTCTTTTCAGAGCACAACAAGGAAACTAGTGACACAGCAGTCTCACCAGAGTGGATTTCCCACCCTGAGAGAGGCTGGAGGTTAAAGACCTTTCCACGCAGCGCCCAAAGGAACAGGGCACTCTCAAAGAACCGCTCGCCGCACTTCACAGCCTCTGAAAGCCAGCCCCTCAAACAAAAGAGGCAGCAGGTCTTTAGCACATATTACCCATGAGAGAGACCCAGCTGACACCCTTTTAACATGGGGTCACCGCTGCCAGAATTAAGGCCACAACCCCTGGGAGCTCCTGACACCCCTTTGCCTCGACTGGCCGCCTCTACTTTGACCGCAGCAATCCGGTGAACAGTCAGTGGCTGGCTAAAAGGATGGAGGGGCTGGCCACAGTGGAAATCAGAGGGGGTAGAAGGGTTGGGGGTGGCGGTTAAGAATAATATTCCCAAGGACAAGACGAAATCTGGACCGGCAGTGGTGAGATTAAAGAATACAGTAAATGCGAATTAAGTGCTGCTGACAGTGTTTAGTCAGGTTTATGCTGTTGGGTCAGGTTTAAGCCGACTGGGTCAGACAGACCCATCAAGGTCCGAAGTGTTGAACCACGTTGGCTTTCAGGACTTAGAGAGAGGTCAGGAGGCAGATGGGAATGGAAATGAGCCGGTGGTGAGCTGATTTTAATCTGGCTCATACAGCTGATCCAGCCATAACATTCAGCTGTTTACATTAAAACACACGAGTAACCTCGATGTACAAGACGGCGCCCACACACTCGCGGTTTGTTGATAATGGGAGCTAAAGAGAATTAAAAAGAAGGAGAATAATTCATGTTTAATAAAAACCAAATCCCCTCATCTTCTAGCCTTTGGTTCACTTCAGACCAGGTTTGAGGCTTTTTGCATCAATAGAAGAGAACAATGGGATTGGAAAATGCTAAATTGGCCTCACTTGGATGGTTTTAATATCCATTCCTATTAAAGACAGTCTACACAGAGCCCCTTTTAGCTCTCCACTCGGACAGATGATTGATCGCATTGGCTTTATTTCTTAGGGATTTTGTTTTTACAGTTAATGCTCAAAAGTATTCCACTTTGGCCTTAAAGAAAAGTATTTTTCTTTCAATTCCACTCCTTTCTGGAAAAATGTTCATACTAATCAGAAAAGCCTATATTCAAAATCCCTACAGCATAATGTAGGCACTGATGAGAACAACAATGATAATGAAGAATCTCACTCAAATTGGCACAAATGTGATAAGAGCTGCACAATATATGCATATCTATCTGCATATTATTCTTACAGTGTATAATGCAAAACCTATAAAATCTATCATTTTCAGCACAATAACCACCTACAAAACTACTTATTTGGCTTTTTTATTCATTATTTTTACTTAAGTGATCAAAATAGCAATATTCTTAATGGAGTAATATTCCATAATGTTAAGTTATTTCAGAAGCAGTAGATTTTTTTTCCAGTTTTAAATACAAGCAGTGTTTTGCATTTTTCTTTCAATTTTTTTATGTTAAAGCTATCAAAATGTTGTTGTTTTACCATAAGAATATCATGCAGATCCATGTCGTAGAGTATCACGGATCAAATTCTTATGGGCCAATACATATTTACAGTTTTCGTTAAAGTATAGCCAATAACTCTGCGGCGCTTTGTGAGCGTTGGTTCTGTCAACTTTTCAAGCTTTTCCTGCGTTTCAAGCTTCAAAGCTCATAACGCTAGCAACGCAGAAGTTCAGCTAGTTGAACTTTTGACGGTCCTTACGCTGTTGACGCAGCACGGCAACCAATCCGAGCGTCTCACTGCAGTGACGTTGCCCGACATCGATGCTGCCTAGCCAACCACGATCCGCGAGTGTCATACTTAGAGTTTTGGTTGTTTTACAATCACGGGGGGGATTTTATGTTTAATTACTGAGGGACGAGAGGTGAATTAAAGGACATGTATACATATAAAGAAAAGTAAAAGCAGGTCATGATATTTACAATTACTATTGATAACTATGCTTATAGTTATTTAGTAATTTAATGTGCTAAAGGCAGTTTACAAAAGTCAAATTGGTGAAATCCTGCTTTAGGGCGACAGCTCTTCTTCAAACACCGTCAAACGTGGCGCAAAGTTGCCTTTGCTGCTACTATATCTTATTTTATATTAATAAAGGAGCACAGAACAGAATGTTAGTAATCAGGTTTCTCAAAGAAAAATAGGAATAAGCCAAGAATCTCAGGTCAGTGCATAATTAGCTATAAGGGCGAAATTTAAAATAAATAAAGCTACCGTTGGGAGCGATGTTTGTTGGGTATATTTCTCCATTCTTTATCAGGAAGCCATCTGGCAGCTTGAGTGGACACAAGGCCGTGTGATTGGATGGTGTAAAAAGAATGGGGGGTTGGCTGGCTCATTATCTTTGCGGGGGGAAAAAGGGTCAGAGGTTATGGCCTTTTGACAACACATGTCAGGGCTCACACACCTTGCAGCTTCTGAATGGTCTGCGGCGTCCCCCTCTACAATCAGCCCCCATCTGCACGTCCGCCAGAAGAGCCAACTGACCAAACGCTTCGTCAGAGGCAAAACAAAGGAACTTTTAATTAACACCCCGATCACTCAAGAAGTCCTTTCAAGCCACATCCACATTTGAACCTCTCAGCAGGTCCTCCTGGTAGAAATGGCGCTGCTCCTCTTTCAGCGCACAGGAAGGGAGTCTAGACAGATGATACAATCGGACAAGGTAACCTGTCTCTTATTAATAAAACACCCTGACATCAGAGAGGCTGTGGCAGGCCGATAACATTGTGTCTTCATTCGGGGCTGGGTAAGCTGAGCCAAAACGCAGCCACGGCAAGTCCAGTTGGGCCTTTCAGCAGCTCGCCCTGTCAGGCTGATGTATGGTCAGAGCGCTGGCGAGCGGCTCCCCAAGGATCAGGCCTGTCTGCTAACTGGGAAACGAGTGACAGTGAACCACAGCGAACCCACATTACCCCCCAGTCCATCCTCCTTCTCTCGGCTACGCTGCCTCCACGATGCTCAGTGAATTAAATCACACACACTCCGAAAAAGCGTTGGGACAGAACATTTTGAGGGAATCCATAACTGCGCAAGTGATACATCAACCCTGCTGTCTGATTTTAGAAGTACATCGACCACATCTGCAGGACGCTTGGATGAAGAACGCCGCACACATATATTTCCTGTTAGTAATCTATAAATTAGCTTTGAGTGCTTCTTTTAGGACCCTTAAAACCAAGAAATCATTTTATTTTTTCCATGCATGAGACATCTTTTGGGCCCGGCTCAGACTGGAGCTGCGCCACGGTGATGCATTCAGAGAGGTCCACTCATTATCAGAGTCCCACATAGCAGCTGCTCTGTGACGAAGAATCAGCCACCTCGTCTCTTGGCCCTGAGCTTCTCTGACCCACGCAAACCCCCTCATTTTTTTCTTTTTTTTTGCTTTCTCCCACACAGACACATACATACACACCTTCACACACACATTTCCATATTCTATAAACCTCATTAAACCCTGGTCTCCAAACCTTCTGACGCTGCCCCGCCTCCTTCAAACTCATAAAATATATTATTGAGAGCTCATTCATCAGGATGCAGATGACCTTGGGTAACCCTGTGGAGTGAGAGGGGGTTTAGGGCAGGATGGATGCTCGAAGGCATGAAAACCTTTCCAATTTTGTCACGCCCCAGCCTCAACCTTCACTGCATTTCAACTGGATTTAATAAACCAACAAGATGTAGTGCATAACTGTGAAGTGATGAGAAAAGGAGAAATTATTTTAAGTTACTTTTAATACATAAAAGCTGGGCAGGTTTCGCTCCTTGAACATTGTGAAGTGAGTCAAGATCAGTCGGAAAGGAAGGAAAGCATAAAACGTGTTCCACTCCTGCCACAGATTCCCAATTAGATTTAAGTTTGTACTTTGACTAGGCCACTGTATTATCTGCTTTGATTTAAACCCTACAACTGTTGCTCTGGGAGGTAAACCTTCTGCATTCAGCTCAATGCACCTTATTTCTGATCAGCTACCCTGCTGAACAAAAGGCTCCCCCACAGAATGACACTGCCACCACCGTGTTTGATCGAGTGGGAATCGGCTCAAGGTGATGCACAGTGTTAGTTTTTCCTACCACACTCATTGGTGTGGGTGAAAAAGTTCAATTAGAGCCTCTTCTTTGGCATTGTATGCACTCCACATGGCTAGTAGCACCACTTCACAATCAAATGGTACTTTGTTCTGTTCTATTCCCTAAAATCACAATAAAACACTTTGATATGGTCATAAAGTTAAAAAAAGGCCTAGTGAACACTTGCAAGACACTGAATATGAGGTGTAATGCTGCACATGAAAACTCAGAAAGTTAGTCGGAATTAATGCTAATCAATGCAGATAATGTAGAAGGGCTGAGGCTGTTGAAATATCCACAAATCCAAATGAAGAAAATAAATCTGCTATTATAAATATGAAGCAACCGGACTTACTCTGCAGGATTTACTGGACAGTTTCCCCGTCAGATCATATTTCCCCTTCAACTCTTTAAGCAGCTGCTCCAGGTGACTTTTCTCCTCCTTGTCGCTGTAGTCCGGGTCTAAGAGCACATAAACCCGCCAGTTGGCCGAGTCGAAGCCCCAGTGCACCGTCCGGTTCTCCAGTCGCTTGTGACTATGGACCACAAACTTGTGCGGTGGGAACATTAGTCTGCAGTCCATGCACTGGATGCAGGCGGCGGCCGGACCCGTGTACAGCTCCGGGACGAACAGGCCCTTGCACCGACCGAAACACTCGTGGTAGACTTTGAAGCTCCTCTCGGTTCGCTCCAGCTCCAGGGAGCCCAGCTCCTTGTTGCAGTGAGGTGGGTACGTCCCGCCGTAGATGAGAGCGTTGCACAGGCGCTCGGCGTCCGTCTGGGTGATCAGCCCGCAAGACGGCGCGGAGAAGGGCAGGATCCCAACCACTTTGAGGATCTCCAGCTGATCCGCCGTGCACCGGGAGCAGTAGATGTGCAGGTCGTCGCACACCGAGTTGATCTGCTGCAGGGAGAAGTCTCTCAGGACGCTGTTGAGTATCTGCGGCAGGCACAGCCGCTTCTCCCCGCCGACCACGAAGCAAGAGATGGGCTCCCGCTCCAGCACCGTCTCACACCTCTCAGTGGAGCGGTCGGACGGGATGAATAGTGGGCCGGACATCACCGGGGGCGTCTGGGCCGGCAGGGAGAGCATGATCTCCGCGGATTTACCATCCTTGGCAAAGAGCGAATCCTGGTGCCACCGGGCGGAAAACGCCGCCGGTCCACCGAGAGAGCGCATGGAGCTGATGTGGAACTGCTTCAGAGTTTGCTGAAGTCCGGGATGATGCTGGAAGCCGGAGCCCTCCATGTTGTCTGTGACTGGAAACTCAAAATGAAAGCTGGGATAAACTCTCTGGATCTTACTTCCTCAGCATCCGCCGGCAACAAGCTCGCTAAGGCGCATTTCCATGTCGACGGAGAAGCTTCCGAAGCACGTCCATTCGGAAAACTGAAAGCTGCTGGAATCTCCGGCCAGTTGCTTAAAGCCAAACTCGCAAATAAAGTGGTGAAGCCGGGGTGTGAAAACTCAATCAGCGGGTATTCTCTGTTACAGAGATCCTGCGGTTTTACGCACTCCGAAAAAAGGTTCGTCTGCTCAGTCTGGCGTACTCTCAGTCTGTCTCCCCTCTCAGCCAGTCTGTGTGTGAGGCTCTCTCCCTCTCTCTGTTTGTTTGTGTCTGGTTCAGTCATTGAATCCCAGCCAGGAATGTGACTGACTCCCTGCGCTGGCTCTTCCCTCAGCCAGCTGTTCCTCCCTCTGCTTCATGGCAGCTGCACACAGGGAAAAAAAAGAAAAACGAGGCGAGGGTGGAGCTCCTGGAAATGAAGTTGAGTCGGCAAATGTAACACAAATTCAATTTATTAATAATAATAATAATAATTATTATTATTATTATTATTATTATTATTGATTCAGTTGTAGAAACTCCTACTGTCATAAAAGTACGGAAATTATAGATAAGCAAACATAGTATCGTTTTTCATACTATAACTACTCTGATGTTAATAAGTAAAAGATTCAAGAATAATTTTTTTTTTAAATAATCTATTCTGAACAACAACACATATCTATCAATTAGTGTTCTGTTATTCTGTGCTTTCAGGAAATTTTAGAGTTTGTTGGAAGAAAGTGTTCAAGAAAAAGGTGGACAAGCAGCAGGGATGACCACAGCCTGGAGAGGACTGTCAGGAAAAAAAGACCATAAAAAAGTGTTGGAGACCTTCACAAGGAGTGGACTGAGACTGGAGTTAGTGCATCAAGAGCCACCACACACAGATGGATCCTGGACATGGACTTCAAATGTTGTATTCTTCTTGTCAGGCCGCTGCTGGTGTGTTGCTCAGTGGTCCATAGTCCTCTTTTCTGATGAGAGCAAATTTTGCATCTCAATTGGAAACCAAGGTCCCTAAGTCTGGAGGAAGAATGGAGAGGAACACAATCCAAGATGCTTGAAGTCTATTGTGAAGTTTCCACAGTCTGTGTTGAACTGGGGAGCCATGTCCTCTACTGGGTTTGGTCCACTGAGCTTTATTAAGTCCAGAGTCAACGCAGCCTTCTATCAGGACATTTTGGAGCACTTATTGCTTTCTTCCACAGACAAGCTTTATGGAGATGCTGACTTCATTTTCCAGCAGGAATGGACACCTGCCCACACTGCCAAAAGTACCAAAGGCTGGTTCAATGACCGTTGGATTACTGTGCTCGATCGACCAGCAAACTCGCCTGACCTGAACCTTATAGAAAATCTATGGGTCATTGCCGAGAGAAAGATGAGAGACATGAGATCGAACAATGCAGAAGAGCTAAAAGCTGCTATTGAAGCATCCTGGCCTTTTATTACACCACGGCAGAGCCACAGGCTGATAGCATCCATGCCACGCCGCATTGAGGCAGTGATTGATGCAAAAGAGGCCTAACCAAGTACTGAGTACATATGCGTAATTACACTTTACAGGTCTGAGATTGCTCTCCTTGTTTATTTCACGTAATATTCTAATTATCTGAGATTTTGAATTTGGGGTTTTCATAAGATGTAAACCATAATCATTAAAAAAAGTAAAATACAGGCTTGAACTATTTCCTTTTGTATGTAATGATTATGTTATATATTACTTTCACTTTTTAAGTTGAACTACTGATATTAATAAACTTTTACACCTGTATGGTGCATGGCACAATCCATCCATATCCGCTTATCTGGGGTTGGGTCACGGGGGCAGCAGCTTAAGCAGAGAGGGAAAAAATGCATTAAAATTACACTGTTCAACGTCTTGTCAGCCACAAACCATGTGGAGGATACATGAAACATGTATGTAGAAGGTTATCTGGTCAGATGAGACCAAAATGAAACTATCTGGACATCATATGAAAAAAGCGCAACACCCCGTCTTTACTATTTAGCTGGCGTCAGCATCATTCTTTGGGAACGCTGCAGGAACAGGGAATTTGGTCAAACTTGATGGGAGTCAAGTACAAAACAATCAAGAAGAAAACTTGTTTGCAAAAATAATTAAGACTGAAGCAGAGGTTAATAACATTCTAAATCTGCAGCAATTATTTAGACAGTTAAAATATAATTAGATTACTCACCAAAGTATAACCCCCCCCTACAACCCCACAAATTAACCTTATAGATTAAGTCACTTTTATACATGAAGATGTGAAAAACTAACATCTGAAATACTGATCTGTTTCTTTAGATTGTCTGAATCACAAATATGCAATATCATTCCATCTTGGAGAAATATTAATAACAAAACGAATAACTAGAAGCAAGCAAAAAAAGTCCAACCTTTTAAGTAACATCACCGAATAAATAAAACAAAATTTACCTTGAGAGATGAACATATATTGGATATTAAAAGTAGGTGCAGCTGTACACAGATTAACATTTGCTCAATTTAATGCTTTCACATTAAAAAGCAGGTAATGATTAGGAAGACCTGATTTGGATTTTTTTTTAAAACTACCACAAGAGGGCGGCAAAGTACCTAAAGGGATCTTCAGTGTGAAGAAAACTGATGAGATTTAGTTTGGTGGGAGCAAAAAATACCCAAAATCTTGATAAATAATTTTATTACCCAAACATTAAACATCATTTGTCTTTTTGTAATACAGGTAAAGCTCAAATTAGAATGTCATACAAAAGTTCATTTATTTCAGTAACATGAAAAGTTAGATATTTCAAGCCTTCGTTTGTTGTAATTTTGATTATCATGGCTTACATCTTACGAAAACCCAATATTCAAAAGGTAAAAACAATTAGAATATTGTGAAAATATTAAATACTTTCAATACACTCTAACAGCTAATTAATCCATAACACATGCAAATGGTTACTTGGCCTTTAAATGGTCTCAGTTGGTTCAGTACGAATCATAGTCAGGGGGAAGACTGCTGACCTGACAGTTGTGCAGAAATCCATCATCGACACCCACTTTTACGAAGGAAAAGCCTCAAAAGGTCATTGCAAAAGGAGTTGGATGTTCCTAAAGTATTGCGTCAAAGAACATTGATAGAAAGTTATGTAGAAGGAAAAAGTGTGGAAGAAAAAGGAGCACAAGCAGCAGGGACCGCCACAGCCTGGCAAAGACTGCCAGGAAAAGACCATTGTACAGTGTTCTGTTCTGTTACTCAATAGTTTAAAGTCCTCTTTTCTGATGAGAGCTAATGTTGCATCTCATTTGGTCACCAAGGTCACAGAGGCTGGAAGAATGGAGAGGAACACAAACCAAGATGCTTGAAGTCCATAGTGAAGTTTCCACAGTCTGTGTTGATTTAGGGAGCCATGTCATCTACTGGTGTTGGTCCACTGGGCTTTATTAAGTCCAGAGTCAATGCAGCCTTCTACCAGGACATTTTGGAGCACTTTATGCTTCTTTCCCCAGACGAGCTTTAGGGAGATGCGGACTTCATTTTCCAGCGGGACTTGACACCTGCCCACACTGCCAAAAGAACCAAAGCCTGGTTCAATGACCGTTGGATTACTGTGCTCGATCGATCAGCAAACTTTATTGGCAAGCCAACTCGCCTGACCTGAACCTTATAGAGAAGCTATGGGGCATTTTTTAGGAGAACGATATGAGGCATGAGATGGAACAAGGCAGAAAAGCTGAATGCCGCTATTAAAGCATCCTGGCCTTCCATGACACCTCAGCAGTGATGCAGACTGATAGCATCCATGTCACACCACATTGAGGCAGTAATCGATGCAAAATGGGCCCAAACCAAGTACTGAGTACATATGCATGATTATACATTTTAGAATTCCCAAATTTCTCAATTTAAAACCCATTTTCATTGTTTTCATGTATTTATTCTAATTTTTAGACTTTGAATTTGGGGTTTTCATAAGCTGTAAGTAATAATCTTCAAAATAATAAAGGCTTGAAATTTCTCACTGCATGTAAAACGTCTACCATTATTTTCCCCTCTTAAGTTAAATAGTAAAACAAGTGAACTTTTGCACAGTAATCTAGATTCGAGTCTCACCTGTAATTACAGCTGATGCAAATGAAGAAAAAATATCTATACTTAGAAGTTAAATACTTGTGTCTAAAAAAGGTACCACCAAACAAACTAAAAGGAAAATATTTATTCACCACCATTTTAAAATATTAAAACAAAGCTACAGAAACTTAAACATTTAAACATTTTAAAAACTACATTAATGTTTGAAAACATCCATTAGGTAATGGTTTAAAATATTTTTTTTACTCTCTTGGGTTCAATATCAATAACATTTCAACTTTTATTAGACAAAGAGTTCAAAGGTCATCTCCAAACAAAATAAGTTTGCATCCTCACTTTTTGTCACAGTTTGTACATCTCAAGCCAAACAAGTTAAACACCTGCCTGATAATTTAGCATTTTTCTCTCTGAACTCATCGTTTCATTACACGAACTAAAGCAACATATTTTCGTTAAAGGATTTCATTTGAATAACATAAAACTGAAATGCATTTGTTTTCTAGACATGAGTTACACTTAAACATGGTTACCTTTGCTCAGATCCATTGTTTGCAAGATGGCAGAATTGATAACCCAATCTGAAGCTTCATTGATAACGAGGTCCACCACAAGTGTTCACACTTCTGGATTGCATCTACCTCCATCGTCCTGCTCAACTGACACATCTACCTACTTCATGATGCGCTTAAAGCAGGCCCTCAGAAATATTACCACCAGTCCTCGAAATCCATTAGAAATTTTCATAGATTTTAATCACCCATTAGCCAATTGGGAAACCACAAGGGTGAGCCATTACTGTAATTCAGGCATCTTGTTCTCGTACTGCGGGGGAGGAGTGATGGGTTCAATGGTCACTGGGTTCTGTGTGGGGGTGCGGATCTGGAGGCGGAAGTCTTTCAGGTGCAGTTTGTCCGACTTAATCCGTCTTACTCTGAGGGGCTTCAGTAGACGGCTGGCCCGGCTGGCGCTGCGTGTCGGCAGGCTGGGTTGTGATGTGAGGCCGGAGGGCTCCGCTGCGGACTGATCAGCAGCTGGTGTTTGGTCATTCAGAGGGCTGTTCTCCGTGGAGTTGTTAGTGGGTTGCGAGCCCTCATTTTCTACAGCTGCGAGGATGTCCTCATAGGATGGTAGCTGTGAGGTGCTCTGCCTCAGGTTGCTCTGGCGGACGGGGTAGTTGCCACTGCCAACAACCTCGTCGTAGCTGGGCACATTATACGCCTCTGGGTCTACGGCCCTGGAAAGGGACGCAATAGGAAACCTCAATTAGAAAGCAATATGAGGATACATAGATCAAAATTGGCAAGAGAAGGATTATAAAAGAGAGAAAACTCATCCAATAATACGTTTGTTGCCAGCTCTACATCAGTAACTGCGTTTCCATTACCCATGAAATTGCACAAATTGAAGTTGTGAAAATAAATTTGCCTAATTGAAATTTCAAAAAAACGTCCATTTTCAACATAAAGTATTTGCGCTTGGATGAGGAAGTTTTTCGAGTGTATTGAAATTTATATATTTCACAAAACAGCAACGGAAAGAACTTTTTCAGATCACACAAGTCACGTGATCAACAACTGGATGTTACTAGGAGTGAAAAAGACGTCGACATTGATGTCAGAAGTAGTAGTAGGAGGAGAAAGATGGTGCGGCATGTTTGGGTTCACGAAGAGGCAACTTTTTTTGTATTTGGTTCATGATAAAGGCATAACTAATATATTAGATTCAAAACAGCAAAAAAGCGCAAGCATTTACCAAGACCGCTACAATGTAAAAGGGGCTTGTCGCTCCAATGCCTGTACAAGCCGTCTACGTCTAGTCGAGCGCTATTTGTAATGGTAATGCTGCTAGTTTCTGATTTGAAATGCCTTCCTAGCAACAGTGGGCAATACAACAGGTACAAGATAGAAATAATATAAATGCATTTATAGAGATTTTGACTATACCATGATTATACATTTTGATAATGTCATCAAGCTAGGCTTACATACTTCAGTTACACAAGGAGGATAAATACTGATGTTCGGTGTTTGTCTTTACTCCAGATATTGCAAGTTTAAAATGTATTGTTTTTCATTTAATGGAAAAGAAACCCGTTATAAATTTCTGCAGCTTTCTGTCGGAGAGACATTAAATTTATAAATAAGAAACATACAATTTTTTTACTTTATTTTATTCAAAATTGGCTTTTATTTTGTAAGATATTTTCACCTTTATTCGTGTTGAGAGATTTCTTTATGTTTCAATATTTTGAAAAAAAGATTTGAAATGTTTTAAAATGCATTTTTACAATAAATTATCTTTCAGTGGAATTCTAAACCTTTTGAAAGTTGTTCTGCTGTAACGTATCTGGAATGTGAGAATGCTCATAAGCAGTCATTTTGAAATATTTTATATATATATACATACATACACACACATATACTATTTTGCAATTGATATCATTACTGCACATGCTTTAGATTATTTCACAATATAGATTTAAAGCCATATTCCCCAGCCCTAATTTCTAGTTAATAATTTCGTCGACTTTTTAATTTGATCAAAAAAAATATTTGGGCTTTACAAGAATATATTATAACCAGGAATTGTATTTGGGTGAGAGTTTTGTATCTGATGGCTCTTCCAGTGGAGAATATCCATCTGTAAAAGCCTAACAGCAAATGTCTTTTTAGAACTCCATTATCTACATCATCAGGCAGCAGTGGGTTCTAAAATGACAAGATGGTCGTCACTTACGGCTGCTCCTGTCCTGCAACATGGTCCAGGAAGCCCTCTCCTCCTCCTGGCTGGTTGCTTTGATTCTGAGCTCTTCTCTTATTCCTCACACCCAGACAAATAGAAAACAGCAGCATGACTATCCCCACTCCGACGAGCACCAAAGCCACTGATGAGGATTTTGAGCGATCTTTCGTGTCCTCTTCATCTTCCTCTCCAGGGTCTGGAGAAGTGGAGTTGTTTGAAGATGTTGGAGAAGGACGACTTGAGAGAACATCGTCAGGTATCACAGTCCAAACAATCATAACGATCCCCAGGGCTATGAGTCCCACTCCAAGGGCACACAGCGCATAGTGGGCACCTGAACCTCTAGATTCAGAGCTCTGTCTGTTGGGGCGGTTGTTAGCCCCGCATATACTTCGACTGGAACACATACTGGCAGGACAAACTGCTGCTGCAAAAAAAAAAAAAAAACAGAACACACACAATGTTGTTTTAAAGACATTGTTCATAAATCTTTATACAGTTTTCCACCATTTTGTGTCATACAGAAATTGTTTTCTGTTAAGTGTGGTACGCTATATCATATCAAACTTTATTTATAAAGCGCTTTTCAAACACAGGTTCTCAAAGTGCTTTACAGATTTAAAAAACCCCACAACCCCCCCTTCAAAAATAAAATCAAAGCAACTACACCCCCCTCCCAACTGTGAATAAGCTCAGAAAACACGTAAAAGTAGGTTTTCTTACTTGACTTAAATCAAAATGAAGCAAATCTGACTCTCTGTAATAAACATGAGTTGGGATGTGTTTAAAAGCAGGAATTTTGTTCAGATGACTGCATGCTTGAAGAGTGAGTGTAGATCAAAACAAACCGGGGATGTGTGAGAGAAGAGGAAAAAGAAAATGAAAAAGATGTAAGTTCAGTGGTTGGCAGAGCACGTCCGAACATGACAAACACAAGCCTGTCAGACAGTATCATGGACAAGAGTGACTCTCAACGAATAAAGCGGCACACTTGATAACATCTATCATAACTGCAACACTTATGACTGTATTTTCCTGAATAATTTTTAAGCATAAAGTATATCACTGATAAATTTCAACTTTGAATGAAAAAAAAATCCAAATATATATATATAGTTAAGTGATGCCATGAACCAATTCTTAAAATATGGAAACTGCAATAAATTCAAAGAAAATCTCTACTTTTTACTTGAAATTAAGTTTTGTAATTTTTATTCTTTTTTAAATTGTTTTATCTAATTGACCATCAGTTGTTTTACTCAGTTTCGAAAAGTACTCAGATCCAAGTATCGGTAAAGTATTGGCTTGAAAAAAAGTGGCATCGTTGAGGTATGTATATATATATATATATATATATATCTCAAAATACACTTTTTAGTCGTCAGTAAATCATATACTACTATGCAAGATATGGGAATTATGTAATGGTTATCTTTATAATTAAAAAAAATAACTATGAAAGCCAAATAAATGGGTACAAAATGGAAGGAGGAAGTGCCAGAGATGCTTTATGTGGGTATAAATTGGCCAAGAGGTGAACTGACCCAGAATAAATATGGTGGAAGCTGTGTTATGGGAAATACCATTTTAGGTTATAACCTGTAGTTTAAAAAAAGAAATGGTAAAGAGGAGATTATTTATACCACAACCAGAGAAAAATATAGGAGAGTAGTTTTATTTAGCATGTTCTTTGGTGATTTTACTTTAGACTAAAATTAGCCATACCCATGGCTGATTTTGTGATAAATAAAATGTCATTTGACCAAGAAGTTTATTTTAGATAAATGAGATGGGCGTATCTGAAAAGATAAAAACTTTCTAGAAGAATCAATTTTGATGGAAAACATTTTACTTTTACATAGCATGTATTCAAAAATGGCATTTAATAACCAATGTCTGTTTTTTATTTTTTTATTAAGGCGGAACAGTAACAAAGCATTTGTCATAATTGTTTTTCCTCTGATATTTTGACAATGTATCATTAGTGATGATCTCCAAGTCTTTGAAGCTATAAGAACTCCAACAAAAATTATTCAAGTCAACCAATCTTGTTTGGCCATTCAAAATGTAATTACTACTGCCAGTCTAAAAAAAAACATAAAAAATAAACATGTAGGGAATTGGGCTGGACATCGACTCAAATTTCAAGAATCAATTTGATTCCAATTCTCAAGAGTCAGAATCGATTATTACGATCTGACCTGATTCTGTCCGATATTCTTATGGATCAGTGCTATTAAAAACTTTTTTTTTAGCCGTTATCTTCATTATATGCCTGTAATCCAATGACTTAACACTGGGTGAGTAACATTTCAATTGAGGAAACTGCATTAACCTTGTCAAAGACAAGACTTTAAAATGGCAGTCTGGACTTTTCTTTCCTATTTTAGCTGTAAAAAGGGAAAAATATTCTAAAGAATAAAAACCATTTTTAACTTGAGTCCTATTCAGAATCAACTTTCCTTTTTTTCCCCATCACAGCACTAGTGGGAAGTTTAATAAATTACCTTAAGCTTAAATCTGTCAGGGGTATGAATAGTTTTAATCAAACAACAAAGCAGACAACCTGTGAACAACAAAAGTCAAAGTTACTGTATCATATCATGACATTGTGTATTTATTCTTAAATCAATTTTAAATCAGCAAAAAACAAAAAATGTGGCAAAAAGAACAGTGTTCCTGCAGGACATCCATGCTTGAAGACTTTATCTTTTTTTATTATAAATTATTTATAAATAAATTAAATTCACCAGAAAACATGTGTGATGCTTTACAGTGACTCACAATAATTTCATTAAGAAACTCATCCATCAAGTCGCAGTATTGCAACAACTCAGCTTTAGTGTGTGGGCGTTTAAACCAGAGGTGGGTAGTAACCGGGTGCATCTACTTGAGAAACTTTAAAAAAAATCTAGAGTAGATTTATTGCAGTGCTATTTTTAACCTTTCCCTTTAGTAATATTATGAAGTATCACTACTAATGCTTGAGTATAAGTTCTGAAATACTCAGAACAACATACCAGAGATACACCTAGAGACTATCTTAAAGTGAAACTTCTTGTTTGTACATTTATGAAATCATGTTATTTGTCTTAACTGTTTTGAAAATTGCCACATTATTCAGTTTTTTGTCTGAATGGCTACATCATTTAAAAATATTAAATAACAATATAATGATCAGTTATTCACTTGAGCAGCTTTTTAAACATTTTTTTTCACAGTAGAGTGACTACTCTTTTTTTAACTTTTACTGGGTATGAATAGGCTACTTATTTAATTAAAACTTTATCCATTTAGATCAAAGCAGGCTACTGTCTGTACACAAAAAAGGATGTTGAAGTAGTACTCCAAGTATACTCCAGTTAAAAACAGTTTTGGGCAAGTTACAATAAAATTGTAATATATTTCACATTACTAGTTACAAAGTCAAAAATGTAATATGTTTGCATTAAATATTACTGTCTTAAAAATGTACTACTTTACACTACTTTAAGTTACTTTTGGCAAAATATCTTACATATCTAACAACTTTAACCACTGTAACTTATTAATATACATTTTGCACAAGTGTCACCCCCAAAAAACTGTATTTTTAACACTATTTAATTAAAATTAAGCCTTTGAATGCCTTTTATTTCATGGTAATTTTTGTTAAATCTAATCAAAATAATGTGCTGAAAGTACTCATCAAAAAGATGGTTGACAAAGATGAGACAGCGATGTCGGAAGTCCTACAACAGATGGTTAGGAAAACAGTGTGAATAATGCTGCTGTTTAAATGTACAGTCGATCTTTTCCTTAGTCATTCTGATTATCTGATGTTTTCATTTTGAGCAACAGGAAGTGGATGGTGGATCTTGTTCTACCGTATCCAACTTGATTTAGTCTGTTGCATTCTTTGGCCAGAAAAACAATTCAAAATGCATTTGTAACTTGAGTTACTGAAATTGTAACTAGTAATATATTGCTGTATATTTTGTAAGTAATGCATTACATTACTCAGGTACTGAAAAAAGTAATCTATTCCTGTAACTCATTACTTTTGTAATGCACTGATCCCAACACTGGTTATAAAGTTCCCAGATTATGTACAAAACTTATCCTAGAATTAATTTTCCTTTAGATATACTGAGTGCCCTATGTTAACTCAATGAAAAATTTTTTTACACTTTGCTTTGTTAAACAATAAAAATCCGTTCTTCGTGCATGACACCTATGGACACCACGCATTTTAAGACCAGGTCCCGGCTGTTTGTTCCAGGCTTGTTTGACAGCATGCATGGGCGTGACCTTTTCGACATCAGTAAATTTCCTGTCTTTAAAAAAAACCTTTATGAACCAATAAAGTTTAACCCAATTTCTACTAATTGGAGTAAAAAATTAACAGCTAATGAGATGCTGAAGGTGCAGCGAAGTAGAGACTACGGATGATCTCTGTCCCTCAGTGAGCGGCTGCGCCTTCCATTTTTATCAAGTAGGGACTCAGAGGGAGGACCTGTCACACCTAACCACACCGTCTTAACAACATCTCAGTTTATAAGCATTGTGCATTTCATTATCACACATAGACGCTTTAAAACCCAGCAGAGTCTAAAATTGACCCTGTTTTATTGAGTTAAGGTCCAGAAGAGGCCTTACCTTTTTCACCGCTCACTGCTCAAGGACTTCCCACTTCATCGGGAAGTTACCTGAATCCCGCAGGTGTTTTTTCAGAAAGACCAAATCACAAACACGAAAAAAACGAAGAAAACAACATCAAAGCCACCACTCAAAGTTACCCGCTGTGTTTCTTTTATAAAACTATTGCTAAATAATATATATTCTCGCTGTGTTTCCCTCTGTAGGTGCAAATGTAATTGTAGGGAACTTTGAACAAATTGCAGCCGTAGTGAAACCTCCCCTCTGGTTGCTGTAAAGTCAGACCCAGTGCTCTTCTGCGCGGTCCTAGTGCTGCTCAAGTTAATGTCATGTGTGGGCAAACCAGAGCAAGATAAGGTCACGCAAAATACTACAATCATCTGTGTCATGTTTAAAGGTAAACACTAAAATCTTTGATATAGTTTACCTTAGTTTAATATATTAGAAATGGCCAATTTAATGAGTGTACTTATACCAATCTAAACTATTTTTATTAATGCATTCTGCTCACTGGTAAATGTTGACATAAATATGACTTGACACCCAGGGCACAGAAGGATCTGAGCACAAAGAGCACTCCAGTAAGAAAAAAAACAAAAACATAACAACAAGAAGTCCGCTCAGTTAGAATCATAGTGATATTTTACTTTGACTTGTAATCAATTAGAGAAAATATTAACACAAAATTGTACATTTCCATTCTTTCCTGTGATTCAGACCTGCAACACATTCATAAAAACGTTGGGATGTGAGCAATTTAGGGCTAGTAATCGGGTAAATTGGTTAAATAATGATGTGATTTGAAACAAGTGATGTCAACAGGTGACTGTAACACGATTTGGCACAAAGGCAGCATCCAAGAAAGGTATGGTAGTTTGTCACCAGTTTGTCAACAAATATGAGAGAAAATAATTGAAATGTTTTTAAACAATGTTCCTTAAAGAAAGATGGAACATATTTGGATATTTTACCTTCAACAGTGCATAACATGATTAAAAGATTAAATTAATCTGGAGGAATTTCAGTGCATAAAGGACAAGAAGGAAAAGCTTTAACCGAACAACCGAGATTTAATTGAATAATTGGCTTTTGGCTTTTTTAATTGGTTTTTGAGTCAAAGGCTACATGAGTTACTTGGATAAGAAGACCCACAGAGTTAGATTGTTTTGCAAACTCTTGAGAACACATAAATCATAGAATATTAGGGTAAAAACACAGAAAACAACATTTCAAACAGTAGAATATAAGCTTTATTTTAAGTTACTATACTCCTAGTTAAGTAATCGTTAAGTAATCCATAAATGTGTTCCCATTTAAAGAGTATGAAGTGCATTAAGTAGTTGAACAAAATAAATAAATTAGGAAACCAGCTGCAAAGCATTTCTGAGTAAACTCGACAGCAGGCTTGTGCTGAATCAATTTTAGACTTATTCACACAGTTGAGCCAATTTGTGAAAACAATTTGGCTCAACTTGATTAAATATATAGTTTCCACTTAACGTAACTGGTGTCAACTCACGCACTGGTAGAGTGCAATTGCGTACTAGTGGCATGCTATTTGCAAACTAGAGATGTGCATTTGTGCACTAATACTACCAAGGCCTTTACATGTGACGTTCAGATGCTCACCAGTGAGACAAACTTTCTTCAAGTAGTAACACTAGCATTTTTGACATCACTAGTACTACTAGTAAGGTGTTAAAGTCCCCGACTTGTACTATGAGGGAATATTTTGCCTCATACTAGTGCTACTAGTGCACATTTGGCCCTTACTAGTAGTACTAGTAAAGTAAAAAATGCCTCAAGCTGATATGTTGGCCTTTTCTTGAAGTACTATTAATATGATAAAAGTCTCACTAGTGCTAGTAGTAGAGTGTTTGGCTGTTACAAGTTGTACTAGTAAAGTAAAACACATCCTCACTACTACTACTTGTGTTCATTTTGGCTTTCATTAGTACTGCTAGTGTGCATTCTCACTGTTTCTAGTAGTACTAGTAAGGGAAACACAACCCACTAGTACTACTAGTGGACGTTTTGTGTCTTATAAGTAGCACCAGTGAGGTCAAAAATGCCTTACTAGTGCTACTAGTGGGCATTTTGGAGATTTTAGTAGGGTTACGGGAGGCTACTAGTGCGTGGAACATCCCTACTAGTTAGGTCTAGTAGTGTCACTAGTGCAGCACAGCAGTTTACTAGTAAGGGTTGATTGCATACTAGTAGGCCAAAAGTGTCACTAGTAGTGGAACATTTTTTACAAGTAAGACA